>JAUPFZ010000006.1:5042500-6292500 GCA_036937285.1 Euphydryas editha
GATTGCTAAACAGCAATAACAATACTTTTAAATGTCAAGGACACGAGATAATTTAATAAAAATTGACAAAAAGTTAATTAGAGTCGATATTAACTATAGGGAATTCGCGCCACAAAATGTAGTTAAAAGTTATTTTCTTTGAAAACCAGGCTCAGTCAAAAATTTGAATTTGGAATGTATTCTTATAAACATTATGGCACTTTTATAACTGGCCAGTAACATGTTCAAATGATTAAAACCTTTTTGGTATTTTATTTTTTTCAGCCAGGAAGAAAATCGAAACCGCCCGTTTTTTTTTGCAAATGAATGTATGTTAATAACATAACAAGTCTGTAGAATATGTAACTAAAAGAAAATCATGTCTGTATAATAATAAAAAATGTCAGATAAATGAAAGCTGAGATTAAAATTCCGTAGTGAATAATTTTTGTGAATGCATTTCCTAAAGACACTGTATTAGAAAACATGAACAAGAAGAAAGTAATATGTTAAATATATTCTCTTTATACTCTACTAGCGACACGCCCCAGCTCCGCACGGGTGCAATGCTGATACATAATCATAAAGTGCTGTAGATATTAATAACCGTAAAGTGCTATAGGGCGAAACGGGCCTTCGACGCGCTATTTGTAGTCGCCATTGGCCACCCGGTCGGTACCGCCGCAACCGCTGTGTCTCTGCATTTTAAAACTGTAATATCTTCGAAAATATTCATTTAAATTACATGGTGTAAAGAAACATATAGATCTATATTGAATGCACAATATGTTTACTTGGGTACTTAATTGCAAAAGGATTAATACTGTATTGCTTAAAATCGCTTCTTAAATAAGCCATTATTTCTCGAAAAAAGTAAAATATAAAAATGGTTATTGTGGATTATCCCTTGTAGATACACATAATACCATTGGGGACTTTTTTGTAGACCTTTTGATGGTGTACTCTAGTACATTATTTTGATCTACCTCGTAGAGTTCAGCCAGCGTTTGCAATGTAAGCGCAAAAAAACGTGTTTATTTACGACATCACATTAGAAACCTCAGAAGTTATCAGTGTTTCTCTACTATATTATCCATGTTATTTACATATAAATCTTCCTCTTGAATCACTCTATGTATTAAAAAACCCGCATCGCGTAGTTTTAAAGATCTAAGCAAACATATGGACAGACAGAGCAGGAAGCGACTTTGTTTAATACTATGTATTGATGTTACAAGCAACGGCTTTTAGCATCAATACATAGCGTTTTTATTATTTTGTGGTTCCCACTCGATAGCAATAATGGAGGTTAGATGTAAGAAAGTAAGGAACACAATCTTGTGTTACGAAAAGTATCCGCGCAATATCTTTAAATCAAGATAATGTTGCTGTACCAGAAGACCATTTTTAAGTAAGATAATTTATTAAACTCGCTTAACTTACTTACTACTCTAGTAAGCTACTCTAGTCTATGAGAATACTTGAAATCATTTTTTCAATCATTTTTCAATCAATTTCAAATTAACCGTTTTACGGTTAATTTCAAATTATTCCCTCTACTACACTAGCTCCCCTTTATTAAATGCTATTTTGTGGACACTTTTTGTGTCAAACAGTCATATAAGGCCGGGTCTAGACGAGTGTAACGTGTAATGTAATTCACCGTGTAATGTAACACGAATTCTACATGTGGGCGGCACTAAGAGCATTACATGTAACGCTCGCGTGGCGCTCGGGGTTGATCCATCGGCCGTCGGTTTTTGCGCGAACACAAAGGCGCTCGCAGTGCTCGTTTGGACGGCGTTCGTGACGGTTGAGTCGTGTGTACGTTCATGATAAGAGATTGCTGAGATTTTAATTCCGCAAGTAAAGAAGATTTTCTTTTATACAATTTAGTTTTCCACCATCGACGATTCCGACGTTTCCGGTCTTTAGTTAGTAAATACAAAAAAATAAAAGCCGCACCAGCTATCACGACCTTCCTATTCGGCATGTTCGTAGCAACTGAGTGGAAACATGTTTCGTGTCCACAATTCGCTTCGCGTTCGTGCGCCGTCCACACTGTTGACGCTAAATTACACGTAATCTTACATTACACGTTACACTCGTCTAGACCCGGCCTAAGATTGTGCTTCTTACCTCTACCCTTCATAGTAGTAATTTAGCGGACAAATTTAGTGGTATACTTTTTATTTATTGGTAATAAGCACATTAGTAACTAAACATAGAATACCAAAAAATAAAATTAGACTAGTTTAGTAAGTAGATAATATAATCGAGTCGATCAATTGTTCCGTTTTATCGCACTATCGCTCCCAGCCATATGTTGTTTACTATTGTAGAAAACTTCGCTATTTAGCTGAACAAGCCAGCTAGCATAGTTTTAGTTAGTTTTAAAAGTGGGAATAAGCTGTATAAATACAAATTAAATATGTACAAGAAAATAAAAGTGTTAAAATTTTGAAAATTTATAAGGTGCGTTCGGCTAATTGTAAGTTCGTATTTGGGGTAATATCTTCCAACCTGTAAATACTGCGAAATACAGGACATTTCATAGGATCGGCCACATAGAAGGCAAAGTTCTACGCCTTGCTCTTAAATTCGTTGTTGACGCTCTGACTGATATTGTGCGTCACATGTACCTACATCCAATTAAACGATCAAAATAAATTTTGCGTATTTTCACACTGATACGGACTTCCCCAAGGTTTTTTTTTCTATGTGTATTTGATAAGTTTTTGTTTATTTAAATTATTTTTGAAACTTTATAATCATTTTATCAACGAGTAGTGTTTTATCGATACCATTTACCTACTCAAATCTGTTTTTAAAAGTTGTATGTTGAGATCCGATTTTTCACTAATTTTGGAAAGATCGGATATAAAAATTGCCGATCTCTTTTGGTAAATATTGAAATTGGTTCTCAAAGTTTTTTAATAATTACAAAATAAAATTATATATTGAGGCTTAGCAACCAAGGATAAAGTTTACAGTTTGCCCAAGGCAACTAGAACATGAAGAATTAACATTTTTTCGTAACGTAATCTACACAAAATCTGTAAAAACAAAGTCTAGTAAATCAAATACTTTCATAATATTTTTTTGCATGTCATTTCAATTATGCAATATAGAAATAATATTATTCTTATAGCTTTATCTACTAACCGAATTCTCAACCGGAAAGATGTTAGTGCAGAATGTTTTTTTTAAGTGAAAAAAATTTAGTGTAACATTTTTTCGTTACGCGTCACATTTTTCCGTTACGCGCCATCTTTTTCTTATCTCTACCACGCGTGATTCGAAGTATACTTTCTCCAGCGGAGTAGGGATTGGCAAATGTCTCCAATGTATTTTGCGGCCCGTTTTGAGTAGTTACATTTTTGAAATCCAGGTGGCGATTGCATCGACTTCCATAAGAGCCCGTATTCATCATGACCCGCTTTGAGTAGTGATGACTTTGACCACTAGGTGGTGTCGTACAATTGCCATTTACCAATAGCATATCGTTTTAACGGACTTACTCCTACCACTATACTTGACCGTTTTTCTATTGTACGCTTATTTATTCCCAACGCTCTATAGTGACGTGATAATATATATATATATATATATATATATATATATATATATATATATATATGTGTGTGTGTGTGTGTGTTCAAAATCAAAGGGTTTATTTTAATTCTAATTCCAGTGATTCGTTTTGCCACTTGTCTATTGAAGTTTCACTTCTACTATGTGTCCCAGCACACATTTCGTTTTTTTTTATTATTATATAATCGAACGCTCTTGGGGATATTGGTATCGCAGCTCCAGACCCGCTAACATGAAGCGTAACAGCGCACCTTTTGTGGTTGAAACATTTCTCAACTGGCAATATAATTTCAAGGTGATTAAAGAAAAATTTGAAAACCCTCGAACGTTCGCCCATTCAAAAAACGTTTGCGTTTTTCATCCAGCAACTAAGAAGAGTATTGCATCCTAAGGCGAAATCGACGCTGGGCGGAGAACGTATCTTGGTCTTCTTACTCGGTACCCAGCGAACGGAGCTCGAAGGTTGCCATCCGCGGGCTTTAGTTCAATACAGAAACCAAACAAAATGAAAGAAGAGCTACGAAATTGCACACGGACGCTTTTTTAACCAGTTCATCATCGCCGGTGACATGAACTGTAAGCATGTCGCATGGAACTACCTGCAGCAACACCGCAGGCAGACAATTATTCAATGACGCACAGACGCCGGCTACTAGGTAAGAGGCCCAGAGATAACAACACATTATCCGCCGCACGCAGCGAGCTACTACACCCTTATGGAAATATTCCCTTCTTTGCAGAAAATTCCGAAATTTTATACAATTTTGACTTTTTCAGCATTTTTCAGAGTTTTTTTTTATTTTTTATTAATTATAAGTCTTTTACAGATTTCTCTTCTTATTAATCTAAAAAGAGAAATCTGTAAATCTGTAAAAGTGGGTGTAAAAGTTTATATAAATAAAAAAATTAGAAGACTTATCTATCTATTATCATAGACATAAAATAATAATAATTATTAATATAATACACTTAGGTTATCTCGTACATAGGTTATCTAGTAGATAGGTTATCTAATACTAAAGTTATCTAGTATATAAGTTGTCTAGTACATAGGTTATCTAGTACATAGGTTATCTAGTACATACGTTATCTAGTACAGAGGTTATCTATTATATAGGTTATCTAATACATAGGTAATCTAGTACATAGGTTATTAAGTACATAGGTTATCTAGTACATAATTAATTAATAAACATTTTTATTTCCTTTAAAAAAATGTTCTACATCTAACCATAGCTACGTATCAGTTATGTCTACTGCAGAGGCTAGGTACCTACCTAACTCTATAGATATACATGAAGTAATACCCACGGTGGTACCTAAGCAGTATTGTATGCCTATGAGTCGCGATCGACCCGGGATACTGCAAATGCTGGATCGACGTAGCTCTATTATACTTATATACTTTATGAATATATATATATATATATATATATATATATATATATATATATATATATATAGTGCAGAATATATATATATATATATATACCTGGTACCTAAGCAGTATTGTATGCCTATGAGTCGCGATCGACCCGGGATACTGCAAATGCTGGATCGACGTAGCTCTATTATACTTATATACTTTATGAATATATATATATATATATATATATATATATATATATTCTGCACTAACGTCCTTCCAGTGAATTACTGAATTCTCATGTCTAAAGACGGTCAAAAAAGTACTTAGCGTGAAAGCGTAACAAACAAACTTACTTTCACATTTATAATATTAAGTATAATTAATAAAAGACAAGAAGAAATGCAAATTTTTTTAATAAATTCTCAAGCATTTTTATTATAGCTCCTTTTAGATCACGTTGAAAATATAAATGTATCAAAGGTTTCGTACTGAATACTACGATAAAACTGAAATTATAATTATAACAGTACGATACGTTTACATAAGTGTCCCGCAGCCTTTATCTCCTATATAGGAAAAGGATCAAGGCTTAATCCATCGTGAATTGACATAAATAACTGCCTATCCGTAACGATCAAAAGTTTTCTACGGCACGATGGCGAGTCTCACATAACACATAACAGCAAAGGTTATTAAATTAAAACACCGTGTCTACTGAGAGACATATCTACATCCGTGCAACTGAGGTAATGCAAGTAACATTATTTATTGGAGATTTTAAGTATTAAATATTAAGTTGGGGTATAAGAAATAGCTAAAAAAATCTTCAATATCATTTTAATGAAGGAAATCGAATGTTCCTTGTCTGTTTAACGTCATAAAGAGAAAAAAATTTAGGTATATACCTAATATCATCTTTACGTAAGAGTGTATATTCAAATAGGATTGCCATAAAAAGAAATACTATCGAAACATGGTATTAACAAATATTCACTCATGATTCAACAATCAATTAATTATGGCCCAATCAACGCTCAGCAAAAAGATCTCAGATTTCAAGATTATTCAATCTAGGGCAGTGGGTCGTTTTCGAAACTGAACGAGTGTTGTGTTTTTATAAAATATGTAACCGCTGAAAAATATCATTTATACTCGTTGAAAACATTTTCATATTATAATTTTATCGCTGATTTACGTATACCTAAAATAAAACCACCAGAACGAGAAACATAAATCCTTTTACTTAAACTGTTCATTGAAAAAGGTTATAACAAAACCCTCAATTATTATTCTTGCGAGCACAGTGTAATCATACGTAAATGTCAACAAATCTGAAGATTATCAAACATCAATACGGGTAAAGAACAAACGAGAAGTTTATACTTTATACATAGTATGTTCTCTCTTAATTTATTTTTTTTCTTTATTCGGACACCCAACACCTCAGTCCCCCGAGATCATGGACGCTGTAAAGGCTCCGAAACGTCGGGAAATAATTTAATTTAATTAAAAATCGTTAAACTGTAAAGTTTTAAAACAAATAAACGCGATAAAATCCGATTTAGACTTTTAATTAAATGAGTAAAATTCGCGTAAATATAAGAAAACAGTATGTTCTCTCTGTTTTTACGTAATATGTAAAAACTCTGTGGACAGTGCGTAATTTAATAAGTAATTATTGGTAGGTTTGTATAAATAGATATTTAAAATTATTTGCATAACACAATCAGCTTATCTCGCCTTTCTTTTAAGGTGCGATATGATTTATTTATTTTTAAGTCACGAGGTAATTTAATGTACGATATCTGTTATTTTGATAAAAACAAGATGATTCACAGTATAGTCTGGGAGCCAGATTGATGAAAATTTGATGACAACAGATTTGCATGAGTTCCAAGTTTCTCTCAAGCGATAATTAGTGGAATGCATCAAAGAATTGCATTGTTTTTTCATGATCGAGCGACCAGCTGACGTATAATCCACCATGTTTTAGTCAGCTGATTGTTTTTTTTTCTTCGAGATATTGGTTTAGCTACAATTTAACAAGTTTTTACTTAGGAGGAAAAAACTCAATATATATTTTTTTCTTCGTACGTGGGAGGGTACCGCCGCTCATACCCCCAACGGAACCGCAGCTGACGTTCACGGGGCTTTATGATGTTATTCTCTGATGCCTCTCACCAATAATCGTTAGAAAGGAAATAATTAACCAAATTTTTACCCGGCTCCTGGACCAGTAAAATTACGTTTGATCGAAATTATATAAAACGTTGATAAAGTAATTAATATTTTTATCCTTTTTTTGATATAGAAATCATGCGACATATCATTTGTCAAATAATTTAAGAACTTGTTTTAAAAATATTATATAAAATATTAGATAGGTACCTACATGTATATAAACAGATTTTATTTAACATGCTTTTGTCAGTAACTGTGACTTCATCTTTTTAAAAGATGTTGTCTTTATCTACCACATAAAGAACAAGTGGGTGTAAAAATATATAAGTACATAACATATGGCGGTGCATACATTTTTTAGTTATGAAGAAGATTTTATATCGTTGAATTTTTGACCAATGGACAGTTTCCTAAATGCTATTTAATTGGCCCAAACTCTGCCATCCTTCCTTTTGATAATCATTTAGATATTTTTTTTGGTAGTCCTATAGAGGAAAATATTCAATGTTTGTTAATGGTAGTATTAAGTCATTGCTGTTCATTTCTACGTTAAAACGTCGAGCGCAATTTGGTGAAATCAACCATACTGCATTGGCACAACTGAAATTTATAAAACCCCATCAATCAATAATTCAATCAATTGTAGCATTTTATTTAAAAGTTAATTATTATTATGATATTTAAAATCTAATATTGTTTTTACGGGACGTACACTGCGCGCCGTGCCCAAAAACAAAGCTGGAAATATGCACTTAAAATGCTGTACAATTTTATTTATTTATTTAGTAGTAAATAATAATTAACTTAGTTAATTAAAGTAACAGTTTAAAAATATATATACAATATTAATCACATAAAGGAATATGATATGTCATAATTGGGAATATGCAAATGATATAAATTTACTTTTTTTTCTGATACTTTACCGTCCTGACGTTACACCTAAATACCTAATATATTACGTCACTAGGGAGGGAAGTGTTAAATTGCAATCCGCATCTTTGTGGGAATAAAATTCGGGGTTGCGATGTATCACTACCCTCCCGTGTAACGTATACAATTTTTTTATAACGCTAGGATCCAAAGTTCGGTTGTAATTAAAATGGATAAAATAGTAATTATTGGGTTTTAAAATTAATTTCCTCATACATTTGATATTCTCGATGATTTCACGTATCCTAGCAACGCGTATCCTAGCAACGCGCTGTTATAACACCAGTATAAGCATATTATGAAATTAGACGGCCGGCTGGTCGAGTGGTCAGACAACTGGACACTTTACGCAGCGGTCGCGGGTTCGAATCCCGCCAGGTGCAGATAATCTGTATGACGAATATAGATGTCTGCACCGGGTCATCGATGTGTATTTATGTATATATGTATTTATATTTTAAATTTATTTCCGTTCCTAGTACCTGTAACACAAGTTCTTACGAACTTACCACGGGGCTAGGTTAACGTGGTGTGATTGTTGGTTAATATATTTATTTATTTATTCATTAAGTGAAAAATAAGATGAAATAATGAAATGAAAAATAATAAAAGATTAGTGAACGGATCTTACGCATGGTCTCTATCTATAGGTATAGGCCTTTTAGAGAAGCTCCAAGGCTAGGCTAACTTCCAACTCACTACAAGCACTTCCAACAATTCCTTACATTAATTTCTTATTTTTTCTTTTTAACATTATGTGTGTGTGTTTTTAACGACGTGAAAAATTAAATAGGCAAAATACTACATACTCCCTAAGTAATGATTCTGATAATAATAATGATTAATGACATTGATATGAAATTGTTTTGAATACCAAATGTGATAAATACCGGGTGTATTTGGACCGCTTGAAAAAACGAAGAGGTATGATAGTGTTGGCATGACCTGACATGATGCAAGTGAAAAAAACGCGAAAGGAATTTTTTTTTTCTTGCCTCTTTTCATAACTTTTTTCGGCATAATCCGGTTTGGGAAAAATAATGAAACAGAAATTTGAAGTAATGCTTTAAAATAATCGTGTTTTAAGAAAATCTGCATTGTATTTAATTGAATACTACATCGTTACGTACGCTACGATTACGTAATCAAGTGCGCCAACGGCTGACAGAGTTCATTGTTCAACGCGGCGGCGCGAGGTTAACGTACTCCCGCACCACTCGCGCGCTCGCGTCTCCGCTTGCGTCTCCGGTGCGATTTATCGCTTTAGTCGTTCATCGTTTTAGTTTTTACAAATAAATTCAATAACAACCAACAATAAATATTCTTATTTGTTATGAGTGTACATGTTACACCAAAAAACCCGAAAACGCTCATTGAGCGAAAAATAAAGCCCCAACGCGTTGTGGACACTATAAAACACACGAAACACAGAACATACAAATTATGCAAACAACCACAACGAGTTGTGGACTTTCTGTATGGTGGTTTGTTTTTTTCGCTCAATAAGTCTTTTTGGTGTTTGAGCGTAACATACAAACTGCACGCTGAACAATAAACACTGGTAGGTTCTTATACATTTTCATACGAACTTTATTAACATTCATAAAAAATATCTTTACGTAGTACTACAAAAATAATAAATAAATACAAACACTGTTTTCTAATATTTACGCGAATTTCACTGATTATAATGAAACAACTTTTACCGATTTTACTTAGTAGGTACATACTGATAGTAATAATAAGTTTACCTATTCGCGCGGCCGCGGCGACCTTTTGTAAAGACATATGCCGCCATTTTCGAATGGCGACTTCCACGAATTCCATTATTCCACTGCCCGCGCGCCCTCGCTCTGCGCGTAAAGGCCGGTTTACGTTTGCTATTTTTTTATACGTTTTAGCATGCTCATTTAAAGCATACTAAATAAGCACGTATTTAGCAAACGTGAATGTGCTATGCTTTTTAGCACGCTATGTGTGTCGTCGTTATGTGTGTTTTTGAAAAAGTATCTAATAAAAATGGCGTCGCAAGTTAAGTGGACACGGGAACAAATAAATTACTAACAGAATACGAAAAACATGCGTGCTTGTGGGATTCATACAGTGAAACTTATAAAAACAAAATCCTTAAAGATAATGCATATGCAAACATTGAAAATAATAAATTTAATGTAATTTTCGACTTGCGATGCGAATGATTTCGTCGCTTTTTTTGAGACAACTTGTGATGAAAATAGGATAGCAAATGTACATCGACTTTATTTAGCACTCTTTTAGTTTAGAAACCAAAAATAACAAAAAAATAAATAATGCTAAATAGCACTGAATGCCTAAGCAAGTGTAAACTAAGCCCTATAATATTCGCAAATCACGTGTCGCACACGCAGTCGGTGGCAATCGGTGGCAGTCGGTACGAGGTTTCGTGAGTGTCTGTGTCGGATGTGGTTTGACCAAAAATTTAATTCACGTATTATTGTTTCGTATTTGTTATTATTATTTTATTTGTACTTTGAAGGTGTGAAGGACGTTTTGTGTTTATTTATGTGAATAGGCGGAACCTTCATTTGTGGTCAGATGAAAATCCACACGCCTACCAGGTAATAGGGCATCAAACCAGATGGTCTGTGAACGTGTGGGCTGGAATATTTAATAACCAGGTACTGGCACCAGTATCTTGCCGGAGCGATTAAATGGACCACGTTATCTCGAGTTTATAAATGACCATACTGAAACAATTTTAGACAATATTCCACTGTCAGAGTATCGGATAACGTGGTTCCAGCATGATGGTGCACCGCCACACGTCGTTAGATCAGTAAGACAGCGTCTAACGGAGTTATTAGGCGATTGCTGGATTGGCAGACTAGGGTCTCACGCCTGGCCGCCTCGTTCACTTGATCTAACCCCATTAGATTTTTTTGTGTGTGTGTGTGTGTGTGTAAAGAAAAGGATGTTCGATCGGGAGTGTGACACCTTCATCGAAATGCGTGATCGGATTTGCAGTGTTTTTGCGAAGTTGCGAGAAGATTGTGTAGTGGATCCCTTTTTAATGACCCGACCCAGATTTACATCCATAGTAATGGAGCATAAATTGAACCAGGTGAGGTTTTTATTTCACCCGAAGGCTGTAAACAGGTAAGTGGTTCTGTACTTTACCTCCGCCCGCGGCGCCGCCTGCTAGTCGGCAGTCGCCCGTCTCGCGGTGAACGAGAGTTCACAGCGTGTATGCATACATGGCGGGTGCGCAAAATAGATAAGTCCTAAAATGTTCGTAAAAAACCATTTCTGAGATAAATGGTTATATGCATTATATAGTATATAAATAGTATATTATTAGGTTTAAATCTTTTCAAGCGTTCCAAATACACCCGTATATTAATAAAAAATAAGGGAATATTCGTATCGGTCATACTAAACTGTGTCAATAATAATAAAAACGTGTTTTAAATAGGTTCTTAGTCACTACCGAATAGGGTTTCGGTCCTGGGTTCACGATCCCGGGAATTCAAGGGAAAATATCCATTCCTGACCCCGGGAAACATCGGTCGGGAATCCCGGGATTGAAAAAGAAATCTTAAAATGTATGAAGTAATGCCTTTAATTAACAAACTAAAAGTGGTGTACAATGTAGTGAAGTAAAATTAATATAAATAGAATTTATTATTAAACCAATCAAAACTCAAAGAACATCACTTCAAAACACAGTGATTTAGATAAGTGAAAACCAACTCAAACTTTATGAAATTGGTATCAGTCTATCGATAACCGTCAGACATATCAAACGTACAAACATAAAACGTCTCCGAGATAGTCTATTCATTTGTCTTCATGAATAAGGAAAATTAAATTAATATACTCGTTGATCTATGAAACTAAAAATAAAACATCAAACTAAACAAAGAACTCACTAACAAATTGTCGTGGAATCTCTACGCGATGATGGACCGGTATTTAAAAATTAACGTTCTATCCTATTCTTCGATTCTTGCCATGTACAGGCAACAGTAAATTATATTATAAATAAAAATATTCTAGCTTAAAATGTAATTAAGGCATTCACTATGCCATAGATGATTATTTTTTATTAATAATTATCGTTAATAAATCAAGAAATCTAACAATCAAAATAAACTAGAAAATCCGTTTTGGATCAAAAAAACTGCAACTCCGTCGATTTTAAAGATATAAAATTTTGCTCTAATATAAAGTAACATAGTTTAAAGTTGCTAAAATGGGATTACGCGTTATTTTTATATTAATCAAGAAAAGTCATAGAAATTTGAAATGGTATATACTTATATATATTTTTTTTTTTTTTTTTTCGAAATATTTCTTATATACAGAATGACTGGTGAGTCACTATCAATATTTAAGGAGAATACTCGGTAAATGATTCTCATTCGAATTATGTAAAAAAAATAGGTACTTAATTTTGGACCTAATTTCCATACATTTCAATTCAAATAAATGAAGCATGGACACTTTTCCAGTCATGCCGGCGGCACTTGCACAGGTATTGTACTGTGCCTTTGTTCACATCTAAAAATTGTCAAAGTTCACATCGTTTACCTCGTCAACAAATTTGTTGCTTAAACGAGTAAAATATCTCAGTATTTTTTGCCTATCCTAAGCCAGGATTAAAGTATTAAGGGGGATTGCATCATGCTTGTTTATCCTGCTACCCTGTTAACACGTGGTGACGTTTGGACGTAAGTAAACTACCTGTTTTGTTTCGAAATGCAGCTAGCTGCTAGGGTGTCCAGACGACGCGTAAATAATTAGATAACTGTTAAGTTATTTTTCTTAGAAGCTTATTAATATTTACCTATTTTTTTTACATAATTCAAATCAGAATCATGTACCGAGTATTCTCCTTGAATATTGATAGTATCTCTCCATTCACTCTGTATATTTCTTAACACTAGTTATAAGTAAGTTAGTTATACTAATTAAGATTACTATCATATAGTGATAAAAATTGAAAAAAAAATGGTACAGTAGCTATAGCTAGGTATACATTACGCTAAGTTAAAAAAACTTTTCAAAATAATCACAAAGTATCAGTTTAATTTGTTTATTTTTTCAGTTTCTCCCTGCAGTTAAATATAGTTTCAGTAGATTTCAATGAGCAGGATCTACATTTACGAGTAGGTAGGTAAACCTGGTGAGCTTCAGGATCTGAAAAGAGTTCGTTAAATTTGAGAACATGTAGGTACTCTCTAAATATAAATCAATGGAAGTTAACTAATTTTAAGTGATTATTCACTTTTTACCAGACTGCGACAGAAGGAGGGTTATGTTTTTCGAGTGTATGTATGTATGTATGTATGTATGTATGTATGTATGTATGTCCATTTCTTTGGCATGCCCTACAGCACAAACGGCTGGACGGTTTTTGACATATGAGATGTCGTTGGATTTGTTTAAATTGTAATAGTGACATAGGCTATATAAATTTTCAAAATTGCGCCTGCAAATGGCGGAATGAGGGGGAGGAGTTGAATTTTTTTTTCTTACTGCAGCAATATGGGTATCAAATGAAAGCTAGGAAATTGTTTTATTCTTTTTAGTTTATAATAAGAGTATTTTACGCAGTCGGGTTTTTTTGATTTTTTTAATTAAGCATACTTGTTATCCATCTGAGAATCGTACCTCGCAGAATTAGTGACTATTTCAATGTATGAATATGTGAATATCAGAGTCCACTGATTTGATCATTGAATATGTGTATGTTTGTATATTGATGATGATGAGTCACTGACTTGTTATTTAAATTCACTGATATGTAATGAAACAGATTCACTATAGTCATTAATTTTTTAACATTATTGTGTCAAAATTTCACTGATTCATGTTTAAAGAATACCATATCTTCTTCTATAAGCTATCTTATCGCTCCTTTACATATTTTTTTTGCATATAGTTTTCTTATGCTCATCATAAAAAAAAAAATCATATGTATAAAGTAGTATATGGAACAACTTCTTTTGTAGCTGTTCGAAAACATTTCTCGAGAAGAACTTAAAATATGCCAATTACACAAACAAACAAACAAACCGACGCAAAAGTTCTAAAAATTACTATTTTGGCCACTAAATAATTCTATGTTAAGAACTAATCTCGCTACGATATATTTATATGTATACCAATGTATACAGAAACAGCAAATTAGAGGTTTCAGTTCTATCTAGTTTATAGTTGAAGGCACGTGTTACCTATTCGTAAAAATAGTATTTACATAATCAGATGTGGCTTCAGATAGCACTATCATAATCCGCACTAAGCCATGTAGCAAAAAAACAAAAAAAGTACTCTTACCCGTCATGTGTAAGTTTTATAATCAGATAACACTCATAAAAAGTATATCGAAATATTTTTACGCAAGTGAATTGTTGTTAAAATAAACTATTAAAAGGCAACTGAACTAAACCTGTAAACGATATACTACCGAGCCTATCACTCTCCACTGCAGTGTAATGACTAATTTCCCTACCAGGAGTACGATTGTTTTTACGTGTTTAACGTATGTGACCGAAGGCTTTACGTACGCTCCGATGCACGATAGGGATACCTTCAAGTACAGACATCCAGATAAAGAACATCGAGCCCCCGACCGTTGTTGTTAATGGGTCTTTGGCACCCAGAAATTTAATATCATCGATTTTCTTTAAAGACAATATTTATTGAATATTTTTTCTGCTCAGCAGAATAGTGATTTTAAAAATGTGATTTTCTCATAACGATAAACCATATCACATGATTTTTCTTATAAAAAAAATCAAAAACAACTTTATTCAAATAGAGTACCTTCGAATCGTCATTTTACAAATTAACACTTTAAAGAGATTATTTTTTTGTAAAAATAAAGCTACCACCGATTATCATGGAAAAATTATCTTAGTTTAAAATGAAAACATCGTCTAATATAATGCATTTAAAGTATGATAGGGTAAATTTGATGACCGTTCTGGTGTAGTGGTGCGAGTAGTCACCTCAAACCACGCGCCGGTGGTCGCGGGTTTGATTTCCGCTCGGGACAGATATTTGTATTTGTACAAATATTTGTTTCCGGTCTAGGTGTATGTCCATGTGGGTCTCCCCACCGTGTCTCGGAGAGCAAGTAAAGCTGTCGGTCCTGGTTGTTATCATAGACACCTTATAACGATCGTCGACAGGCTGGCCTCGGCGAAAAGGCCAGACTTCTCCTCCGTGGGAAATATATACATACTAAGCTTAATCACAAGCAGTTTAATGTCTTTAGAGTTTATATACGTATAGTAACAAACACACATCCAAGTTAGTTTACAAAAATCGGTCAAGAGCGAGTCGAACCCCTGAGGTTTTGTACTATAATGTTATTTGTAAAAAAAAACAGGTTTCTCAAGATTAAGCTCAAAAATGACAAAAACAGATATTTCTTTTATAGGAAGCCTTTATTTTAGTCTATATGTTTAAAATTCCTAAGCAATAGAGATAATGAGAGCACTTGAACAAAGGCTAGGTATTAAGTATTTACGTAGATCCATGACATACAAAATATTATCAAAAAAGATTGAGTGATAATACCTACACCTAGATTTATGTAATCTTTATTACTTTTTACTGTAATATTTTAAAATAAAAGTTGTTATTTTACACAAATGAATTTAAAAAAAAAAGAACAAAAAAAAAGCAAAAAAATGTCTATGGTCAATGCCAATACCTTTGATGCGCAAGAATTTAACTCAAGATCATAAAAAAGATTATAAATGTAGTACTGTAATACTGTTGAAAAGTTTTTCAGTAATAGTCAATCCTCTAAATTAACAAACCTGGAATTGGTCTGTAGAACTTGGTCATCTTTCCTTCCTAGGCATCTTCTTGTTAAAAAGTAAAACCTGGTTGTTTCTCGGGCATTACGCGCATGCTTCTATGACCTCAAAGTAAAAAAATAAATCATCAATAAAAAAAAAATCATCGATCATGATTTAACGACTGAACTCTACAAATCCTGCTTAATAAGTTTTTAATTACTCTATATATTTCATAGAAATTACATATACAAACTACGTCGTATAATAATTTAATTTCAAAAACAAAATATAATGTGCAAATTTCGTCGTTCTTTTTCAACTACGTTGTTCTTTCTATCGATATATTTCGATCTAAAGTTTAGTGTTTTTATTGATTTTTTGTTATCTCTTAGATGAATTTCTTTTCATAACGTGACAGCTGCTCATTAAAGACAAGAGTTGATAAGGCCGTGACTAGACAGATTTATCGATTGTCACACCAAATTGTCAACAACAGTGAGATTTTGAAAAAAGATATACCTAATCTTTTATTCAGATTAATCGTTCAAATTAATCCCAAATTATTTATAAAACCGATTTTAAAGTTACTCGCAATTTCTGTCATAACCATTTCTCGAAATGTTGTTATCCAAAAATCAAAAGGTCGAACGTTAAAAAAGGGCATCTCTAAAATGATCTGCCCTTTAAGGGTATAAGCCTTTGCCTAGTTAATGCCTAGTTAACTTACATTCGTCCACCAGTTGCCCTTGACTCGTTCAGGACAGCTTCGAGTACAGTCATACGGACAACCGGTCACGTACTCTTAATATTTCACAACGTTTCTCCATTCGTTTTTCTTCACTATGAGGAAGTGTTTGATGAATCAGCTAGTGAATTATCAAGAACTGAGTTACTATACCTACAGATTCCTTGAATATGTTATATACATATTCAAGGAATCTGCATGTATTTTTTTTTTAGAATTATTTTAAATGACGATTATTATATATTTTGATTATTTTGATTGACGACTGTTTAATTAAATATTGTGTTTATATAGGTATTTATATAATTTCATGTTTTCTGCAGTGATCGAAAAGTAATACCGGATGAATTACTACACGTAACTTAAAATATTCTAAGCTAACACGTAAATTCTAAATTTCCAGAAAAGTCTTTTCTCATCATATCTTCACTTACGATGGAAATCATTAATTGTATTGCACTGTATTGTATCATCAGCCTGTAACAACCCACTGCTGAGCGAAGGCCTCTTCTTCATATAGAAGACGGGTTGGAGCTTAATCCACCGCGCTGCGCCACTGCGGGTTAGCGGATACTATCCGCGCTATGAGTAACGATCTTTACCATGTGTCCATAACAACCGGGACCAACGGCTTTACGTGCTCTCCGAGGCACGATGGGAAAACCCACAAGAACATACACCCAGACCGGAAACAACTATTTGCACAAATACAAATATCTGCCCGAGCGGGTATCGAACCCACGACCGCCCGCGTCGAGGCGACCACTCGCACCACTACACCAGAACAATATCGTCGAAAAAATTTGTCATCATTAATTAATTATTAAAAACATTTTCCTCATCCAGTTAGTAGATTAATGATATTTTAATTTTTTTCTTTACCTAATTAATTCTATATCTCAAAATATTCGTAATCAGTTTTTCTTTACGTATGTCCAACGTTCTCTGCGTAAATTGATACAAAATGGCGTAATTTGTAATAACGTTCATGATACCGTATTAATTATTACATTTTGATTTCAAGTTTGCTAATTCGTTGTAAGAATTTGTTGTTGCAATGTTCATTGTTAATTTTACTAATATTATAAAGTTGAAAGGTATGTTTGTTTGTTTAAGCTCGTGAATATCAGGATCTACTATTTTTTATTTATTATACACTCATTTGCAAAAAAAACGGGCGGTTTCGATTTTCTTCCTGGATGAAAAAAATAAAATACCAAAAAGGTTTTAATCATTTGAACATGTTACTGGCCAGTTGTAAAAGTGCCATAATGTTTATACGAGTACATTCCAAATTCAAATTTTTGACTGAGCCTGGTTTTCACAGAAAATAACTTTTAACTACATTTTGTGGCGCGAATTCCCTATAGTTAATATCGACTCTAATTAACTTTTTGTCAATTTTTATTAAATTATCTGGTGTCCTTGACATTCAAAAGTATTGTTATTGCTGTTTAGCAATCTCGAAAATGGTAGATAAAGTGATAAAAGCGAGCAAAATTATTGCGCTGCTTGAAGAAGGTTGCAGTCAATGCTTCGTGGCTCAGAGGCTAAATGTGAGTCGGTCGACAGTTCAAAGGACCTGGCAGCGCTATCAAGAGACCGGTTCCGTCAAGAGAAGGCCTGGTTCTGGCAGAAAGACATGTACCGAACCACGGGATGATCGTTTTCTAATTAGTCAAGCGTTGAGAAATCGCAAATCTTCTTATGTGGACCTCAAGAACACCCTCGAAGAAGTAAGAAATGTGCAAATTAGTCTATGGACGGTCAGGAGGAGGCTTCTCGCTTCTAATATACACAGTCATCGCCCGGCACGCGGCCCTAAATTACTCCGTGGACATCGAGTTGCCAGGCTTAGCTTCGCTCAAAATTGTTTGTCATGGACTCATGAAGACTGGGATAGGGTATTGTTCTCCGATGAAGCCAGGATATCTCTGCATGGTGAAGACCGACGTCGGCGAGTGCTACGTAGACGAGGAGAACGCTTTGCAGAGGCATGTTTTGAAGAAATCACACCTTATGGAGGGGGCTCTGTTATGTTTTGGGCAGGAATAAATTCTATGGATCGTACGGAGTTAGTCTTCATCGAAAACGGTACACTGACTGGACACCGATACATAACGGAAGTTCTAATTCCTTATGCACAACCCGCTTTAACCGCTCTTGGCGAAAACTCAATTTTTATGGACGACAACGCTCGCTCCCACCGGTCTGGCGGTGTGGATGCGTATATGCTAGAAGTCGGAATTCGTCGTTTGGACTGGCCAGCTAGAAGTCCGGACCTCAATCCCATAGAGCATGTCTGGGACGTTCTGAAGCGACGAGTGAGATCAGTGCAGCCGGCTCCGCAGACCATCAGAGAGCTAAAGAATGTGATTACCGCGGAGTGGGAACGTATTCCCCAAGAAACCATAAAAGATATACTCGCTAGCATGCCCAGACGAATGCAAGTTGTGATTTCAGCAAGAGGGGGTCACACTCAATACTAAACTTTTATCTGCTTTTAATGTATTCAAGAAAAACAAAGAAATTAACGCGTTTCATTTTTATTTAGCGAGCAGGTACAATCATAGTGTTTTGAGCTTAAACATTATTTCTTAGTAATTTAATTAAAATGTTATGATAAAACTGATGAAAACTATTCCTTCCTAATTAGTTTATAAAATTCTGAGGATAACAATAGCTAAAATTGTCAAACAAACTAATAGTAACTATAAAATAGTTCTTTGCTTAAGTGCCCGTTTTTTTTGCAAAAGAGTTTATTTGTGTTAGGGCAAAGAACTGTTTTGAAGAATGTAATAAGATATGATACATCACGATGTATTAACGTTAAACATTAAAACATTGCCGTGCCTGAGTCGAAATTCTTCGACTAATGTGTGTTACCAGTGATGACATACGGATCTGAGACGTGGTCTCTGACTATGGACCTTTTAAATAAGCTCCAAGTCACACAGCGTGCAATGGAGAGGGCTATGCTTGGTATTTCTCTGCGAGATCGAATCAGAGATGTTGAGATCCGCAGACGAACGAAGGTTGCCGACATAACCCAACGGATTTGTAAACTGAAGTGGCAGTGGGCAGGGCACATAGTTCGAAGAATTGACGGCCGATGGAGCAGAAAGGTTCTCGAGTGGAGACCACGTACCGCCAAGCGAAGCGTCGGACGGCCGTCCACGAGATGGACACACGACTTCAGGAAAGTCGCCGGAAGCCGTTGGATGGAGGCTGCTTTGAACCGGTCGCTCTGGAGGTCGATGGGGGAGGCCTAGGTACGTTCAACAGTGGACATCCAACGGCTGATATGATGGTGATGATCAAAACATTTGACAATAAACTAAATATTATGTGGATGAATTCCTATGACATGTCTGGTATTGTTTATGTAAATTAATTTGAGATTTTTCTAAGTACACTGGTTACCAATATTGTTGTTATTGTTCTTCTTGTTTTCTCTTATAGGATATTTGTCTAATTATACCTATTTAAGTTGTAATAATCAGTAGTATAGTATAATAATAGTCAATATTGATTAGAATTTAGAATAGACTCCTTAAAATTTTATTCCTTTTTAGGGTTCCGTACTCAAAGGGTAAAACGGGACCCTATTACTAAGACTCCGCTGTCCGTCCGTCCGTCTGTCTGTCACCAGGCTATATCTCATGAACCGTGATAGTTAGACAGTTAAAATTTTTACAGATGATGTGTTTCTGTTCCCGCTATAACAACAAATACTAAAAAATAGAATAAAAATATTTAAGGGAGGCTCCCATACAACAAACGTGATTTTTTTACTCGTTTTTGCTCGATATTGATAACGGCAACATGTAGACGCTGAAATATTCACAGAATATTGTTTTATATTATTACCTTTAAAAATAAATAACTTAATTAAAATAAAATTAATATTTAAGCTTTTATAGATTAGGGGAGGAAGCCTTCGTGCGCGAGTCCAACTCGCACTTGACCGGTTTTATTTTAAGGTTTTGTACACCAAGATTTCCCGAAAGACACTATTGCTGAGACTCCACTGCATGTCTGTCCGTCTCTTATTACAACAAATGACAGAATAAAGTAAAAAAAATAGGATTGTCAACATACAAGACCTGAAGTTTTTCGATTGTTTTCTGTGAATTTTACTAACAATTGGTCGTTTTTTATAAACCAATGTCTATTATATTATACTGACTACAGGAACTTCAGAACAGCGTTCCTTGCCACCACAATCACCTTAATATAATAATAGAGTACCTTGTCGCTTATAAATTGCGAATGAAATTATCCGTTGAATAATTTAAGTCTACAAAAATTAACGGAACATAAAACACATTTTACACATTTTAATTTAAAAAAAAACAAGTAAACACAAATATACATATTTCCATTTATTGTAATAATATATAATTATGTATTTCTCACTTTTCTTTTGTTAAAAAAAAAATAAGAATACGTTTTTATTTTTATTTTTAACCGAATTCTGAATATTTAAAATTCGGTTATTTAGTAATAACGTGAGAAGATTTTAATATTTACATATCTTGTAAAAACATGTACTTTATGAATCAAAAGGTGTTATGAGATATGATTGAACAATATTCTCAGCCAATGGAAACAATACGAACTGTGTCAAGGGATCGTCGAGCATTTAAAGAAATTTAAAATCTAGAATCTAGATATCATATCTATGGAAATGATACAAACATATATTTGCATAAAATGTGTGTTTATATGAAGTGTTAATACAAAAGAAATGTTATACAATATTCGTTCAAATTAGTAACGTATACACAATGTTGAGCTGAACAACTTATTTGCTTCATTATTTTTTTTTTATTTTTTCTTTTATTTACGACTAGTCCGATGGCGTATTAAGCTTTAAAAAAAACATTTAAAAAGGCTTATTTAACGCTGAAACAATTGTAAAATGGAACCGGTAAATCTTATCTCAAATTCTTAAATAAAGAAATTTTTCATAAAATTATCTTGTTGATACAGTTTATCTATCTTTACGTCACAGTTTCATTGACGATACAAACCTGTTTATTTATAAAAATCACATGGATAAAATATTAAATGTAATAAAAAGGATAACAGGTTATTACCAAAATATAAAAAATCTCAAAACACCTGAACTAAACAAGTATGCTTAATTAAAAAAATCAAAAAACCCGACTGCGTAAAATAAATACTCTTATTATAAACTAAAAAGAATAAAACAATTTACTAGCTTTCATTTGATACCCATATTGCTACAGTAAGAAAAAAAAATTCAACTCCTCTCCCTCATTCCGCCATTTGCGGGCGCCATTTTGAAAATTTATATAACCTATGTCACTAGTACAATTTAGACAAATCCAACGACACCTAATATGTCAAAAACCGTTTAGCCGGGCTGTAGGGCGTGCCAAAGAAATGGACATACATACATACATACACTCGAAAAACATAACCCTCCTTCTGTCGCAGTCGGGTAATTAAAGGAAATATTTAAAAATTGTTATTACAGAAAAAATAATATTATAATGTTGCAGTTATCTGTGGGTACAACGAAATTGTCTTTTAGTTTTGTCACACGATTCTTATTATAATATACAATATTAATATTAATAATATTTTTAATATTGTATATCATTAGTATAATGTGATAAGATTATTCATTCGAATTAAACATTGACGTGTTGACGTGTCACAGATAGCGTGTGTTTTGTTACACTGTATAAATGTGTTCTCTTAGAATTTTGCATAGATAATGTTTCGATTGTCTACTTAAATGGAAATGGAATAGTGATTTATCAAAATAAGCCGCGATTTAAAAAAGAGAAATATCCTTGTACGAAAATATTGGTGGTATCGAAAATTATAAGAGGAATTCCATTTCAGGAAAATTGTGCATTGTATTTTAATAAATACATTATATTTTCTATTTATGAACTATCTTCTTATGTATACTAGTGGAAAAAATAAGGGATTCAAAATTGAAGCTTAAAGTCTCTAGTTTCAAGATTTGGACAAAAAATTTTTCGAGTAACGAATATGGCGCAATCGTAATGAGTTAGGTACTCATTAGGATTGCGCCATATTCTTTTTTTTTTAGGTCATGTGAAATTGACGACCTTTTTTTTTTAGCTACATATAGATTCGACGACCTTTTTTTTAGCTATATGTAGAACCGACGACCTTTTTTTTTAGCTATATGTAGAATCGACGACCTTTTTTTTTTAGCTCTAATATGGAATCGACGACCGAGTAGATATCTTTGTCGGTCCACGGCCAAATCTTGGTATTTTTTTGCGTACCAGGATTAATAATATTGGTACATGGTACGCGACCCTAAAACCTGGTATGTGTACCAAGAAACTGGTACGTCTGACATCCCTGCTCGGAACCACTATCGCACAGAATTCACACCGAACTGCCACTACTAGTGTAGTATAGTGTCTGTGTAATTATGATTACAATAAATTGATTTCATATTCTTGATTGGTAGTTTAACGCCGAGTTGCACGAAACAAATTTTAAATTTAAGTGTTTATTAAACTAATTTAATCACAAGAATCGTGATTATCTGTTGCACGAAACCTACATCTGATTAAGTTAACAAAAAAATTTAGTTTAATTAAAGACCTATCTAACGGATGATTAATTCCAACAGCTTTAAATTAATCATGAGATCAATTAATTTTAAGATTAATTGCAACTTAACTAACGGAAAGTTAGCGACGGTTTCGTGCAACTCGCCGTAAAATAAGTAAGTTATTAATTATTATTATTCTTAACTAAATATTTTATTATTCAGTTTTAAAGTTGTTATCTTAATCACGGTCAGCCGACCCATCAAAGCGTTTACTTTCAGAACTTCTCGTGTTCTACGTAAAAAATCTTGTTATATAATTCACTACATAAACTAAGATAAACTATTGTTATATTACGTTTTTTTCATATAGGTACAATGTTTTATATAAATTGAAAATAACTATATTCATCATCATCATCATATCAGCCATTGGATGTCCATTGTTAAACGTATGCCTCCCCTATCGACCTCCAGAGCGACCGGTACAAAGCAGCCTCCATCCAACGGCTTCCGGCGACTTTCCTCAAGTCGTCTGTCCATTTCGTGAACGGCCGTCCGACGCTGCACTTGCCAGTACGTGGCGTCGCTCTTCCATAAGATTTTGAGTTTGATCAGAGAGCTTTCGGGGTCCGCTTCTACCGCCGGGTCTGTAAAATCGGCTCCCGACTGTACCGACTGTATTCAGGTACTTCAGGGGTCGCTTACACAGGATGACGTTGTGTGACACGCCGTCCTGTTATTGCGGCCACGATAGCGAGACCCGAGACCACATTCTGTGGGAGTGTAACTTGTACGAGGATGAACGTAAAGCGATGATAGACGGAATCGAGCGGACGAAGGTAGGCCCCGTCTACTTTGAAGACCTGACTGCCACGGAAAACAACTTCAGCCATCTACGGATGTTTGCGCACAGTTGGCACAAGCGAAGGACTGAGATGACATCGTAGCTGCAATATTGACACATCTGGACTGCCGTGCCGTCACTAACGTGTTGTGTTGTCGTCAGCCCCAGAAAGGGGAGAGTGACGCCAGGGACAGTATCAAAGCACTCTCGTACGAGAGTACTTTTGATTTGTAGGGAGACAAGAATTGTACGGGGGAAGATAGCGTAGAAGCAGGTGTACCCCGTACATCTCCCGCGTTTCGCTCCGTATACCGAGAGGTGGGTAGGAGCTTGGGAAGGTTGGTGGGTTATGTACCGACTGTATTCACCAACCTATAAAAAAAAATATAAATATAAACATATCATCCACAGAAACGCAATCGTCAAGGCAATCGAAACGATTTTATAATTCGAGCTGAAAGCTCTCGGGGTTTTGGATATGTGCGTTAGATGGTCGGAGTGTAGACTTCATCAGGCGAGACCGTTCCAGTTTAGCACTAATATCCAATGTGCCTCTAACCAATAGGTGATCGTTCATTGAATATCTGTCATCTGGTGGTCATGATGAAGTCTATTTCATTCCTAGTGGAAGCTTCAGGGCTCCAAGTCCATTTCCGGTCCCTCCTTCTCCAGAATATAGACAAGATTCTGAACCCTGGGGTTCCGCTGTCCATATCCAAATTGCCCCACTCTCAGCTCATCGTCTGGTCTTTTGCCTATCTTCACGTTAAAGTCCCCCATGACAACATTGAAGTAGGTTTTATTCGTATGTATGGCTCTACTGATGTCCTCATACATAGCCTCTACTTTTGCATCTAGATGTGTCGAGGTCGGTGCTTATTATGACCTTCAGCGAGTATCTTTTAGATACTTTAAATAAAGTACGCGACCCTGTTCGACACACTTCCGATGGCCACAGTGTTGCAAATGAGGGATCTGCAGACAGTAAACCCAACAGCTCCTTGGGACTGTTGGTCGCCCTCGTGGCAGTAGAACAGGTTAGCGCATTTCAGGGTTATGGTGACCTCCTTTCTCTTAGGACTTCAGATAAACCCAGTATATCCCATTGTAACTTGTTAATTTCCTCTTCCAGCTCAACAATTATTTCATCAGACCTCACGGTGCGAATGTTGTGAGTTGATAGAGCTATATTAATTAGTTCGAAAAATACTAATTTATAATACGAGTGTAGCGAATTAATTAAAATGAGGTCATTGAGTCTAGAGATCTGTACAATATGAAATATCGTTAGCAGACATGACGTACGTAAATGACGTAAGACAATCTTATATGACTAAGCTTGTGGTATGCAAAAATTTGTTAAAATAATAGATAAGCAATCAAAAAGCCGATAGTATCATTTATCTCGCATGGACGGATCACGCTATATGAGTATGTAAATATGAAACGCGAAAGACGCTATGATTCATGTTATATAGTAGGAAGACGCCGTCAAGTAAACAATTATAAGTATTTTATTTCTAACGTAGATAAACAATACCGTTGTAAATAAGTTATTATTGATATTGAGATAAATACGTATATAGTTATTGCGTTTTCTTTAAATCGTCAGCGCTATTTATATCATCTTAAATATGTATATATGTGTTGTGTATAAAATTATTATTATGTGTTGTGTTTAAAATTCGCAACAAGACTTTGACACAAAATAATTTTATGTAAAATTACCTCTCATTAAAACTAACATCCAGTAACATCCAGTTCATAAACGAATATTTTTTTATTACTTTTAAGCGTTTTGCATTAGATAGAGTTTATTTGTTGAATCAGTAAAAAAGAACTTTTTTTATATTATAATTTTACGGATTTCATTGAAATAAGTCGTGTAATATTAAAATATAATGGAGTAAAATTACAAATTTTAGGCAATTAAAAAAATAAAATCTCTCATATTCATGCCACAAACAAAAGTAACCTTGAAGTAATAATATAGAAATTGAAGTAATAACACACAAAGTAATCTATACTATAATATTATAAAGCTGAAGAGTTTGTTTGTTTGTTTGAACGCGCTAATCTCAGGAACTACTGGTTCGAATTGAAAAATTCTTTTTGGGTTGAATAGCACATTTACCGAGGAAGGCTTATAGGCTATATAACATCACGCTGCGACCAATAGAGGGTGAGCAATAATAAGAAATGTTACAAAAACGGTAAAAATAATCTTTTTTGAGAGCTTCCGTAGCGTCCTTTATTATTTCTCTTCTCGAGACATTTTTTAACTATTTACTACTTTTAAAGTAAATATTTATCATCACTGAGGATTTTAGAAAAATTAAAAAAAATCAATAATACGTTGAACGACCCAGAAATAAAACCTAAGACCCCTGCTCGGCAGTAACGCTTGCGACCACTCGACCTACGAGGCGGGTACCTACTTGTAGAGTAATTGTTTAAAAATATTTAAGTACGTTTTTCCCTCAAATTGACGCGGGTGAAACCGTGGGACACAGCTAGTAGGAAATATATTATAAATACAGGAGATTTATTTGTATCTACTATAGATACATCTAAGAATAATTACTGTAAAATGGTAATGACTTTTTTTCCACGCTTCACACTCAACGGCCTCCAGTAGGATGTGAATCATGTATCGGGGGTCCGGAAACACACACACACACACACACACACAACAGAATCACAAGTGGCAAGACCATGACAAACATCTGTATGGCTAATACAAAAATTTGTCATCTGCGGGGATCGAATCCACGACCACTAACGCATCAGCTAGTTGCTGTGCCCACTGTGCCAAGGCGTCGTCATTATCATATTTTTTTTAAATAATATTTAGTTTTTTGTAATTAAAAAAAAATATATGAAAATTGAGGTAATAAACTATTCCTTAGTTCGAGACAAGGAAATTAAAAAAGATATAAAAATAACTAACGCACAAGGAAAGAAAATATATTTACAAGTCACGTAAGTAAATTTTTACGCATAAATATATTATAGGATGACGGTCATTTTATTACAAGGAAGAATTATTCAGTATAAATGCTTATTACTTTTCTGAATTAATATTCATGATTTAAAACTATTAATTTTCCCACATCCGCAATAAAACACATAGTAACACTATTAAAGTCACGCTGACTCTCTTTTACGTTAACACGGCTTAACCTGAGTATTATAGTGACCTTTTTAAATACATTAAAAAGTTATACTGATTAACCTTTATAGGTACTGTTTAGTTGGGTAATATCTTCATCGTCATTTTTCAATGGTCATCCACTGCTAATAGCTCGTAGTTCGCAGTCAAGAACTATTGAAACTACGACTTTTTTAGGACCGTCCGTCTGTCCACCGGATTGGATTTCGCCAACGTTGCGTTTTCAGCTGCGGTATTAATTATACCAGCCTACTAGTTACGATCATTTGGGTCATATAGTATAAAAATCAAAATCAAAATCAAAAGCAACTTTATTCAAATAGGCCCCACGAGCACCTTCGAATCGTCATTTTACAAATTAAAACTTTAATGATTATTATTTTTTTGTAAAGTAAAGCTACCACCGATTCGGAATGTAGATTCTGCAGAGAAGAATCGGCAAGAAACTCCGCAGTTACTCTTTTGAAAATAATATAAACTGTATTTTAGTACAAATTAGTATTATCTTGCATGAAATACAGCGCCACTAAATACACACATCTTTATCAACTAAATAATCCTGCACCGAATAATACGCTTTATCTATTAATTTTTTTTTTAAATAAAATTTTTAAATTTATGTTGTGTCAGTTCCAAAATTGTTTGTGGGATTTTATTATACATTCGAATACCATAACCCAGAATGGAGGCGTTTACTTTGCGCAGTCGGAAACTTGGAGTTACAATTTTGTTATTCGTTCTAGTGTTTACATTGCGATTAATACTATTTATTTCAAAACAATGTAAATGAAAATATAATTCTGGTGAATATATATAATATTGTTATAAATATATTCCGACGCGATTGTTAATATGTCTACCTTTGGAAAAACATCCCGTAGGGAGACTCGAGCTCCAAGATCGTAAATGCCGCGAATAGCCCTTTTTTTGTAAAATAAATACAGTCTCAATATCTGTAGCATTACCCCACAGTAATAGTGTAAAGATGTTGTATAAAAGACGGCAGTCTCCATATTTTCCTCAAAAAAAGTTATTTACTCCATAAAGAACCGTGTCCCGATTTGGGCCATATGGCGTGCAGCGATAATTCGTATAATAAAATTATACTTAGGAGGAGTGTATTCACAGAAAAATATTTTTAGCGTCGCTTATCGAATGCACCTTAGTATACGGGGCCTTTAAAAATGAAAATTATTTTTCAATATCCTCGTCATCTGAACTATCAAATCGTATGAAAATATTCTCTATGGTGGAGATATTAGTACATTGTGATATTTAGTACATCCAAAAAACTAGATTATCGTTATTACGTAAATGCAAGCACCGATGGTTCGTGTACAATTTTTCGGACTGAGGAATGTAAAATCGAAAATCATTAAATACTTGCGCTCTAGATTGTTGCGATATTCGAAACCGTCCTGAATGACAGCCAAAAATGCATTTAGATTGTGTACTGGATGCTCTTGCCGTATCAAGTCTGATAGGATCTTTTGTATCTTAGGAACTTTCTTCAATAGGTGGTATTTGAATATTGTTGTTTCGTTTGGACGCTCTGTTTTCAATAAATCTCTGCCAACATTTCTGACATACACAGTAACTTGTACTTATGGAACGACTGCTACTAGATGTAAGCTATTGAAAATACTCATAGGCTTCTTAATTTATTTTAGAATCAGAAAAAAAAAGAATGTCCGCAAACGTTTCCTATTTCTTATGAGATTTATTCCACAAGATATACAAATAGGTAAGTTTTTCACTAAGGCCAGAAGTCCTTTCAGATTGTCCCCGCACCAGGAGTCAGCCAATCCCACCTGATGCATCTGCCACTTAGATATTTTCCCTTTCTGGGCGGACTCCGGAAGCAATTCAACGTTTCGAATTTTTAATCTTCTTACCATGTTGGCTTGCGTCCAGGGACTTGGCCGGTCAAAATTAACATTCTAATCGTTACCGCCGTCACCACCATGAGGTGCCCTGGACACAAGAAGACTTAAGGTGCCTTAATGATAGGTGTTAAAAAGAAATCCTTTTGATCAAACACAATTTTGGTTGTCCCATATATAAAACTTTGACTTCCGCTAAGTACTCACGCATTCACCGCAAGGATATAAAAACACCAGATTGATGCTGTACTTACTCAGTACTTTATATTAGCATACAATTTAACTCTGCACGCCCATGGCCCAAAACCACCTAGAAGCGGGACATGGTTCTTTCTCTATAATCAGCTCCTCCACCTTAGTCTTAAAAAAATTGAGTTAATAAATAGTAAATCGGCGTTGTTTGTTCGATACGATGACGACGATTTCATTTTTCGTAGCTCAGGGCTCGTTCAAATTCATTTTCAATATTCATATACGCTTTTGATGAAGGACCTATTTTGGGCTTTGAGAAGTAGGTATTCCGATATCCGAGTTTTAATGATGTAATAACTTACTTTGTAATATTTAAGAAGATTTAATATTTAAATTAGGTAGGTAGGTAATACTTTTTTTTCACACTTTTAAAAAAAATAAGAGTATTAGACGTAAGCAAACTTTAGTGTGTAAAAGCGATTGTATGTTCAAAAAATAATAATTTTGTTACAATTATACATATATTGAATAGATTTTTTACTAATTAAGATAATACGTTATTTTATACCACTTAGCGATTATACATATAAATATAATAATATATAAATGTTATAAATAACAAATTCTATGTCAATCCGCTGCTAGCCTGCTATTAAGAAAATTGCTTGTAGCTACATAAAAAGCATCCTAGTCTGAATCGACTATCACACAAGTAGTTGTTCCATGATACTGTAATATTTAATAATATATATTTATTAAGATCATGCTTAAAATCCAAAAAGCAAGCTTTTCTTAGAAAGGTAAAGGAGAAAGCGTTTTTTTATTGTATCGTTAGTATTAGCAATACGAATTAGATAAAAATTTAAAATATTTACATCCAATGGTAATCCTTGATGACAGTAGGACAGACAACGGATTAGTAATAGGGTGGGGTAAGTGGATATAGGGTAGTTATACTATATTGTAATGATACGGACATTTACACAATGACCCAGGGGCGCGCCATGGTCTCTTAGAAGATCTTTAACGGAATACCCTCAGAAAACAACGTTTTTGATGTGAAAGCGATATTTTTTATTTAAAAAATGAAAGAATTTTTTCCTAAGTATAATTAAAAAAGAAAATCAGAACAGAACAAAAGATGTTCGTTATTTAAAGACAAAAAAATAATATTTACATTTGTATCACAAATTAAAAAAATAAATTTTAGATGTGCATTTGATCTGAAAAACATTAATAAAATATGGTCTTTTTCTCAAGCCTTTTATGGTCAGTAAAAATACGACTTCATTTTATTACTGTTATAATTGATTGATTGGTTTAATGGATTTCAGATGTGCCACTGAAGCATGGTTGATTGCGCCAATGTCACGTAGGATGGAAATACTAATATATTACCTACTATTTTTTTTCTAATATTAGTATGACGTTTCTTACACCTTAGGGCTTAGATGTATAATAGTATAATAATACTAAAGTTTTATGTAATTTAGTTTAGTTTGTCAATTGAAACAAAATTAAAACAAATATTGAGACAAAATCGCAATGTCTATTTCAGATAATAGTTTCATGAAAATAATTTAAAAAAAAAGTTGTACTCGTTAATATTAAATATAATAATTACAGATGCTATTAATAAATAATAATAATAACGAATAAATGTAGCATTAGGCAATAGACATTTTAATAATGCAATATTTCATAACAGTGAAATTCGTAATAGGCCAAATTGAAATGTTAACTAGCAGACGAGGTCATAAAACAATCATTTTAGATTATCAACTCCATATTACATTTTGTTGAACAATATGCATGCATAAATTATTTTTGTTGCATACATATATTTTTGTTGTAAAAAAAAAATAGAAAAATTAAACAGATTTTTTTTTTCGTTTCAAAAATGAAAACAAAATTGAATACACTTTAATGTGAAATCTATTTTTAAATCTATTAAAAAAACTAACAAGAAAAAGGACTATTAAAATTAACATAATACCGTTTTGTGACTGAGATCATACTTGTATTACACTCTCACCGAACCACCGAACATAGACGTCAGTGGTTATAAACATTATTTTCATACAGTGAGTGGGATAGCGTCAGCTCTACCCCCACGTCGATATTCCTTGCCTTTCAGACATTGGTTGCTCCTGTGGTGCTGTAAATGTTGGTGTAGGTGGCGGTGATTACTTAGCATCATGTTATTCGCCTACTCGTTTGGCTATTTCCATAAAAACCCACATGTTACAGTATAGGGAAAAACAGCAAAATTTATACATGTCTGATTTTTTACGATGTACTTTATATTAATGTAAATGATTTACTAAATAATTATAAATAATTAATTATATTGATAATATTATATTAAATATATTGTATGTAAATTTATTATAATACTAACTGTATCATCGACTTTGTTTTCGATCCAAAAAAGTCCTTGAAATATTTTTCTTTTACTTCACAATTTCTAAAATATCTGTTTCCTAACAAAAATGAATGCAAATAATAACTTACAACTAAGAACACATTTTGATCCTAACTCGTAGTATGATCTCAAATCGTGTCGTTTCGGCGTGATATGCGGCTAATTAATCTCTCTCCGCATTAATTCATTAATAAAAAAATTCAAAATATTATCAATTAACAAAATTGGACTTATTACACTCTAATTATAAGTACAGATATTGTATGTAAATCATTCAATTTTAACATTTATTTGTTCATAATATTATTGCTTACAACGTTGACGTATTTAACCTGTTTTACTGTTATTATAAAAGTAAATTTTATTATTTTGTTCATTTATACAAATCTTAAAAATATTACAGGAAAATAAAATGTCTGTTGCATGAATTTTTTTTACATGCATCTGAAATCTGAATATTTTTTCACCGCTAATCTGCCCACCTGAGCCTAAAGTGCAGTAATAGACATTTTGGTAGGTTTTGACTTAAATATATATTCTGAATCCCCGTTTTATAAGCTATCAGTCAAATTAATTATTATTTTTGTAGCTCTATACAGTATTTTAATTTTATTTTTTTACGAATGTAGTAACAGCAATAATGTGACAAATCTATTAAAATTATTTAATGTTTACCAGCTAAACCGCAGTAAAATTAATACTGCACAAGACTTTTTTCTATTTCCTAACTAAACTGCAGTATTTTAACATATTTAGCTACACTTAAAATAGTAGTTTGTTCTAGAAGATTAAAGAAAAAACTGATTGAAGTGCAGTATTATTCGACGCCATACAAATTGATTATACTGCAAAAGATGTGGAAAAATATTTTTTATTTATAATACTTATTAAAGTGCAGTATTAACATTACATAATGCACATTAACTTGTGCGGAATTTTGTATTTTTTTGTGAAAAACCAAAAGATATGCAGTACTAATAAATTTGCTGAGGAATGCGAGATGTGCGAAACTTTTAATTTACACAATTCTGAACACGTGATAATAATAAAATCAAAATCAAAATATTTTATTCGTTATAAGGTGATTACACACACTCAACGAATGTCAAAAAAAATGACTCGGTAGACATCTACAATTTCATCATCTATTTTATCATCTATTTCATCATCGGGTTTACTAATCATTACAATAATATAATAATGTTCCTAGTGTAGGCCGAGAGAAAAAAAGCCGGAGGAAAAAAAACTCTCGGTACTCTTTTTAACATATCATATTTTGTACATACAAAATAAAAAAAATATTCACAAAGAACGAGCAAATCATGTCACTGCCAAGCAGACTTGTCATTTAAAAAATCTTTAATGCTATAATATGCCTTACTACATAATTTGGATTTAATAAAGAGTTTAAAATTAATTTAGGGACAAGTCTTGCACATTACCAGGCAGTGTATTGTACATGCGTATACAGTTACCTACAAAAGAGTTACTTATTTTGTGGAGCCAAAAATTAGGAATGGCCAATTTATTTTTATTTCTTAAATTTATATTATGTCTATCACAGTTCTTGAAAAATTTATTTTTGTTTTTATGTGTGTATAATAAATTTTCAAAAATATATTGAGAATAAACAGTTAGTATTTTTATTTCCGTAAATTTATTTCGTAAAGACTCACGGGTGCCCATACCGTAGATAGCTCTGACAGCTCTATTTTGCAAAATAAATATACATTGAATATCAGCAGCGTTTCCCCACAGCAGTAAACCATAAGTCATGATGCTGTGGAAATAGCTGAAATATACTAATCGCGCGGTTTTGATATCCGTCAACTGCCGTATTTTTTTACTGCGTAAGCTGCGGAGCTGAGTCTGCCAGATAACTTCCCCTATATGAGGACCCCACTGTAATTTTAAATCTAAGGTTATACCCAGAAAGACAGCCTGGTCAACCAATTCTATTTCCTTATCCCTAATCCTGATACTGGTTGTAGCCAACTTAACATTCGGTAAAGTGAATCTCACACATTTTGTTAATTTATAAGCGTGATAAATACCTGTGATTTACCTTTTATGGCGCATTTACTAGTTAGGATTATCAAAATCTTGTAAAGACTGATAATATCGTTACCCACAGAAAACAATTTGCACTATTAGATTGTAATAAGGTACAATATTTTGATAAATAGTTTTGATGGCATAGCCATAAATGACTTTTCAAGTAAATTTGTTTAAGAAAATACAAATTTTTATTTAAATAAAAGGTTATTTTATTTTACTATATGTGTGGAACTTCAGTGTTTTGTTTTAAAAACAGATTGAATAGCAGCATTTTCGTAATATTACTGCACTTTAGTTAGTAACAATCCTGGGGAAAAAATCTAAAATGCAGTAATAACAAGATTTACTGCATTTAAATCAGTTTTTAACAATATTTTGTAAAAAAACCGTGTGTAGTAATAGGAACAAAAACATAAAAATGGTCATAATTATACTTTTTTGTATAAAAAACTAACGTAACAATATTTAGTATTATAGTTTTATACATATCCTTTCACCTTGCATTCAAAGTTTTATCGAAAAGTATCTTTTGGATATATTTTTATTGATTCTAAACTTTAGGAGCGCTTTTCTCGAATTCGTGTTTTTGCTGTTACTGCACTTTAGGTTCAGGAGGGCAGTAATGTAAAAAACATATGCCGTTTTTATCTTGCAACTCTAGCTTTCCAGCTATAAAGTGACAGGATGTTTCACAAAAAAATATAAAAATTTGCGAAATATATTTATTCTGAAATAAATTTTCTCTTATATGATTTTTTACGCGCGAGATGTGTTAGAAGTACTATTTTGAATGCTCCAACAATAATCAGCCATCATATTTACGTTCCAGTAGCCCTGATTTATCTTTTTCATGGTGCGAATATCCTAACGAAAGCGCTCCGCTTGCTCCTCGCTTATGTCTCTAAGATTTTCAGGAAAATAGTCTAGATGGCTGTAAACGTAGTGAATCTGAATACTTATGTTGTACAGAAGCCGCTGGAAGTGTATCAATAATTGTTCAACGTGCTGAACGTAGCCATCGCACTTTCTATTTTCTCGCTACCCAAACAAACTCTACGGACTCTACCCATGCACATTTCTCGATAGCTATCATATGGTTGATAATTTTTTTATCATATCAACTTTTTGATTTGACGACCGTTCTGGTGTAGTGGTATGTGTAGTCGCCTTAACGAATCCCGCTCGAGGCAGATATTTTGTATTTGTACAAATATTTGTTGCTAATCTGGGTATATGTCCTCATGGGTGTCCCCACCCTGCTTCGGAGATGCACCTTAGAGCAAAGTACATACTTAAGTCGTTCTTCTTAAGACGACTTCGTTTTGATGAATCATTTGATTGACCCGTTGGTGCAGTTTGCAGTGACCCTGTTTTCTGCTCCAAGGGTTGTGGGTTCGATTCACGCCCCGAGTCTGGGTGTAATATATGTTTATCTATATATGTATTATTTATATGTATATTTATTTAAAAAAAACTTAATCAGTCGGCTGTTACCTAAAACACAGGCATTAAGTTAGGCCTACCTTAGGAACAGACGACCTTGTGTGTGTGTTAAACTATTAAACATATTTATTTATTTTATATTTATAAACGCTATTAATATGAATTGTACTCTTTTTATTCAATTGTATTCATCAAGTCTGTAATATAAAAACGAAACATGAAATTGTCTTTTTCAGTAAAGAAAATTCTTTTTCCTGCTACGATGGTACAATTTCTTCGTTTCTTTCGTTAACAGATTTCTTTCTTTCAATCGGAAAGCTAAAACTTCTGATGCACTCTTTAACAGTCTAAGATGCCTGCCAGCCTGATCAAACCATATAGATTCATTTTGATTTAGTGTTCGGGGATAACAGAAGTAATCAAAATTACTGTCCGTACTATTCAGTTCTATTCATTCTACTAGTGTGTCATTAGTATTCAAGACTGGTCTTATAGCAGATTCTTATTTGGGATATATTCACATCGAGCGATTTTTATGGCTTATTCCTATGAATTTCATAACACAGAAATAACAGTCATAATAATGATTGGTTGTTTTACGCCAGATCATAGGAGCTTAACATTTAACACATTCGCTGCCAGCAACTCGGACCCGAGTAGGGCGCTAGATGCCGTCTACTCGGATCCGAGTATATCGCACGTACCATTTTCCTTAGGACAGTTAAAAATTGGCGTCTGTGGAACAAAAAATTCTCATTTCACTGTGCACATTGAGTGCCATAGAAATGAGAATTTTGATTTGAGATTTTGAAAAGAGAAAAGGAAAATGAACGTGCGAGATACTCTGATCTAATTGTTAGTGGACGGCACCTAGCTAATGCACCTAGCCCTACTCGGATCCGAGTGGCCGACAGCGAACGTGTTAGAAAAGGATGTTTTTGGTTTGCAAAGGCTCAACACAATTTTGAAATAATAACTTTTTTGTATAAATATAAATATATATAAATATATATATAAATATATATAATATAAATATATATAGATACCACTTTTTTGCACACCCATACAAACGGTAACAAAAAATAGAAAATTAATAATAAAAAAATAACCACGTTGCATCAGTTGCAACAGGCAGACTTATCACTAACACGGCGATTTCTTTCAGGCAATATTTAGGCAGAAGACTAGTATAGAAAGTGTGGGAAGGGACCCAAAGTATTATATATATATGTGTATATATATAATACTGTTTAATAACGGTACTTTTTTATCTTTGATTAACTGTGTCTGACCACAGTCCATTCACAATATTCGTTAACCGATGGAGCAAAAAATAAAACCTTGGAATTTCCTCATTCAATAAAAAAGTCCAGAGCCAATCTGGAATGGAACGGCCTTGTGAAGTTAAAACCTATTCGTCATTTTATTAGTCTAGGTAGTAAACGACGTAAATGTAAAATGCAAATGTGAAAAAAATTAAAAATAAATCCTTAAAATAAAATTAAAATTTACTTTTAGAATGAATTTCAAATTATATCAAGTTTTTGTTTTTGTCTCGCGCATAGTTACATATATCTTATCACCATTTAGACGTCATATTCTAAGAATGGCAAAATGGCGCTAATAAAAACAGAGAAGAAACATATTTAGCTAAAAAAATTAGCTAGATACAAAAACAAAAACTTTGCAAATAACAAGCAATTGTTCGATAATGATTTTGATTAAAATTCAGAACGTAAGAAAAATTTAATTTAATTAAAGGATATCTTCAGTGGGAAATACCACACATTTCATACTATAAAACTGTAATTATCTCTAATTAAAATTTGCATAAGAGATATATAAGAATACCTTAATATATAAGAATACGTTTTAAATATTTATTTTACAAAAAAGAAATTAATAAAATTTTATGTTAACATCATCGTTAATTATTTGTTACTATATTATATAGTTAGTGATTATTTTTTAAACGTTTTGACAGTCTATCCTAAAAAAACCAGTAAAGTAAATCTTTAAAAAATATCTTTATGTTATATAATCTCCACTTTTTTTTAAAATGATTGTTGCCGTCTTATCCTTGACAGCGTCGAGGGCCGAGTATTGGAACTCAACCGTGAAAATAAGATTATAAGAAGAGAGACTCTGATTGGATGTTTATATCAGTCCCAGTCAAAACATAGTAGGTATAGATTGTATTTAAACTAGATTGTGTTTGTGGCTTAGTTTTAGGTAATTGACAGTGGCAGTACTACACTCTCTCATAAAATCGGTGAGAAGTAGCTCTCTACGTTAACTGTGTTTCACGCGGCAAGTAAGAGAGCCGGTAGACAACATCCGACTTTTTTCACTTTCATCTTTAACCTCCTAACCTTTATTAATTTAATGTAGCCAGTAATACTTTTATGGCTCTAGTGCCGCAAGTGTTTATAGACGGTAATAGTCGTTTAAAAAGTCGTTTAACAGTTACTTTTTGGTTCTGCTGCTTGCATGCTGTTACTTGCTGCCTGCTGATTAAAAATTGACATCTTCTTGTGTCTTCTAATGACTACCTCACATGTTGTCTTACCAGTAAAATTAAAAGCAGAGTGCACGATTATATAATAAAGTAAATCTACTACTATCTATTAGTACTTTTTAATGTCGCACTGCTGAAAATTCTTAATTCCTATTAAGAAGAATATGAAATAAATAATAATAAATAATTAAATAATAATAATTAATTAATTAATAATACAATTCAAATAATATTATTTTATGTAATTATTAATACATTGCAATATATCTCCTAATTTCTTTTTTTTTTTTCCTTCAACATGAAACACAAGACTGAATTTTAAGTACCTGCCATTTTAAATTCCAATGTCATGGTCAGTCTTGATATCAGACCTAGGTCTACGCGTCTATCCTTATCGTTTGAATGGTAACGTCAACAAAGTTTCCCTGAATGTAGGCATGATGAATTTACTCGTAACCTTGATACAAATAAAATGCAATAATTTCATGCAGTGCATCGGCGCTGGACGAAATTTTATAGTCTGTTAGAACTGCGCAACCATTACCCAATATAATTTCGTGTCATTTGACAGATAGATTTCAATATTTGTTACTAGAATAGCTAATGTATTACACAAAATGGGCAATGATATTATTTTTTAGACGAAACAAATAAGGAAACTTGTTCTGGAGTCATAGTATATAGTCTAGACTAGTCTTTGTCTAATACTTTACTCTTTATTATACTCAATAACTTAACGTCTTCATATTTGTTTTAATTTCTCTTCCTTTAAAAATCTTTAAACCTAAAAAAATCATATCATACATCCTGAGATTAGCGCGTTTAAATAAACAAAATCCCCAGGCTTAAAATATGATTGTAGGAAAAAAGGGATAAAATGTACCTTCAATCCTGAATGGATAAAAAGCTCGCTTTTGATTTGGATCTTATACAATATAAGGTTTATATTTATGTATGTATATGTCTATTTTTTTTTTAACACAATGTACGAAATTTTCGTTTATTAAGGAAAAAGTTCAAAAAGTATAATTCAAATTACATTTTATTATTACAAGTTTTATTTTTTTTTAAAAAACCGCTTAAATTCTTATTTCGGAGAATAAGATGATTTGGCTTTGACTGATTTGTGTCGCTTACTATTTACTCAAACCGTTTCCTAAAAGTATACTGTACATATTATAAGTACAAAGGACTGCGCCGTGACACATACTTATGAATGTATGTTTTTGATATCATCACGTTATGACATATCCCATGACTTGTTTCTAAGTATGACTAACAAGTTTTGTAAATACTTTTTTCAATATTGCAGTTCTGTAATGCAATGCATTTTTCTATGTACATACTATTTTTAATGTAGGTACTTAATAAATGTTTTTGAGTGTACTGTTTCGCTACTTATAGGTCATGGTGTAATGTTTATTGGCCTATGTTATTCCTCAATAATGTAAAGTTCTTATGTCATTTTTTTTAATCGGGTCAGCACAACACAAACAAATAACAAAATAAATCTCTAATCTCTAATATAAAATAGGTACGCAAATCATTTTTGTTCAGAAATTCGTTTAGAAAGTTGTGCGTTCAATTTTCCTGTTATGAAATATTTCAACAGCGAATTTTTTCGTGCATGTACGAGTAGGTACCTACTGTATCTATTTTGTCTACTAGTATATGATATTAACTTCATTATATACATAATCTCTCATTGTATACAATTTAACTTATAACTTTATTTATTAGAAGGAAATAATAATCTTGGATATATTGATCCGACTACGAAAGGTTTTTTTTTTTAGAACTAACGTATTTATTGTGAAATGATTAAAATTTTAACAAAACAAAAATCTACGTCAACAGATTGTGTGAACAATGCAAATAGATGTGATTGCCGCAACCAATGCAGATTTGCTGTCATTTATTGAAGAGTTCCGTTGAATGTCACCGAAGATCTTCATCAGAACATCACCAAACTAGAAAGGGACCACGGGATGCTCTTCCAAACTACCCTATACAGTTATTTTTTTCATTTTACATCGACAAGTAATAATGAGAACATCTTCAACGTATTCGAAGTCAATTAAAGACGCATTATTGGGGATAACTTAAAAACTACTTATAATATTTCGCTCAAATTTAAATGGGACCACATGACAAGCATCAGCTTTCGAATATAGAAATATAAAAAGAATTATCAAAATCGCTACAACCAGTAAAAAGTTATGAAGTATAACACAAATTAAAAAAAAAATACAGGCGAATTGAGAACCTCCTCCTTTTTTTTTTGAAATCGTTTAAGTCGGTTAGTCGATTTTTCACGTTGTCGTAATCGCCGGAATTTTACATTTTCCATTAAATTACTGGATAGATTATATGTGAAAAATAAAAAAAACAGACGCATAACTTGATCCATTTCAATTAATTTGCTTGCTTAAGTGATTAATTACAATTATTAATATGGATTGTATTCCAGACAGACTTCCTATCGACCAATGCTTTGATGAGATCTTTAATTAAAATGATTATGTACGCAAGTACACTAATACAAGTAGTTAACTAATAGTTAACTAATCGGTTTTCTCCGTGATCTGCAAACTAAGACTTATGTATTTACAGACCTTTGTTTTATATAAGGATGTTGTACATAGAAACTCGCCCAAGACGATAAAAAAATCTTACATTAACTTTAAACTACTTAATAATTACTTAATAACTGTACTATAATCTTATAAACCAAAAGGTTCCAATCCAGTATTTGTTCAACAAATCATTCCTTCCTGCCCTTTTAAGGAGAAGGGTTGAGTTTATTTAGTCGTTAGTACTTAAACACTTGTTTATTGGCGAATGTACTCGTACATATCACAGAATTTCCTCCGAAACGTACAAATCATTTCGCGATGTTTTCTTTACCATAAAGTACGTGATTGTTTTGTTACATACTTTAACTCCCGCTTAAGTGTGTTTAAGTCCTGTGAAATTAAGGCAAGTATTCAGAGCCCTCTTTCCCATTGGGCACTTTGGGCAAGTGCCCAGGGCCCCGCGATCGATAGGGGCCCCTCAGATCAAATAAAAAGTCCCTAGTTCCTGTCAGATCAGAGCCGGATTAACCCTGTCAGGGACACTAGGCAATGCTACACTCGGGGCCCCTTTTTTTTACTTTTGTTTTTAATGTTAAGTGAATAGGCAAACTGGCAGACGTTCCACCTGATGGTAAGTGGTAAGTCGTAACGTACCATTGTTATCGGTTCCATTTTCGGACAACGAAAAAAAAAAAAAAAAAAAAAAGGTCATCCGCCCTTCATTATGGACATTTTCCTCCGTACCCTATCCGAATACCTAAAAAAAATAAGGTGGGTGGCTACGTGGAGTCGACACAACATGATTTCGTCTCTGTCATGTCATCTCTGGTGCCCCCCAAGACGGGATGCCCTAAGCAATTGCTTAAATAGCTTATAGGCTAATCCCGCACTACACATAAGGTGTTAAAGTCTCGGTGCCAGTAACTTTTTTTTGTTCTTGTCGCTTGCATGGGGCCCCTAGTGGAAGCGGGGCCCCTAGGCAATTGCCTACTCTGCCTATTGGTTAATCCGGCACTGTGTCAGATCACCAAACGATAACCAATATTTATTACCAAAAAACTTATATAAATCGAAGAAATCGAACCTAAATTACTGACTATAATACCTACCAACTTACTAACTTTTACATGCGCGAAGCTATTCTAGTCTCACCCAAAAGTTAGGCTTTCCGACTTCAGCATGCTTAGATAAATTTAAATATATAATGGTATACTCATTTTCACTAATCAGTGTGACTCACTCTATTTAAATTAAGCAAACGAAGCGAAGCATGAGGCTCCAAGTTTGAATTAACCAATTTATTTAATTGAGAAATTACATAGAAAATTAAAATGTGTTTGAATTTATATTTAAGAAGATGGTGGAATGGAATCCCATATAAGTTTGGCCCTGGTTTGAATATCAGTGTCCAAGAATAATTTATGCCACATTAGTTAGGTATATAAATGCTAATAATAGGTACATATTTTATTTATTTACAATGAGTTTTAATAAAACAATGGAATTTGTGATCTGATATTTTTTTTTTTTGAGAACTTCGATTTACATTGAGGTTTTTTTTATTATAAATTAAGACTTTTTTTGTTATTACTTGCGTATATTTTAAATAAAAACAATAATTTATAATTTGCAACATGATGATTCGTTTCGTACTTAACAAACAAGTGTGGTGTGGTGAATAATACATATTTTACAAAGTATTTTGCACTCTGCACCGTCAGTCCAACTGAATGGAAGAGAGAAATTTAAAATAGAAACCTTTCTTCCCATAATTGATACCCTCAGCGTTCATTTAAAACAGCGATTAAGTTCGTATAAGAATATCAGTAAACGTTTTGATTTATTTTTTCGGTTGAAAACTCTGAATTCTGAAGAGTCGAGACAACGTTGCAAAGAATTTGCTGAATTTTATTATGAAGATGTTAATGAGAAAGAGTTAGAAATAGAATGTTTACATATTTTAACAGAATACTTAAAAATTGTTGACAGTGAAAATAAAGATTCTATATTAAAAATGTATCAACTTTTGAAATAAAACAAAATTGAAGACACATTTCCAAATGTAGAAATCGCATTGAGAAGATTTTTAAGCACGATGGTAATTAACTGCAGTGGGGAACGCTCCTTTTCCAAATTAAAAAGAATTAAAAATGAATTAAGAAGTACAATGCTTCAAGAGAGATTAACCAGTTTGTTGTTGATGTCCATAGAATCTGATGTGCTAAAAAGCATTGATTTTGAAGAAGTGATTAACGATTTTGCCCATCTGAAATCTAGAAGGGTTCCTCTTCAAATAACATAGATTTTTAAGCACTAACCTGCAAATGCTAAAAGAGTTATTTTTGTTGACTAGGGTACGTTCGTGGGCCCTCTTCTAGTTGATAATTCATCACTTTTATAGGATTTTTTAATCTATGCATTCCACAGACCACATGCGCGGAAATGATACTTCTTTAATCAAAAACTGAATTTAACTATCAAACTTTAGTAAATAATTGTTTGCTATTGTTCATAAAAGATAAACAAAATTATCTTCTTACATTTATTCACTACTTATTATTTTAATTAAAAACTGATAAATAAAAAACTATTGCGCATGTCCCATTTCCGTTTCCGCGCATGTGGTCTGTGGAATGCATAGATTAAAAAATCCTATAAAAGTGATGAATTATCAATTAGAAGAGGGCCCGCGAACGTACCTATTACCGAATAATTTTTTTATTACCTATGAACGTACCATTTATCTATTCGTTTCATGTGATTGTAAATAAAAATAAATATTTAAGCTTGTTTATCTACTTTCTTTGTCTTTTCTAAAAAAATAGTGTTCTGTCAAAGTCATAGGGGCCCCATTATCCTAATATGCCCAGGGCCTCCAATATGTTAAAGACGGCCCTGCAAGTATTGTATAAAATTGTAAAATAATAAAAGGAAAATAGCCTGGTCCATTATCGTACAAAGATATCCTTGCCTATTCTATTAGTAGAAAAGGATTCACCAGTACAAAATATATTTCCACTATGACTGTGTTGACGGATACAACTATATTGCCAAGTTTTGCGCAACATATATATTTCCTTAAGATGGTAAAACCATCCAGCATGAGATGAATAGTAAAGACATATTTACCTGTAACTTCTTCACAGTGCCTACATTATATGATTAAAGTACACTTGGAAATTATCGTTAAGGGCAAATGGGTTTTTTGCTTAGGTTTCCTACTGTTTAAGAAACGGACTACCGAAGTTTGAAGGTACATGAAACTATGGATATGTGTGTAAGTATAGAGATATTAATTTCTTACTTACATACATTGTAGTTAAATGTAAGTAAGTCTTCTTTAATTGAATAAGCTATTTCACAAAAATATTGTATTACAGCTGTATATTTTAGATTATTCATTATTAGAGAATGCCAGACAGAATATCTTTAAAGATCACCAAACAAAGGTATGTATGATACATCTCCAGTGAGTCACTTAATGGAAGGTATATGAAGGGCCTCGTTGTTTAAGTAATTGTAGTCTTTATTGCGATAACACAAAGTGCATTCATGTTGCATTATTTTAATGATTTCATGTTACCTTCTTCCTTGTGTGAATAAAGTTTAAAAGTAAATCAATAACAGTTTATAAAATATTAAATAAAGTTTAAGCTGTGTACTCTAATTTGTCTTTACGTCTATGTTAGTTGAGCAATATTTTTTCCGATGGTGAAATATTTTAATTTTTTTTTTTAATTATCTTATTTTGAAGACCTTGAATTTATACTATGACGGTATAAAAATCCTTAGTTAAACGAGGATTCTTATTTTTTTGGAAATAATTAGGTGACTGTCACCAGTATGTAAATAGTATGCTATGGTGTACTAAATATTCTGTCGTACCTACAGTAGTGCAAGAGCAATAGTTCTTATAGGAGAAGCGTCACCTGTAGTAGTACAAGATATAAAGTTAGAAGTACAAGATACCGTACAGTAGATAAGCAGTGGCAGTATAATTAAAGGGTAGATAGATTTGGGATCAATTCTTCTTTTATATTCATATAATAAAGGTATTTTTTTTTTTTTTAGAAATGATTCTTTGTGATAATTTTTGTGTTTATTAATAAATTTAACCGCTTACCACTCATGACATTCCGTTGTAACGTCAGGTCAGTCTCCTCATGTAGTTGTTTAATACGTCTTTCACTCGTTTGGATAAATATAAATATGAATAAACTTATTTCATATTTTTTAAATAATAAAATTGTCATTTTTATCTGAAATAAATTTCATAATTATTTTATAATGATGATAAATATTTTAATGATATCGATATTTAATAAATTCACAAAACCAAAATTTATAAAATAAAATAAATAAATAAACCCAAAAGCGATTTAATTTGCAGGCTACGAAAACTTAACCATTACGAATTCAATAATCGGCCCTTATGCAACGAATTTAAAAATCTAAAAGCTATTAATTGTAATATACATAATTTATAACGAGGCCTAAACGGATAGTTATCACTTATCATAATACCAGAAATCCGATTATCCTTAACATGATTACTATATTTTTGTTAGTTCTTAATAAATAAATAAATAACAAAACTGTAAAACTAATTTAAATCAAAACTCATACGACTTTTTAATTTTATAAAGGCCTTGACACTTACTCATTCGAAACTTCCTACTTCCGACTTCGAGTGGACATCGATACGGTAAACAAATTAATATAGTCCTAACAAATATTGAAATAAGATATATATTACACTGATCACTACGCAATACTTTATTTCATATTCAAAATGTGTGATACTCATCCGTAATGAATCATGCATGTCCTCGATCCCATCGCTATGAAAAGAAAGTACAATTAATTGAAATAAATACCCACTAATTACCTATTTATAGCATCGTAAATTATCCTTGAGAAATTAGTTCAATAATATTTATTTTGCTAGTTTTAGTGGTCGATGTTCGACAAAGATTTATTTGAAAATTTTAGGTTGGTAATACTTTACATTCAAATTCAACTTAGTTATAAATACTTAAATTTTTTGTTGTATAAATGAAATAAAAAAAACCAAATCTAATCCTATTAATTATGTATTATAAATGCGAAAGTTTGTCTCGATGTTTGTTATTCTTTCACGCAAAAACTAGGGGAGACCGGGGATAGTTGCCTATAGGGGTAGGTAGACTAATCGAAAAAAACTCGTTACTGGTACAAATTTTGCGTCTTTCTCTCACATACGTGTATTACGCTCCGTACCCCGCTCATTTGTCCAAAACACCACATCGCGGGTACACTTCGTTTTGGAGCAGTGACATGTTTTTTGTTTTCTTACAATGAAAGTAAAATTTCTACATTGTATATTTTTTCATCTGACACCTACACATTTTATGTTTACCATTTTCCTATTAGTCAGAGTGTTTCATGAGTTCATATTAATTATATTTCTTGTATTATTTCCTAAGTTGATGGCAGTGTTTAGGTAACCCATGCCGTTGAAACTTAACATGGAGTCTGGGGTTGGTAGACTAATTTGTTTCGGGGCTGGTTGAATAGTTAGTCAACCAACCCCAATATAATTTGAACAAGTATTTTAACCGAGCATGTGACAACTGGCTGGCTAGTAACTCGAGAAAAACTATTACAATTTATGAAATACCGGAGCTACTTAAAACGTCACTACCATTGGCTACTACAATTGAAAATATTCAATCAGGATTCAGAGTATCCGGGATTTCACCACTGAATGAAAACATTTTTCCTGACTCCGAGTTTAGTGGTTCTTATGTAACAGATAGGCCGATGCTCACTTCCCGTGATGTTGATAATCCTTCAGCGTGTGATGTGAGCACAGTTGCTGTTCCATCGACTTCCGATACATCAAACAGGTTGTATATTATCGAAGAGGTTCCAATTCCTGATCACCATACAATAACTGAATCTTACTATCTGACACCACAATGTTTATCTGTAAATACAGATCAGATTACTACCACAATACCCTCTCCTACAAGATCTTTGAGTACTAAATGTAGTTCACCTTCTCTTTTTGATGAAACATTAAATTCTCTATTTGAACCAGAACTGAGAGAAAACCTCAAAACACCAGAAAACGTTCATTCTACAGAAGCAAATATGCCCCCATCTTTACATAATCTAAGCCTAGCCTCAACTTCATCAGCAACATTTGAAGAGCTAAAACCCTTTCCAAAAGCGTCGCCACTCTTAGAAAATAGATATCAAGTGCCGAGTCCGACATAGGTCTAGGACTGCCACCCGGGCGTCCTGGATATCATCCGTAAATGGATTTCCCTGCGACAAAAAAAAAGGCTGTAGGTAGGTAGGAATGCGCGTTCGCTGCATGCTAGTGGCCAGGATACCCGTAGTAGCCGTGGATGCTGGCTGACTGTATGACTCGCTGCTCGAAAGCTTGAGGAAGTGATTATGACGTTACGATGACGTAGATTTACGAAGGCTGCGCTGACGTTCATGCTCGGGGTCACCAGTTTGGCGTAGAGGGAGGCTGCCAATGAAAAGGAAGGATCCTTCGACCAGACGGTGTTGCGTCTGGTCGGCTACGTGCCACTTGACGTTTGTTGTCGGGTTCTTGTATATATATTCAATCGCTTTGAAAACTTCGTTAGCGCGATGTAGTTGATAGTTTTGTTAAAGACTTATATTATAAGATATAAAGTTGATTTAAGACTGTTTAATTGATAAAACTAATAAATGTTTAAATAAAAAATAAGAGTTGATAGTTTTTTTAAAGACTTATATTATAAGATATTAAGTTGATTAAAAACTGTTTAATGAATAAAACTAATAAATGTTTAAATAAAAACTAGGAGTTGATAGTTTTGTTAAAGACTTATTGTAAGATAATGTCTGTACCTGATTAAAATTGTTTTTGAATAAAAAGTTTTGTTAAATTATAAAAAAAGGTTTTATTGCTTGATTTTTCTCATAATTTGTCACTTATTGACACGTAAGTCTACTTACCCCGGGCATATAGTCAATCTACCCCGGAACCGGGGTAAATTGAATAAGAGTTCGTATTCTGTAAAATGCGTTAAATTATGATCATTATATTAAATAATGGACTAGTTTTTATATTTTTTTATAAGTTTAATAGTTCTTCTATCCATTGATGCAGTTTTATTTTATGTATATATAAAAACACAAAAAATATGAATGATTTATTTAAAAAGTAGTCAACTATCCCCGGTCTCCCCTACTAAACGGATTTGGATGTAACTTTACAGTAATATAGCTTATACATTAGAATGACACATAGGCTACAATTTATAAAGATTTCGTGTAATATGTAATCGGCATAATTATTATTTTAAGTTTATATGTATTTTAAGTAGAAATATAGATTTTTTTTTATTTCAGTCGTATTAGAAAGATTTTTTTTAATTTGATTATAGAATTGAAGTTTTAGTTATTTAATTTATATTTATGTAAATTTATGTTTCGTGGCTAATCTGCTGCGCCGCTTGTAATGAAATTTGATGGGACATAGGCTATATTTTATCAATAACCCCACGCGAGCGAATCCGCGGGCGGAAGCTAGTTAATATGTATTATAATTGCGAAAGTTTGTTTGGATGTTTGTTACTCTTTCACGCAAAAACTACTAAGCTGATTTAGATTAAACTTTACAGTTATACATATATCTTATTTATCAGAATGACACATAGGCTACAATTTATAAAGATTTGTGTAATTTGGCTATAATGTAACATAGTTCAAAACCTGTCACGCCAAAATGCGTAAATGACGCCTATACCTCGCGATTTTTCGCAAGAATTCACTAAAGTGTCGACTGGGAGCATTTATTACTGTACACTCTACAAACGTGGAAGAACATTTATTGAATGGGAGTCTTTGTTAGCGAGCTAGTGTGAAAATTTGATACGGGTAGTCTAAAGTCTGGGAAAGGACATAGGCTACTTTTTGTCAATAAACCACGCGGGCGAAGCCGCGGGCGGAAGCTATTTACAATATAAGTATATTATAACGTTAAATATCAGATTAAATCGGTGCAATTTTTAAATTATTTTAGCGTTAGAAAACCTGCTAATCATAGAATTCTGTAGGCTATTAAACATCATATACCTCGTAACGGTTCAATAACCATAAACGTATTACAATTAAAGTAAAGTAAAATTATTAATTCCGTTATCGTATTGAAGAGGTCAATAATCCTCATTCGTTCATTTACAATTTAAATAGTTTGTACCAAAAACATTACCTGATAAGGAAACTTGCCTAATAATATTTTTTATAAACTGTTTGTATTAGTTCTTAGAATATTAATTTATATTGATTAATTATCGTTTGATTTACAGCCGATATGGTGCTGTGGTACGAAAGTTCCATTTACGCCGACGCGGGTTCAATTCCCGCTCGGAGCAGGTTAATTTTTTTCGCCTCACACTCAAGTATTTTTTTTTTTTTTTTTTATGACAAATAGACAGGCATTTGACCGCTATCTCACCTGATGTTAAGTGACGATGCGGTCGAAGGTGGAGCATGCCTGTCTAATAGCAGTCTATTCACTCTGGCCTTGAAGACACCCAGGTTGTATCGTTCGGGAAACACAGACGCGGGCAACGAGCTCCATTCCTTAGCCGTGCGCATCAAGAAAGTAGTGCTAAAGCGTTTTGTGCGCGTAGGTGGCATATCAATGACATAAGGATGGAACGATCGACCGAGCCTAGTGTCCCGATGGCGGAAGGTTGTGGGGGGAATTAGATCGTGCAATTCCTTCGCACACTCACCAAAATATATTCTGTAGAACACCGACAGACGAGCTACCCTACGCCGATGATCGAGACTCTGCAACTTGGTGTCTGTCAGAGTAGGGTCACCTATGAGTCTTTTAGCTCGTTTTTCCACCGAGTCCAAAGTTGCCAGTTGGTATTTGGCGGATCCATCCCAAAGGTGGCAGCAATACTCCATACAAGATCGAACTTGTGCTTGATATAGTTGAAGCAGCTGTTCTGGAGTGAAGTATCGCCTGACCTTAGAGAGAATACCTAGTTTTTTTGCTGCAGTTTTTGCTTTGGACTCGATATGCTGTCCAAAGTTCAAATTGGACGATAGCTCTACACCGAGGAGCTGAAGGGAGTCGGTAATTTCTACAGAAACATTTCGGAAAGTCGGAGCCAGGTGCAAAGGGCTCCGTTTAGAGGAGAACACACACGCCTGTGTTTTTGTAGCGTTGAACGTGACCAGATTGGCATCGCCCCATTCGGAGACTGCCTGGAGGGCGACGTTCAAGCGGCTGACCATATCCTCTCGACAAGACTGGATAACATCCTTACTAGCCCTGGCACTCGAAAAGTATCTGTCCGTCACTGTGCTGTCGTCAGCATACCCAAAGGTACCGGGGACGAGCAGATCATTAATATGCAGCAGGAAGAGGGTAGCGGACAAGACTGATCCCTGAGGAACACCGGCATTGATAGCCTTTTGGTCCGACGAGTACCCGTCAAGGACAACTCGTATTGAACGTTCGTTCAGGAAGTCAGAAATCCAAGTGCAAAGGCCAGGTGGAATACCATATGAAGGAAGCTTGCTTATAAGGCTCGCGTGCCAAACTCTGTCAAAGGCCTTCGAGATATCGAGGGACACGGCAAGTGCTTCACCGTGTTTATCAATGGCCTCACTCCAAATATGTGTGGCATACACTAGAAGGTCCCCAGTCGAACGGTTCTGGCGGAAACCGTATTGCCGGTCGCTGAGGAGATCGTTACCTTCCAAGTGGGCCAGGAGTTTATTGTTCAGTGCACGTTCCATAGTCTTACAGAGTATGGACGTGACCGAGATGGGACGGTAATTGACAGGGTCTGCACGACTACCTTTTTTGGGCACAGGCTGCACGTTGGCAAGCTTCCAAGACTTCGGCACTTTGCCAGTCTTAAGTGACAGGCGGTACAGGCGTGTAAGAGGTGGAGACAACTCAGGGGCACATGTACGCAGGACTATCGCTGGTATACCATCAGGTCCGCTGGCCTTGTTCACGTCTAGAGTTTGCAGGATTTTAAGGATCTCTTTTTGACGTATGCGTACTTCAGCCATAAAGCAGTCAGCACGAGTTGAGATTGGTGGAGCTTTTCCTGCAACATCCAGACGCGAAAACTCAAGTATAGTTACAATTATTTGTTTTATATATTTCTTATTAGTCTAGTTTGTCCTTGTGGATCTCCTCACCGTGCTTTTAGTCCTTTTTGTATGATTTAAACGCCAAATAACGATCTTTACCATTAGTATTAAAATTATCAGCAACCCGTAGTGGATCAACAAGCATGGGATTAGAAGGGCATCGTTCATTATGAGCTTTTACTGCCAGGCAAAACAATCGATTCGAATCTCTACTGCCAACAACTAATGAAACTCATGCAAGAAATTAAGGAAAAAACGGGTGGAATCGATCAACAGAAAAGGAGTGGTCTTTCATCATGATAACGCCAGAACACACACATCTTTGGCCACAAATTGAAAATTGAGAGAGCATGGTCGGAGAGTGTTAATACATCCACCATATAGTTCTGACCTTACACTCTCAAGTTTTCATCTGTTTCGGTCTATTTGACGACGCGTTGGTGCAATGGTCACAGCAACTGGCTAATGCGCTAGCGGTCGCGGGTTCAAGCCCCGCACATGACAAATATTTGTATAGGCCATACAGATGTTTGTCGTGGTCTGGTCGTTTGTGCTTGTGTATTTGTGTGTGTTTCCGGACCCCCGACACAGGATTCACATCCTACTGGGGGCCGTTGAGTGTGAGACGTTTATTTATTTATTTATATTTATTCAGAATTCTTCGGGTAGTATTAGGTTAATATCAAGAGAGGACTGTCAAAACTACTTGTCGCATTTTTTTGATTAATAATCCCAAGATTTATAAAGGAAATGTTTTTTATACAGAATCGGGATTATGTCACTACCTACAAGATGGCAACAGGTTACCGAACATAATGACATATATATATTTATATATATATATATTATTAAAATTAAATGTAATTAACTAAACGTTGAAAAAAGTCTTGAAGTAGTTTATAAAATATTAAAATACGAAAAAAAAAAAATCCCCGACCGATAATATGTAGGTAGTGATAGTGATTACTCGAACTGTCGAAATTACTCATTTACAATATTCTGAAATTACAAGGAAAATATAAATTCATTTTTGTTTATGTAGATAAGATTAAAATCATAAAGTAGCATTAGACTGACTGACTGCTGGAGTAAAGAAATAAAAAGAAATATTAAGCGTAAAATTTGTATTATTAATTAATAAGCGTAGCGCTTCCAATATCCATTCCATTCTTCCAGAAAATCGAGGCTGGTGTCGAAAGAGACCCAAAACCAGCTCTAGAGTACCTACGAAATATTTGTGATATGTAGATAAAATAAAACCGGGAATAAATTGAACACCTTCAAAATGTTAATAAATATTTCGTAAACAACTTTTTTTTTTTGTTTTGCTAAATATAAATGTATTTTCCAAAAATAAAAATTAATTATTCCATAAATTAAACAATTTGAAATAAGAATATAAAGCATAAAATTATTTTGATACCGACCGTCATATAGCGCTTGGCTGTCTGTGAATTTGTTAAAGCATACTCTTTTTTGTATAAATAATTATGTATTATACATTTTACACAACATTCTAAAATCATTGTGCAATATTTCATAGTAAATTTATGAAAATTTAATCGACCTGTTTTGTCACTTACACCAGGATCTTCACGATGGTAAGATTAATGTAGTACTTTTTTAATTTATTGCTTTTTTTTTTAATAAACAGATAATAAAAATTTTAATACCTCGAAACGATTCTTTTTGCTAGAAAAACTTTGATAGCACTTTTTATTACGAATTTGTTTTTGTTATCGATAAATGTACGAATAAAATTTACGTTAAATACGTCTTAATATGTAACCGAATAAATACTAATAAATACTTATTTAACTTGTTTGTTATTTTGTGAAATAGGTATTAGTGATACGGTGATTGTAAAACAAAATAAAATATTGAGCAACATTTGTTGTTACTATAATTATTAATATATAACAACTTTAGTATATCCGATATTTTATATTATAACTAAAATATATGTATATTTTTTTTTTCAATTTAAATTTCAAAAAAAGTTAAGATTTTGATCGTATTTTTCATTAAAATTTTAAAATAGTGTAATTATTTTCAATCTATCGAACAGTAATGCATAACATTTTGATGTTATTTGAACACCATTAATACACCTCGTTTATATTTGCGTACGACAATCAGGAAGAAAATTATATAGATAATTAGATAGTTTCAAAAACCCTTTTTCTCTGTTTCCTTGCCGATTTCTCGAAATATTAAAAATGTTTATAAATAGACATTAAATTAAAATCTATTTTTTTTATTCATTAAAATGTCAAGATGTCTTCTAGTTCTCGTTCTATAAACTTATTTTATATTGATAACGCATTCTAATCTCACGGAATCTACACTAAAATAAAAAAACCGGCCAAGTGCAAGTCAGACTCGCGCACGAAGGGTTCCGTACCATTATCTATAAAATTGCGATTTACGATTTATGACGTATTAAAAAAAAAACTACTTACTAGATCTCGTTCAAACCAATTTTTCGGTGGAAGTTTGCATAGTAATGTACATCATATATATTTTTTTAGTTTTATTATTCTCTTATTTTAGAAGTTACAGCGGGGGACACACACATTTTACTACTTTGGAAGTGTCTCTCGCGCAAACTATTCAGTTTAGAAACAAATTATATTAGAAACCTCGATATTATTTTTTAAGACCTATCTATAGATACCGCACACGTATGAGTATGATGATAAATTTTTTTTTGAGTTTCAGTTCGAAGTATAGGAAACCCCCAAAATTTATTGTTTTTTTTTTCTATTTTTGTGTGAAAATCTTAATGCGGTTCACAGAATACATCTACAAATCAAGTTTCAACAATATAGTTCTTATAGTTTCGGAAAAAAGTGGCTGTGACTTACGGACGGACAGACAGACAGACATGACAAAACCATAAGGGTTCCGTTTTTTGCCATTTGGCTACGGAACCCTAAAAAAGATCTAGAGTTCTTCTTTAGTTTATTTATACGCGATGATCTGAAGCTACTAGCCTGATTAAAAAGAAAACCTATATGATACCTAGTCTGTTTACTAGTCTCATTATTTTATAAAACATCAAGCTAGATCTTATGCGGCCGAAATAGTAGCCATAAACCCAGGACTGCATTTAGAGTTGGGGGCTCAGAGCAATGGAGGAGTGGAGGCCCCTTGATCTGAATTTTTTTTCTTGCATAAAAAAATGACGACGAAAAAAAAGGTCATCGCAATGCCACGCCAATATATTATCGTTGCGGGTAAACATATTCCGAAAAAAAAAGGTCGTCACCGATAAAAAAAAGGTCATCACCTATTCCTACTCCAAAAAAAAGTCGTCCCAACTCCGACCCGCTCCAATTCAGTTGGCTTGGCTCTATTGTGAAAACCCCTCTTTTGCGGATGTGGGGGCTCCTCTTTTGTGAATGTGGGGGGCCGGGGAATTTTCCCTGCTTGCTCTCCCCTAAATCGGCCCTGCATAAACCCAATCTGTAACGGAAAGTTACAAAACAACCTTCGTAATAATTGTTTTGACAGCTTTTGTATTCTTCTAATTTAAGCACTTATATTTATATGATAATCTATTGTAACATCGGATCAGTCTTCTTCGTGAATTCTTCGTCGTTCGGATAAAAATACAAAATTAAATAAAGTTTTAACATACAATAAATAAATAATGTTAAAGAAATATGAACAACATCATACATAATATGATTTATTATTGTAATATTTCACTGTTATAAATTAATGACAAGACTTATATAATACACAATTATATATGTTTATCTGTTTAGGTATATATTTTAAATTGCAAGTTATTTATTAAAGTTTTATATCGTAACTATAGATCCGCTAATTTAATAAAAAAATAAATTATTTTTTAGATAAAAATATGTATACAGGAAAAACGTAGAAAGAAAAGTCCAATTTTATTTAAATTAATGAAATAAAAATTTATACTATTGAATAATTATCTATATATATATATATATATATATATATATATATATATATAATAAAATTGTAAATTTCACGTGTCTGTTTTTGTTCATAATTTAAAATATATATTTATTTTTAATATCTGTCTATCTGTCTGTTTGTTTGAACACCCATCACTGCTAAAGTACTAAGTGAAGGTTTAAAAATCAACATGAGACACGTAAATTACCTATCCTGAGGTAGCATTTAAATTAGTATTTATTTAATCAAAATCGCTTTACTCTATCAGAAGTTACGGTAACTTGAATTTTGTATTTGGAATAACGGCGTTGGAGTAGAGAAGAGGTTACTACTTAACTAAGTTTACCTAAATATATTTAAATGTAATTCGAAAAAATTTAATAACGAAGTGTAAAATAAAATTTACAGCGTTTAAGAAATAATAATTCGTAATTAATATTTATTCTCAAAACTCAGTAAACAAAAAAAGAAGAATAAAAAGTTAAAATTTCGGGGTTGTGATTTAGTTTTACAACAGTTTTAAGTACAGTTTTAAGTACGACACTGTCATAATTTGACTGGCCCATTGGTGCAGTTGGCAGTGACCCTGCTTTCTGCTCCAGGGTTTTGGGTTCGATTTCCGCCCCGAGTCTGGTTGTAATATATATTAATATATTATATTTATTCCAAAAAAAATGTATCAGAGGCAAGTAGGTAACTTAAGGCCTGTGTTTTAGGTTTAGGTAACCTAAAACACAGGCTTTAAGTTAGTATAGTTAATATCCTTAATCACTGATACAGCTATGTATTAAAGTCTTACGTAAAAAACTTACGTACGGGCGACGCCGCGGACACAGCTAGTCAAAAATCAATGTTAATAATGAAATGACTATTTTTGTAACATTCTTACGTATTTCACACGAACATGTCGCGAAGGCTATGAACTGACGTTCCAACTTAATGCCTTAAAAGCCAGTATGTAGAACAAACCCCTCTTTCCCACTGGGCTCTCTGGGCACTTGCCCAGGGCCCCATGATCAGTAGGGGCCCACTAGTTCTTGCCAGATCACTGAACGATAACCGATATTTATTACCGAAGTTTTTTTAATTCGAATTGTCCGCCAATGAAAAAAACTTGTTTTTATTTATTTTGTTCGCTTGAAAGCTCTGAATTCCGAAGAGTTGAGAGAAATTTTCTGAATTGATTATGAAGACGTTAATGAGAAAAAATTATAAATGGAATGTCTGCATATAACAGAATAGGTGGTTACCTAGTTGAAAATTGTTGTTTGAACTCATATTATATTGGAAATATATAATATTTTAAAAGAAAACAAAATTTAAGACATATTTTCTAATGTAGAAATCGTATTTATTTCTTTTTAAGCATGATGGTAACTATCTGCAGTGGGGAACGCTCCTTCTCCAAATTGAAAATAATAAAAATCTATAGAAGCATGTTTATTTACCTTCTTTGTCTATTCTAAGAAAATAGTGTTCTGTCAAAGTCATAGGGGCCCCATTACCCTAATATGCCCAGGGCCTTCAATAGGTTAAAGACGGCCGTGATGTAGAATATGGTCTGATAAAAAAAATAAAACATGAGACAGAGAAAACCAAGAGAAACGTTTAGTTATTACATAAGTAAACATTAAAACTTAGTATTTACTCGTCCTGAACAATGTTTACAAGCTTCCGCTTTAGGTAACAAGGTGTAACATGCGGGCGTTCTAAGAGTAAGCTCAAACAGGATAGTTAAGATATAGGGCTGGTATATATCCGGATTTTTCCAGATTTGCTCTAGTTTTAAAGACATTCGTGATGCGTCCTGTAGTGGGGGAAACCCCGATAATAAACGATTCAGGGCAAACCCAATTAAATGTAAGATACAATGGCACGATAAATTAAAACAAATTTATGTTAAACATTCATTCACAAATCACAAAAGTATTGTAAATGAGAGTGTCTTAGGCAAAAAACTCAATATCATCCTAATATTCAGGATTATAAAAGGTTTCCTACTTTACCAATTTAAATGATAGCAGCCCTAGATAGGCAGGATACCGGTAAGGATTGTGCTAAGATCATGTTCAAATACAAAATTACTTCAACTTTCAACCCTCGTACATTACCAGTTATATGATGTTAAATATTACGTAGAAAACGTGATTAATATGTATATATATATATATTTAGACATAAGTAAAAATGTGTAATGACATGTGTAAAATTATGTAAAGTTATGCAACATTGTGAAAATAAGACAATACGTTTAAGTATTATTTTGTTTACTAGGATAACTTAATTTTTAATACGTATATATTTAGATAATTTTTAAATTATATAATTTAAAAAAAGATACAAAAGAGAAAAATGTTGTAATTTCAAATCTATTATGTACTAGCTTCTGCCCGCGGCTTCGCCCGCGTGGATGTCGGTAATCGCGACCAAAAAAAAACGTATCCTATTTTACTTCTAATACCTTCAAGAATATGTGTGCAAAACTACAAAGATTCATGATGATCGGTTAGTAGTAGTTTTCGCGTGATAGCGTAAGAAACAAACTTATTTTCGCATTTTTTAATATTAGTATGATGTATGTACAAGCGCTCGTAACATTGTGAAAATTAAAAATTAAAAATTAAAAGAAATTTAATCACTTTAAACATTTTCCTGAGTCTGGAAGTTATAATAAGATATAATTATATATATATATATATATATATATATATATATATATATATATATATATATATATATATATATATATATATATATATAAGTTATAATTTTGAATATTTGATAATTGTATAGAAAAAAAAACTAAAAAAATAATAGATAATAATAAAGAACGAAAAAAAAATTAATAAAGTTCTAATTTCAAATATGTAACAAATAACATGTGTAACATTTGCAAAGATGTGTTTGACATGGTATAAAAAAGGCAATCAAATTGAAAAAAGTGTAAAATTTTTAAATATTCTCTTAGATCACGAAACAAAATTTTTATAATTTTTTTATATAATATCGAAGTAATACCTAATAATTTAAAACAATTTCACAAGAAAATATCTTGCCATATAAGTAATGTCGGATCCACTGAAAGTATGAAGAAAAAACTTAATGACCAAAGACTAGACGTTCATTGTGTTTTTACCTAACTTGACTTTCATGGCTACCGTCCGCATCCGCAATAATAATTTTTATCCTATTGTTTTATTTAGGTGAAGCTTTCTAACGCCGTACCAAATAATAACTTATAAATATTATTAAAAACTCGTTAAATAAATTCACAGTTTCTCAATTGCAAATAAAAATACGAACAAATCTTTGTAACTATACGGATTCATCTTAATTGTTTTTATTTATATATTTTTCTGATTAGTTGACGTCATTGGTTATAACACCGCTGTTATGACGCAGACGTGACGTGATTAATAATTTATAACTTAAATTTACTCACTGTTTTATTAACGATAATGGTTATTTGTTATTTATTAATATTAGTCGTGTTATAGATTATTAACGATTAAATATATCCTTACTACATTGCAATATATGTATCTAACACTAAAACATTTTTAGTCGGTCTATTGTTGCCTACGAATATCCGAGAATTAGTGTGTTAAAACAACCAAACTATAACTACTAAATGTACCTAATATCCGTGCTATCTCTTCGTACCGAAAATAAGGGTGCTTATCCATTGATGCGGAGCGACTAGCGAGTTGGCAGAGCGGAGAAACGGAGTAATATTAACCAATAGGATTGGAGAGCCCTTGTTCACATGAGCGGAGGGGAGATTTTTTTGCAATCCTATTGGTTAATATTTCTCCTTTTCTCCGCTCCGCCGCCTCGCTTCGCTTCCATTCAATATAGCAAGGAGAAGTGGGAGGGGGGTATGTGGCATTAATGTCTTGTAATTTATTTGTGGGGCGATAATCGTGTGATTGTATTCAATTTTAGAATTATTTTATTTTATCGAAGAAAAATGATGAGTATTGTATTGTTACATAACATATACGTCAATATCTTTTTTTTTTAAATAGATCTTTATGTTGGTAGTAATCTATAATATAAAAATAAGTCGGGTTTTCCTTCCTGACGCTATAATTCCAGAACGCACGAACCGATTTCCACGGTTTTGCATTCGTTGGAAAGGTTTCGGGATCCGTTAGGTTTATAGCCAACAAAATTCAGGAAAAATTTCAACAGAAAAGCAGGAAAACAGGGAAAATCATTTTTCACATACAGCGCCATCTCTGATACATAGCATGTACTACAAACCGATATGGTTTTGCATGGTGGTGGAGCAGATGGCGCCAGTATGTGGTGTGAGTATCCCTCACGAAAACAAGTTGGTGGCGAAACGGAGTTCTCCGGGTTTGCTAGTTAATTATACTAATCCTATGCTATCTCGATATCGAACCGTTTTTAGTTTTGTGAAGTCAGATCTTTCATACAATTTGATCTCAACATATCAAATTAAAATTGAAGTAATAATCGAATGTTTCATAAGAATAAAGATTTGATTACTATACAATTACTTTTAATAAAGGTCGCTATACTTACGATTGCATTTAATGTTTATGCAAGTGCACTATCGACTATAGAAAGAATATAATATGTATTTACTAGCTGCGCCTCGCAGTTTTACCCGCGTAACTTTCGATACCGTGGGAATGTCGGGATGAAATCGGTCAGACCTATGCCCTCTGCCCTCTGGATATCCAGTTATCAACATACCAAATTTCGTTGCAATTGATGCAATAGCCAATATAGTCAATAGTAATTGACGACCGTTCTGGTGCAGTGGTGCGATTAGTTGCCTCAACGCCGCACGGTCGCGGTTTCGATTCCCACTCGGGACAGATATTGGTATTTTTACAAATATTTGTTTCTGGTATGGGTGTATCTCCTTGTGGGTCTCCCCACCGTGCCTCGGAGAGCACGTAAAGCCATCGGTCCTGGTTGTTATCTTAGACACCTGATAAGGATCGTTACCCATTATAAGGAAATTATCCGCCAATCCGCAGTGGAGTCCGCAGTCCCTTCTTCTACAAAAAAAGCAAATTTTTATTACTGCTCACGTCAAAACATATTTATATTAATAATGTATGAGATACTGTAGCGTATTAGTAATTTTGGAGTGTTCCTATGATTATACGTTTTAATGTAATAAAATATACGTAGCCTTAATAATGCAATATTTTAAATGTAATATGTACATTAGTTTAAATGAAATAGGTAATAAATTTTAGCTTTACCTTTTTGCTTAATTTTTTTTTTTATAATTATCTAGGTCAAATATAGTTTAAGAATAAATACATACTAACTACATTTGAAACATTAAACGAGATAGGTACAAGTTTAAATTAATAATAAAAGCTAAATATAACTTTATAAAGTGGTTACCTAAATACCTACTATTTTTATCATTTTTTATTATGAAATTTTATAACATGATTACATTTTTGCCACACAATGATGCAATTAGAAATTTATTTAAACGAAATTCGACGTGTTTGATTGGTTTGTCGGCTGTTGGAGAGTTAATTAAATGAATGAACAAATAAAATAACCACATTAAAAATTTCAATCTTGAAACAAAAAATTTCACAATAATTACATTTTTTGTAAATACTGTAGTCATTTATGTTGTTTAATTTATTGTTGTGAAAAATATTGAAACTGTATACACATTTGACATCATAGCATTGCCAAACGTAAATGAATGGTCTAATTTTGTCTCTTTCTACGAGCCTCCGTTAAGCTGTACTAAAAAGAAATAGGAACATAGTAGATATTGCGCTTACGAACCGCATGGCGTATGCTCGCGTACTACGCAAGCTGACGGTGTGTCGACATTGGACGTTGGATCGGTTGCCGGCCCGAGGCTCCGTCCGAGCGCCGCGTCAGCCTCGTCACTAAACTCGAAGTTAGTCTCGCAATGGCGTTAGTGGGAGGTGGTTGTGTGTTCGCTTAGTCTCACTTCAACCCGAGCGGACACCGGCCCAAAATATTGGCCTGTCTAAACGCGTTCGAATTGCACGAATTTAATTCTTGTAATTCCGTGTTAAAAAAGCGAGATTCGCCAACACGGACAGACAAATTTTGGTACGATATCCTCTCAGGGCGAATCATTTCAAGGTTTGTACTATATTCGTAGGTACTTTACAATTTCCCCTTACTAAACCGCGTTGCTAAATCCTCGATTGTCTCATAGTTTCGTTTAAAATTTTGTAAGAGGCCATGCCGTATGCAATAAATTTGCAAACTTCGGTGGCATACTGCGAAACATCTAATCGGATTGCATTTCTTTTGCAGATCATGTTCATCTCATCATAGTTCCTTCTTCGTTTTTAAGTGTTGTGTTCTGTGAACATCTAGTGTATTTGTGACAGTGACAGTGTTATAGTGTTGTGATGGATCCCGGATCCCCCTCGTTGTTGTTTCCGCTGCGCCTGAGCAAACCCGATGTGACGGTTCCCGTGCCGGCCACGGGGGAGCACAGCAAAGCCGACGATCGGGCGCAGTCACCGGCGCTCACGGATCGCTTGTCTGCAGCTCCGTCACCCTCGAGCCCCGCGCCGACCAGCCCTTCGCCCCCCCAGCATCAATTCCAAGCGGCCTTAGTAGCTGAAAAGTATCTCCTATTGGAACAAGTCGAAGGGTCATCCCTTTGTCGGTGTGTGGACGTGCGCACGCAAGAGGAATATGTTTGCAAAGTGAGTGAACATTCTATATCGATAACTGAAACTATAATCGAAAACCTGTTGGACCGCGTCTCAGTCCTGCACAATACAAAATTCGTTCATACTCGACGTAAGTTAGGGTCTTTTGTATAGTATCGAACTCAAAATTATTTATTTGTTAGTGCTCTAAAACTCTTATGTAATAAAATACGTATGTATCTGTAATCTAATTACTTATTGCTACATTTCTCTATGAGTATGAACGTACAAAAAAATTACTTTCAATGACCGTGTATTGCGAAAAACTAAATATTTTAATTACTCAAATTTGGAATGGTTGTCAAAAAGTCCGGGTTGCCTTTGTTTCTGGCAAAGACATTTAGGCATAACGATTTATCATGGTATTCGAGACGACACGACCGGGATACGTAACGCGCTTCGTCTCGTGTCGAAATTGTGCCCGGTTTCAAAAGAAGTTGCGTAGTTTTGTTTGATTGATACACTGTAATCTGTTGTTTTACTCGACCTCTGGTCCAGTCTGTAATTAGCTTATTTGTGACTTGCTCGTAAAGTATTATGTAAAATCTTAATGTTGTTTCTACATTCGTTGCGAATGAATTCGTCATATGTGTAAGATAAGTCTGCCAAGATAGAAACTTTAAAATAACATCTTATTAAAACAAAGTAAATATTTTTTATGTATAGGTTAATAGGTATATAAAATTTTTCGTTATAAATTGTTTTTTATACAAGTTATATCCAGTAGTCAATTGAAAAGGGTTCAATCTATCCCACGGGATAGACACCCCATGGAGATGAACCCAGTTTTCAATAATATGCCCACATGATGTTTCCCTTTCATTCTAATTATTAGATTTTTACTTAAACCCGCTTAATTTAACTCTTACTATAATTGACATGTATATGTACAAAGATAAACAAAACTATTTATTATTTATAAAATAAACAACGATATCTATTATAAGTGTAACTTTTCTCGTTAAAATCGTCGATGTCAAACTTTATATGTCACGGTCTTGCGTTGCTCGATCGCACTTGTAGGCCATAACATCGCGTTTTTTTACAATGTCATGTGTTGACTTTCGCAATATTGCAGACAATAAAGTTAATTTCATAGTAAACGAAACAATCGTGACGTGAGACTAAGATATCGATTAAAATTATAATACAGTCATTGTATGTGTCACCTCGTTAAGTGAAGAGTAATTCAAATGAAACGTGATTTTTACTCATCTTAATCTTTTCCGCGTTCGTTTCAATCATTTAAGCGCTATGCCCTACATAGAAATCAGTTTGAAAACTCGTTATAATGTACATCCTCGCATATACGTTGGCACTGATTTAGGTAATGCAGGATACATAGTAGTAATTCCAGTGCTAACAAAGGCCTATACAGGTATTGTCAAGGCACAGAATAGGCACTTCCCTCGTGAGAACTTGGCAAGGTTAAGTGTGGCAACGTTATCGTTGCTAAACGCCGAGTGTATTTACAACATCGCCTCTTGCCAACACTACTGCCACATTTGTACTACATTACGACAATAATTATATTTATTATAAAATTGGTAGGGCAGATCAAATGTCACGACTGTCTAAAATCACTAGAAACGGTGATAAATGATATACGAACTTAAACGTTTTTAGTAATTCATTTTAAAGTATACGTCAAACGTGGATGCCGCGTCAAAAATAAGCTTGACCTTCTCATTGACATTGTGAAATAGACAAGTTGATAACGCACCGATCACCGAATGTCACAGCGAGGCTAGTGGGGCCCCCTCTTACAGCTCCCCCCACTAGCTATTCCGTTAACACGTAATAGAATATTGTTACAAGTTCATTGCTGGTTTAACTACAATGCTAATATAGATCGAGAAAACTTAAGCAGTGCTAAAGCCGCAACGGAACCGATAATGCCAAGTTTATTTAATTTATAAACGATTTATAATGTAGATATAATGTAATCGACGACATTTTAATTCTAATGAAATATTCTTTACGTCTACTAAAGTTTCAAATTATAGTTTTTTTTTTACGCAAAATTTATGGAGATTAAATATTGCAGCTAAAAATTTGACTTTATATCGACCTATTTTATCAACTGGTCAATAACTTTACGTGCCCAAGTTATATTATGTAGATAGCTATAAGCAAATATTTTGCAACACCTCACGATTAAATAAACTTTGATACCGCTAAGTAGGTTAGCTGCCGTAAACGTATTCGGAGCCAAATATTATTATCAATTGCTCTAACTATTGCAAATTCTTATCAACTGTTTTTTCGCAAACACTCGACAAATAGGTCACATTTTATTTTCGTACAACGCCCAAGTTTAGTGCTTACTTACAAATGAAACATCGATGTGAAGCGAATTAAAATACATATTTTTCTATTAATAAGGTATGAGTAAAAAATAAATGATCTTACGCACGCGACGTGACTCAACAATTTGTGAGTCGGAAAATCAGATTTGATATTTACGTTCACAATATCGTTGACATTTCGTGTAACTTTCAAAATAAATGACTGCAGTGAAGCTAAAATAACCATTATCAAAAAAACTATGATTCCTACCATATTTTTGTAGCGTTATTGATTAAAATAGATTTCTATTTGTATTTCTAATTTTCAACGTATTTGTAACATTACCTTTATCAAAAGACACATCTGTCGTTCAGCATTCCGTTCGTAGTAGCATTAACTATTTATTTGCAAAGGGTCAATCTATTGACATTGATGTTAAAATATCTTTATTCTCTTTAGAAATAGCCCTTTTAAATGAGTTCGTTTTGTATAAAGCTACTACGTAGTAATATTTTAGACGGGAAGCTTGATATTAAACCTTATTGTATATGTTGATAGTTTCATAAAGCGTATTGAAATACAGTCCGTTTAAGATATTCCAAGAGTGAACTGGTCCAGTCGGGTTGATATTTATCCGGATTTAAATCGAGCAAGCTTTACAAGTTCATAGAGAATACTGCCTTTTAGTATCGTCCATCTCTGTAATTTCCTGAATAATCATGTTTCAATCATTTTGTTTTTCATGAAGAATCTGAAAACTTTTTGGATATTTATGGAAAATTTTCTTCTAGGTTGTATCGAGAGACTGCAGTAGCCTCCTCCAAGCGCACTACCGACTCGACGGTCACGCACATGTGAATCCAATCCATGAAGTTCTGGTTGGGGATAAGAGGGTGTACCTTATTTTTCCAAAATCACACTCCGATCTCCATTCGTATGTGCGGGCGCGGAAAAGGTTGAGAGAACACGAAGCGCGGAGGTTATTCAGACAAATGGCGGAAACCGTAGCGGCATGTCACGAACAAGGCATCGTCTTAAGAGATCTCAAGTTAAGAAAGTTCGTCTTCGCCGATCCTCAAAGGTGAGTTTAATTATTAATTTTAATTGTATTTGGAAATTGCCACGACGTTATTCATCGACTATGAATACAGACTGAACACATACTCGTAATGCTACGTTTCAGTATTTAAAAAAAACATACGTTATTACGCTCGTTGAATAGAACGCTGATGGTTTCCTAACTATTATATATTTTATGTTTTCGCAAGGACTTGATTTAATGTAGAGAAATCTTGGCTAGTATAAATTGCAATCGGTTAAAATACGACATTATCGTAGTACATTGCTGTAGCACAGTCAGCCATTTGGATTGCCGTGTGCTAAATTTTGCCAATGAAATAACTGACGCAACGGTCACCTACTGACGATATCTCTAGCTTGCAATCGAAAATCTTGTGTAATTTGTATCGCCAATGCTACCAGCACTTGTGTATTTTAGCTACAAAAGTTCGAACGCAGCTGATGCGACAAAAAACATGTAACAAATGTCATATCAATCAATTGCACTATTTAGGGTTCCGCACCTAGAAAGCAAGCATTAAACTATTACTAGGACTCCTCATCATAGGTCGTTATAGCTGTTTTATTATCATAAAACACCCACGTATACATATACATACACTATGGTCGTTCTAACAATAAGTTCAAATAAATCGAATAAAAGAAGTGTTTAATCGGTATTTTTATATCGTTAAAAAAATCAATATAAATATTGTGGTACGGAACCCACCACGTGCAACTCTGACTCGATCTTGACCTGTGTTTTTTTTTCACTCCGCCCACTATAAGACGTCCGTGAGAAAAGTGTTTTGAAGTCACAAAAACGTCGGAAACGGAAACGATCCTTGTATAGATCAGTTCGTCATTTCCTTTCTATTCGATAACGTCGTATAAAATGATAAACCGTTATCAAGTAATTTATTACAACAATTAGACAATACGTGATAAACAAACTACACGTATTATATACTAGTATTTCCCATAGCTTTCTCTTGTAAATACTTCGACGCCTAGTAACATACACAGACAAGACCCATCAATAAAAATATACAGTAGGTATATTGAACAAGAATTGCATTAAAGGCGAAAATATTACAAATAATTACTCAACGGCTTTATTAATTACAAGCAACCGGTAGGAACCGGCGGATTTTCGACTTTTGAAACGTTATCTGGCCTCCATTGTTGCGAATATCTCCGGCAATGCTAGCGACTCAAGGCGAACGGTGTCATTGCTGCGTACAATACAATCGGGTCAAGGGTGAGCAGCGCTGCGCCCGCGCACCTCACGCACTACCAGACGACCCCTATGCATTAGCCTGACGTGTACCTGCCACCCTTATTCGATCACCTGATCCTAACCAACTCCCTAATAAAAATACAACAAAAATTTATATTATGCACCCTTTTTACTAATATTTTTATAGCATACCTTTAAACTTATAAGAAAGCTCCATCATTCACCTGTCCCGCATACCGACCCTTGTATTGTTAATCTAAAGAGTTTTTTATTATTATTTAATAACAATTCCAATCTTAATTTGTTTTCTGATAATATGATAGAGTATAAAGAATTTGATGAGATTGGTCGTTTATTTAGTCGCCTTTATTCAGCCTTATCGGCCTCCCAAAGTCCCAAGATAGGGGCAACAACCCGACTCTCGTACATTGAGCTCTCCTTGATATCCAGACCGTGACATCCCGACCGAAACAATTTTGATTACGCCCCCACAAAATTCATTCTGACAATAATGGTTTCTATGACCTGTATAGCCACTTTATTTTGTCTCGAATGACATTCGTCAAATGATTTAAAAAAATGCCCTTATAGCAAATAGTAACAGAAGGGACCTAAAATAAAAGCCACTACTACCTAACGTAACGTAATCCCGCCGTGTCTATATTTACGCAACAGTATTAACTTAGTTCGCTTTTGAGTGGACAGACAGTAAAAAAAGGGAAAATTTAATACAATTCAGCGGAGTATCATCAAAGCGAACGTTGTCAAAAGCGTCGTTTCGCGATGCGAAACGGTACCGTGGCTCAAATGTAAAAACTTTTGCTTCACCTTTTACGTAATAGCAGAGCCGCAGAGCCAAGTACGCCGTGACTTGAGAAGCCTTTTCAAAGTTACTACTCAAAGCGGAAATAGGGAATGTTTTGCATTTAGTTATTACACGAAAAGCCTGAATCCTAAAATGAAAAGACTCTTTAAAAATATGCATTTTCTTTATGAAAACTTTTCATTAAATTATTTACGATGTGACGATACATCCGGTATTAAAATTTAATTTTTTTTCTCATGTCTTCGAAGAAAAATATCGAACCGTTAATAAAGTAGATAAGCGATAGTGCAGATGCGGGTCCAGTTTTGCCATGTGTCATTTCAGAAAGGAAATGTTAGTTTTTGTTTTTAAGATATTAACGGACCGCTCCATGTCAGGTAGCCAGCTGTACGACAGGATCTTGACCCAAAGCCATCTCCCGTTTAATGGGCGTGTGTCTAACTTTCCCAGAGAATTTTAGTAATCTGATTAAACAGCCGGCCAAATAACATTTGCATACTAGCAGCTGAACTTGCTTACCCCTAATAAATTCTAATGATTGTGCACATGTCGCAGTGGTCAAGATTATTCCTTGTCCGTTTTTAAAATCGTGTGAATGGCCACATGTCCGATTGTAGAAGGTGCAACACGAGCAAGTGACCCGCCCTTCGACCTCCGTTCTCACGTCTCGCTTATAAAGGCACCCCTGATTATAAATTCGAGTCATCCGACGGACTCCACGCAGTGATATCCCGCGATTTCGCACCGTCTCAAAGGTAAATAAGAGCATTAATATTGATTCCGCGTTTCTTTGAAGCTTTGAAGTAGATTTTTACGGTCCCCGTCCGTAATTTTTCTTATCCTTTGAGAGCGAGACGAAATTATATGTCGATCTTACGAGCAGTTTGAAAAAGTTTCTTACGAGAATCTTTAACAAAAAGTTAATTATATTTTATTATGAGTAATATATATTTTTACTGATTTTATATAAAATGTCAATATTTTAATTTATTAATGTACAAAGTACGTTACGGATCTAACTGGCAAAATAACTGCTTGGTAATAAAATCGATATTGCTTTGACGAAAGTAAGTAGTTTTTGATTAAAATGAAATAGATACACATAAATATACGTAAAGGAAGTCTCAATCAATAGCATCCGGACATATTCCGTATGTATTTAAGGTCGATTGAAACTGACAACGCAGGTAGATTGTTTCAATCCTCCGTTATTATTCATTATATCGCATCACATAATTAATTTACTTTTTATGTTTTTTTATTAGATGTTGTCTTTTCATGATCTTATAAAAAATTAATAATAATTATTAATGTGTAATATGATAATAGAGTAATATAGAAATATAAAAAAGTATTATATAAAAAAAAATAAGTTAATTGTTTAACTATCTTTTTAAGTGAAGAAACCGTAACAATCGACTGAAGAAAAGAACCGGAAATACGATTTAGAGAAAAAAAATGAAAAGTTGGACAATAATCATCGAATCAATGGAAGTAAATTTGATACATGCTATATCTATCCAGACAAAGTGGAGCCCGCGATTCCTATTCGCTAGTAAAGACAACGAGACCTTTGTAAACAATCTCAGGTATAAAATATTGTCCTCGACGTATTGTTCGAGCCCATCCCGCCTACTCAACGCCAAAATAATAATACAAACGAAGCGATCCAGGTAACAAAACAAAACCCGTGGTTTTTTGCGTAACGTGGTTTTCAAAACCGGGTCGGATGATCGAAGACATCGCAAACAATGACGAGCTTACGATACGGGGCTTTTGATTACGATTACGCAACTCGATACATATTTAACAACACGGAATATCAAACATTTATCATTTAACAACGACCAATATCCGATCCGTAACTCATCAACTATAAATATCTGCTATGCGTGTCTGTTTTCATGTCGCGAAATGATATTGGCGTGTCTGCGATACTAACGGGACGTGATATTTATGGTTTTGGCTGCGCTGGCACTCTCTAGCGGATGTGCCAAATCGGTTCGCGATAGACCCGGCAGACGCCGTCGCGTCGCATTCCGGCCCGGCCACCTCCTGCACTATATTTCCATCAAAATCAAATCCTACTTTCCAATAATTTTTTTTATTAATCAACGAACACGCATATTTATAAATATAAATCAGATAATATTAAATTTAGACTAGAACTTTGCCCGGGCCTTGGTCGAGATTTGCATAGTTTACCTGCACGTGGGTGCCGACCCAACCGACACATACTACATATTTTGAAAACGTTTTGAAACCATGTTGCAAAGTATCGTGGTGTAAGACATCGCTACATTGCAGCGACGCTTTTGCATAATATCGGGCGTTCAGCAAAACGCCCGTATCCGTACGTCTTTTAGTTTGGACAATTGTACTACTTCAATGAGACGAAAAAGGTATTGTTTGAATTGCATAACTAAACACTCCACCCATGGTAACGATTTTTGAACGAAACATTGAGCAGCGTAATTTCTATTGGCACCCGGCGCGACGCCAACGTCCATGCTATTAGAGTTTTGGTTTTGTTGATGCGATTACGCATCTAGTTTACTTTTAAACGACATATGATTCAGGCGTGCCGGAATTCAAACGTTTATGTTATTCATTTTGGGGCGTTTGCTTGTGGCCTCGGTCGACTTGCGGCTGCTGAACGCTCGTGAACAACTGTGCCAATGTCGCTGGCGTCGACGCTGCACTGCCTCTTCACTCGTGCGGAACCGACGCTTTAACTCATTTGAAAAACAATCATGCGTGTTGCTACGTCATACGATTATAAAAAAAGGAAAGGTCATTTCAATTACCGTCCGACCGATAAATACAGTTAGAAATGCTTTCGTATTATTCAGACACCTACACCTCTCCTCATTCCGTAAATAAATGAGTCGGACGAGGACGAGGCAGTGTTCGTCACTACTATAAATAACGCATGTTCGCACCTTTTTTGGTGATACGAAAACACCGGACGCGGCTACCGGATGTGGACATAGTGCATTGATCTCGAGCAAAGCATCACCACTACTTATTACTCAAAACACATTGCGAACGTCATTCCGAGAAATAAATTGCCGGACATCATTGTATCTCATGCACAAAAGATTTTTTTTGGGTTCATTTAAAAGGTTTAAACTTCAAACACCTGCTTTAAGGAGACGGATATGCTTGATATAATCATATTAAATAAATAAAATTCGATCATCGATCGATGTGACCTTTTTTCGAATCTGTGTAGCGTTTTAATATATATTATATATATACTATTAATTTCTGTCCGTATCTTCGCTCATATGGACTACGGGCAACTATTAAATCGAACTTGTTGCGTAAAACAAAGGTCTGCAAAACCTTGTGCAAGCGTTGTGCGGCGCGCCTGCGCACGGCTACATACATATCTACGGATTTGCGTAACTTCGAATTTATCCGCCGATACGCCCGTACATTATGACACGCTCTGTTTACCTATGTCTGTCACTTGAATTCAGATCGACCCCTATAAAGCTATTACCATCCCTTTAGACGGTAATTGAATTTAATGGTTTTGATTTAATATCTACAAAAAATAAAATAACTGACATTAATATTATCAGACCAGTAATTTATCAGTTTTGGGATTCGCAAGAGCTTCTGTTTATATAATTAGCCAAGAACTAAATATTATAGACAATAAAAGCCACACAAAAAAGTTCGCAAAAACGTTTACAGAACGTAAGCGCACGTGATCGACCCTAAACCCATAAACGATGGGTGCATTCACACTGACCCAAGCAAAAAAAATATGCGCGTGCCGGCACTTGGGGACGAGTCTTGTTTTTACTACGCCCTCGGAATATCGTCTCACAAGAGCGCTCATCGATAACCAAGGAACGCCTAAAGTGGACTCGCTCACTGCCAAGACACGCGTCTACCATTTCTTTACGATTATTTTTATTTAACACCGTTCCATTTCGTTCCATACGAATTGGTATGGAAACTCCTCACTCCCTAGCAACAAAAAATCCCAGCATTACGCTGTCTGATTTATTTTCCCATATTTTTGTTCCACTCTAACGCTAGCTCGAACCGCTTGCGCTGCATATCCGCGTCGCTAAGGTCGCTGACCGATAAATCTCATCTAGCGTAACTAAAAACATAAATCTTTGAATTTATTGATTTTCTTTAGAAACAAATTAATAAATTTTACTTTAATATATACCTACATCAAAAAGTTTTCCAGTGATATAATCAAAATAATCACTCCTATTTTGGTCGGTATAAACAAACGAAAAATATTATTTAAGGCATTTCTATATTTCTAAAAATAAACTTTGCAAACATCATATTAAAATTCTTAAACGACTCGCTAATTAATTTCAACAAAATTACCTAAGATTCTTCCTTCAAGTTACGCATAACTTTCTTTTCACAATACAAAAGAAACTTAAAATATCGTTTAAATTTGTGGTGTCGGATAAAAATAAAACTCGTACTTTCAAAACAACAATGTACCAATGAATCAGATTATGACAGGATTGTGACGAATGTCTTTCGGGCGAACGAATGCGTCATTGCATTTGGTGACGTCATCAAGAGGGATAGCATAAAAACCGAAGGGCGATTTCAGAGGGTTCGAGATGAATCATAGATGCTTCTAACAGGTCACCACCCTCAGCTATTTATAACTCCCCTTGATATTGTTTTAAAATAAAATTTCACCCTCTAAAATACCTGAGCCACAAATAGTTACTACGTGAAACGTGTAGGCACATAAATGCCAGAGAGTAACACAACCGACGTGTGTATATAATACCCGTGTTTAGTTTTAATTACAAAATTACAATAGCATTTTTCAATAATGACGCACCACGCAATGTCTCTACGTGCTGAGTCCGATTCTTAATACTTAAAAGTGTCCTAATTTCTAGTTATTTAAAGCAAGAACTTCTCACAATCTTTAAATAAAAACCAGAGACATGTAAACAACGAGCAAAGAACTAACTCGCATTTCGTTGTTTATTTTGCGAGCAAAAACTACAATAGAAATATTCAACAGTTTTCCATGAAACGTTCCGAGAAACAACATCCGAAGTGCACAAAAAAAAAATGATACTTATTTTAAGTAGTAAGGGCGACCCTGCTACCTATGTAATGCCGTAAAACTTCAAGAAATTTACGTCTTATTGAAATTGATCCATATTGGAGTTCATCAACTCATGATATCATACTTGATAACATAAGGCCGAAAGTCTATTGTTTAGGATCGTCCATTAATGACGTAAGGCTCGAAAGTGTAAGAGGGGTTCGGAAAAAAATCACGAAATATCACAAGAAGATTTATGTATTGAGATATCACGTGTATTTATTTTTCGTAAATATATATTATTTTTCATATATTTTTTTATTCATTTTATTCCTTATGCCAGTCAAAAACAACCTGCCTTAATGTCTGTCTGAACATTTTCATTACGATGCTTAATTTTCCAAAATTTGATCAAGTTATACCTGTATTTGAAGATAATATTCTGAAGATTTCAATATACTTTGTACCAAAAAAAAATACACGTGATTTTGGGTATGGGAGGTATTCTAAAATCTTACTACACATTACCAAAGGAACAAGTGGTTCGATTTGGGTTCTAGGTAACCTATTTGGTACATTAAATCTAAAGCTTAGTAAGCCCGGGCTATCTATTTTATTCTTAACAATTTACTTAAAATTTTGAGGTCAATTAGTTTGCAAGCGACGGTTTTCTTAAGAATTACATTTAAAAAAAATTATGTTTCTCTCTTCATTTTTATATAAACAAATAATACAAAAGAAATTATTTCAAGTCAGCGGGAGTAAAGACTACATGATATACTTGATCGAGAATAACGCTAAACAGACATATGAAACGAGAATTCTTTTGGGATCATCCACAGCAGACGTAAGCAATTTCGGTCGTCCTTGTTTTCATTTGAGTAAATAATATCAGACTTTTCCACCTACGCGATACGTTGCCTCAGAAAATAATTTCTGCGCAGACGGTAACCAAATATCATTTCGTACGGGAAATTAAGTTTTTTAGAAACATCGATGCAGAATGATATTGAAACCACACAAAAAGGTATTCAATGTTCTACAAGTACTATTATTTAAAAGGAATCAATAGAATATGTATATAAACAAAGCAAAAATCAAACATATCAATTACAGAGATAAAACACCAAATCTCAACCAATAACAGGACTAAATGGAATAAATAGAAGGCAGCCAATTTTCCTGTGTGTCGAGCGTTTACCTCGAGTCTGGCGTCGAAAAAAACAAAACACAACCGGTTTGCGAATGGCCAGAATTGCGATTAACCCTTCAAACCCGATGCGTCGTCACTAAAAATACTTGACGTCTGTCTGCGTCTGCTGCATAAACTACTTTTTGCATATGGCATTACATATCATTTTATTTTCTGCCCGATTTGAAAATTGAAATTTTTTAACCACAAAATGTCACTTTATTATTTTGATTAATCAATATTCAGTTTTCCTCAAACCTGTTTGCGTTGTTTATCTTATAACGAAGTATTTGTAATATGTAGTGTTAATTCAATTTTGTGTACCGAACGAATGAATTTTATCTTCAATTGCATTGTTTGTGTGCGCCTGTGTTTTCGATCGGTAATGAGTTGGACATTACGTGTAACAGCTCACGTCTGCGTCTTAACAATAGACCATAATGCACATTTATTACTAATCAAGTCACGGGCGTCTGCCCTATAAAGAACTTCCTGCTTTAGTACACAATTGACTTTTTAGTACTAACCTTGATATTGAATCTACTTACCTTCTATTTGTATACCCATAAGACATGACGCGACATACTATCGTCGCCTTAAATACGTTAAATAAAATTACCTACGATGGTAAACAAAATAGAATTGCGTCTTTTTAACTACATTTCTTACCTAATCATCTTCGCATTTCAAAATATTACTTCAGTTATATTGTATAAAATTAATTATTCTTTTACGATATTTGCTTTAATGGCAGGAAGTGACAGCACATTTTTTAGGTTTTATCTAGAATCTAGACCAAGCGTTATCTTTGTTATCGTCTGCATAGCATTCGATATGTAGGTACAAGAATAAAACGATATTATACTACCGATAAGTCTCGTGACGTCAAAGCGTTAATAGAAATGAATAATATATTTAGAGTATCCGTGTTACTGGAAATTGCCTCTGATAAACAAATTAAGTAATCTGAATTATGTCATCTGCCTCATTTTAACAAGCTACTACCAATCTTCAGCTGATGCAGGAAACTACATAAATTCGTCATAATAAAGAGTCTGACGAACAAGCTATCACAAAGTAGACAGTGTTGAGTTGAGCCCGATTAAGAATTTTTATAATGTTGGGGGACAGTGGCGAGCATCATTTTGTTAGCGTAGGCGCATCCTAATCTCGCGTGACGTAACGATGGTTCACGGCCAACAAGAGGAAATGACGCACGGTCTGCCAGAATTACAACACCATTTCCCACTTGCCAAAACAATCGACATGACCAAATACTTGAATGAAATATACATTAAATGTTACTTACACCTTCTGAAAATATTTAAAGAAAGTGAAATCTTGTGTAAAAAAAAAAAAATAGGTATATATTATATCTAAAAATGTAAGTTAGTCCAATTTTATCAACGATATTAACTTAGATAAAGATGTCACAAATGGCATGTAACAATAAAATTAAATAAATGTCTTGTTTTTCTGTTTCGGCAATTTAACAATTTATAATCAAATTTAGCGTATTTATAAAATCAAATCTAGCGTAGTATTTATATATACTAATTATACAGTGAATATTATAGAGAGCTCAGAAAGCTTGCTTCTTTAATTGCAGCCAGCTACCTATGTCCTAGACCGGTTCTGAATCCAGTCTAGCTGTTTCATGGCCTGGCAATATTTTCAACTGTCAAACCTACTCGAAATCGTTTAAGCAAATTTGACTCTTAACGCAGTAATATACGAACTAAATTATTTTAACTCTTTTCCGATGTTAATAAACAACTAATTTATAGTCGCACACTTCTTATTCTGTTTCCTGTAAAATACAAGCTCGGTGCAACAACCAGATTTGTTGCATGGAAGTTTGAAGTCGTGAACTGTTATGGTTTTCTTTGTACTAGCTTTTCTTAGAAAATTACTCATTGAAATGAAATAATAGAAACCGTTCAAAGTAAATTACTCTTTATAGTTCAAAAGGAAAGGTAGATATTTTGAAGACGTGAATTTAATATATAATTAATAAAATAGTAACTTTAAAAATGATTCATCGTAAGAAACAAAAACAACGATTGTATGTATATGTCTATTTCAAACATTTCAGAAACCGCGAGCCGCTGTTGGGAACGTTTACAATGACATTGAAATACGTTTCGTTGCGAAACCATACTCTTTTCGTGGTTTCGGCCTCGCATTCGAGATTGAAGAATACGTATTATAAATATGAGAACGTATACGACCTCTGTTCGCGGTCACTCCTTGCGTAATCGACCGCGACAACAATATCTCTCGCATGCACTTGTATTATTCTTAAATTGACAATATAATTCAATTTATTGATACGATTTGAACAATACCAATTATTCAAAATAATTTCGACCTCTGTTAGTAAAGCTCAGCCGATGTTCATTGTAGTTACAGTATAATCGATGTTCTTACAATCTTACAAGCAAAAATTAATTCGTAATAAAAAATAAAAATCTAGATTAGCTCATTATTAGATTAAAGTAGTGAAACTGAAAGCGATTTGACAAATCATCATCAATTCGCGGTTTTTTTTTTGTAATCATTGAAAAGATAAAACTCAAATCAGAGTGATATATTTGCCTACATTACAGTAGGTATATACATCACCATATCCGTCGCGTCATTAGCGAAACAATTCACCGTGCATTCACTCTTGCCTTTCTGGCGAGTATTGTTTGAACAGTTTTCCAATAATTTGCGCAGTAGGTAGTAACGATGGTGTCTTATTCGCGATGCTGATGTAATCCTATAAAGATGCCCGCTTAGTACGGGCGTACCTACTTGAATTCAATTAACATTTTGACACTGAAGGGTAATAACATTACTGTGTTTTAATGAAGCTGTATAAAATCGTCCAGTGGAATTGTTTCAAACTCCGTAACGACGCCTACTGAAATGGCTTTACGATTCTGACGAATACGCCCACGTAAATTCGAGGTCTTATAACACGTGACTGACGTCACGGGGAGAAATTTCAGGGCACGGGAAACTTCTCCCCGTGACGCAATTGCTAATTTCTTTGGCCGGATCGATTTCTAACATTTTCTTAAACGCACGTTCCGCTCTTATTACATTTAATGTTTTGGAAGAAATATTTGTCGTAATATTAAATAACATAATCAGGCATTGAGAGAAACTGTTTACTAATAAATCTTAATAAAATAAGTAATCTATAAAAAATATCAACAAACAATATAACAAGACACGTGTTTCGCTTGTGACGTAATTGGGATACGGAAGCTGTTCGGTCAGCCGCGTCGCGCCGATCGGCAGCCACGAGGCGTCCATGACCAAGGACGTTCGACTCGTACACTGTTGTCACCTTCATACACCAATTTTAACTTTATAGAATGAAAACAAGACACGCGACGTGATATAAGTGTGATGCGGAAGTAAGTCAGCAGTAAGCCGCCCGTGGCCAAGGACAGGCTTACCGCTACCATATTCCGTCGATATTAGATTAATGTGTACCAAATGCTCTTCAGTCAAATAATCATAGAATGGATGCTTTATTCAACACCGCATGACAAGACCTATCTATACTTTTCTACTTATAATTATATCTAATAAAGCGTCAGACTTTGTCACTGATACTGACAGATATAAATCTGTTTTTTTAACAAGTTCATCTCAGAATCTTCTACATCGATTTTAAAAATGAATACTTTTTAAAATAATTTAATTCCTGTAGGCAGAAACGTCAGCGCGTTTGATACCAAGCTAAATATATGAAATACAAATAGGTACACATAATTATAATAATGCATATTTGGTTAAAAATTGAGGTTTTTCAATATTGAAGTCATTACTTTGATAATACCCTATTAGCGATTTCCTTTCGATATTACATTTTTTTTATGTCATGGTAATAATTATCATGAAGGTGACACTCATACCACAATTGATGTAATTAACTTATAGTATTGCGAAAATATTAACAAATGATGTAATTCTTATTGGTTAGACTAAAATATTGTTTATTTGATACGTAATATAGTCCGTAATGTATAATAATTAAAGGCTCAAATCGCTTATGTAATTAAAATCATTTTCTACGCATATAAATTTAATTAAATTATTTACTAAAATAACTTTAGTCGTATGTTACGGAACTATTCGATTAGACTTCTTTAGTCTCGTAATTTAATTTAAAAACTTCTAAAAAACCTTAATTAACTTCGAAACTAGTGTTTTACGACAGGAGAATTTCTACCACCATACTAAAAGTTAGTGGCTTCCTACGTAACTATTTCGAAATAGACTAATCGTAAGGTTGGCTACATTGTCGTGTAATGTAGGTATATAACACACTAGCAGTAGCAGCGTCAAGATTGTGATTTATTAACACCGGTTTATGACCCTCTTCAATGTGTAACACCTTCTCGAATAAATTATAAAAAATGTTATTTTTATTAATGATCAACTTTATAAACTCTTGAAGTTAATTTTATAACAACCTTGTATATTTCTGGTTGTTACAAAGTAGGTAGTACTATAATACTATGACGTTAAGTGTTACTATAATATTATGAAGTAAATATAATAATTACAAAGTCTACAGAATAATGATATTATCTATATATAAAGGATTTGGTTGAATGATTAATCATTGTAAAGCCACAACGACTGGAAGGAGAAATATTTAATTACGCAGTTATTTCTTTTTGTGATGAAGAGGCTTACTAACAAACGATTCTTCGAAATTTGACTCCCTAAAAGGGTGAACGGGTTTGGCAAATATTATTATACAGGAACAAAAAAATCTTAATCAATCTAAATCTTATCACACAAAATAATTTTAATAAAAGTAAATAAACACCCACATCAGCATTCATCTCCTAAGTTTTTTAAAAGTAAAAAAACAAATGGAACCGTGCGTATCAGCTAGTCATGCTATAAACAAATCTTGGATGTAAATGTTTTCGTTTGATAAAATACTCGTACGTCACCTTTCAAACGCGCAATTTATCGCATCCTGTTACTGGGAAATGTTTGATTTGTTTGTGATATATGCGCTGTTTTCCTCATAATAAGAAAAGAATAACCGACCGGTTTCGATTTTAAACTTTTTAAACTATTAAGATATGAAAATTAAAATGTGATTAAAATACACGAGAACCCGGCGCGTGGCCTCCGCGTAGACCGCTGGTTCAATGTCAGTTGCGCAAGCGCCGCTCTTCCGCCTTTACGTTGCCTGTTCGACCAGGAACAGACAAACGTTCCAATTCAAATTTAACGTTTTTTGCCTACAGATTAGTCTGAGATATTTGTAAAAAAAATAAAAAAAATAAATATAGAAGGCATTGTGCCCTCGCTATATTTATTTTTCTTCGATATCTCCAAAATCGTTAACATTCTAGAATATCCGTGATAATGTAAACTATGATATAATTAAATCATCGTGAACGATGTCAAATTGACGTCATCGTACCGGACTTTTAATTTGTTGACATGTCTAACACTGAACATTTTTTCGCAAACGTATTTTTATCGAAAATATTCCTACGATACGTGCATTTCAATAAAAAATGTATCTACGTGAGTGAATTTCGATCATCAATTGTTTTGTGCAGTCTTGAGAAGAAGAGCACGCGTCTTGCAGCTGTTACAAATTTTAACTACTCGTAATGAATTAATACCTAATTTTTTTTAATCGATCTGCAATAGATTATATTATGATAATAATAAGAAATTTACTCATATATACAATATAGTGTATTATACTTTAATGATTGAATCATCAAAGAACGGTATTTACGTCATATATAATGATACTTCATCATCAGCTGTTTGTTGCGTTATTTTACCGTTCTATATACTTATACCCGACCCCGTTACATCCGGCCCTTTAGAGCTCTTGAGACAAAAGTAAAAATTCTAAAACTTTCCGAACCACAATGTCAATTAAATATAAATAAACGTTTGTAGAATATTATTAAAAGTTAGTATGAAATAATGTTTTAGTACATTTTGAGATTAATGAATATACTTTTAAGCAATTGTTATATCTTTCATATATTTTTATCGACATTATCTAACAGAAAGAAATTAATAAGATTTAACAACTTTTTTTCAAGTATCTGAGCACGGTCATTGGTCTTCTCTTATCACGGTATTTTCAGAGACACCTAGTGAACATTTAAAGGTCATATAATCATTCTTATCGCTCAGATAACGACTTAAGGTCGACTTATGCCGCAACTATGTGAATATTACGACTCTATAATTATTAATAGTAAGTAGAACTTCAAAATCGATCAATGTAGTCGACGGGAGAATAAAAGTCAAGGTGTTTTTATTCGAATCCATGAAATTCGTATCGGGTTAATCTTTTTAATATTACCTGAACTATGACAAAGCGTACGTTTTTCAAACTTGCGATTTGTAAAGGTTCGTTCAACAGATGTCCCAGTAAACAAATACATCATTCTATATTCTCCTACGCATGATGTATTTTTCGGCCTTTTTATCGAACCGATGACGATACGATAGAATAAAATTGTCCATTGTACAAAGAAATCTTTTTCATGGCCGAGAAAAACACCTATTCTTGGGACACAATGAGAAGCACATGCGATGTCTACGTGCGAAATGCACGTGTTCAAAATTCGCATTCTCCGTGCACATTAAATGAGCGCCTATTGTTATATTAACTGCCATCTCGTATTAAACCAGATATTTTATAGCACAAGGTGTCTTTTACTTCGTTTTAAGAACAAGTTCAGAGTCGATCGTAAATCTGATTCACAAAGAGTTTTATAGTCAACATTTTCTCAACTTTTAAATGAAACGTTTAAGCGGTTTATTTCTTGTTATACTTAAAAATAGTAGTACCTCATTATATTTAAATAAATAGTGTAGTAGTATTAGTAAGTGGTCGTTTCACTATTTTCAAATAATTTAATAAAAAATGATAGATTGTTCAACGGACACAAACCTCAGGTATGTTCGGACGCGCTCGTACGATGACATCTCTATCTGGGTGCATACAATGCCGACATTCGATACAACGTAAGGTCAACAATGTTTCGTTACTATCGCGCAGCGAATGTTTATTCAAATGCATATATAACCAGTCTTAAAGTTTAACTTTCGACATATGCTACGAGGTCAATATTTGTCATTTTTTCTATAAGTAGTTCTTTTCTTTGTAGTTTCGGCTGCACGACTTTTAAAAGCTCACGTTACAGTTACAGTGCGATCGAAGAAATCGTAACTTACAAATGGTTCGTTCTTTAAAAATCTAAAATAGGTAAAAACGTATCAGATTGTAATTATTCCCCGCATTCGCACGGAAAACAATTGAAAATTCTGCTCAATAAATGCGCTAGCAGGATATTACGCGATCAAAGTAAATTGCTTTTGCTGTTATTAATTTTGATAACTGGGATTCAATTCGTTTCTCTCTTTTGTAACAAAGGGAAACCATTGTATTTAATTTACTGTAGTCACACAGCAAAACAAAGCATCGTCGATACCGTGAAAATTGAATTTTCAGTCGATACGAACAAACCACGATTTAATATTGTGATGATATATATATTTTTAAACGGACATGTGCCCAACCATCTGTTCGGTCAGATTAGGAATATTTTTTTATAGTTTCTCGTCTAAAACATGTTATCATCTGAAAAAATGACACGTAGCACATGGCTTAGTAACGTTCTATGATGCATCTACCTGCTTTTGTTCCCTTACCAATTGTTCGTGAACATCTGCCGCAGCCTGCGATTCACATCAGCCTGCGCTCCTGAATGACTCCTGTCGCTTATGTAAATTTCCTTTACATAATCGATGATGAGTTTTATTTGTCTTATCCTTACTTTAAGCAGCACGGATGAAATATGAAATTTAATTATTACAAATCTGAGCCTCTGAGGCCGGAGAGTCGAAGGTCCTACGTTTATTTATTTGGTTGCACAAGTTTTCAGTTGCATCAGTACCGAGTACTTTAGTAGCGAGACTGTTACACATGTAATGAAAATATAATAAATTTTTTATTATATTAAAATTGTAAGTATATAATTAGAAGTATGATTCTAAAAATTTCTATTTCTTCACAATTATTTCAAAAATACCTTAATTAATGAAAAACATATAATTAATTTTCGATTCGCAAATTTAACTTATTTTTTTTTTAATTTATTTAACTTAATTTCATTGAAACGAAGTAATGTAAACGATCATTACACACAAATCTGAGGTCTATTTCTTACATAATTCGTTCGAGGTCAGATTGCAGTGCTAAAAATTCAAACCCGTTCAACCATTATAATATATTTTAATAGCACTCATAAATAAATCGTTATTAAATATCAAGATTCTTGAGCAATAAAACATTCCTATTTAGAATGGAACATATTTGTCTCGAAGTACTCTCCAGTGGTGACGATGAGGTTTTGATGTGAAACAAAAGAATCGAACAGTCGACGTTTTACGATAGAAACAATTAATCGAGTGGTCCGGACGCTGCGATGCGAGTTACGAAACAATCGGCCGTGTAGTTGCCAAACGGTTGTGTGCTACCGCTTTTGTAATACATCTGGATCGTTTTGAAACTTATTAACCTGTTTGTTTTGCGCTCAATTTTCGGTACTTGTAAGTTTCAAAAGCTTCTCAAAGGACTGTGCCATTGTATGTGACTATTAATGCTGGAACAAAGAGCCCACGATCGAGTTACTTTTGTTTTGCTGGACTCTAATTAAACAAAGGATCTTCTCCTTTGTATTAAGTTCACGTAATTTTCATAGGCAGGTGAATAAAATGCGACATTTCGAAATGAACATAAAGGCGACTGAAAGAGGAATCAGACCCCGTTTCTTTCAATAATTCAATATTTAGAGACGGAGATTCACATTTAAGCGGACAGCTCTTCGCTATCAATTATAATGTTGTCTAATATAGTTCGAACTGTAAAAGTCAAATGCAGCGGAACCGAAGCGTGCAGTTAGCTTACAGTAACAAAACTCGGTTTTGGAGCGGTGTTTTGCCGCAACAAATCCTTGATGGAACCTTAACCCACTTGGATTATTACACGCCGACACCGGACGCTACGAGCGCTGCAACCGTTTAGTTTTTAATTTTGTCACTTATGTATTGTATCGAAGTATGTTTATAAATGAAGGTAGGTACAAAATAACGCCGAAAGCAGGTGCATTTACTTAGTGCAAGTTTTAACGATACACCTTTTAAACTATTAACCGATATTAATTTCAAATTCGAAATACCTAAGTTAGTCAAGCAGTCGACGGCTTTAAGTAAATTTACTAATTATGTAAAAATTCGATAAATATAATTACTACTATTATGTTATGAAATATAGAGCTGACGAGTCATTCGATTTATCGAACTATTCTTTGATTGTCGTAAATGTAGCCGAGCATTTGTGCTAAAGATGTTTTTTACCGTGGCCTAGTGAGCCAATATGCCAATGTCGAAGCTGTCATAATCCATAATGCCTTTTTGTTGCAGTCGAGTGTTTAATAAAGTTTGGATGTGAAAAATATGAATCTGTCTTGCGGTCGATTTGAGTTTTTGTTCTATATCATTGTAACGTCAACAACATTTTATTAACTTTTAATATTATGGACACGTTGTAACTATGCTCAACTCGCAAATATTACAAGTAAATTAGCAGCATGTGTATCATCCGTCGGCAGTTGCAGCGGACGGGCGCGGCGTGACGGTCCGGATACTGGGTCAAGTACAGCGGTGCTTGCCATTCATTGTCAAAGCGCCGCCCGCGCCCGCACCGTGTCCGCCGCGCACACACGCTGAACTTGACACATCCACACTTAAACACGTTTTTCACCCATTTCTAAGGTCATACCTTAACATTTTGTAAAACGAGGTTGTCATTTTTCCACATTTCGCACATTACATCAGGCTAATACTTGCAACAAACGAGTGTGACAACACTCATTACCTAACCGCAAGTTGCGATCCCGGCAGCTTGATGTAACACAAGCAATGATAACATACCTCCCTTGCTAGGTGCTGTCGATTCGACTTCGCAATTTTCTACGCGGACTGTATTATATCACGAGAGTCGAGTGCAAAATACACAGCGAGTGTGAGAGCGCGGGGTCGTCGTCCGCGTGCCACTAGAGCCTTTGCGGACTCGAATGATATACAACTAATAGTTGAGTACATTCACCGCGTTAGAAAACCTACTTCAGTTCCGCACTTTCTTTATTGCATCACCGCAATGTGCCGTTTTACCTGCACTCTTCCGAGACAAGCTTGTGTAAGCGCTGGGCCCACATCGCATTCAAAGTGCGTCGTTGAATCTAATTTCAAAATCGAATTCTTCGCATCATCTTTCGTTCGCCCACTGCGTAGTCATTTGTTTTAATTTGCAGTACTTTCTTCGTTGCATCACGCTCATTGTTTTGCTCCCCTCGGCTATGACAGGTGAAGTTTCGCAAGTTCACTGACCCTTCCCCACCGCGCATCCGCAGCGAGATGCCCGGGATTGTGAAATAATGAGTCGCGGCTCGATCTGTTGCCTCTTAGAATTACCATTTCCGCACTTTCCAAGTTACGTCACTGCGTGTAGTAAAAAATAATCGCGAGGTTAACGACCGAGTTCGAAGACCGCCTCTCCTTAAATCATCGAGCCGATCATTGCTTTGGCATCTGTATAGAACGTTGATCCTTTATGATCTCATCTTGACCGTATGAGTTGTCAGTGGTCAAAAAAAATAATTAAAAAATACTACGCAGTTATTAAATTCAAATAGATAGTATCGAGATACTATCGAAGCTCACATCGGCAGAATCATTTTGACCGAACGGAACAAATCGAGAAAGTACCGCTGGTTCGTGTTCCACATAGTCTTAGCGAACAGCATGCCTCGGCATCATACTATACATGTCTTATCAAAATTATATTCCCTTATCTTTCATCTATACATTGCAAAGGGCATTGTTCAGAATCCCACAACATATATAACGCGATCAAATCATATTCAATTCACGTTTCCGATTCACACAATCGTACGGTGTTTGAAATTCTCAACGGAGGCCTATGAACTTTCATGTTTTCAACGATAGAAATTCTTACTTGTTATTGTACTATTACAAGCTCATAATAATCTAATAGGACGCCGACTTGTCGATACGCTTATCGACATAGCGTTACGGTTGTTATTGGAAATAAACTAGACTATGAGACTGGTCTATAAGTTATTAAAGATGATGTGTGAACCTGTGATAGTAAATGGATCAAATATACTTAGTTCAAGAAATAATCGTTGACTATTTAGTATGTCGTACTCGTACTTATATGATCCTGTATGTTGACGTAAGCAGTTAAGGTATGATGAATAACAGAGCTTAAGTGATTGATTTTAAGGAAAACCAATAAAAGAACTCGTTTCGTACTCGGTCCTTGTGTTTCCGCGTTTCAGCGGCTAACGGTAAAACGGGTTTCCGATTCGCGGTATTTATATCTTTGTTTTGAATCGCGATAAAAAGTTTATTTACCAACGCAAATTGTTTATTTGATACAATCACCTCTCGTACATTAGTATTAAAATTTCCTAGTATTATTTAAGCACGTATTTCTATGGTTTTACCGCTCTTTGTATTAGCTGTAAAGGGTTTTTAATAGGTTGGACTAGAAATAGCTATAAATGTTCTCAAAACTTTTCTTACAATGGAATTGGTATTACATCGCTTGTTTTCTTAAATGGCTGGATATATATACGTTTCATAATGCAGTAATGTATGCTATGAAATCCGTTATAGTTGTTTTAGTGGGCAATAGCAGTAGGTAAGGTTCGTGTCTTATCGATGCGAGTTGAGGACGTCATTGGGGTCGTACGTACTTGCTCCTGCGTTTAATAAACTATTGTCCTGCTTCGATGAGGTCTGAGATAATCATCTTAAACTACATTCTACATGCCCATACAGTGTTCATTTCTCAATTTTACCTTATTAAAAATAAACCATCGAGTGGCTGCTTTCTTTCTTTAGAAATTATCAACAACGTGCGATAACTGTTTATAACATAACTGATATAATTTTCTCATTACTATCTCAATTTCTTTTTACGAAAATTTATCTTACGATGTAGTATTTATATTTAAAATCTCTATATAAATTTTTATTCTATATTTGTAAGCAAAAAATAACAATAAAAAGTTGCGAGCAAAAAGGATGACGACAGTTATGTATGTAATATTCGCAATAGCAGCTGCTAAGTCGTTTTATAAAAACACTAGTTAAATAGGTATGAGCTCACTATCTCACTAACGCAAAATATAGCGAAACTCGTCTTGGAAGTTGTTCCAGTCTAGTATCGACTATAAATAATTTAATTTATGCGCACACGCACTAGTTCGACATCGCAAGCGCCCAATATTACAAACAATGAGATGTCAATACAAACAATGAGATGTATCTTACGAATAAAATTTTATATGGCAACATCTAGATTCTTGAATAATATTTTCGCAACTAATACAATTTGTAACTGAGTTCTGAGGCTTAAGCAAACGTAACCTGCCTGTCATTACAACATAATATTTGATTATCGTATCGACGCCCATCAAATAAACAACTGGTGAAATTTCGGAGTTTTAAAGATAAGGTACGAGTGAAATGTTGATAATCACGATAAATATTTTTTATATAATGCATTGCTGGCACTTCGTAACACTGAGCTTAAAACTATTTTTACAAATGTTGTTAGCCCTTCATCTACCTGTAGATACCATGCTATGATACAATATAGCCAATGTAATGAATAAGTTTCAAGTCGACAGATTAAACCTATTTGTCGTCCCACGCGTTTCTGCAACGAGCAAATGTATTTCGTAAGGTCGCAACATCGCTTATTTTACGTTTTCGAAACTCCTGCGTCATCCCAAAGCTTTTTATGTTTACGTCTGAGTAAATTGGTATTGTCTTAAAATATTATGTTAATATTGTTATGTAAAGGAACAATTGCGTTGAGCGATATGAATAAAATACATGATAAAATGTATAAGTAAAATTTATATTGTTGTTACCAAATTAATGTCATTTTTAAGGAGTGGTTAGTGGCACACCCACCGTAGGACAATTGTTCGATTGTCTCGCCTTGTGCAACCGTTATGAAACGGAGCGCAAGGAGCTACATTAGCTTTAACATACACGGAACGTTTTGTAAATCTTTTGTGCTGTTACAAAATGTGCAAGGATTACTCAAAGACGCCGTGTCACTGAATACTCGTACCTTGGTCTGTTCCCAGAATATTAATCATATAATAAAAAAGAACACTTATTGTCACACTTATTATTTTTCAAGACAATGTAATCGTTATTTTTCGCATTATCATAAATATTAAATAGTAATGAAAACCCTCCACTATAACTAAACATAAGCAATCTAAGAAATTGCCCAGTCCGCAACCATCGCTCGTTATATCGCAAGCTCTTGCGTCGAAATCTGCAAGACTAACTTTGATGATTTATTATCGTTCTGATTCCTTCGCTGGCTCCGAATTTGCAAATTGGCGTTGCTTCGCAATACGCGAGGAAGGTGCATATCGTATGTTTCGTGTTTCCGACTTACAATAACGCGGAAACGTTTGCAGGGCGGAACAATCGTCTATTCCGGCTGCGTATGAGCCGCGGCGGAAACTGCTCAAGCGCTCGCGGATGTGGATTTACTCTTTTATTTAACGACCGATCTAGACCGCATCTGTCGAGCAACAAACATATACAGCTGCCCTTTATGGTATTCTCGTTATGGCGACCTCCACAAATAAGAGTGCCGGGCACGCGCACCTGTCGCCAGGTGTCCCCGCTCGAATCGACTTCGGAGTGTAGGTGGGTACGATTGGAGCATAATTATTCCTCTCACGGCAACGTTATGTAGCTAATACGGCAGTTATCTCCAAAGAGAAACACTATTTATACGAACTTTACGCTTTTTTACACATATCTCTCGTAATGCGCTATGTGCGATAATCAGCATTGTGGGAGCATCGGCTTTTTTCAACGCGTTTCATAACCGTTAGAAAAGTTGATTTTAAACGTAATAACGAGTTATGAAAGGTAACATTTAAACCAGTGTATACTATACCTGCGCAATGTCTTCGCGTAACATCCCGCTCGACAGAATTCCTGAGTTATGCGATAACGCGATATGGATCGTTAGTTGCGTTCGCTTTAAGCGTATCTTTTAATGATCCTTAAAGATGAAAAATTGATACGCGATGTAGTTTTTTGCGACCCGACGATTTTTGAGGCTCACATACAATGGTTTGTCGGTCAGAGAAAGTATTTCGACACGGATAGCAGCTCATAGACGTATCGAAGGAGTCAATGAACGGAAGTAATTCACTCGTTGTGACATTAGGCCGAACGTTTATCGCGGCTTGCGTAAGCCTACTTACTCAATTCATGCGTACGCTATCACACTAAACTATACTACCGTTCCTAGCGTAGAAAACTTACTCGTAGTAGTCACGACTATCAATTTATTTTTAACAAATCATATCGCGGCTTCTAAACCTCAAGTATACTTTCGACGGAGGTAGAAACAGTCTTTCTCCGTTTCGCTGGAGCGCGATTGCAAAATGGAGAGGTCGCGCTTTCTTCGTTTGCGACGCAGGAGAAATTCTTGCGACACGCCGCTTCGTACAGCGACCCCGCGCTAGAAAGCCGACCGCTCACCGGAATTAACACTCGCGACCACGTAACGGTGTAATTGTGACGAGTCGAGACGGGAGGGAGATCAATGAGAATTTGGATTGTTTTTGCGGACGCATTCCGGACGCTTTCTTTAGTTGCGCAATTTTCGCGTAATAGAAGTTGGGGTCGTCGAACGGCTATTTTGTAAATGTCACAACATGGAGCAAGACGTCATCTTGCTATAGGCCAATTACATGTTGGTTACTAGCATTTACGCAATGGGCTCTGATGTGGCGCCCGTTCCGCAGTCTCCGGAGTTGCAACACGGGATAATTTCGGCGCATTGGACCGCCGCCCGGGCTTGCAACATATGAACATACCGTATCGCAACGGTTCATAATCCATTGTGAGGTGTGACATGCGTCCAGCGAACGCCATCCGCTTGCCAAATACGGTTCATATAGCTATACTTCGCGACGCTACTTGATCTAAGAGATCTCCGATAAATGTCATCAGTGTGTCGACGCATGTTCCCCGGCTCATTGCCGACGCATTCGATTTTAAAACTAAAACAATTTTGCAACCGATGTTCACATTAGCGTTTTCGCAAGCAGCCCAGCGCTTGGTTTCAAAACTTATGCCTTGCGTTATCGCAGCTCCGATAAAGCGAACCATGCCGCAGCTTGTGCGGTTTTGAGACCTAAATTGCGCCGTTGATATGGGACTAAATAAAACACAGTTATCGGGAAACCTTATTTATGCAGCATGAGAATATAGAATTATATAATTTCATAATATTTTCGATTTTACAGTGCAATAAATAGTTTGAAATGAAGTGTTAGTTAAGTCGCGTCTATCCCTTTACAATAGAATGTTACCACTCTCGTAGTACCGTGTCGGTAGTGGGAACGAGCGCGATTGCTCAATGCGGGCGGCCGTGTGTAATTGGGCAGAGTCGGGATGGTTTCCCAACTTATCCCGGCTTCTCCGCGTCTATGTGGCAATGCGCTTGCGACACCACATGCTCCTACAATGCGGGTTACGAAAATCTACGACTAACTGTCGATACAGGGCACAGAACTATCGATACGGAGAGCAAACGAATTATGAATCGTTGACGAAGTATTAGTGTAATGTTTCGCAAGAAGCGCGTTCGACGCATCGAGACGGTTTCGTGTACAGTCGCACACAAAGCGTTAGCCATCATTGCGCAAGCGTTCGTCATAGCGATATAAAGTCGAGCAGGAAGTGCATGCATGTGTGCTGCATCTGTGCCGCGGCTGCCATTGTTTGTTACGAAACTGTCAGGGTTGAGTTGAGCAATGACGGTCATTGCGAAACTTGTACCGGCGCATCCCGCTAATTGTGGGCGATCTCCCACACTATCTTTCACAACATTAATGTATCGATAAACTAATACTTATATAATAATAAGACTTTTTTTATCCCAACCGACGTAAAAATATAATACATACTTAAAAATTAATAAGATCAATTGTGAATTTCGTAAGATATGAAGATGAACATTGTCGACGCTAGGTCAAGTCGACCAAGGCTAAGGCGTACAGAATACACGACCATACATCGGTCATAATTTAAATGAAACGCTTATTAGTTAATATTGTTGCAACGTATACGTGACTCAATATACCGTGTTGTCGTAATATGTTTATGCTTAGAATCATCACGATCCCATTTAGAATAAATATTAAGAAATTAAAATATATTATTACACGACTTTGCTAAGAGTGACCAGAAAGGGCACTTTCCACCTCATCAAAATATGCTAGCGACCTCGCAAGAGGAGCAATGGCAGGTAGAGTGAGTCTAGTGATGCTAGCGTACGCAGCGGTGCTGTCCTTTCGCGGTCCCGCGTCCGCAACCGAGAATCCTTCGAGGCCACGCTCAGCGCCGCCGTTCGGAATACGCTCGGAAATCCGGCCAACCTTCCGACCGGCTTACGACATCGTGTAACTTATTTACACGTTGCGAAATACGAATCGATTGCAACTGCAGACATCGCACTTTAGCCTTGCTGTAAGGGATTTAATTAGGATCATTGCGCAGTCGTCTAAAACGGATACGAGGACTCCCGCTCCGCTCACTGTCGAAAAAGGGTACTGACGTCAATCTCACACAGCTAAGTACTTGTTTCATCTAATTTTAAAGGAACAACGAGTAAACGTTTCATTACGAATTTTCATAACTAAAACCATATATCATAATGTTACAATTTAAATACTTATTTTAATAATGCAGGCAATTTCTTTCTGCGAGCGCATTTCGCGTGCTAAACGAATTGCAACAGTTATAACGAGGGTAACCTTTAGTTAGAGCGTCGCTCCACATTGTCACGATCGATTCATAAATATGTATGTTAATCATTAATCACTATCTCCTTATCTCGCTTCTCAAATTATCGCTGCGGCGGCGTTGCGTTATGTTAATCACGCTAGCTAGGCCTTCGCACAACCGTTGTGAGCTACGTCAGCGTTGGTGACTCGCGCGCTATTTGTTAAGCAGTTGAAACCGCAACTTGCGGGTTTTGTAACTGCGCTTTGAGCAAACTTGATATTTATTACAGTCTTCGGAATCTACGTGTAATTATTACAATATATTTCATAAGTAGCTTCGAGACTACCAAGTATTCCTAGGTAGTTTTTCACAACCGCCTGTGATCCTTCTCGAGAATCATTTATCGGACCGTTTCACCGCAAGCTATTATTAGTATCGCGTGCATCGACTTCTTTCGACTCCTTCGTGGCTGCACATATGCACCTGCCTGAATTATTATGAGAAATTAACATGTCGTGACTGAATTATACTCGTATCGTTTATATAGTAGGTAAACTAAAATATCAAATAAAAACACCGAAAACCTAAAAAATTATCAACTATGTACGGAGAGCATTATTCGTTCAACTGAGTAAATATTAGAAGTTCAATAGCAGACCCCTGGGAAAGAGAGCGTCTCCGTACGGCTCGCGCCGGACACCGTACCCTTTCCATATCTACATTATTCATAACCATACAAAACGGTGTACTGTTTCGAACTGTGCATTTAATGCATTTCGAAACGATGCTGTGAAATACGAGGTCGCTGTGCGCCCAAAGCCCGTGATGTGATGAAACCAAACCTATTGCGTCATCGAACAGCTTTATGGTCCGCCATGTAATTATTTACATGACATTACAATTGCATACGCAGAGATATCCCTACATGAGAAAATTATTTTGCAACGATGACTAGAGTTCTCCGCTTTAATGTACGGTGCTTTACTAATTAGTCGCACGCGCGAACCGTTAATAGTAGCCGGTCAAAGGACCGTTTACAAAGGGATCCATTACGGGCTAGCGCGCGTCGCGGCGGAATGGTTATTATAATGCTAACAACCTAACATTCGCGATTTATTTGGGTCACCGGTCAATGCACGTCGAATGCAGTTGACCTGACAATATAGCGGGTTAAACGGACCTTCGCTTGTGATAAGAATATATAACAAGACTATAATTTATTGTGAACGCATTATTTATATGTACGTTTCTCTTGTTGCAGGACGACGCTAAAACTTGAATCGTTAGAAGACGCGGTCGTTTTAGATGACCCTGAAGAAGATCTTCTCCAAGATAAAAGAGGATGTCCTGCGTACGTCTCGCCTGAGATTCTCCGCGCTCATCGGACGTACTCCGGGAGAGCTGCCGATATGTGGTCGCTCGGCGTCATACTGTACACCATGCTCGTTGGAAGGTGCGTATCTAAATATAAAAGTAGACTAAGCGGTTAAAAATTTTGATCACCCAATTATCTCATTCATTAAAACATTTAGGTTAGTCGCAATTAAATGCGCATAAATAAAACGTAGGGCAGTGGGGTGGGCGTCTTCACCTGCTTAGTTTAGCGTGGGACTTACCGTTTTTCGAGATCACAATATAAGGGTCGACGTGACCGTTGGCGACATACAGGGATGATCACCTGTCGGCCGTTACGCGCCAACGGCTAGCAATTATATCACCCACATATATAAATGAGTCTCGTGAAATCTTCGCCGCACCTGCCACGGTCATGTGGCGAAGACGTTGTTCCCGCCTCGATTCGGGCCGCCCCCTTCCGCACCTGCCGTTCGCGATCCTTTGTTTTCTATTTTTTCGGGCCCGTGCACCCGTAATTTAAATTCAAAACTCGGAATTTCGCCGCAATCGCCGCATCACCTGTCGCCGGAAGGGTTCCAGCGCGCTTACCTGGCTTTTCAAGTTTTTGTTTCGCGCATCTGCCCATTTCTAAATGACAGTCATTAATTTTAACTTTGCTTTATAAAAAAAAACCATTTGTTCTAATGTAGATTTTAATGAACCGACTGATATCTTAAAACTTCGATAAGATCTGTCTCTTAACGATTCTATTATTTCCGTCAGATTTTATCGCCGGTTTGTACTTTTTTTTCCTTTACGAATATATTTTTTCCATCTTTGCAGGTATCCGTTTAACGACTCGGAGCACGCATCGCTGTTCGCTAAGATATCGCGTGGGTACTTCGTAGTGCCAGAGTGTTTGTCGTCTCGAGGCAAGTGCCTGATTCGATCACTGCTAAGAAGGGAAGCTTGCGAACGTCTAAGCGCGCGAGACGTATTAAGACACCCGTGGCTGGCCCGCGATCCGCGGAATGAGTTGCCGCCTCGCGCCGCCGCCTCGCACGACCGACTCGTTCCCGACGTGATCATCGACGACGTCTAACATCCAACCTTCAAACTGGTGCTGGCATCAGTTCACATCATCCTACAATAGCACAACTAGGGTAGCCATTTGTGAAAATTCTAAAGTTTCATCGGATACGTTGATTAATAAAATCAACGTCTTAATTTATATTATTGTTTCGCGAATGGCAATCCTTCCACCGGGCCGGTCCCTGCTCTCGTAGACCGTTGGCCTAAAGTTTTCATTTAATTATAATGCGGCCTGATTCCGTGTAAGCTTGCGGTGCTGACTGAAATGTCGGATATTCCGCGCTCCGTGGATGTTTAAAGTTCAGCGTGTAGTATCCCAAGCCAAATAAAGGTCTCTATCGAGATTTTAATTAGTGATTATAGGACGGGCGCAAGCGGCAGGTCCGTGTCCCGCCCGTCCGCTTAATTTATAAAGTAGAACTGTACGGTAGCGCAATAAAAATCGCATAATCCGACGTATGTTAAATGTTAACTTTTTAATAGGAATTTACAGTTTTATGCGGCTTTTATATGCGTTACATGTCGGCTTTACAGCTGTGGTATATATAACGTTTGTAATGACAGGATAAGTGAGACTGATATCGCGTTTTTGTGATCAAACTATGAAATATGAAGCGATCCATCGTGTTTCGTACGTGCGACAGCCCGAGCGGTGATGTACCTATTATTGCTCGCGAGACTTCGTTTTGTACGAAGCGTTCTGTTAACTACTGCGGTAATTCCTGTTAAGCCTTTAATCATATCAATTTCACATCGATATATGATGGGTATATTGCTTTGAAATTGTGGCTATAGTTTTAGGTGAACTACCTAGGTGTGTATATTTTGTATTTATATAAAGAAAAAAAAATTAAATTTATATCGTGTAATTGTGATCTCCACCGATGTTATTTAACTTTTACTTGATTGCCATTATGTTGTTGTACAGGAGAGGGTATCTTTTGTTTCACGACGTTCAGTTGCTTCCATCATAGAGTTATTATATTTGAGTTTTTGGTTATTCTATAATCATGATTATGTATTCGGCATATATACGTGTGAATTAAATATTTTGTTATAATCTTTATCGATCAAAATTATAATTATTCGCATCACCATGTACCGAATAAGATCATAGTTTGGTTTTGTGCCATTTATTTAATTTTAATTAATTTATTCGTTGTTGTAATTGACGGTGTGAGGCGGCACTTCTTCCTAATATTTAATTATTCCATTTGGTACTTGGTGTTGAGTTGAAATCGATTTAAAATTTGAAATCAATATTTTTTTATAAATCGAATCGTTCCAAAAAAAAAATCGATAATGTTACCATGATTATCAAAATTGTTGTTTTTTATTTATAATTTTCAGTCTTGTTGCATTGTATCTTTTTGAATTCCTGTTTGATCTTTCATAAAATTGAAAGTGAATTCGATGTAGTCAAGTCTTTCAATTTTGAAAGCGTACTGTACAATAGTAGTTTACTGTAAAATATACTATTAATACATTAATTTATACAAACTGTAAATAAGCTAAGTATAATAAGGATATCAAAAAAAAGGAAGAAATGATAGAGGGAATAAATAATTTAGAAAATTATACCGCACTTTTATTATATTTTCCTGAACATCCTACGATAAAATAACGTTTAACTTTTCTAATAAGACAATTTTTTAAACTATACTTAACAATAAAAAACCAATTAAAAGAACAAACTAACCGTATACAATGCAATGTGGTAATGTCAAATTTTATATTTTAAAATTAAATTTTATAATTAAAATCTGACAAAATTTTTAACTTTTTACTCTCGTATTACTTAGTGTTATATACCTACATAATTATGTACCTAGTATATTACCTGCATATATATAGTTTAAGTACAGTACAGTACACAGTAAAACTAACTTCTATTTATGCACTGCATTTATATATATTTAAATATATTAAGGAAAATGTAATGTATTAAAAATGATTTAATTTATAAGAAAAGCGCCTGTTCATAAATCACCAGCAATCAGCATCAAGAAGCAGACTTATAGAGAGATCTTGATATATTTTTCGTATATACTAAGAATCTTATATCTTTAAACGAGCAATTCTTGTATATATATAATCTGAATCTCGGAAACGGCTCCAAGGATTTTCTTGAAATTTAGTATCCAGGGAGTTTCGGGGGTGATAAATCGATCTAGCTAGGATTTATTTTTAGAAAATGTCATTTTATCCCTTTTTTTACGCAATTAAAAAATATCATTAGAATACGAAGGTAAATTTCGCTGTCATTTATAAACTTATGATAGCTCGGATGGGTATCGGGCGGATTTGAAACCAGAAAACGCGGGTTCGAATCCAGGTCTACTAACCGATTTTTATTTTTTTATTTTTTTTTCAAGTTTCTTTTTTTGTGAGAAAAACTATTATTGAGAGCTCTTTTTCTTTTTTTATTTAAATAACCACTTCCTATTATTTTACTATTATGTCAGTCAGATCGAAAATATTATTTATGTTTCATCAGTATATAATAATATCTAAATATAATTTAACCGAGCAAAGCTCGGTCATCCAGGTACTTTGAAATTATTACAATCAGTTAATGATGTATTTCACGGAAAAAAGTTTTTGAAAATAATAAACAGTAAATCACTAAAAAAACATTTATTTATTAATTTTTAAATGCATAAAGGTTATACAAATAATATACGCTTCTCAGAAAAGCTCAGAAGATATACAATACCCATATGTTTAAATTTTTCAGTAATTGATAATAATTCAAATAACATATCGGTTTGATATTATTTTTGTTAGTTTCTTTAAAAAATGCATTTCAACGTGATTTTCAAACGATTTGAAGCGGCGATATTCATAGGTAGGTAAAACTAAAGGCGAATATAAAAATCGAATAAAATACGTTCGAGATCTTTATATAATTATAACGGAAGGTGGAGTGGTCTACTATTAGGCCTTAAATACTCTGTTTTAGTATTAAAAGGCATGACAAAGTTTGGAAACTCAAGCAGGGAACTTCTTTTAAAAAATATATGAAAGGTAATATAAAACAAATAAATGAGATTCAAAAATATTATTTCTCATATTGATCAAAGATTTAATATTATTTTATATTTCTTTCATTTATTAATTTTTACAATATAGAAAAATATCGTAATTTAGAATTTATAAGGTTTGATGTAGTAAGCAATTTACTTTTATCAATACTACACAACTCAGAAGCCTAGCAACAGACATTAAAAAACAATTCCATGAAAATCAGTATTTCTATCAACAACAAGTAATTGGTGATAGTAAATTGTCGAGTTATATAAACAACTTTTATCTCACTTGGAAAAGAAAGTATGACTTATGTTACATGATATTTTTCTTAACTGAACAGATATTTTTTGCTAAATACCCCAAAATTACGCGATAGGTAGGACCAAGCTGTAATCGCGTAAGTCGAATTTGCGTAAGTCGAGGTATATAGCATTACATCCCTTCCTTACTAATATGTAAATGCAAAAGTAATTCTGTCTGTCTGTCTGTTACGCATTCACGCCTAAACCACTGAACCGATTTTGATGAAATTTGGTATGAAGATAGAACTGAACTTGGGAAAGAACATAGGATACTTTTTATCGCGAAAATAAGGGAAGAAGGGGTTGAAATAGGGGACGAAGATTTGTATGGAAGGTCCTTATTGTCAAACATAAAATATGTAAGATTGTTCAATTGTTTAAGACAAAGACAAAAAAAGCATGCACGGGGAAAGGGGGGGGCGTATCGGGCGGTAGGCGGGGCACAGAGCGGCGGCGGTGGCGGCGCGCTTACCATGTCGCGCGATATAACCGAATTCCACGCGGGCGAAGCCGCGGGCGAAAAGCTAGTATGTATATAATCTCATTTCATATGATATTATGGGTGAAGATGGAGCAAGCCAGTATACCGTCAGAACTTTATTTTCTAAATAAAGAAATATTTCCAAATACTGGTATGGTAGCTAGGTCAACAATGTTAGGTGGGCATGAGTTTTATCTCGTCCGTATGGGTTGCAACGCGGGGTGCAAAGTTAAGCTCACCAACCATATAATTATATGAAACTTGTGTGAATAACATAAGTTATTCTGAAATGGTGCTGTTGAATGTATATATGTAAAGCTTATGTGGGGAGGCATGGTCTGACATACAATGAAAGAAAAAGTGTGGTCTGCCGGGGGTAAAACACCAAATCAATTACCTTTAATTTTGTTCAACGGGAACTCAAAAGTTGTTCCAATTTAAATACCTTTGGCATGTGTTGACACCCGATCTCAAGTACGACGCCGATATCGAGAGAGAATGAAGGCCGTTATCAGTGCGAGCTGACCTTAGAGAATATGCTGGGTCGCAGTTTTGCGCGTTAGTCAAACAGTGTTAAGACAACCTAGTTAAGAGCCAAGTTTTTACATATGCGACCTGTGGGCCAGGTATTCGCAAAAATCTTATAGCGCCCTCCGGGTTCAATATAACAATGCATTCAGGTGCTGCTGGGGTTGTGTCATTTCTGTAATGGATCAGGGATGTTCGCGACTACTACGCCATCTACAAAAGATGTGCCCTGGTGAGCAGACTGTAGGACAGCACCAATAGTGTCCTAAAGATGATTGCTAGTAGGTTAGACTGCCAATATGACGTGGCTCACTGCTGTCATTTCGAATGGAATGGTGAAGTAATGAATGACACACATTACATTTGTTAAGTAAGTCTAATTGTAAGTAGTTACTAACATAGTTTTTAAGTTCCGCTGTTATTAACAGTACCTACCTGGATGACCGAGCTTTGCTCGGTTAAATAATATTTAGATACATTACATACTGATGAAACATAAATAATATTTTCGATCTTACCGACATAATAGTCAAATCATAGGAACTGGTTATTTAAAAAATAAAAAGAGCTCTCAATAATAGTTTTTCTCACAAAAGAAGAAACTTGAATAAAAAAAGGAAAAAAATTGGTCTGCAGACACCTGGATTGGAACCCGGGTTTTCTGATTTCGAATCCGCCCGATTCCCATCTGAGCTATTAGGCTGATTTTAGTGTCAAGCTGACCATCAACGCTGACAGCTCAGCTCGTAGCTCGTCAGCGCTGACGATAAGCGCGGATCGTTTTAGTATCCTGCTGATGTGCTGATTGCCGCGAAGTGCGGACGCATACAAAAATGAGGGAGACTCGACATGATTGTACGCAATTGGCGCGTACGGTCAGTACGATACTAAAACGCTCACTGAAGACAGAAGCGCGCGGGGGCTAGTCGGCGCCGACCGCTCAGCGTCGCTGACGAGCGGCGCGTGCGACGCGCGTACTCTCAGCGCTGACCATGGTCAGTCGTCAGTCAGTCAATCGTCGGCATATTTCTAAAAGGTTTCTATAGCGTCCATACAGATTGCTAGGCACTGAGCTGTCAGCGCTGACGGTCAGCTTGACACTAAAGTCAGCCTTATAAGCTTATCAATGACAGCGAGATTTACCTTCGTATTCTAATGATATTTTTTAATTTCGTAAAAAAAGGGATAAAATGACATTTGCTCCTTTAAAGATAAAAGATAAAGGAGTCTAGTCACTCGATTATAAAATATAAATAAATTACGTTTGACGTACCGTGCGGTTACATACAATGTCCTCCCGTCTATCTGTATCAAATTCTTACAACAGCTCGGTAACAAAGACTCCCATACGAAACGTTCCTCCACTTTTGCAGAGTGTACAGTAATAAATGCTCCCAGTTGACACTTTAGTGAGTTCTCGCGAAAAGAAGGTCGTAAATGCCGTGGTATAGGCGTCACGCGTTTTCGCGTGATAATTTTGAAACTACGTTATATTATGGCCAAATTACGCAAAATCTTTAAATTGTAGGCTGTGTGTTATTCTGATGTAAAAGCTATATTTTTGTAAAATTTCATCTGAATCCGTTCAATGGTTTTTGCGTGAAAGAGTAACAAACTAACAAACACCCAAACAAACTTTCGCGTTTATAATATTAATTGGATTAGTAGAATTATAAACAGTAACGTAGAATAAATATGTGTAATAAGTCTGATAACTAGAAAAACAGTAGAAAAAATAAATCTAAGGAGGATTCGAAAACCGCTCGAATCCGGATTCGCGTAAGTCAGGATAGCGTAAGTCGAGGTATTATTGTAAAAAAAAATGTAATGTTAGTCATTCGAAATAAAGAACGGAATTACGTAACAAACGGCGGTAAACTTCTTGTATAGGAAATAATATTTCAACAGAGAAATTCTGTTTGATTGCTGTTAATATTTTAATGAACAATAGTTGAAGGTTGTAATATTAAAATAAAAGAATTGAAATATATTGTGTACTTTTATTGAAATATATACACTACTGATAACTTAATTGGACATTATTATTATACAGAAAAGTGTTCTCACAATGTGACTTGGTATTATATTGAATCTGTAATTTAAAAACATTCAAAATTTAAAACAAAAAAGGCTGTTTTTTTTTAATTTTTAAACTCTTAAGAAGTTGTTTTAGCAATTATTTAAAACATTTGTTAGATATATGTGTATAACTAAATTATTTCCGATGTACAATGAATGTAATTTGAAAATTTACTAACTTTTATTTTAACAAGTAATGCTTTGTACAAACAAAGTTTTGTACATGAGTAATCTTTTCATAAATCATATTGAAATTAGACAATCACATTTACTTTAACAAAATGATGTCAATTAAAAGACAATTTGGCGACAACGGATTTTATACAAAAACAAATGACAATATTATAATCTGTACATCTTCTCCTTTAGTACATTTTTTCCTTAGTTTAATTTCTTTTTTGTTATTACATTCCATTATCGCCAAAGTAACTGCTATTTACATTCATTTATTTATAAAAAAAAACGCATTTCCGATTTTTTACAGGGTTGCCAACTAAAAATAATTAAAAAATTAAAGTTTTATCCGTTTACTTTATTAATTTCAAGATTGCCGACACGTGAGCTAACGAGTTCCTCTTCGAATCCCGACGTCGAGCACGTCCGGATAGAGACTAGTAGAGGCGCTCGGCGCGGCTCGGGCCGTGTCGCGCCGCGTAGTCGGCCATGCGGCGCTCGAGCTCGGGCCGGAAGTGGCGGATGAGGCCCTGCACCGGCCACGCGGCGCCGTCGCCCAGCGCGCAGATCGTGTGCCCTGCGTACACGTGGGTTACTCAATGAATTTGTATGAGCTGCTGATCTACTCATGAGCCATATGCTTGAACCGGAGCTGTGAACCAGCTCACAGTTCAAATCAATTGTTGTTATGTTGGTACTTTTAAATCGTAGTGACTATTATTATAACAGTTTGTACTTCGTACAAACTGTGGTGAACCCTCGTAAGTCGTAACTCAACTACACAAAAAAGGTTAAATATTAAAATAATTAACTAATAATATATAATTAACTAAGTAATAGTGAGCTGTGGCCTGTGAACCGTTTATCTATCAACTGAGCAATACTAATAATTCATATACCATTTTAAAGCTTATATTCCCTACTTTAGACGAAAAATATGTAAAAAAAAACATAAAAAAAAATAATTAAAAAATATTATTATAACGATACGAGCGCCATCTGTTAACTGTGTATTGAACTATATCTACACTAAAACAACAACAACAAGTTTAAAAACGTTTAGAAGTTTTGGCATGAAAGAGTAACAAACGTTCATCCGACCTTTAATTTAAATTTTCATATGAAATTCAATTTTGAGAGCAAAAAAGTTTCACCATTAATAGACATTTTAAAAACAAATATTATTAATATGCCACAGTAGACACATGGACATAAAAATTATTTGAATTTCATGTCATAATATATTCAGTTACACAAATTATTAAACTAAATAAAAACTGACAACAGAATAAAATCACTACGATAAATTTTATAATTGTCATGAAGACAATATCAAAGTCTTCTTTGTGCAAATATAACTAATTATTACAATTATATATAAATAATAATTAATTAAAATAATAATACATACATACATACTACCACATGTCTCAAGAGAGTCCTAGAGTACTTCGGTCATATCGCGAGGAAAGACAATGATAAAATATTTTTTTATATTTTAAGGCTTGCGTTTGACCACTATTTCACCTGATGTTAAGTGAAAATGAGGTCTAGGATGGAACACGCTTACCTAGAAGTAACCTTCACTCGCGACTTAAAGATCCCCAGGTTGTAGTTATTCGGAAACACAGACGCTGGTAGAGAGTTCCATTCTTTGGCTGTATGCATTAAGAATCTACTAGTGATATAATTAATAAATAATTAAAATATTAACCTTCAATTTGTTTGGAGATCTCCCATAACATGTCAATTTCTTTAGGCGATGCGTTGCCGTCGACGAATCTAAAATTATATAAACATAATGTAAATATAGCAGTCATAACATTAATTTACATACAATATTAATATACAATACAATATACAATACATAAAAGCGAAATGTAATTCACTCGCTTATCACGATATCTCTGGAACTACAAGACCTAGAGAGTTGAAATTTGGTAGAAATATTCCCTTCGCCGAATAGAGATCAGCTAAGAACGAATTTTACGAAATTCTACCCCTAAGGGGGTGAGAAAGGGGGGCAAAGTTTGTATGGGACAACGTGATTCCTTAGTCCAATCTACTTCAAATTTTGCATAAATATTCTTTAACAGAATTTATTGAAGACGTGTTGCGTATTTAGTTTGCGTGTTGCAAAAGTTATTTACTTCGAAGTTGATATCAATACTCCTTAGTGCTTTTAATTTAAATTACATTTTATTTTGACACATGTTTGGCAACTCAATCCGTCTATATAATATTTTCCAGTATCGACGCAGGTGTAGGTGATAAAAAATATAATTTTTGAAATTTTAGTTAAATACCCGTGCGAAGCCGGGGCGGGCTGCTAGTATACAATATAATACAATATTATTAATTACTAGAATATTTTAAGGCCGTTTTTCTTGTTAACAAAAAATAATAATTGTGCGAGTATTTTTTGGATTGCAAATAAACAATGTGACATGAGTAATATAATATGTGTACCTACTGTGTTGTATTGTGTTATTAAATCCAAAGGCTCCTTATCTGATTGTAAAACTTATATGTGTATCTCGAGGGTGCTGCAGAATTAATAAAAGTTAACAGTACATAAAAAAAATAGTTAGGAGTCTTTTAATCTTTTTTTTTCAGTAAAAAAAAAACATTTTAGTGCAATTTGTTTGGTTAAGCATAATTAAGTAGTCTAGAAAAAAAGAACCATTTTCGTACGCTGGAACTTTTTTTTAACGCCGACTAACAGCCCGCCCCGGCTACACCCGGGGTATGTATATATACCTAAACCTTCCTCACGAATCACTCTATCTAATGGTGTAAACCGCATGAAAATCCATGCAGTAGTTTTTGAGTCTATCGCGAACAGACAGACAGACGCCGCGGAGGACTTTGTTTTATAATATGTAGTGATTATTTGGGTGCAATACGTTACCTGTATATAATCTTGTTCATCCAAGAGACTCCTTCCCTGCATGGAGTACACTGTCCACACGACTCGTGCTTATAGAACATTATGAGACGAGCAATCGCCTTCACAATGTCAGTCGACTTGTCCATCACTATGATGGCCGCTGTTCCTAGAGATGTTTGAGCAGCCACCAGACCGTCAAAGTCCATAAGAACTGTTTCGCAGACGCTGAAAATTAATATAAATTTATAATTAAGAAACATATTGCTTGACATAGCTAGTCTTGCCCCAAATTATTTAAATAAAAATTCTTAATATTTAAAAGTATTTAAAAAAAATACAAATGTGTATTTGTTATTTTTTTTTAAAGAGACACTCAATCGTTACTTTATCTTCTGAATCTGAATTTTGAATTGAAAAAAAAAAAAAACAATAAAAATATCTCATTTTACATATAAATCACCAATTTAACACATTAAAACTCAACTGTCTCAACATGGACTTCTTGTAAATTATTATTATTTCTAAAAATCAACTAACTCCTTAGGAATGAGCGGAGTCGATGAACCTCCGGGGATGATAGCTAGTAAATTATCCCAGCCTCCCGTGACACCGCCAGCATGTCTTTCGATCAGTTCCTTAAGAGGAATGCTCATCTCCTCCTCAACTGTGCAAGGTGTATTAACATGACCCGAGATGTTGAACAGCTTGGTACCACTGTTACGGGGACGACCAAATGATGCAAACCACTTGCCACCACGACGGCAGATTGTCTGAAATTATATTTACATCGATTTCATTTCATTGGAACAAAAATACTTAATTAGCATGATGTTAAATAAATAAATGATCTCAAATGTTATAATTGAAACATGTAAACAAGACAACAGAAACAACTTTTAATTAATATATTCATGTTATTTGTGTTAAAATTAAAATTATGGTTTTTCATGGTGAAAGATATTAATTTTTAATACTTAATACATTAAAAACACAATAAATAATGATAATCTCTATAAAACATAACAGAAATTATTAAAATTCAATTAACTTACGGGTGCTACTGCTATAGTCTCTACATTATTGACTGTAGTGGGACATCCAAAGAGTCCAACATCAGCGGGGAATGGGGGCTTTAGTCTTGGCTTGCCCTGCTTGCCTTCAATGGACTCGATGAGAGCAGTTTCCTCTCCACAGATATAAGCACCCGCTCCACGATGGACGAACACGTCAAAGTCGTAGCCTGAACCACAGGCGTTCTTACCAATCAAACCTGCTTGGTAAGCCTGTAATAAACAAATGTATAATTATATATTAATAGATGTGCAGCGATTAGCAGGTAAAATATATAATCATAATCGGACTTATTAGGGAATGTTCCCATACTACGTGATCCATTCAGGAGGGGGAAGGGGTATTTAAAAATACCACGCTTTGTCACAGGGGCAGAGAGGTGATCTTAGGTTTTCGTCATGTCAATATCCTCTTCAGAAATCTCTCGAGAATAGCGCTTTTTCAACTCACAGGCAACACTACACTACACTACTAATACTACTGACTACACTTTTTTAACATTCTGTTTGCAAAAAATTATATATATGAATATGAATTACTATTATGTAGTGTAACCTCGAGAGGGTGTTCTTAGCAAATACTACGGGTGGACATCGAGGGGGAGGGGGGTAAAAATTGTAAAAAAAAATGGGTCACGTAGTATGGGTACTTTCCCTTAATAGTACATACGACTATGTACGTACGTACTACGAGTCGACAAAAAAAAACCAACTAGTAGGCCTATTATTTTATTCATATTTGAGTGCATCAATATAAACGAAATGAAACTGTAACCTTCATTTATATAATGGAAAGGTGAAATAGAGTATGAAACGTATGGAGGATGTGTTATTTTTTTAATTTTATTTATATTAATTTGACTTAACTCTTTTATCTTTGGATTATAATACGATAAGTGTGAATTTCAGAATATTTTTAAATTTCATTTTTGAAGATATGAAATAAAGGTTTCTTTCTAACTACTTTCATCACATGATCACATGATCTACTTTTACACAGGGTTTAACTTTTGCAGAAGGCGAAAGGAAAACTAATTATAAACTGAAACATAAAAGCCCATTAGTACATTAAATGTAAATTTCTACAACTTTGCATGAAAAATATAATTATGACTGACTGAAATTGACGTAATTGATTGTTTATTAGTTACTTAAATATGACAATCACAATTAATATTAATATATGATTAGCTAAAATATAACTTAAAAGTAAGAATTTAACTAAAAGCGACAAGATTCCAATTTTATCATTAGAAACAATAATCAGCTTTACTAGTCCCGCTTCTTTGCAACCGACCATTGGCCAGTCAGCCTAGCTCTAGTTGTAATTAGTATTTATACTCCATAGTATCTTAAAACCTAAAAAATACTGCATGAAACTGTATTCTTATAAATACATATAACCAAAGCTCAGGACTAATCATTCAATGTTTTTAGTTAAGCCAAAGGTTCAAAGTTTTTGATAGTGTTAATGACATTGCAGTATATAAATTTTTCTGTCTTATCTTAACAAAACCATATAAAACCAAATCTTTTTTATAGACATGATAGTTTCATCAACGAAATTTTATTCTTCTTTACTTATTTAACTCTTTATTTATACAAACAAAAAATTACAAAAAAGATAAGTCATTGAAATAAATGTATAAAGGTGTGATTATTTGTTTTTTTAATTAAACATTAATACAAAGATATAATCATTATTATTAATTAATAGTCAAATATGAATTACAGTTTTTTTTCAAGGTTTTCAGTTAGAAGTTTATTATTTTGGTAAGTCAAACAATACTCACTTCAGCAATTGCAACTTGTAGATTACTGGCTTCATTGTAAAATTCTCCTCGGATATAGATATATGCTGCTTGAGCGCCCATAGCCTTTCCAGCTATTAAGCAACCCTCGACGAGCTTGTGAGGGTCATGACGCATAATTTCTCTGTCCTTGCAGGTACCTGGCTCTCCTTCATCGGCATTTACAACTAAGTACTTAGGTCGACCATCAGAAGGTTTGTTCATGAATGACCACTTCATACCAGTTGGAAAACCAGCACCTCCACGACCACGGAGCCCTGATGTCTTGAGTTCATCTATGTTATAAGAAAGATTGATTGTCAATTAAATTAACTCTTTCTTAACTCCATAATTATTAAATTATACAAAATAATGTGTATCTATCTAAGCATCAGAAACATAAAAAAAGTTTTTTTATCATAAATATTAATGTTAATAGCATGTTGAGATTATAATAACAAACAGTTTCTATAAAATATTTTAACAAAATAAAAAAAATATTTATTACCATACCAATTCATAAAAACTTTTCAAATGTGAATGATATTTGATTTATGCCAGTTCACAATTTTTTATATCTCTGCCAAGTTTTATTTAAGAATACTTATACTATATATTTGTTTCAATTTTTTTTTTTCTAATTAAATCAAGTTGTTGAAGATTGCACAACATTTCAAGTGAACATATATAAAATTTAATAGCAAACTGAAATTACGCACTGACAATCCAGTCTGTTCCTTTAAGCATGATCTCCTTTGTCATATACCAGTCTCCGCGACGTAAGGCTCCTTTGAGTCGCCAATCATGTCGCCCATATAAATTCGTGAAAATCCTGTCACTGTCTGCCAGTGGCCCAAATTTCGTTTTAGTACTTTCAGTCTGTTGAAATCGAACTGAACCATTGTTGATAGTAGCCAAAGGTCCGATTATGCCTGTAAAAATATGTCAAAATTATGTAAGCTCTGTCTTCGCCACAATTACAAAACTCAAACAAGGACTTTGTAAGTTAAAAACACCCTTATCATTTTTTCACATGGTGTATCAGATATTATATACGTTTACCTAAATGGCTTTTTGACCCCTGAATAATCCTCGCCAGCGCACCAGCCATTTTATGATTTTTATATTTTCCTTTCTCAAAAACGAAACCTTCAAATGTCAATTTCCAATTGCCAAAATGCCAAATTCATTTTAATTGTCAAGTTAAACATAAGTACAGATCAAAAATGAAAAAGTAGATAGTTACAAATAAGTATAGCCTGCACCCATAAAAATTAATGTGAATTGAATTGTATGTTTTGTTTTAGCTTGGTTTGTATTTCAACATTACAAAAAAAATGAAGGAATATATATATACAGGATGACTGGTAAATTACCATCAATATTTAAGGAGAATACTCGGTACATGATTCTCATTCGAATCATGTGAAAAAAATAGGCACTTAATTTTTGACCAAATTCTCATATATTTCAATTAGAAACAAATGAGCCGGCGTAGGTATATTTCCAGTCATGCCGGCGGCGCGTGAGACGTGGTGTTGTACTGTGCCGCTAGCACCCGCACTCCCGCCCCGCGGCTAAGGCCAGCCGCAGGCGTCTAATATTGCGTTCAAAAATTTCATGTACTTACTTTTTGGCTATCGTTTTTAAAAGTTTCTTAAAAATACTAATTTATTAATTTAAAATAATGTAATTCACGTGGAATAAATATTAGGTAAAAATAATAAATAATATACGAATAAATAATAATAATTAATAAATAATAAGCTGTAATCTTTTCATAATATTAATAAAAATCATAATGTATGTGGAGAATACTGATATTGTATGGAATTCCGGGCTTTCTGAATTAATAATATGAATTCAGAGAGATATTCGGATGTTTGAAGCCGGCCTAATTCCCACTAATTCGCTCGACGAATTCCGCTAGTAGGTCACTAGGTCAGTAAGGCGTAAGCCTTGGCATGGCACGCACGCGCGTGTCGTCCCGGCTCCTGCGCGTCTAGTGATCGATCATGCGCGTATACCTAATCTGTCGTGTGTGAGTGTAATCTGTCATTAGTAATTAGGTATGGCTTATCAATACACAAATGCAGAATCACCATTGCTTTCGAAACTGTTAAAAGTGACCGTGTGTGTGTTAGTGTAGTTATGTAGGTAAATAGGTAGTTAAATGATTGACAATCGTTGTAAATAAGTATGATTCCATTTTAAATACGCCGGAAATACCAAGATAGGTAAACAGTTCAAATTTATTTTTATTCAAAGTTTACATTATTTACCTAGTCAACGAATTTGTTGCTCATCACATCAAAATCAAATGGAATAAACATATCTTTCCACTCGTAAGTAATATTTAAAGTAAATTATTTATTTTGTCTAGAAAGTTCGGTGATTACCATGCCTCTATCGGCAAGTAGCAAAACTACTGGTCTCCCAGGGTCGTACTTAGATTTTTTTTTTAAGTCGGACACTGACTACGACTTTATTGGAAGTTTATTATTGAAGATAGCTCACTCACTCAGCGAATAAGGTGTTCTTCCGAGGCAATTTCAGTCGAATTATTGTAGTGAAAATTCTTATTATGTAATTTAATATTCTGGGCTAAGGTTCGAACCGGTAGTAGTTGGTTTTGACGTTCAATATTTGAATTATGTAATGTGATGTAGTAAAAAATATTTTCTTTCTTGCTATAATAAGAATAGTAAATCATGATAATATTATGTAGCCGTGTGTGCCATCCAACTTCAAATCACACCTATGATTAACAAAAAATTCTGAGTACAGTCCTCTTATTGCGACACCAAGTGAAATGTAGCAGAACTATTACGTCTGCCAATATTATAATCAATTAATTGTTTTGGCTACTGGTCGCTAGATGGCTTGATTCTATTATTGCTTGCTTTTATTTAATGAACAACAGTTAGCTGTTCAACAAATGACAAAGTTTATTTTTGTTGTATTTTGTATTTTGTTGTATTTTTTTTTTTTTTTTGTTTAAATATTCTCAAAAGTAACTATCATTTTTCAACCTATAAAAAAATCTTCTATAAAATCTGATCTTATTCTATGATCTTGCGATTTGAAAAAGAAAAAAATTGATTCTTTCCTAAAAAAATTTAGGAAACTTTTACACTTTTATATTAAAACACTATTAAAAATTACATTTAAAAACTATTTAAATTAATTAATTATTATTAAATGAAAACACGACGAGCGACGTTCTGGTTTAGTGGTGCGAGTAGTTGCCTCAACTGCAACGCCACGCGCTGGTGGTCACGGGTTCGATTCCCGCTCGGGACAGATATTTGTATTTGTACAAATATTTTTTTTCCGGTCTGGGTGTATGTTCTTGTGGGTCTCCCTACCGTGCCTCGGAGAGCACGTACAGCCGTCGATCCCTGTTGTTATCATAGACAAGATAACGATCGTTACTTATGGTAGGGAATTATCCGCTATCCCTGTTAACACTTGGCGGTGTTTGGACGTAAGTAAACTCCCGCGTGGAAACTAGGGTGTCCAGACGACGCGTAAATAATTAGATAACTGTTGGGCAACTTTACTTAGAAGCTTATTAATATTTATGTTATATTTTTACATAATTTGAATGAGAATCATCTACCGAGTATTCTCCTTAAGTATTGATAGTATCTAACCAGTCACCCTGTATATGCAGTAGTGTGTGCGGTGTGGCGACGCGTCGCCATGCGCAATCGAAGTCACTGATTAAACGAATTAAGTAGTCACGATTTGAAATAAATTCGTAAATTTTTGTATTTAATGAAAATAAATGTTTATTCAATAAATAGTCATCGTTATCTGGAAAAAAATCGTAATATTTTATTTTATCATTATGACATATTTAGTTCCTATCACAATATGTTCTTTTCTGCATATTACTTTTACAAAATAATGTCGATGTTTCACATCTGCCAGGCGTCCCGTGACAGCTCATTTTTTTTTTTAAATGAGTTGATAAATATGTTCTTTTCCACGAGAACATTTATGATTGTCTGCTTAATTAAATAATTCGATCAAGCCATTGCATTGTTGACAAATTTATGTCTGTAAAATAAATTTACTTATAGTTTTGAATTTTATCATAATATTGTATTCACATTTATAAATTGATAGATATTGTATTGAAATACCTGTTTCTAGAACAGGGAATATATTGTCATGCTTAGTGGATGGAGTGTAAATGTTGTGGTGAAAGTTTACATATCCCAAAAACCAGATGAGGGTCATAATATGGGCACAGCAGCCTACTGTTCGAGACCCATTCTTACACGTGCAATAGTATTCTAATATTGCATCAACCCCTTCTCCATGTTTTTCAACGAGAATGTACACCTTGTTTGTCGCGAAAAATCCTAATGATGTACATAACTTTCATTTGTGTTCGCTCATGGCCCAGATATCCATATAAAATGCGCATGGTCCTTTTGATTAATGCCAACTTAAAGTAACAACACATGTTAATTTTTTTGCTTCTGAGTTGGTATCACACGAAAGTATTACTTTTGAGAGTGTTCGATTGTACGAAGCGTTGCTGTACAGTGCGTTCAACGAGACAAGATACCAAACGTAAACAATGCGACTAAACATGAAAATATAGTCTATCTCTTTCTATATTGTTTGTTTGCTATCTTCTGTACGGCTCTCGGTTAAGGTCGGGCAAAGTCCAATAAGACTATTTGCGGGTTTGAAAACATTCCCGCAGCCTTTTGATTTCGTAGTTGTTTATTATTTTTATTTCATTCCGTTCGTGAAGCACTCGGGGTGATACAAAATTTTGTTCATTCTCTGTTATTTCCTGTTAATATTTTCGTCAATTATTCTTATTTGCTACTAGTTTTAGTTATTGCTGCTGTTATATCTCGTTTTAATAAATTTGTGTAAGTAAAAAAGGTTACAAAACCCTGCATAGGCGAATGATCTGGCAGTTAGTTTGTTTACGTTTGGTATGTTGTCTCGTTGAACGCACTTTAGTTGAAACATCAACGTTGAGCATTATGGCGCATAATGCGCTTAAGTGCTGTAGTTGGAAAACTAGGGTCATTGTTATCGATGGGTGCGGTGCGCAGTGCGCACTGCGCACGCCGGTTGAGTGACAAGCGATTGTAAGCGACTTAGTCTCATTTGTCATTATCAATCATACGGCGTATATTTTTCTCTCGTAAGTATTGGGTTACTTAATAGTTGTTTTGCGAAGTCAGCCATAAATTGAAGAATTGAAGAGCAGCCATCATTAAGTCAGCCTACCCCCACTACTGTCGTTGCAAGACCTGTGTATTAGATCGTGACCACAACAGTCTTATTTGCAGTCTTATAGCAGCTGTGATATGAGACTGACATAGGGATGTTCATCGGAAAAAAATATCAATAATTTTATTATCGATATTTATCGTATCGTGTTATCGATAGTTATCGATAATTATCGAATGAACAGTGATCGATAATTATCGAACGAACAGTTATCGATAATTATCAAATGAACAGTTATCGAAAATCATCGGATGAAATTTATCGATACTTGGCGACAATTATCGGTAATTATAGGATGGAAATGGCGATTCGATAATTATCGAATCCATCCAATAATTATCGAATCGCCCGATGATGGGTGGACTTGAGATAGATGGACTTCAGAGTTATCGGATGAAGAATGACAAGTACCGCTAATTTTCAAAGTTATTACTCAATAATTATCGACTTCCATATACGCATAATTATCGAATCCCAATTATCGATAATTATCGGACCACAAATAAATTATCGATAATTATCAGATCAACAAAAATTATCGATATTTATCGGATGAAAAGTTATCGAGTAGTTACGAATTATCGATAATTATCGCACATCCTTAGACTGACATGCTCTGACCATAGAGGTATAATACCTCTATGGTATTACATACTCTTTGGGTATTACCTCTATAGTTCTGACACACTCTAACAAGTGACAATTGACCATTAGTCCAGTAATCCAAATAAATTTAAAATAAATATTTTACTAAATATTCCTTACAAGTACATCAAAGTATTTTCTAATCTCGGATCACGTGAGTATGTAAGTATTTAAAATATTTTACATTTTTCGTTTTTCTTCAACGTATCACTATAATTCAAGTTCTTGATTTAAATATTGTCATAAACAATAAAATATATATACCTTGTTATAAATTTTTAATGTGATAACTTATCACTGATAAGAATTACTTTTATCTTTTTCTTTTAGTTATACATAGAATGGCAGCTGTGATACCGGCGGTTACAAAATTATCGAACCGAATAATAAGAATACTTGGCTGTAACCCTGGGCCTATGACTCTGCAAGGTACCAATACTTATTTGATTGGGACCGGAAAGAAGTATGTACAATTCTAGTTTTATTTCAATAATATTATTCATAAACTTACGTACCACCAACTCATAGTTTATAACCAAAATAAATACTTGAAGTAAATATTTAAAAGAATTTAACTTTGTACATAACAGTATAATAACAACAGTGAAATCTTATTGAGTTACTTCTATTATTGTTTATTTTAAATATTTTTACTTCAGGAACCTAAATTATTAATATATTAAGTGTATTTAAATGTCTTTTCAGTCGTATATTGTTAGACACTGGTGACAAAGATGTAACGGAATATCAGAAAAACCTCTCGGAAGTGGTAAAAGCAGAACAAATAAACATAGAACATATTGTTGTGACACATTGGCATCATGACCATATTGGTGGGGTGGAGAACTTGTATGGAACTATTGCGAGTTAGTAAATATAAGTTTTTCCTTTGTTCCATTTTATATATAATTATTATACTATATTGTTTTATAACATTTCTGAGCTAATATTTAATTTTACTGTTGAAACATTTTTTTTTTTAAATATTAGTTATGATAAATTTTAACTATTAAAAATACAAAATCACACTAAAATTTATAGTTGAATGAATAGTTACAAGATATCTCATAATTTTGCCTATTTTTGGTCACATCTCCTCCAACTTCTTCCTTTGCATACTTCCATCTGCAACCCATGTCTAGGGCAGATCCAATGTCTTATAAATTTCAACATTTCTTGTTTTATTATTTTCTTCTAATAAGAAAACCCCATTTCCGAATGCTTGTGAATGAAGTCTTAGATACCAATGAATTGCTTACTTAATTTTTTTTAAACAGCATATGGAATGACCAATTTTCTTTTTGATGGCCCGTGCTAGGGAAAGTACCTGTAGGCTACCTAGCATTTATCATTTATTTATATTACATATTTATTAACTATTAATATTTAATTTATAAAATAATATTTTATATATATTTATTAAACAAGCATATCCGTGTGATACCCGTAGTATACAAAGTTTATGACATTAGCTCTTTCATTCGTGATTTTTATACACATTTAAATTCGGAGATGGAACAATCTAGAAAGAGCTCACAGCGCATGATCAGGATTTTGACAGAGACTAGAGAGATACATTGTTTGGCAATTTTAATAAAAAAATACAATTGTGAATATCTAACATATTTAATTTAAACGCTAAATACCCATACTATGTGACCTATTTTCTTTTTCTCCTCCCCCATCAGTGACCACCCGTAGTATTTGATAGACCCCCCTTCCCTTGAGGGTGCACCTCAGATTTTCACCTGTTTTGGTCTCTTCTGAATTCTGTAGGTAATGTTAACTTCAAGAAAGGACTGTCAATACAATGTCAATAGTTGAAACATTTTTTTTTTTAAATATTAGTTATGATAAATTTTAACTATTAAAAATACAAAATCACACTAAAATTTATAGTTGAATGAATAGTTACAAGATATCTCATAATTTTGCCTATTTTTGGTCACATCTCCTCCTACTTCTTCCTTTGCATACTTCCATCTGCAACCCATGTCTAGGGCAGATCCAATGTCTTACAAATTTCAACATTTCTTGTTTTATTATTTTCTTCTAATAAGAAAACCCCATTTCCGAATGCTTGTGAATGAAGTCTTAGATACCAATGAATTGCTTACTTAATTTTTTTTAAACAGCATATGGAATGACCAATTTTCTTTTTGATGGCCCGTGCTAGGGAAAGTACCTGTAGGCTACCTAGCATTTATCATTTATTTATATTACATATTTATTAACTATTAATATTTAATTTATAAAATAATATTTTATATATATTTATTAAACAAGCATATCCGTGTGATACCCGTAGTATACAAAGTTTATGACATTAGCTCTTTCATTCGTGATTTTTATACACATTTAAATTCGGAGATGGAACAATCTAGAAAGAGCTCACAGCGCATGATCAGGATTTTGACAGAGACTAGAGAGATACGTTGTTTGGCAATTTTAATAAAAAAATACAATTGTGAATATCTAACATATTTAATTTAAACGCTAAATACCCATACTATGTGACCTATTTTCTTTTTCTCCTCCCCCATCAGTGACCACCCGTAGTATTTGATAGACCCCCCTTCCCTTGAGGGTGCACCTCAGATTTTCACCTGTTTTGGTCTCTTCTGAATTCTGTAGGTAATGTTAACTTCAAGAAAGGACTGTCAATACTACTTGTCGCATTTTTTTGATAAAAAATCCCAAGATTTCTACAGGAACGGGATTATGTCACTACCTACAAGATGGCAACAAATTATCTAACAAAATGGCACATACTCGTATATAACGGATGATTTTTTTTACCATCTTGAAAAAAATATAGATAGCGTGATAGGTAAATAAAGTAGAAGCCGCAGGCATTGTTACATTATTTATTTTTATTTTTTTACTGACACAGTCTGAAATTAATCTACCAATATACACTCCTAATTTATAATAGTTTTTTTTTAATATTCAAATTCATTCAAATTAATTCGAAAAAAAAAAAAATTAAAATAATTCTAAATCGTAAATAGTCACCCTAATTAAACTTTGCATTGCATACATTCATAAATTGTCGCGCGTTACTTAAAAACTATCTTCAAAGACACTCGTCGTCACTCGTCGACGCGCGACGGCGGCCGGGCGCCGCTGCACGCGCCCGACCACCGCTAGCACCCGCCCACTCTCGGTAGCCCGCCGTCTTTCTCGAATGAACAGTTATCGATAATTATTGAAAGAAAATTATCGATAGTTGGCGACAGTTAACAATAATTATCGGATGAAAATTATCGATAATTATCGGGCGATTCGATAATTATCGGATACATTTGATAATTATCGGATAGACATCAGGATATTATCGGATGAAGGATGACAAGTATCGATAATTGTTTGGTAAGTGACGAAGAAAAAAAAAAGAAGGTCATCCGCCATTCAGTACCGACATTTATCCCCTATACCGTATTCGAATACCTAAAAAAAATCATCCGACGTCCAGTATCGGCATTTACCTCAGTACCCTATCCGAATACCTAAAAAAGAAGGTCGTCGCTTCTCCTTCTCAAACTTATTACTCAATAATAATCGGCTGACACATACCCATAATTAACGAATCACAATTATCGATACTTATCGGATCCAAAAAACAATTATCGATAATTATCGCATCAAACAAAATTATCGATAATTATCGGATCACAATTCTGGAATGACACATCGATAACCATCGATAATTATCGAATGAAAGTTACGAATTATCGATAATTATCGCAAACCCCTAATCTATTGGCAATTGCCAATTGGCATTGTTTAATGACTTAGGCCGTGTTCCGATACATACTGGAGCACTGCAAGGTGTGACGTTCAGTATACTGCGAAGCCGTTCCTTTTTAGTTTTCTATACTGCGCTATACTGGTTACTGTTTATAACGGAACGCAGTCCAGTATACTGGACTACTATTATCACATGAGTAAAGAAACCATACAGAGACAAAGCTTCTAAGGAGCGAGCAAAATTTATACCTATTTCAGTAGGGTTGGCATAGGAGGATAAAATTTAATAAACAATAGTTGTTCAACAAGATGACAAAGTTTATTATTATTATTTTTTTTTTAATATTTTCAAAAGTAACTTTATCATTTTTCAAGGTATTAAAAAAATTCTTCTCACAAATTTGATCTTTTTTGTTGATATTGCGATATAAAAAAGAAAAAATTGATTCTTTCCTAAATATTTTTAGGAAACTTTTACACTTTTATATTAAAACACTATTAAAATTACATTAAAACACTATTTAAATTAATAAATTATCATTAAATGAAAACTCGACGCGCGACGTTGGTGCTGCAGCCCTTGAGTTTAAGCACAGTATAGGCCGGTTTCTCTCGTATGTGACGAGGCGCGTGTGCTGACGCACACACGCGTCTCATGCTTGTAGTAGTGTACCTATCGTAGCGCGTTTGTATGAAGCTTTGCCTCTGTACGGTTTATTTACTCATGTGCTATTATCATCCTCATTTTACGACTTTTTTTCCAAATGAAAATATTTATCATGTACACGTTTTCTATTCAACAAGAAAAATTATTATTTGAATATTGTGAACATTTTTGAATAACAATATTAATTAATAATAATAACAATCATTCGCGCTGTCATATTTTTGATCACGTGATCACAGTACGGAGCAGTACTGAGAGCACCTTACCTCGAAAGCTCCAGTGCTCTCAGTTCAAAAATGGCGGCGATTCATGACGTCGTATATGACGTCATATACTGCGGCGGTGTACTGGCAGTCTATAACGGAACGAATTTTCAGTACTGAGAGCACTGGCCATCGGAACACGGCCTTAATGTTTACATCCGTGATTGATCCGTGCATGATATCGTAAATCATAATCAAGCCCGAATACGATAACGTTGAGTAGTTAGCAATGGTGCGGTGTTACATACTGTCCGGTGAAAGCTTAGATGGCGCAAGGCGCATGTATGCGGAACCACAACATTTGCAATCTCTTCGCCGACAGGGTATTTCGTATCTAAAAATTCCCAGCACTACCTTGATTTTAAATACTTATCAAAGGTTGCTCGACCATGAACAATTCCGACTTCCAAGTTACGGTAGAGGCAGAGGCCGCCCACCTTTACTCAATAGTACGGAAAACGAATTCTTTGAACGTCACCCAAGAAGAAGCAGTCGGCAAGCTGCACGAAGATTTGGCGTAAGCCAATATGCGGTGTGGAAGCTGCTGAATTCATTGAGTGTTCATCCATACCACTTCACCCGCGTGCAAGCGTTGCATGCGCCAGACCCTGGACCACGGATCGAGTTTTGTCGCTGGCTGCAGGGACATACACACAGCAATATCTTGTGGAGCTATGAATCCATATTTACACGTGTTGGGATTTACAACATACATTTAACGAGCACTGGTGGAGTTTTAAAAATCCACATAAAATGAAAGAACATTCACATCAAATTAGATTTAGTATAAACATATGGGCTGCGATTATAAATGACCGAATTATAGGTCCAATATGGATCGAAGATCGATTGACAGGAATAACATATTTACAAATGATACGTTCTGTCATCGACACAATGAAAGGACGTTCCTTTAAGCTATTTACAAGGGATTTACTTCCAGCACGATGGCTGCGTAGTATGTTGTAGTTTACGTGTAATATTTGTACGTACATGCCTACAGTTTTATTCATACTAATAAATCATGACTTATTATGTATAAGTCTAATACAACTACATCTTGTTAGAAGGTCCTAAGCCCTTAAAAGTATGAAGGGAGGATCGAAACAATCTTTAAAATAATAATTCCGAGTTAATAAAACTAACAGAAGTAATCCATAAAGTAGCTACGCTATTTCGCTTGCATGGGCGATACCTACCTTATTATGAATGCGCTATGTAGGGTGTCTTTAATGTAAAAATACAAATAAAAATTTAGTGTCCGAGCGAAACAGGTTTTTCAGCCGAAACCGAACTTTCGGCCTTGCTCTCAGTTTCGGCCGAAACCGAAACCAGCGTGGTGAAGTGTAGTCCTACCTTAATACCTTCTGCCTTATATCGTTAGTTATAGTGATCTGGCAACGTTGCTCTGAGTGTTTTATATATTTTTGTTTATATGGTCTTAGTATATACAAATAGTATTGCGCTTTCTAATAATAGTTTTATTAAATTAAAAAGATGAGAGCGTTGTGCATAGTGTTGCCAGATCACTATAAATTTAAATTTAAAATTAATATTTATAATTTTAATATCTTGATAACAAAACCGTGAAGTGCTACTTCAGCTTATTCTAAAAACATTTTACAACACTCTTCTAGTTTTTTTTCCGATTCTGTCGAGAGAATTTTTAACTAAGCTAAACCGTCAAAAGTTATGAAATTTTAGGAAGTCAATAATAAAGCTATTTTGAACCCATGAAATAATTTTTAGCCGAATCTGTCGAAAAGTGGTTTCATGCTGGTCGCTGGAACTACCTTAAACATATTTAAAATTTTAATTGTAACTAACAACTAAAATCTAGTGTGTTTTTACCCGACTGCGCGACGCAAAGAAGAGTAATATGTTTATCATTACCTGACTGCTCGACGCAAAGAAGGGTAATGTGTTTATCATTACCCGACTGCGCGACGCAAAGAAGGATAATGTGTTTATCAGCCCATGTATCTATGTATGTATGTTTGTTCTTATGTGGCGTTGTAGAAATCAAACGCGTTGACCGATTTTAATGACTCTTACGTCAATCAATTCGTCTTAACTTCGCGAATGTCACTAAATATATGATAATAATAAATATTCACCACAGCCACAACCAGATGCCATATTGTCAAAAAACGATGAATTACGTCAAGTGGGGTTTCGTTGAATATGTATTAAAAAATGATTTTTAGGATTCTCTCATCATTTTTAATTTCAAATAATGGTTTAGAATATCGATTTAAGTTTTAAACAACCAGTTTCGCTAATTTTCATACATAAAATAGGTACTTATATACTTTATTTTTCGTTATTCTGCCCTTATTAGGCGGAGATAGTAGCAGTGATAACCTGGTGCTAGTCGTATGGCTGCAGACTGCGAAAGCAGAGGTCGGGTTCAAATCCAAGGCACACAAAACAAGGGAGAAGAGGCGTAGGTCTCGGCGTCTTGGGTCTCGGACTGTGATTGCGAAATTTACCATCTTATAATTCTAATAACGAAGTCAATGAATCCTAACTAAAAAGTGTATAATAATAAAAAAAAATTAAAAAAAAAATCCGACTGCGTAAAAAACAAAAATATACATCAAATAAACAATAAAAATAAAGTAAAAAGAAGCCCAGTAGTTTATAATGTTGTCAAAAGTAATACTGAACAACTACACAATTGAAATAGTTTTATGATCGATACACACATAAATAAATCATAAACTCTTTGCAAAATAGAAGCATTTACAGTCGGTAGCCATTCTTTAACCGATCAAATCTTAACACTCCTTGTTAAAAAATATAGTTTTTCGAATTTTTGTCTGTTTGTCTGTATGTATGTCCGGGATAAACTCAAAAAGTACTGCATGGATTTACTTCTGGCACGAATCTTATTAAGAAGTCGGGTCAACATATCGGCTACATAATTATTATCACGCTATCACCTACGGGGAACGAGCAGTGAACCTTTATTTCTTCAACGTATTCTGTAACAACGTGTAATCTAATAGCGTTCACGCTAACGACGTCGCGGGCAGCAGCTAGTAAGATAAATAAATAATATTTCATAGATCACATATAAAATAAAATTACTGTAATAACTAATGAGGTAGGTACACAGCTTTCTATCTAAATTAGGGAAAGTTTATTTGGGTAAATAAATATGTATTATAAACAGAAAAAAAATACACTTACTAAGTACCTATCGAAACTGACGGCACTACGCGCGATCAACGGGAAAGGACGAGGCGAGATGACTGAGTAGGTAATTCGCATGAGCTATACCTACGCGTTCTCACATAGTTAAAATTAAATAAACAAAGGTCATGTAATCCAACGACAATTACCTATAAACAAGTAAATTTGTCATTTAAAAATAACACTCAACAAAATGAAGTTCAATAGGTACTCGAGTTTCGGCGCGGCCGAAAGTTTCGGCCATTTTTTGGCCGCAACCGAAACTAAGGCCGAAACTAGATTTCTTGGCCGAAACTGGGCGAAACCGAACTTTCGGTCGGTCACTAATTTTATTACACTTTAAGAACTTTCGTAATCATAATGCCAGTACACAAATACTGTCGTCTATAGATTATATTCCACTTAAACAATACACCATATTATTATCAAGACGGTAAAATAAGTTACCCAGTATTATTATAATTAAATGTAATTGAACTTTGAAAAAAAGTCTTGTATTTGTATATAAAATACGAAAAAAAAAATCCCGTACCTAATATTAAAAAATAAATAATACAATTTTAAAAAATCACTAACTCACTGACCCGTTGGCGCAGTTTGCAGTGACCCTGTTTTCCGCACAAAGGGTTGTGGGTTCGATCCCGCCCCGAGTTTGGGTGTAATATATGTTTATTTATATATGTATTATTTATATGTATATTTATTTCAATAAAAAAGTGTCAGTCGGCTATTACCTAAAACGCAGGCATTAAGTTTCCTACCTTAGGAACAGATGACCTTGTGACTGTGTTAAACATATTTGTATTTATTTACTTTAATATAATTGTGCAGGGTACAAATGTAATTAGATGTACTAAATAAATAAGTGTAATATACTAAATAATTTCAGAACAACCTACAATTTGGAAATACAAGAGAGATACTAGTGATGCACCAGACAATGAATTGCCAAGTACATTGCCTTTAAATTGGCTGACTGATGGCCAAGAAATCAAAGTCCAAGGTGCAACAGTAAAAATTCACCATACACCGGGACACACAACCGATCATGTGGTTCTTACTTTATTAGAAGAGAATATTTTATTCAGTGGTGACTGTATATTAGGTGAAGGGACTGCGGTATTTGAAGATTTATATACATATATGAAAAGCTTAAATAGGATATTAGAATTGAAACCGAATGTGATATATCCAGGGCATGGCAACATTATCGAAGTGAGTTATTTTCTTGTATGTCTTAACTCATTTATTAAAAATTGTTTAAATACAATGTAAGCTACTTTTATTTTATTCCTCATAATTGTAATAGGATTGATATTTAAGTTTTATCAATTTAAGTAGTAGGTTCTCATGTTTAAATTATGTTTTACTAAATATATTGTTACACGGCAACTATTAAAAAATTCGAAAAATTTCTTTATTTGCCTATAGGTCTGTGAGGTCTAGCTGATTAAAATAAAATGGTTGAATTGATTTTGATGACTCACTGGTGGAAATAACTCAGTTTTAATAAACTACACAAGTTTGAAGTCGCAATTGTAGCATTCGTGTATTCTTTTCGCCTAAAACAAATAATATTTAAGCAAAATATTCAAATATATCAGTTGAATAGTCCGAAATGAATTTTACTAACCAACATGTATATTATATTATGTATGTTACAGGATCCCATTAAAAAAATAGAATACTATATAGCTCATCGAAACCAAAGAGAGCATCAGATACTAGATGTATTAATAAAAAATAAGGAAAAGAAATTTAATGAAATGGATTTAGTAAAAATAATATATGTTGAAACACCGGAACATTTATGGCCAGCAGCTGCGTATAATGTGAGACATCACTTAGAAAAATTAACCAAAGAGAATAAAATCATTTGTACTAATGTAGATGATGAAAACAAATGGCAGTATATCGGTTCTCAGAGTAATCTGTAATGAAAAGGAAAAAACTAACATTTTTAAATATTTTATGGTTGTAAATAATTAAGGAAATGGAAACTAAAGCAAAAAATTGTAAACAAAGCCAGAATACCTGACATATTAAGATATATTTTTTTATATGTTCAATTATTTAATAAAGTGTATGATTGTTTAAGTCTGATTTTTTTTAAACGCAGGATTTTATACACATCCCCAGTCATAAATAAAGTATCATTCTAGTTGTCACATTTCTATGAAAAAATAAATTTCTTCTATTAGAGTGTGGTCGGTTAAGGTCGGACTATTTTTCGATAAGTTACGAGACTATTAGAATTTATTTTTAGATCGGCAATTTTTATATTCACTTTGTTACCTGTGTTAACCATGACATAAACCATTTCTGTTCGGTGAAGTCAGCTGTGACCAATCGCGTGTGACTAGAGAGAGATAGCATGTAGTCCGATATGTCTGTCTCTCTGCAACCTCGTCAACGCTTTCGGTCTACGGGAAGCTGCCTCCAGTAGTATATGTTCTATGTACATCTGTACTCCGTTTGTCACACAACAGACAGGATAGTATACATCCCTAGATTTCTCTAGAGTTGCGAACTTTAATAAGGTTGTGATGATTTCATTTTTGTTCGTTGCTTTTGCCATTATTCATTACAATAATACCAAATATAGCCACCACATACTATAAACTTTAAAAAAATTGCAACGAACAAACTCAATGTGTGGTTAATGAAAGTATTAAGCCCACCATTCACTAGGCACACCGCGAGCCGAGCCCCGAGCCGTACCCATCCGTGGACAATTCCGTCGTCGTCCACTCACTACACAAGCGCCGGGCTGCAGTCCAGTCATGCTGACAAGTTCACCGATAAATCCGTGCAAGCACACACACGTACGGATTTGTCCGGCGCGGCTAGGGTGCGGCGCGGCTAGGATGAGCCCCCAAATGAAATATCTCGGGCTCATCCTGGACGGAGGGTGGACCTTCGGCCCACATTTCGCGATGGTTGGTCCGAAGGTCGTGAAGGGGGCGAGTGCGCTGGGCAGACTCCTCCCGAACCTCGGAGGACCCAGCGCCGCCTGCAGGCAGCTGTACTCCGGAGTCTGCCGGAGTATGGCGACGTACGGTGCCCCGGTTTGGGCGGATCGCTCACCGCGAAAAATAAGGCGGCGCTGCGCAGCGAACAATCACGGTGAGGGTGATTCGGGGGTACCGTACGGTATCGTGGGCTGCAGCTACTGCTCTAGCCGGCGACCCCCCCTCATACGTCTCGGGTAGGAGGGCTCTTGGTGAGAACCCCACGTTGGACGGGATCCTACGTGTGCGTCGGATAGGGCAGGAAGCGCTAATGCGGAGGTGGGGGGAGGACCTGGCGGTGCAGCCATATGGCACACGCGTAACGGCTGCCATTCGCCCGGTCCTTGAGCGGTGGATGCGTCGAAAACGCAAGCCCCTCACCTTCCGTCTGACACAGGTTCTCACCGGGCACGGTTGCTTTGGTGACTACCTGTGTCGGACGGCCCAAAGGGAGCCGACGACTGAGTGTCACGATTGTGGCGCAGCGGTGGACTCTGCCCAGCACACCCTCGAGGTGTGCCCGAGATGGGCGGTGCTGCGTCAAGGTCTGACATCGGTCGTCGGAGGGGACTTGTCGCTCCCGAGCGTCATCACCGCGATGCTCGGCGACGACGAGTCCTGGAAGGCGATGGTCTCCTTCTGCGAGACAGTAATGTCCCAGAAGGAGGCCGACGAGCGGATTAGAGAGGAGGCCGCCGACGTGGCCTCCATCCGTGGGCGACGAATGGGGGTGCGTAGGAGGCACTACTTAATGCGCCTCCAGTAACGCCCTTGCGCCCGTGTCGGGCCGGGATGGGAACCCGGTCCTGCTAGACACGGCGTCGTCGGGACTGTTCAGAGGTTAGCCGGACAGTCCCCATGGAGTAGAAGTCTGGCCTTTTCGCCGAGGCCAGCCTGTCGCTGGAGGGATCCTGTTGCCTGCAGATCCGGGACCCTCCAATTAAAGCGGCTGAAGGCTCCCGCAGGGGTTTAGTACGGTATTGCACTCCCAAAGTGCAGAGTCCGACATAGGTCTAGGACAGCCGACCCTGGCGTCCTGGATATCATCCGTAAATGGATTCCCCTGCGATAAAAAAAAAAAAAAAATAAAAAAATAAAAAAAAAATAAAAAAAAAGGGTGCGGCGCGGCCAGCGGTAGCATTTGACACATAATTATCGTAAAGATCACATAATTTAGCATTTGGTACGATCGAACGTAGAGCTGGTGTCGAAATTGTAAGATAATCCAACGTGCACAACATAATTTTTTTTTCTCGTTCAAATGTCATCGAAATGGAAATTGTAACTACTGAACTGCCCTCTCGTATTTAGTTTCTGAGTTTCTAAACATCTACTTTAGCTTTTTACTTTTTAGATTAGATATAGTGGACATGTACAAGCGATTGTACGATACATTGGAACCACGAAGCAATTTTTTACGGCCGAAAATACATAATACTGTCAGCAAATAATGCTAACACTGGGCGCGGTGCTTGCCACTCTAGACGGCGAGCGCCGCGCCGAGCCGCGAGCCGGACGCCGAAACACATTCACACGCAGATTTGTCTGCGGACTGGTCGCAGGCGGTCGGCGGATGGGAGCGCCTGTGAATGGTGGCCCTTAATAAAATAATGATATTTAAACGTTTGTCTATTCTATCATCAGATTTTAATAAGCTATTGTCACCATCTCAAGAAAAAGAAGTCAAAAATATTTCTAGGATAAAACTGATCTCAATAAACACAGGTTTTTATCTTTAAGGATAAAAGATTTTTTTTTAATGAAACATAGGATCACTTAAGCATTAAAAAATAATAAAATCCTGAAGTTGGTTAAGACCCAATAAAAATACATGTACTTTTAATGTCGATATATTTGTATACTATGATATTAAAAACCGTGACAGTTTTTCTAGCTTGAACATGAAGCAATCTTGATTATCTTCTTTTATTCTTCTTTTGACTGCTTGTGTAACTTCATTGCAATATTTTTAACAAAATAAATCGAATCCGGTTCTTCAGTGTTTAATTGAAATTCAACAATTTAGCATTGTTTTTGGATACGTCCTATTAAATCAATAATACAGACAAAAAAAGGCTAATTCACTAAAAACGATTATGTTTTCATTTTGAGATGTGATTTAGACACCAAATTTATTTATGAGATAATAAAATCGAACCACAAAAAAATCATACATTTTTATAATAAATTAGTTTTTTTTAATGATATTTTTGTGGAAGAAAAGTAGATGGTCTATTTTTCATCCTAATTAGGTACATCAAATCAGTTTATTTTAGAGTCGTAATCTCTTTGCACGCATCAAGTATGTCTCGTTGCATAACTGTACTTGCGAATGTAGTCCAGTAGATATTCCTTAGTGACTGGTTTTTTTATACTTTCAAATACCGCTAAAAAAAGACAAAAATTTAGGTGGTTAGTTATAAAATTTTCTTAATAAAATTATTTTAAATATTACTTTATTAAACTCAAAATGTATTGTATTTATTAATTCGCAAAACGAGGAATAAATTATGGCTTAACAATTAAAAGCAACTGATTCCGAATGGCTTGAAAAATGTTACTAAAGTAGAAAAGTCGATTCTATGCTTTATTTAAATCAATAATGGGGAAACTTCGTTTTAAAACCTAAATTTGATTTTATTGTTACTCGTGGCAATTCCTGTTTCCTGTAAAATTATTATCAAGTTAAATTTTTGATTGAAAATTATTAACTATTTTTGTTTTATTTCCAAGTTTTTGAGGTGAATTTTTTTGCGCGTACTTAGCCCGAGAAAAAAACAGAAAGATATAAAAAGCATAGTAAAATAAATTAATTTTTAACTTTCGTCTCTCTTACATATGAGAAAACAACTCTCTTACATATAAAAAGTGAGACAAAAAATATCCCACCAGGCCGCCATTTTAAAGATATTTGACATGTTGACATAATATTTTTTTAATTGCTTACATTATTTTTATCTTTTAACTTTGATTCATCACCAACACAAATACTCTTGGAGATTAAAATAAAGGTTAAACTTTTATTTTAATAAGAGGTACGTATTTTTTAAATTATTCATTAGATATTAAAAATGTAATGTAATATTAACAATATAATAATATTTTCTAAAGGCCTATAAGCATCAGTTTACTAGCTTATATAATTATTATTTTTAATAACTTTAGTCTGACATGTATTAAATATTAATTAATAAATTTTACATTGAGTGTGCCAAAGAAGTTTTACTTCTCACATGTCTACTCATTACACATGAGACTTTTTTTTAATTTTTGAAAACGATTTTGAACATCGTCATGGATCAGATTATTATACTATGTAGTAAAATATAATACCTTCAGCAGTATCCACGCTGTTAGGGAAGGATTTGTCTGTACGTTCTCTCATGAAAACCCACTGGTTATTCTCATACTTGCACTCGATTATCTTCCCGTCAAGATTTTTTATGGCAGAATTTATTTTTATTTCACCAAATGGAATATTGCGCTTTCCAACATAAAGATGGCCCACTTTCTTTGGAATCATTCTGAAAAAAAATTTTTTTTTTAATTAGTACTGTAGCTGATATTTATATTTAATAAACAATAACATAATGTAAACTAATTAATTTTACAAAAAAGTAGGTTACATAAATCAAGGCCTTAGCAGTTTTATCTATGGAAGCAGATACAGCATATAAACTGATTTATGATACAATTGTTGTATAATGTATATTATACAATTATTTTCTTTTTTTTTTAAATTAACAAGTAAGATAAACAAAGTAAGCAAGTAATTTAAAAAACTTAAAAAAGCCGACTGCGTTTCCGTGTAATTTGGAAATAAAATTTATTTTACGCCAAAAATCAGCCATTTTTTTTACCTTTTTTATTTTGATATACCCAGTGTCATTCTCACAGTATAGTTGAGCGTCGATTATCCGAACTAATTGGGGGCCATGGGTGTTCGGAAAACCGGTATTTTCGGATAATCGAACTACCTATATGTATATTGATTCAGCCATACATATTTACGTACAGCTAAACATAAACCATATTTACATTTATATATGACAATGACAAATAGGAATTAAAGAAAAATAATATCTTAACAAAACAAAATCCGACTTCAACAGGCACGATGTTATGTGATTTCAGTAGCCGGCTAATTTGCTGTCATTTATTGAAGGTTTCCGTTACACATGCCCGAAGATCTTTACCAAAACATCACAAAATTAAAAATACACTTGAAGATGTACTTCTAAATCGATATTTTCATACAATATATCGCAAAGTATCGATACAACGATACGATATATTATATCGATACTTTTTTACATGAACATAGGGATGTTTCGATAGGGAACGAGCACTGTAGCGCGGGAGTGTAGTGTGTGTATGTGTGTGTGTGTTTAGTCGAGCGCTCGTAGTAGTTCGAATAAGCGGTCGTTCGGTTAAGCGACGTTCGATTAAGCGACGTTCGGTTAAGCGACGTTCGGATAATCGACGGTTCACTGTAAATACGAATCTAATGACACCTTTCAATCTAAAATTCCTCGAGCCGTTTAGGCCGCAGGGCGACGTAAACAATTATACATACATACGAGTATATAATATGTATATGCTAATATTTTTTATAATAATGCTCAAAAAATACATTAAATTAATTTAAAAAAAACACTACACACTACGGCACACACACATATTTACAATGACATACATACACAAATTTTGTTTATTGTCAAAGTCTGTTGTCAACACAGTTTTAAATCCAGGTCTTGGAACGAATTTTTTATAGAACACGGTTTTAAATACAGGTCTTGCAACGCTTTTTTTTATCACAGATCAGGTTTAATGACTGCTGCATATGCTCACCATGTTATGTGCAATCATATTTTTATAATGTTGACAATGCTGTTAATTACAGATTAGGTCGAATTTCGACCACTGGGCGACCACTAGTATAAATAAATATGATACATAGGGAGAGCGTGAATTAATAGTAAGAATTGAAAAAGAGTGATAAGTTGCGTCCTAGTTACAAATGCTTGTAATCTTTTCTCAATATTTATTTATTTATTTACACTTTTTTGTACACCACAAATATATAAACAAGGTAAGTTTATGATAATTACAAAATGTGAAGTACAAGGGGCGGTCTTATGGCTAGTTAGCCATTTCTTCCAGACAACCCGAAATAAGTTCAAGTAATTTATTTAAGAGAGAACGGGTAAGTGGTGCAGTTATATAATAATAAACATACATACTAATATCTACATACTAATACTTAAACAATACATGTATACATACACAGCATAATAAACTAATAAATGTACCACAAGCGTCTCATAGAATTTATTGTCAAAAACACCAAAAGGAAAAAAAAAAAACTTTATTTGAATCGTCCACATTATTAAGGTAATGTCTCTTAACGGAGTTTTTAAATATTGGGAGTGATTTTGCTTCTTTTTTATATGAAGGTAAATATGGTTGTTATGTGTGTACTAAAATAAATCATACTTAATATTATAAATGCGAAAGTAAGTTTTTTTGTTACGCTTTCACGTGAAAACTACTTAACCGATCATCATGAAACTTTGTATACATATTCTTGGAGGTATTACAAGTAACATAGGATACTTTTTTTAGTCGCGATAATCGACATCCACGCGGGCAGAAGCTAGTAAAATATAAATGAAAGTTTCAAGTACAGGCAGTCCTCGTACTTACGGCATGTTAGGTTCTCGAAATACGCGACGTAAATCGAAACGACGTAAGTCGAGACATATTTTTTCATATTTTTACATGTAAAACTCAAGGGTTAGGGTCCACACGGACTCAAAAAAAAAAACTGCATTTATAAGAAAGGATATACATACTTTATTATCAAAAGTTAGTTCTTAAAAAAATTATATATGTACTTATGAAATGGCTAGTTATTTTTGGTATTTATGTGTTATGAATTTTAATAATAATGATAAAACTTTAACAATCAAAATATGTAATGAGAAATAATAAATTAAACTTTTGGCTAAAAGAAACAGTCAATTTTAGATTATTTCGCTTCTTTTTTCTTGATATCATACAGGTCTTGGTAACACTGTTAGGCTGCACAAATTTCGTTATTAACATTAACCCATGGACATTGACCTCGCGACCAGTGAATTATCCTATGCCGGAAATCAATATAATTGACATATGCTTGAGGAATAGTGTCAAATCATTGTTCGACGTAACTTGAAACGACGTAAATCGAAACGAGGTAAGTCGAGGACTGCCTATATTTTTTTAATAGTATTTACTATTTCTTAGTTTTAAAATTGTTTTCTAATATTGTTTAAAACATTTTGTAATGTGGTTTAGATGTATCATCAATGAATTTAATGTTGTCAGCTCACGCTTCGATCGATTGAGCCTATGTCATAAGTCAGTCTTTGTGTAGTCAGTCTTTGTGTAATATATAAAAACGCGTGCTTCGCGGTTGAAACAAGTATAGAATAAAATGTACATGTAATTCAGGCACTTAATTAATCTCTATATGAAGTAAAATCACAAATGGTGTAGTTTTAAAAGTAGCGTGTATACAATCAAGTATCCTCAAATTTTCGTTTCATATTAATAGGTTTAATATAAGTAGAATATTGATAGTCGACTTTACTTGGCACGCGGCTGTATGTGTGCGTATACAAGTACATATGTAACTCTACTCACATAAGATATGTGTGCCTATTATTTTGTTGCGTACGTACGTACGTTGTATCGTACAATCAACAGAAATAAAATTTGACATATTTAATATGCATTTTCATATAAAAAAGTAGTTGACTACCGACTGTACCTATTGTTCATGCACGTGTATTTATTGTATATTTACTTGACGCACACATAGCAACGCTTACCAATATGATTATGAAGTACGTATATATAATATGTAGTCACAAAAAAATAAAATTACCCAAGTCTAGTATCTTTGATGATTTTCAGTTTGAAGTCTATACTGTTCATGTCACTCGGTTTCCACTTTAGAACGGAGGGGCAGGGACCAGCTACATACGGCTGAAAAATATACAGTGCAAAGCTAGTCAAGTAAGAGACAGACAGCATACAAACAAAACAAAAAATATTGACAGAAATTGTGTGCATTGTTTCCTTACTTTTAATGCCTTCAATAGCTGCAACAGTATAAACAATTGTAAAAATTTACTTAATAAGTATAATTAAAAAGTAATGTAAAGGTTGCCTGGAATAAATCACTGTGTTAGCGATAAGGCCGCCTATTGCAACTGATGTAAATTAGATATTATGTCTTCTATTTTTGTTTAGTATTAGTATTTTGTATTAATGTGCAGAAAGTATAAATAAACAAATTAAAAATACATTCTTCTGACTAAAGAACGATCAGAAAGGAGGACCATATTTTAATCTGTAGTCACTCTGAATTCATCTGCAAAGATTTACTTTTCCATACAGTCCTATATCAGACGTGTTCTTGACATGACTGACAGAGGTTTGTCTGCATTTAGGCATCGTACACACCAACGTATTGTCCGTCGCCGATTGTGAGTATGCTCACTGTCAGCCTCAGTGTGAACGTGTGTACTCAGTTTGCAGCACGTTCTCACCTAGCCGACGATACGCTATAGCGTATAGTGCGTGACCTGTGCGAATACGCCTGTGTACGCTCACACTGAGCGGCCGACTATTCTATACCTATATAAGTCACATAATTTGAAGTAGCTCGAAGCGCCGGCAAGGCGTTGCGATTTAATACGCTGTTGCGTTCGGCAACGTAGCCAATCCGCATTCGCCGTGCGCAGACGCGTAATACAATCAGCCACCGTAAAGTCAGCGACAACGCACTACGTAATTTTAACCGACCGGTTCGGTGTGAACGAGAAGTTGAATATATATGGAAAAACAATAAACTGCGTAACGCGCGCTCACAGTCAGCGACCGACAATACGTTTGGTATGAACAATCCCTTACGTGTATTAACGGCCGGCTGGTCGAGTGGTCAGGCAACTGAACACTTTACGCAGCGGTCGCGGGTTCGAATCCCGCCAGGTGCAGATAATTTGTATGACGAATATAGATGTCTGCACCGGGTCATGGATGTGTATTTATGTATTTATATTTTAAATTTATTTCCGTTCCTAGTACCTGTAACACAAGTTCTTACGAACTTAGCACGGGGTTTTTTTTTTTTTTTTTTTTTTTTTTTGTGACGCAGGGGAATCCATTTACGGATGATATCCAGGACGCCCGGGTCGGCAATCCTAGACCTATGTCGGACTCGGCACTTTGGGAGTGCAATACCGTACTAAACCCCTGCGGGAGCCTTCAGCCGCTTTAATTTGGAGGGTCCCGGATCTGCAGGCAACAGGATCCCTCCAGCGACAGGCTGGCCTCGGCGAAAAGGCCAGACTTCTCCTCCATGGGGACTGTCCGGCTCACCTCTGAACAGTCCCGACGACGCCGTGTCTAGCAGGACCGGGTTCCCATCCCGGCCCGACACGGGCACAAGGGCGTTACTGGAGGCGCATTAAGTAGCGCCTCCTACGCACCCCCATTCGTCGCCCGCGGATGGAGGCCACGTCGGCGGCCTCCTCTCTCCTCCGCTCGTCGGCCTCCTTCTGGGACATTACTGTCTCGCAGAAGGAGACCATCGCCTTCCAGGACTCGTCGTCGCCGAGCATCGCGGTGATGATGCTCGGGAGCGACAAGTCCCCTCCGAGGAGCACGGGGTTAGGTTAACGTGGTGTGATTGTTGGTTAATATTTATTATTTATTTATTTATTATTTATTAAGTATGGATCATACCTCCAAAGAAGGTTGGAATATCAGTCCATCCGGTTCGTGAGTGAGTGTCCTTGCGAACTTCTCCTCTAATAAGTGTCGTGTCATTGTAACGTCCCAAAACTGTTTGAGACCTATACGAAAGGACTCTTTATCCTTGTTTATCATGCCGCTTTCTATTGCTCGCTCTCTGAAAGTTATGTAATAATTAAGCTTCAGAATCTATATTGCGCACACTAGAAAACAGCCAGCAACTTAAACCACGTTGCTTCAATAAATTTTATAGTATATGGTGTATTATTCATAATACACATAACACATTAAACATTCCTCGCGGCTTTAGATGCGTTTAAATTTATGGATACTGTTCTGCTATGGAGTTATACTGCGATGTCATACGATTAGGTTATTTTACTTCCGGGACAGTATAGCTTTCTAATGATATGGTTCAAAGTTTATTGGTCTATAAAAATATTTGAACTTTAGAATACTAGTACAGATTACTCAAAATTATCCATACTAATATTACAAAATGATCAAACAAATATTATGAATATCAGTATAGATGTCGCGGATTTCTGACGAGCACCGCTAAATTTTTAATTGCTTTTGTTTAAAGGTGTCTCAGGAATGTTGGCGGATGCGCGGATAGACTGCTTCAAGTTTTTCGCAGTCTTGACTTCAAGGTGAAAACACAATGGAAACACTGTGTAAACCACGTAGGTTCCACAATGTTTCTACCGTGTGTTTGTTCCATTCAAACACCGTGTTCTACAGTAGTTTCCCAGAACCCACGGCACTCAACACCAAATTATAGTTTACATTCGAGCTCCACAGATGGCGTTGTAGGTCGATTGAATCGAGCTATGATTTCGTTAAGAAAATAATATTAGGCAGATTAATCAATTAAATTAAAAAAAAAATAGAAAAAAATAAATTTACTAACTTATTAAAGAAATTATTGTTATTATATAAATTATTTATTTTGATTTTAGTATAGGTTTAGACTCAGAAGTCTCACTGACCATTTTAAAAATGAAATAAGCAACGAGTATAGAAAGAACAATGCAAAAACAGGTAAAAGGTTTACAATCCACAACTTTGGACAGCGACAATTGCATCTGTGCGAGCAAGACATTTACGCGGTTATGTTTACGCGGGTGTGACAGAGACAGGTAATAAAAGGTCAATGTACGAAATTATTCCTGCTTCGCGTCCGGACTATAGTCACTATAATACTGTGAAAACAATGTGTACCGAAGGAACAAATACACAGTGAGAACACAGTGAAACCAATCGTGGTTACACAGTGTCTCCACTGTGTTTTCATCGTGAAGTCAAGACTGCAAGGGATGCAAACCGGTGCACGTCTGATGCATGGAGTGAGGGGCAGATTACACACTGCTGAAGATGATCGCGACGCGACTGATTGCTCCCGTGCGAAAATCAAAATTCTCTAAGACTCTTTTCAGAGAAATCTCTATAAGACTCTGAAAGTCGTATCATAAATAAAAAAATACTCTGAAAAATACTGAGAAATTCTGAAAAAGACAAATATTGTACGAAATTTCGGAAGTTGTGCGAAAATTTCGCACGGGCTGCTACCTGCGGTGCTGCTGCAATAGACACCTTACTATAACAATGCTGGGCGAAAGTTCTAAATAAAATTTTATATAATACTAATTTTAATGTCAAATTGTTATCATTTTTAGTATTATTGTTATTCTTATTTTAACTTTTTTTTCTGGAAGTTTATTTATTTGTATTTTTATTGTAATTTAAATTAAATCTCTGAGTGCTAAATTTGTAATTAGTAAACATAATTGTATATAGCTTATTCGTTACCTGAAATAAAGATCTTAATAGATATTATTTACTCTCAATGTCTCAGCACAGCCGTGAGACTTTTACTGCCATTACAATACAGTGCATTTTTCCCACCGTTTCGTTGACATGGATTTTAATTTAATCGTGAAATTAAATCTGCCATGTTATTATAATAATATAATAACTAATAGTACCCCATTGCAATCCAAACTATATTATAATATGTATGAATTAGTTTTTTACAAACCTAGGTTTTATGATCTCATTTTCTATACATTTCAATCTGACAGGGTAGAACCACTCTTTGCCAACGTTCATGTTTTCAAACCTTATGATATCGTAACAAAGATATCTAGTTTTCCTAACACCTTGAACTATGTCCACAACCATTTCCTGAAAAACATTTAAATTAATATAAATACAATTGTATTGTTAAAAAATATAAGTGATTTTTCAAATAAATTTTGCATGTTGGTTGATATATTTATTTCATACTAGTGTTCGCCCAGTGGTCGAAATTCGACCTTAAAATATAATTGGCAGCATTATCAACATCATAAAACAAGTATGCTTAATTAAAAAAATCAAAAAACCCGACTGCGTAAAATACTTTTATTATAAACTAAAAAGAATAAACCAAATTACTAGCTTTCATTCGATACCCATATTGCTACAGTAAGAAAAAAATTCAACTTCCCCCCCTCATTCCACCATTTGCGGGCGCCATTTTGAAAACTTATATAGCCTATGTCACTACTACAATTTAGACAAATCCAACGACACCTCATGTGTCAAAAACCGTCCAGCCATTTGGGCTGTAGGGCGTGCCAAAGAAATGGACATACATACATACATACATACATACATACATACATACATACATACATACATACATACATACACTCGAAAAACATAACCCTCCTTCTGTCGCAGTCGGGTAAATATGATTGCGCATAACATGGTGAGCATATGCAGCAGTCATTGAACCTGATCTGTGATAATAAATTGCGATAAAAAATTCGTTGCAAGAGCTGTATTTAAGACCGTGTTGACAACAGACTTTGACAATAAACAAAATTTGTGTATATATGTACATTGTACATGTGTATATGCCGTAGTGTGTATAGTGTTTTTTTTTTATTAATTTAATGTATTTTTGAGCATTATTATAAAAAATAATAGCATTCTGCACTTCTTCTCCATATAAACTTTAACTGTGCTATATTTCATACTTCTCCGTCCGCGCAATTTTCGTAAAAAGGGGTACAAAGTTTTTGCTTCACGTATTAATATATAGATTAAATGATTACGAATTCTCTCAGTATTTATTCTGTTGATCAAATGTTAAACAAAAAAGAAACAAATAGGCATTGAAATTATTTTTACCAAACAAGCCTCACAGGATTATATGCTCCTTCGTATATTCTTCATTCTACTTGACATTTGCGAAATCATCTGTGCTCTTTTGGCACAATTGAAAGACATTAAAGAGCCAAAAGAAGTTGACGTTGAATGATTATATGCCCAAATCATAAAAACAAAACTCTGTTTATAAAAAAACTATATTTTTGCATGCGCAATAGGGGATCGGACAAATTTTTAGAAAGTGTTTTAAATCAATCTTTATGGATACTTATTCCCATAAAAAATAAAACTTAATTTTTTTATAGCCGTTTAAGTACTCAAAATCATGTTTTAATATTGTCTGTTTAAAAATCCCGCCAAAACGCCACGCTATATCATCTGAGAGCGCGTGACGTCATCTGGGGCTATAACAAAACAGCTGCATGAGCATAAGTTCACGAGAAGTTTTGTTTCGTGGAGTAGATTTTTTATTTGTTCTTATGGAACGCAAAAAAATATCGTTGGTGTGCAGTACCTCAATGTACGAACACATCAAAAAGTACTCCAAATAAAATATTCATTTGATGTGCCAAGAAAAGCAGATAAACGAAAAAAATGGTTAGACTTAGCGAGTAGAAAATGCAACGAAATGAATGCACCAATTTACTTTTGTGAAGATATTTTCACGTAAATATACATTAATTACTACAAATAAATAGAATGAAATTTGCTTAAATTAATTTTTAGTAAATATATTATATTGTTTTCTCTCTACGGTCAACTACTATTATAGATTTTTTCTTTTTGTAATTTTTTTTTCTTTGTAACACTAAAGAATGTGATATAGTGTTGACAGTATTATATTTGCGACGACCGTTCTTGTGTAGTGGTGCGAGTAGTCGCCTCAACACCCCGCGCCGGCGATCGCGGGTTCGATTCCCGCTCGGGACAGATAATTGAATTTGTACAAATATTTGTTTCCTGTCTGGGTGTATGTTCTTGTTGTTCTCCCCACCGTGTGTCAGAGAGCACGTAAAGCCGTCGGTCCCGGTTGTTATCATATACACCTGATAGCGATCGTTACTCATAGTAGTATATTATTCGCCAACCTACAATGGAGTGGCGTGGTGGATTAAGCTCCAACCCTTTGTCTATATGGAGAAGAGGCCTTAGGCGAGGAGGCTAGTACAGTACAGTAGGTACAACACATATATTGTGCAATATTAGAGGTTATTTTTCAAGGAGGTATTTTTTCAAGTACCTAGGTATTTATGGCAAATAATATATTAATATATATTTATAATAGTAATACAGAAGTTTTCACATTTTAAAACACAAATTTTGTCACAAAAGTCTGAATTACTAGCAAAGAAATTGCAAATCAGAAACGTATTCACTCTGGGAAGATTTCGATTGTCGGCTTTCGTAAATCCTGTTTTCATTATAAAAAAACTGGTTAAACACCACGTGACAGCTTTTAAATCGATTACCGTATCCTAATTTATCAATAATCTTTTAGCAACTTTTATAATTTCAACAAAATTATGAAAATAACTGAGTAAACTAAGTAGATAGTACCCATGCAGTCAATGATTGTCCACAGATGACGTCACGCACTGTGATTGGTGTTTCAGTACTGTTTAAAAATATTGAAAATAACAACATTTTATTTCTTCATTTAAAAATATTTAAATGAATTATATTAAATAATTATTAGGTAAATAAACGTAAAACAGTATATTTATTTAATTTAACCACATTTTACATTTTAATCTGATTACTGTCCGATCCCCTATTAGACTCAGAAGAATCAGACAAGTGTTTTTTAATGACTAGGGGGAAAAGTATTAGTAAAAATAGTAGTATGACTAAAAATTTGAATTAAGTCCTGCTTTATGAAATAAAAATTTATCTAAATAAAAATAAATAAAAAACTTACACCATCAAGTAATGTGTCTTTAAGAGGCTTGTTTGTTTTATTGTGAAGAAAGTGTAGATTGTGAACTTTGAACACGCAGTTATCTCTATCCAACATGTACACTTCGTCTTCACCGTCGATTAACATCATATATCTGAACAAGAAAAAAATATTCATTTATTATATAATTAGTTTATACAATTATTCTACTCAATTTAATAAACATATTATTTTAAATTAATTTGTATTTGAAAACTGTTTTAATCTGTTTAAACTACTAGCTTCCGCCCACGGCTTCACCCGCGTGTTTGTATTGAAAAAAAGTAGCCTATGTCCTACCCCAGGCTTGAAACTATCCGTATCAAATTCTTAAAACAGCTCGGTAACAAAGACTCTCATACAAAAAACGTTCCTCCACACTCGCAGAGTGCACAGTAAATATTGCTCAGTAGACACTTTAGTGAATTCTCATGAAAAGAAGGTCGTAAGCGCCATGAAATAGGCGTCACTTACGACTTTTCACGTGATAATTTTTAAACTACATATGTTATATTATGGACAAATTACACAAAAACTTTATAAATTGTAGCCTGTGTTATTCTGATGTATAAGCTATATTAATGTAAAGTTTCATTTAAAACCATTCAGTAGTTTTTGCGTGAAAGAATAACAAACATCCAAATAAACTTTCGAATTTCTAATATTAATAGGATAAAGAGTGTTCTTATTAGTATAAATCATTTCACTAAAACTAATGAACTACTGAATCATATGAGACAGAACTTGATATGTAAGCAACTGAAAACTATTACAAATATACCATGATACAGATAATATATAATTATACCTAACACCATCCGCCTTCCAAGACACCATATAAGGTTTTTCATATAGAAGTTTAATATTATTTTGATCCATTGAAACCGGTTGAGATCCAGGAAATTCGAGATGGTTCCATTTGCAAAAGTGTTGTGCTTTCTTTTGTATCTCATGTAGTCTTTCAGTTTCTGTGAAAAGTGTTACACCCTCGACACCGGGCATAAATTCCTTATTCTTAAAGTTCGTTCTGTTTCTTCTTTTCCTGAAACAATTAAATTTCTAAATTCAATAATAATCTTAGGATGTCTTTTCTCAGTTCTGCAGAATTTTGAGTTTTGTAGATGTCTTTTCTAGTTCAATATAAAATAATGTATTATTATTGCAAAATATTTAAATAAATCAATATACGTTTTACACTCCAACGGCCCACGATGTGATGTGATGTTGGAAAGTCCAGAAACACACACACACACACACAACACAAATACAAACACCTAGACAACGATAAACATGATTGACTTATAATATATTTGTCACGAGCGGAGATCAAACCTGTGACCGTTCGCGTGACAGTCAGTTGCTGCGCCACTTGAAATGTATTCCGGTAGATTTTACTATTTTATCTATTATCAGAAGTTATAATAAATAAATATAAATAAATATGTTTAACACACATACACCGACTGATAAACATTTTTTTAAAATAAATATACATATAAATAATACATATATAAATAAACATATATTACACCCAGACTCGGGGCGGGAATCGAACCCACAACACTTGGAGCAGAAAACAGGGTCAATGCAAACTGCGCCAACGAGTCAGTCGAACGAGTTAAAAACTAAGATGTAACGCTTGCTACCTAATCTCGGGGTATTGAGAGGTATTGATCCGTTCGTACCACTCGCCGGTATCGATTCAATGAAGACTAACAGTGATTACGGAGTACCATTACTACTTACGGATTACCATTTAAATTAGATGATTTTGAGCAATATTTTTATAATATTAACTGCCCACGTAACAATCTACTACTTATGTATCTCACACAACTGAAGATCCAGAAAGGCACTTCATGAAGTTGTAGGGTAAAACGTGATTATGACTGTGTGTAGCTGTAATGCGAGCTCAAGCCAAGTGGTGCGCTGAGTTTGAGTTTGTTAAAAAAGTTTTTGAAGTCTGGCTTGTGCGGGATGTCACATTTTCGAGCCCATTTTCTGCTCGATGGCAGCTTTAATATGCTCGATATTAAAGCCACGCATATTGGGTTATTGGAATTTAGATATCTGACATTTTAACTGCAGGCAAATGCGTCAAAGTGAGACTGAAGCCTCACTTCTTAAAAGTCACTCTTCCATGAAATTAATATGTATGAATAATTTTCATCAGGCAATCAAATGGATTTTACAAATCTGAATTTGAAGCACACGAAGCTTTAATATGAAGATAAGTGGGTCGTGGCGTGGATGTGGGATCTTCCCAGTTTTATGCCAACATTTAAAATGTTGTGATTTAATGCGGTGATCGCTACCGATCTGTTGGATACTGATCGTTTGGTAAACACGATGAAGTCAATGTTATTTTTCGTGGAACCATCTGGGTTCGTTTAAGTTTTATTACTTCCGCGACCGACACCCGTGCGTTTGAAGCGTTAAAACAACTTTTTGAGAAGCTTCGTACGATCGATCCTTCCGTAGCCTTCGAATTCAGGATGAAGCAGATCTGAAAAGTCATCTTTTAACTGACGTAGACGATGTTAAGTAATTTCTAGTAGTTTAGGCGATATAAGCTGTTTAAAATCGAGCGATAATAATCGTAATCACTTTACTATAATTTTTGTCGCCATCTTCATAATCAGATAAAACAGAAAGTCAGTTCCGTAAAGGAAAGCGACTTATCCTCGAGATTGATTAAAACCGCTTCATTTTTTACACATATCGCCGCAACGGCGGCGCAACTTTAAAGGTAAATCTGTATATTTATAGCCACTATGCACTAGTACACTAGTATTTAGCCACATGAGGAACCACCACAGTTTTTTCATATTAATCAAATTAATATCAATAAGAATAAGTATACATATATCACACACACACATGAGCCATTGGATGTTCACTGTTGAACGTAGGCGTCCCCCATCATCTCATCATCTGTGGGGTTTGTCAATACTCGCCACACTTGGTAGGTTGATTGGCGAGCACATTGTATTGCAGCAGAATATGGTGACACTGCTGCCCATCACCATCCTGGTTGTTTGCACCACTATGGTCTTAGTCGCCTTTTACCATATCTTGGCAAGAACGAGGTCAGGATTATTCTTCTCTGCTGGCCACCGCACGGTAAACACATATCAGAATGTAAAAAATTACTAAATTTTTTATTGATTTTTAAAAAAATATTTTTACAAAAATTAATTATGAGTACCTATATTAATACCACAAAATACTTTTTACATTTCATTTCAATAGTGATATTAGACTTGTGCTGAAGGTGCTTGCTTGTATTTGCTATTTAAAAAAAAAAAGTATAAACTTACTTGCTACTCTGTGGTTGAGCACTTTGTGAAAATGATGGTTTGTCCTCATCATCATAATCATCGTCATCATCATAATCAATTTCCTCTGTTAGAAAAAAATATGAACTAAATACACTACATTATACATTATGTTATGTTATACTGTATGTCGTTGCTATTGCTGGTGTTGTTTTCAATGAATGGCAAGTTTTTTTTTTTTTTTTAATAATTGAAAATTTTGCTGCCCACCACAATATAAAAATATTTACTTTATAAATCATCTCTTAAGTTTTTATTTCTTTATAAGAATAACAAAGACTGTAAGTAAAAGGCAAAAACAATAAACTAATTTTTCAAGTTTAAAAATCAATGTTGATTAATTTTATCAACTTAATTTTTGACGTGATAACGTCTTGTAAATTGACGAATGCCGGCTGCACGCACGAATAAGTGTCAAGTGTCGCGAGAGAGAACTCGGAACAAGCGATAGAGCCACGATCGGCCTAAGCATTCGGCTTGTAAATGAAAAACAATAACGCTGATTGGAGGATCTTAAATATCACACATGTATTATGTATAAGTTGTAAATAAATTGTTAATAACACATTGTTACATGCAATTAATCTGTATAATTTAAGTAAAATAATATTTGAATTAACAAGTGCAAATAAATGTTAATTTATCGAAAAAAAAAATTAATTAATTAACTTATTATTTATATTATACAAAATAATGATAACTCAGTGATAATAATTCAATTCAATTCATAAAAATATGCAATTTTTTTTCTATTTTTTCTTATGACGTTATCACGTAAAATTATCATTCGTAAACCGACTTTATTTGTGTTTAAATATTTGAAATGTCATATAACATGTTAATCACATTTATTGAAGTTATACTTCTTTTGGCACATAATGACACAATATGAGAATAAAATTTTTGTGATGTGCACATACACTGATAGCCAAAAAGTGAAATGATAAAGTTAGCTGATAGCTGCCACTCAAGTTTCCGTGAAAATTCATAACATTTATATCAGTGGACATAAACAAATTATATTTATTCATAAATATAAATAATTGTGTATGTGATTTAAAATTATATGTGGTGGTGATTGATTGGCCATTGTAAAAAATTCGTGATTAAAGTGACTTTTTTTCTTTAAAAAAAAAAACTTCTTAGTGCATTTATAGACTTGAGGTTAATTATCAATATGTATTTTTTTATTTGTTTACACTATAAATTCTTATAATTGTATTATTATTTAGATAAAAATTTATTTGACTTTTACTAGGTATCTCACTTATTTTTTTTTTTAAATTAATCATTGCTTTTACAAAAAAAGAGTTGTGGTATATGGTATGAAATCTTTACTGTTTGCTATTTTTGTTCTGTTACACCAAAGAAGTATAACTTCTTATGTGAGGACATAAGTAAACACACATGTTCTTTATAAAATATTTACCATTACACCAACTTGGTCTTTGTGGGGCTTCTATTGTATCTTCAATATCATCGTAACGTTTGAACAGTTCATTTATATAATCTTGCTTGTATATGCCTGGAAGTCTACAAATAATGGTAATGTCTTTAAACCAATAGATCAAAAATACTGTCTTTTAAACAGTTAACATAATTATTTAAAAATGGTCACAATATACATGTGTTTGCATTTTCTATTAGTTGTTTAGGTGTATTATAATTTATTTTTTAATTATTATTTATATTACCTTTTATTTGCAAATTCCATTAGAGCTCCTTTAAGACTACAACCTAGTTCATCTACCATATATGCAACTATAAGGAATCCTGTTCTGTTAAAGCCATGAGTACAATGTACACCAATTATGCCTTCAGGATTTTTATCTAAGAACATTTTTACAACAGTTATGAAATATCTGAAAAAAAGGATATAAGATAAAGATAGATGCAGAAAGCTTACTTCTTTGATATTTTATGATATATTTATATTTGAATTATATATTTTCTTAGAAATAATTTAGCTTTGGCTTTCAGCTGTGCTAATAGAGCATAGACGGAACAGTTAAACTCTACTGTAAAATTTATTAATTTATATTTGAAGATAAACTTTAAATTTAAATTTGATTTATAACTAATAAAAAATATCACTTTATTTGATCGTCGGAAGGGGTCTCCTTATGTCCACGACACTTTATTTTGACATATTTACAGCCACGTCTTTTTATTTCTTCTTTGTCATAAAACCGAGATGTGTTAGTCAGATCGATCCACAAACCAAGCTCTTTCTGAAATTGAAACAAGTTCGACTTGATTTATCAATCACTTATTACGTATACTTCGAAATAATTTTAACCCTCTGTTACTTACTTTTGTGCTTTTTAGGCTGTCGAATAACATTTGTGGAGTAAAACGATTCATTTCAGGTACTTGACTGTTGTATTTCGAGCCTAATGGTGTTTTGAATGCAAGAAATTGTTCTGCAATAAGGCCTGTCGACTTTCTAGGACAGTTAAGCCACCGAGGAGGAATAGAGTTTTTTTCAGACTCAGACATGATCACAGTTGAATTAGCCTAATCCGTATATTTATAATGTCATGCAAGTTTATATTAAATCACTTTTGCGTAAAATAGCAACAATGGCGATTACGAAAAACCTACAAGACTTTTCAAGATATTACAATTCACATACGCAAGGCAAACTTGCAAAGGCAGTGATTGTAAAGGTTTGACAAAATAAATGACATTTGACAATAAAGATTTTTTTGTTATATAAACATAGTCTGTGGAAATAACAGATAAATTAAATTTATTTATAAAGCTAAAAATCTTTACGACGGATAAAATTATAAGAATAATACTTATAAATAACTTTTTGTCCATTTTTTATAGTTATGGTAAAGTATTATATTTTTAAAATACAAATAAAAAACATTAGTAGTAGTAGTAAATTAATATTAAAAAGTAAGTTCGTCATTTTATAAATTTTTGTAATTAATTTATATTTAGTTGTTAAATATAATTCAACAAATTATACTCTTATGGTTAGTTATTGGGCAGGTTGAAATAAAACAAAATATAAATTCTATCTGTGCCATCAAAACCAACTATTTTTGGCTGTTGACAGTGGTACCGTAAAATGGGGTGAAAAGGGACAAATCCGAACTTCTTAAAGAAAATTAAAGCATTTTTTAACGGATATATTGCTGTATGGAGATCGAAATGGTTGAGTCTTTATGGTGTCTCTGTCATCAAATATAAAACTATGCAATTAGAATTTCAATTTATGAATAAAACGCTAAAATATATGCTTTCCCTATTCACCCAGAAATTGGGGTTAATGGGGACGAAAATGGGGACAATAGAGAAATTCACCAGGGCTGTCACTTTTATAATATATAACAATTTCTAGTTACCTATTTAATTTGTTTTATCTAATTAATTAATTTACTAAACAAACCACTAACTCTTGCATTTTAGTATGATACTTGTAAATTATTAGTATGCAATACCTAAAAATATAGTCGCTGAAATAAAATGCACTTATGTCTTCCATGGTTTATTTTTTTGAAAAATCGTAAAGAACGAACCTTTTGTAAATTATTGTTGAAGTATTTAAACTTAAGGGGCTTAGGTTCCGTGTTATTCTCATAATTACTGGATCATCTGAAGCCACTCATAACATGTTTAGGTTCTGAAAGTTTCGTGTTATCTACATAATAAATGGAACTTCTGTGACCTAGGTTTAAGTTCAATAAGTTTTTTCATACTACCCCTCCTCCCTTCTTCCTCTTGTTCCAACTATATCTAGATATCCCTTTATTATCTTCCGTAAGTCAAAAGTATCAAGTGGATATCCCCATTGAGAACAATAATATTAATATATTTTATTATATATTTTTCTGTTTCTTCACTTAGTGCTTTTTGTCCACCTTGACTTTTCATTGTTCTTGTTACATGTCGATGCAAAACAGATTTAGCTATATTAAATTGTTTAGCTATTTCAACTAGAGATTTATTCCCTGTTTCATAGGCTTCTATTGCAGATTTTTAATATTAAGGGATCATACCTCTTATTAGGGTTTTGTGCTTTTTGTTATATACACGCGAGGCGTATAAAAAAAGAAATAAAATGCATAACTGTTTATATAAATATTTCCACTCAATACTACATCAACATTAAACATAATCAATTTAACCCATAGTGTTGCACCATATCTAGCTTAGAATACTTGAATAATGAAATTATAAACAAAAACATAATTTGATAAATCAAATTATTACCTAGACACATAAAAAAAATCGTTTAACTGCTCAGTGACAACCCTACAAAGCTGTACCTATTCATACATAAGTCGTTCCTATTGTCCTCAGTTTCATCCCGTTTAACCCCGCTTTCGTTGTTATTCATACCTGAGACGTCCCCATTCACCCCAAAAACAACAAATTTCTCATGTCTTTCGAATTTTTCAAAATAATATTAGTATTAATTAATAAATGAGACTTATCTTTTATGTATATGACGGCCCAAAGACTAAATTAAGTATTAAACAAACACACGTATTCTTTTACTATTAAATAACTTTTAATGAGCAAAGTTTCTAACACTGTAAAAACCGGCGTCTCATCAGGCCTATTTTCAATGACGATAAATTAACAGTTTGCAGTTAAATTCGCGCTTATTTCGTGCTACCATAAAAAGTTCCATAGATCTACTATCGCCCCACAAAAATTGGTAAAAATTGGAACGACTTGGTACCTAATATTAAGCGTTAAAAATATTTCTCAGTTTTATCCCTATTCACCTCTGGATCCCTATTCCCCCCATTTTACGGTAGTAACGTAACATTAGAAATACATAGTGACATTTCTTTCTAGCTGGTATAAAGATGGAGATTTAAAGAGAGAGGGATGATAATGTAAATATTATGTTGGCGGCGCTCAAATTTGGTATTTGCCCAGCGCCAGCCTGCCATTTTGTAAAAAAAGAAGGGAGATAAAAAATAGTTTTATGGTGTTAAAGTTTTATATAAACGTCTTTGCCATTTCTAAAAAGGCTCAAAACAAATGTTTAAATGGACGCATCGTCCATTATAACTCAAGTGTCACGGGATGACGAACAATTAAACAACTATGGATCCGAAAGAGGTAAAGCCAAACTCAGTTACACCTGTTACCTACTACTATCATTTTAGAGCGTATAATATTACCTCTTCTCGAAACTAGCATTATAAATGATAATGACCGATTCGGAAAGAGTGGATTGTGAAGCATCTTATTCTTGAATTGTGAGAATAAAACTGAGGTAAACAATTGAAACGTGTTGCTGCGATAACATTCTTGCAGACAACCTTGAGAAAGCCTGTCTTCACGCCAAACCTACGGATTAGCGATTGAGCTTCCGCGTATTTCGCTGTGGCGAAGCTGACGTTAATGTTTGTTATAGGGTCATCACCGGGTGCACAACATAACGATGGTGATGGAACACCAGTGGCCGGCTCCACTCCGCTGGGGAATAAGAAGTCGAGCGGGAGTGGCGGATTCCTACGATCACTTTTGTGCTGTTGGCGCGGCGGGCGTGGCAAGGGCCCGCCTGGAGGCAATGGCACGAACAGTATCGATGGCAGGGCTTCGCCCCCGCTCTTGGTCATGTCAGACCATACAGTGCGGCCACTATTACCGCCAGTAAGACACCAGGATATGCATAAAAAATGTATGGTGATTGACCTTGATGAAACATTAGTACACAGCTCATTTAAGGTATGTATTTATTATTATTTATCATCAATAATTTACTAAGCACTTTAGCTTTTCATATGTGAACTGATAAAACAAATTTTATAATTCCTTTTTATGATATCCTTTCCTTTATATTATGGCAATAGTTGGCAAAAACACCTTGAATAAATGTATAAAATTCTTAGTAATAAGAAATGTCAATGGCTTGATTTTATTTTGGCCTAATACTTTAATAACAGTTAATTATCAATAAAGTTACATAAATAATAATGAAAGTTTGTATAAAAAGAAGAACAATATTGCATATCAAAATTAGTTATTGTATTGCATAAAATATGTAATTAGAATACTCTCATAAGATTTGGTGAATTATAAGAGTAAAATAAGAATATTGCCATAACTCTTAAATTTTTTATACCACTAACTTTTATTTTATAAATATTAATTAAAATGTCAAACCAAGGAAACAAAAATTGACAAAAATAGTAGTTAAAAATCTACTGTTTTCTTTTAATTTAATAATCATAAAAGTATATGCAATAATGTTGACCTCAACTCATGCGTGTTTAAAAACAATTACCTTAATGCTTATTATTAATAACTTAAATATATTTATTATTATTATTATTTATTTAAATATATTTTAAACTCGATCATCATAATATGAGAAATATTTACGTACTAGTTTTTGCATGTAACTTTCTTTCCATGGCAATGTGCCCCATGGAAACCTTACATTTTTTTGGGAAAAGAGTCACCTTGTGCTAATTCCAGACTATAGTTTATCTCTGTGTCAAATTTTATCCAGATCCATTTGGCCACTCTGGTATTGAGTAACAAAAATTCATCTTTAAACTTTCACATTTAAAATATTAAGATTTAAAATCTTATTTTTCCCGCCAATTTTTATTTAAATGAGTATGAGAAATACTCTTATAGTTAAGATTATTATAGTTAAGTTTATTAAACTAGTTTAATGTTATTCTTAGTAACTTAATTTGTTAAGTTATTTTGCATTTAATATTTGTTTCTATAGTTAAATAAAAATATTACCTATTAAAATGTAACTTATTAAATATCCATTTTGGTTTTCCTTGTACCGTAACTTACTAGAAATCCAAATTGAATTTTGATATGTATATATATGATATATAGCTTTAAACATATTTCACAAATAGGGAGACATTTTTTTATATATAATGTTTACCTTGATCATTCATGTACCTACATGATTTATCAAAGTTGTCAAATGTATTGCATGTAATTCTTCATGTTTCAACATTTGTATATGTTTATAACTAGCTGTTTTTTTTAATAGTGATAGCAAGATAAAATATTTTTATCATTGTTTATATCTTGATGACCTTCAAGAATAATTCTGTTCAGTGTGCACTATTGTGATTTGTGTTTATCAACAATATCCAATATTACAACACACATTGATAAGGGGCCATCCATAACTTATGTCACACGAATTTCAGGATGCCTTGACTCCCCATCATTGTCACAGCTGGTCACATTTGTGACCCTCCCCTCTACCTAGTGTGACGTCAGATATTTTGCAATTTTACACCTAGAAATTACTTCTTTTTGCCTCTTACGTGATTGTTTCTGTAGGTTAGTCCTGTTTGATGCAAAATATGAGTATATATTACTGATGCCACACAATTGCTTAAATATGTATGCCTCGACACTGGGGCAATACTTATCATACGGAACTTGCTTCCTTGCTTATGCTCGTGCAGATATAGTTGGAAATATTTTTGTTATTCATTAATAGGTATGTAGTTCAAATTCGTGTTTTATTACTTAGATATATTATATTTGAAATGTGATGTCACGAAATTTAGGACCTCTCCCCACCCCCTGTCACAGAATGTCACACTTTATCGACCTCTCCCTACCCACTTAACATGTGACGTAATTTATGGATGGCCTCTAAGGAATATGCAGTTAAGTATTCATTTATTACCACAAAAGACTGAAATAATAAACTATTTTCAATTAAATTAAGTTTAAATTTATATTCATAGTTTAACACTAAACCTACCAGAGCGGTCAAATGATCACTTTTGAGACTTTATATAAATTGTTAAATTCTAGGAATACATTTTTCTTGAACTTACTGCATGACTTTTTCTTAGACTTCTAGCTACTTAAGTATAAAATATATTATAAAAAATGTTATTTTTTATTTGCTTTAATTTAAGTGACTGCTTTAAAGTTTTTATTATCTATCTATTTATCTATCCTCTATATGAATTATAAAGAGGTCTTTAACTTTGCAATTGGAGATGCCCTTTGGAGGCTGTTTTGTTTCAGTTTAGTTCATATGTTGAGTATCTTTTATCAGCTAAATATTTTATTCTGTGTTATCTTTAAACTAGACTAGATGTCCGTCGGCGTTTCATTTGCGTTGATATGCACTGTTTTAACATGTTTATATTTGCTGTGTGTCTTACTATGAGGTGATGTTTTGTAGCTTTTGTTATTCTTCTAAAGTAGCTCTCTAGTAATCAAAAAATCGTATATATTGTAAATGCAATTTTTGATAAAAAAAAAATAAGACAAGTTAACAGTATGTATTCATAAAATAAAAATTAAATATTATTTTACCCAAATACAAATTCGTTGAATCCTACATACCATAGACAAAGCTTACAACAGACCTGATTTACTATAAACATTTAGTGTATATGTACGACGACCGTTCTGGTGTAGTGCGAGTAGCCGCCACAACGCCGGCGGTCGCGGGTTCGATTCCTGCTCGGGGCAGATATTTGTACTTTTGCAAATATTCCTTTTCGGTCTGAGTGTATGTCCTTGTGGGTCTCTTCACCGTGCCTCGAAGAGCACGTAAAGCCGTCGGTCCCGATTGTTATCATAGACACCTGGTAACGATTGTTACTCATGATAGAAAAATTATCCACCAACCCGCAGTGGATTAGTGTGGTGGATTAAGCTCCAATACTTCTCATATATGGAGAAGAAGCCTTTGCCCAGCAGCGGGCATGTATAGGCTGATTCAGTTAAGCTCAGTATATTTATGAAATTGTAATTTTTACTCAGTTGAGATGTGGTTATCTTATCCTTTTTATATGGGAATTAGAGCGTACCCTAGTTACACTACGCTAGTGTAGTAGTCTCTCTCGGGTATAAATCGTGTATACGAGTACTTTACATATTTAGTACATTTTTAAATTAAAATTCCCGCGCGTTTAGTTACCCTCGTTAAGTTTTGATACCCGTTAAATTTCTTGTCATTTCCGGTCGTAACATGATTTAGGTTAAAGTAGACCTCTAAAGCCTAAGAAACAAAAATTATTTGTTTTGTCTATAACAATATCATAAAGCGCAAGATTTTTTTTAAATTAGATAATTTGGTTTATTGACGCAGGATATGGATACGGATATATGAATAACAGGATATGGATACGGATATATGAATGATACTAGCTGGAACCCGCGACGTTGTCTGCGTTTCATTAGTGGTAATAACATGATATAACAGGCAAATAAAGTTAGATAGATTTGTTTGAATTTCCATACAAATTTTCATCTATTTCATCCCCATGTAGGTCGAAATTTCAAAAACGCTAATACATATATTTACTTCTTAACAACTGCCTAAATACAAAGTTTCATGGATTTGGCTTCGATAATGACGAACTTCTACACAAATCTTCATCCCCTATTTCAACCCCTTCATGCCCCGTTTTTACAACAGAAGGTAGCTTATACACTTTTCAACGATCTAGTCTATCTTTGTACCAAATTGCATGAATATCAGTTCCGGGGTAAGCCGTGAAAGCGTGACTTTGTACTTCTATACGAACTTTCACATCATTTTTCATCCTAACACTGGTCGAATTTTCAAAAACACTAGAACATTTTTTTATTTCTTATGAAGTTACCTAAATACATTTCATGTTTTTATCTTCGGCAATGACGAACTTCCATAAAAAATTGTATCCCCTATTTTAACCCCTTCAAGCCTTTTTTCGCAATAAAAGGTAGCCTATGTCCTTTCCCAAGATCTTTTCTATCTTTGTACTAACTTTAAATCAAAATCCGACAGACAGTAAATGCGAAAGTAAATATTAGTATGGATTATATCGATTTCGGTTACGGATACATTTTTATTTCGGATATCCGTTAGTTTTGGTCATTTTCTTACACAATTATATAGCGACAAAGACAATTCTTTAGTGATTTTGTATTTGTTTGTCAACACTTGACATGTCAATTTATCTGAAAATTATATAATTGTTGTTCTAGTCATTACATCTGAGATTATCTAACACAGTGATTCCCAAACTATTTTGGGCAAGAGACCACTTATCGAATATGAACTGATATCTCAGGCCCCCAAAGCCAAATTACTTAAAAAATCATATCAGTAGATTTTTTCCTATCCATACAAAATACTTACTGATTTAAAAACTTTGCGGTTGGTTAAGTGAGTAAACTTGATGTCATTTTCTGATTAAAATTTTATAAAATAAATAGACATAAAATTCAGTAAATATTAAGTATAATTAAATATATATTATTAATACAAATTACGTAAAAATACTTAAATAGGTAAATTAGTTGGTACACGTAACACAACTTATACAGTATCTTGAAAGTTTTGATAAAGAACCTGTGTTAGAAGTCGATTTTTACACCTCGTCCACCCCAAAATCAGTTTTTGTTTATATCTACCCCTGGGAAACCTATTCCGACCGCAAGCGGTCGATATCGACCACTTTGTGTCCCCCCCCCCCCCTTTGTGACGCAGGGGAATCCATTTCCTGATGATATCCAGGACGCCCGGGTAGGCAGTCCTAGACCTATGTCGGATTCGGCACTTTGGGAGTGCAATACCGTACTAAACCCCTGCCGGAGCCTTCAGCCTCTTTAATTGGAGGGTCCCGGATCTGCAGGCAGCAGGGTCCCACATTGTCTCCCCCTCCCTTTTTTTAACTCCATCCCATTCTGGACAAACGACTCTTTTCCATATAGGATTAGAGTTTACTGCTTAATCTACCACGTTGCTCAACTACGGATAGGCGCATAATTTCTCTTTCATGAGTAACGATTGCTATCAAATATATATGATATCAAGGCTTTACGTGCACTCCGAGGCATGGTGGGGAGACCCACAAAGCATACATACAAGCCATACACTCAAGCCAGAAACAAATATTTGTATAAATACAAATGTCTGTAACGAGCGAGAATTAAACCCGCGAACGCCGGCGTTAAGGAGACTACTCTCAGCACTAATTCAGAACCTGTATTTACTTATATTTTTATATCTATACTTGCTATAATAAAGCTGAACTGACTGTTCAAACGCTCGCGAAATCTCAAAAACTGGTCAGTAATAGGTATATATTAGTAGTATTTTAATAATGATTGTCTCGTTAACACTCTCATGATAAATAAGTATAATCTTGGAAAACATTATGTATGCCCATAATAACGCGGGTCTAAAGTACATGGGAAAGAACAGCGTTGTATTATAATAATATATAATGATGAAAGCAAGTACCACGTCGGATGTGAAGTTTCCTATGCTTTATTCTTAGGTAAATTTCGCGTGTATTTCTCATTATCAAGTATTGTATTGGCTGGTCACAAAGGGCTGTGTGACCTCAGGCGCTATATAAATAGAATACTATACTTATTCTCACTTTTTTCTGTGAAAGTAGGGCAGATGGGTCACTTGGTGTAAAGTTATCCACAAATACTTTGAATTATTTTCATTTTTATTTATCAAACTTTATATACCTATATGACATTGAAATTATCAAACCATTCAAATTATCAGAAATATATGTATCTATATAATTTTCAATGATATATTTTACTGTGGTTTTCCGTACTAGCGGTCAAATGTAATTTGTTTTGATTTTATGTAAACATTTTCGCACTGAAAGGTAAAAATTAAGTACGTTATTATAAGTCGGTTTACGTTTTTTGTTTTTTTAACTTAATCTAAATTAAATACAATTTTCATTAAAAAAATGTGACGATTGAGCGACTAACGTTGCATGTCGTCAGGATCAATGTACGTTGTGTTAAAAATTTAAATTGAAGTAATTCCATTAATTCTTAAAACAAGACTGTTTATTTTTTCGTGAATTCAACTTGATCGTAGAAAGTCGTAATTCTTCGTTTGATTCGAGCGTTGTTGTTTTAAACAAATCTGTTAATGGATCAAGTAATTTGGGTATTGGCGTAACACGGATCTTTCCATTGATGGATATCTCGGAAACTTTTTCGTTACCATTATGATTTTTTTAATGTGATTTTTTTAAGACTGTTGGAAATGAAAGTAAGAAAAAAGGAATAATATCAGTCACTAATGAAATTTGGATTCTTTATTACGATCGATTTAATGACGACCGTAGTAATTATAGGGAGAATAAGTACAACTAAAATCAAAAGTACTGTGTTAACATTGAACAAAAATATAATCCTACATTTCTACGTATATCTCTCTTTTTGAAAAGTAAAAGCAATATCTGCTATTACAATTATTCTCCTTAATTGAAGGAGGAATTTGCTCACCTGTGTGACATTTTAAATTATTCTATCAACCACTGCTATTAGTGTACATAATATGTATATCATGCTTAGATGCAAGTATTAATTTCATTAATGTCTGTTACTGAGCGTTATGAAAGTCATCTAGAGACTTGCAACGAGGGCATAAGAATTAATACTGATTAACGAAACAGTTTTACGTTAATTGTCACTTCCTTGTATAGTAATAGTCGAATAATATACCTATATGATTACATGACGGCCGGCTGGTCGAGTGGTCAGGCAACTGGACACTTTACGCAGCGGTCGCGGGTTCGAATCCCGCCAGGTGCAGATAATTTGTATGACGAATATAGATGTCTGCACCGGGTCATGGATGTGTATTTATGTATATATGTATTTATATCTTAAAATTTATTTCCGTTCCTAGTACCCGTAACACAAGTTCTTACGAACTTAGCATGGGGCTAGGTTAACGTGGTGTGATTGTTGGTTAATATTTATTTATTATTTATTTATTTATTTAGATCAGTGTTTCCCAACGTGGGGCCCACGCCCCACTGGGGGGCCATTTGATAGTTAAGGGGGGCAATTTAAAAATGGACTCGACACGACTTTAACTCTTTCGCTTTGGATTATTTAAATGCAATGCTATAACTTGTCCAACCGTTTACTATCTTTTTGACAGCTTACATCTATAAATTTCAGTTTTTTTTTTCATTATAAGTTTTGAAATTTTACTTACGATGTTTTGATAACAATTTCATAGTGATTTCTTCCTAAAACTTATCATTTATATTTCTTAAGGGAACAAAACCATTTTAAAGGTTAAAAATTATGCATGGGGGCGTATAAAATTTAGAAATGTTAAGATGGCCTAAAAAAAGTTGGGAAACACTGATTTAGATCATCGATCAGAGGCTTCTCCTGAATGCTTATTATTTTTTTGTAAATTAATGTAAAAATATAAGGCGAGGATTTCTAGAAAGGTCTCTACACAATTTTTTTTTAACTGGCCAACTTTTTAATTGTAATGAAAAAAATTAAGAACGATTTTCATCTACACTTCATATGTTCGTCCTAATGTTCCTTTTTCCCAATTTTTTTTCACTCGTCCGTGTTAAAGATATCGCAAAGGAGATCAATAATTCTATTTCGCATTTAGTTGCAGCTAATATCGACATGAGAAAAGAAAGCTAAAAATGTACCCGGTATTTGAAACAGCTATTAGGCGTGTACACAATGGTAGTCTTTGTAGCATTGTGCTATGTATAATTTATTATTTTATTTTATTATTTTTAAACGAATTAAAAATTGTTTTCTAGTGTAGACGGTGCGTTAACCGATGGAAATCCATTATAATGATTGATAATTTTAATATTTTGTTAATTCTTTGTTGTTTTTTATGCAGATGGTCATTGAAGTCTTATGTTTTAATTTTATCCTTTTTAAAATAGTTTTCTACGGGAATGAAAGACAATCGATGCCACTCTCTTCATTACTCTGTCACTTTGATAAATTCTTGTTGTTTTTTCTGAAAAAAAAAGTACTATTTGTTACCTATTTTTACACGATAATCTGTAGACCGTAAGCCTCGTGTAATAATTATTACTACATAAGTAAAATTCACGGACCAGCTTTTTTTATAATCTTCACGTGAAAAAATCACTTCTTTGGAAAGAAACTGAAAGTTTAAAGAGTTGATATTTTTGTAATATGCTAACACCATTTTCGGTATGTACGAGAGTAGTCAAAGTTGCTTAACCTACAAATTAATTTGACATTCGGTCGTGAAACTATGTTACCAAACTGCACTTATTGAGAGGCCCCAGTGACTAATACAAAACCAATTTTTGTTCTGTAAGGTTCGTGTGTCTTACAACTATTATGTATTACAAATTATGAAACAGCTTTTGATTGATTTGATGGCCCATTGTTGTATTACTTTGTGACCGTCTTCGAATTATTGTATGAATATTTGCGTTAAACAGATTCTAAACTATTTTAATAATATAAACTCTTTTGCAAAAAAACGGGCACTTAAGCAAAGAACTATTTTATAGTTACTATTAGTTTGTTTGACAATTTTAGGTATTGTTATCCTCAGAATTTTATAAATTAATTAGGAAGGAATAGTTTTCATCAGTTTTATCATAACATTTTAATTAAATTATTAAGAAATAATGTTTAAGCTCAAAACACTATGATTGTACCTGCTCGCTAAATAAAAATGAAACGCGTTAATTTCTTTGTTTTTCTTGAATACATTAAAAGCAGATAAAAGTTTAGTATTGAGTGTGACCCCCTCTTGCTGAAATCACAGCTTGCATTCGTCTGGGCATGCTAGTGAGTATATCTTTTATGGTTTCTTGGGGAATACGTTCCCACTCCGCGGTAATCACATTCTTTAGCTCTCTGATGGTCTGCGGAGCCGGCTGCACTGATCTCACTCGTCGCTTCAGAACGTCCCAGACATGCTCTATGGGATTGAGGTCCGGACTTCTAGCTGGCCAGTCCAAACGACGAATTCCGACTTCTAGCATATACGCATCCACACCGCCAGACCGGTGGGCGCGAGCGTTGTCGTCCATAAAAATTGAGTTTTCGCCAAGAGCGGTTAAAGCGGGTTGTGCATAAGGAATTAGAACTTCCGTTATGTATCGGTGTCCAGTCAGTGTACCGTTTTCGATTAAGACTGACTCCGTACGATCCATAGAATTTATTCCTGCCCAAAACATAACAGAGCCCCCTCCATAAGGTGTGATTTCTTCAAAACATGCCTCTGCAAAGCGTTCTCCTCGTCTACGTAGCACTCGCCGACGTCGGTCTTCACCATGCAGAGATATCCTGGCTTCATCGGAGAACAATACCCTATCCCAGTCTTCATGAGTCCATGACACACAATTTCGAGCGAAGCTAAGCCTGGCAACCTGATGTCCACGGAGTAATTTAGGACCGCGTGCCGGGCGATGACTGTGTATATTAGCAGCGAGAAGCCTCCTCCTGACCGTCCATAGACTAATTTGCACATTTCTTACTTCTTCGAGGGTGTTCTTGAGGTCCACATAAGAAGATTTGCGATTTCTCAACGCTTGACTAACTAGAAAACGATCATCCCGTGGTTCGGTACATGTCTTTCTGCCAGAACCAGGCCTTCTCTTGACGGAACCGGTCTCTTGATAGCGCTGCCAGGTCCTTTGAACTGTCGACCGACTCACATTTAGCCTCTGAGCCACGAAGCATTGACTGCAACCTTCTTCAAGCAGCGCAATAATTTTGCTCGCTTTTATCACTTTATCTACCATTTTCGAGATTGCTAAACAGCAATAAAAATACTTTTAAATGTCAAGGACACCAGATAATTTAATAAAAATTGACAAAAAGTTAATTAGAGTCGATATTAACTATAGGGAATTCGCGCCACAAAATGTAGTTAAAAGTTATTTTCTTTGAAAACCAGGCTCAGTCAAAAATTTGAATTTGGAATGTACTCTTATAAACATTATGGCACTTTTATAACTGGCCAGTAACATGTTCAAATGATTAAAACCTTTTTGGTATTTTATTTTTTTCAGCCAGGAAGAAAATCGAAACCGCCCGTTTTTTTTTGCAAATGAGTGTATTTGTCTTATTGATCAAATAGTGAAACTAGTTTGCTGTTTTTAACCTTTCGAGTATAATATTCTATTAGTGAATCATTAATATTTGTATTAACATTGAGATTTATATAAGAATATATTATTTATAATAATATTTTAATGCAGATATATAAAATTTTTACAATATATTTTCTAAAGAAATTTTACAATATTATACATATTTACAATTCAAAACTTAAAATAATTATTTACAAACAGTTTTGGTATAAATCCGCGTGGAATGATGCCAAGAATACTAGCAGCATTTCCCCCTTGAATCGCAATTCCGATTCTTTGAGCAAAAAATGCACCAGCCCTCCTGTCACCAGTGGAGGCTATGAGACGTGGGGTTAATTCTTTTAGATTTTTTTTTTTGCACTGCTACTCCAAGGTCCAAGTGTTTCGACTGCAAACGGCACAAACAACTTTTTATAAATAATATATATAATTACACTACGTTGTGGTAGCCGTATCCATGGGACCATAGCAATTTATAAACTTGATAGACCCGTCGTGCTTAAAGCTCGTTTGATTAGGCTTGATATTATTTTTAATAGTTTCAGGAAATTAGAAGTAGATCTTTCCCCAGCCAGCACTTTTTAAATAAGGGCTTGTTTTTTTTGCACCTAATATCAGTAAATGCGTCCTAAAATATGATCAAATTAGCCTTTATTATGACACGTGTAGTTTATATTATATCTGACTAGTCCTTTGAATTGACTAACATGCGAGATCATTTTCTCACACCCAAGTTTGTGCGTTCATTGTCTGCAGTTTTGATTCGGTACATGTCGAGGTCGAGGCAATGATTTTGTTTGAACACGTGGTTCAAAACGCGCGAGAATTTACGACATGATCAAATAAATATTTTATGTCATTGAAAGACCTTTTAAGGTTATAAGACTTATCCGCCCACTATTAATGATAATAAATAAACGGCTTTACACTGAACGGCTTCCAGTAGAACGAAGTTTTCAGTTTTTCAACACACGATCAGATACAGACTAATATTTGTATGACGGCACTTTATTATATTTTATATTAAATAATTTTTACTAATAATTTTGTAAACATTTTAAACGTTTTAATTTTCTAATCTATACTTATAATATAGATACATAAGCAAAATTTATGGCGACGACAAATAATATATAGCCATCAATAAAATTCAAGACACTGGCTATTAAAAATTATAGAAAGGATATATATTTCTGTCACATAAGCATTGTTTTCCTTTTAAAACAAAGGAGCAAAACGGCGGAGGAATGCTAAAGATGTTAGCTTTAAGGCATCGACGCCAACTTTATATAAATCAACTAGACTGCTATCCGCATTGTGATCAGTGGAGATCAACGCCTCGAGACAAATGCAAAGATTACGTCTGAGAAATATCTCTTTTTTGTATAATTTTTCTTAGTATTTTTGCTGGGATCTGCTGATTGCTGTAGTCATTAACAGTCATTCTCATCCGACAGTAATGACAACCAACCCTTTAATGACAAACCAGGAACTAATTATTTTACAACCGATATTAACGTTTAGTACCTGGATGACCGAGCTTTGCTCGGTTAAACTATATTTAGACACAAATCACTGGGTTCGAACCTGGGGATCTTCTTATTTCGAATCCACATCGGAGCTATTATAAACTTATCAATGACAGCGAAATTTACCTTCGTATTCTAACGATATTTTTTATTTACCTGAAAAAAGGGATAAAACGACATTTTTTTTAAATAAATCCTAGCTAGATCGATTTATCGCCCCCGAAACCCCCTGCATACTAAATTTCATGAAAATCGTTGGAGCCGTTTCCGAGATTCAGATTATATATATATATATATATATATATATATATATATATATATATATATATATATATATATATATATATATATATATATATACAAGAATTGCTCGTTTAAAGATATAAGATACCTGGATGACCGAGCTTTGCTCGGTTAAACTATATTTAGACACAAATTACATAGTGATAAAATATGAATAATATTTTCAATCTTACTGATATAATAATAAAACAATAGTCACTGGTTATTTAATTAAAAAAATAAAAAGAGATCATAGTAATATTTTTTCTCACCAAAAAAGGAACTTGAAAAAAAAGGAAAAATCTTCCGTTTTCGAGACCGCCCGATTTCCCACCTGAGCCATAACCAGTTTATATATATTTTTCCTACCTCTGCCGAAAGTTCGATTTTCGTCCCTGTGAAGCGCAACAAAAGTGACACTTTCTGTCCCCGCTTCACAGGGACAAAACCTGAACTTTCGTCCTAGGTAGGAAAAAAAATGTATGTGCAACATGGGACGAAAGTACTACATCCATTCCCGTATGTTTGCTACCCTCGCCTTCGGCTCGGGCGGCAATTTCACATGAGGGTCAAAAAAATAGTACTTTCATCCCCTTGTGACACAAAATACTATATTATTATATAGGTAAGATCGAAAAATATTATTCATATTTCATCAGTTCTATCGTATCTAAATATAATTTCCAAAAAAAGAACGATTAAAAAAAAAAGAGAAAAACTCGGACATCCAGGTAGTACAGGGCTCTCAATAATAGTTCTTTTTTTTACAAAAGAGGGAACTTGAAAAAAAAAAGCAAAAAAAAAATGGGACTTGGGGCATCGAGATTCGAACCCAGGTATACTGATATGGTATACTGATAGATTATGCCGAAATTTACCTTCGTATTCTAATAATATTCTAACAGTTTTTAATTGTACTCGTGATTTTTTATTTAAATAACCAGTTCATATTTTTTTATTATTTTTTTTTTTTTATTTAATTATCAAATACAGAAAAAAAACAATATTTACAAATTTATAACTCTAGGTAGCAAAAGAAAACCACTAAGGTTTGTACAATGCTACTATTTTCTTTTTTTTATAGTACAATGTAAAATTAAAAAAATATATATAATTTAATTGCTAAATTAAGACTATTGCAATATAATTATACAATAAACTATTTTTTTTTATTTTTCTTCTAAATTTAACAATAAATATAATAATTAAATAAAATAATTTAATAATAAATTATTTCGGTAAGATCGAAAAATATTATTCATATATCATCAGTTCGTAATTCGTATGTAAATATAGTTTCCAAAAAACACGAATAACAAAAAATAAAAAAATAAAATACCGAGCAAAGCTCGGTCATCCAGTTAGTAAAGGGCTCCCAATAATAGTTTTTCTCACTAAAGAAGTAACTTTAAAAAAAAAAAATTGTCCTGGAGACTGGATTCGAACCTGAGGTTTTCTTATTTCGAATCCGCCCGGTTCACGTCGGAGCTATTATAAACTTAACAATGACAGCGAAATTTACCTTCGTATTCTAACGATATTTTTTAATTACCTGAAAAAAGGGATAAAACGAATTTTTTTTAATAAATCCTAGCTAGATCGATTTATCGCCCCCGAAACCCCCTGCATACTAAATTTCATGAAAATCGTTGGAGCCGTTTCCGAGATTCAGATTATATATATATATATACAAGAATTGCTCGTTTAAAGATATAAGATTGTCAGGTATCTTACAATCAGGAATCCAAATTTATCTAAAGGAATACATAAAAACAATTTGAATTGCTAAAAATAACAAGGTACCTATTTATATTTTTTAACATAGGTATTTGTAAGTTCATTCAAATCAAATTTAAAAAGCTTTCCTTATACAGGAACTTTATAAACACAAAATAGCAATATTTACTTAAAATATGGTTAAATAACTTAAAATAGTTTGTATAGCTGTATAAATTATACATATTTTTGACACATTTTAAAAATCACGACACACTAGAATACGATGTTAATACTGTTGTTTTGTTATAATGGTTAAATTCGTGACATGAACGGGTTTCCCGTAACATTGACTCAGCCAATTACGATGCGCATACCTTTAATTTATTGCACATGCCACTGGTTCTTTTGTTTTGATTGCGATAAATCTAATTACTAATGTAATATTATGTACTACGATGACGTACTATCCGTGTACGACACGTTACAACCGTACCGTATGGTTGCTTAAATATAGGGGTTTTATTTTCTCGATAAATCTTAAAATATCTTTCGTATATTCTGTGCTATTAGGAGACGCATAACATTGAAAATTTCGATGAAAACATTTTACATTCATTGTCAGATGCATAAAATAGGATGTTGATAGTAATTATATGTTATTAATATGTTTTTAACGCTTTCCGGAAGTCGGTGAATGTTCGTTTCGAAGATTATTTCGGGTGAAACCTTTCAAGGGCTAACATGTATACGGTTACCTTACGTAATACTATTTGACAGCCGATTTAATTATAAAAACATCGATCGATGTGTATCAAAGCACAAAGTAAAAAAAAAAGAAACTTAGACTCTGTTGTGGAATAAACATTCGTTTTTCCAATTTTTCTTTTCCAAATACATACTATATTTGACTAATACGAATATATCACAAAGTTCTTGAAACGACTGGTGTTGCACAGCGGAATAAGTAATGACCTGTGTTACACTCGATTTTCAGCTATCTAGTTACCTAGTTTCATAGCAATGGAGTAATTTTTGCCTTAATGGTTCTAACCATTTGCCATCGCAAACCATCGCATTTATAATAATAGATATGGCTATTTATAATTTTATATGTCATAAAAAATACTAATTAAAATCAATACCAGTATTCAAGTAGACTTATGTACAATAATGCTATTGTGAAGTTACTGTCGGCCCAGAAAGAAGATTATAGATAAAAAAGACCGCTGAAAAGAACCGACGAGAAACTCGACAGTTAGGTACTATTTAATCGGTTGCTGATAAAGTTTATCTCGCACATACTGATATGCTATTATCGCATATACTGATAAGATATCAGAGATTGTCAGCAGGGGGTGAACAGCCTTTAGATCCTTTTTCACCTTAAAAATAAACTACAACTTTTGATTTCACAGGATGAGAATAGAAATATCTGACAAATAAAGTAAATAAGTAATAAATAAACGCTTTACACTCAACGGATAGTACCCACACCCAGTAGCATGTGAATCCTGTGTCCCCGACACAGAACAAACGAAGAACACATAAGCATAAATACCCAGACCACGACAAACATCTGTATTGCATATACAAAGATTTGTTATGTGCGGGATCGAACCCGCGACAGATAGCGCATCAGTCAGTTGATGTGACCACTGCGCCAACGAGTCGTCTGTGTATTGAAGTGAAGTTTGATTGTGAAACAGAAAAAAAACATCAAAAACTTATATCTGTTGATACGGTTATACGTCGGATAACTATATGAATCATTTAATCCATTCATAAGGTTGCCTGTAAGAGATCAATTATTATCACTATAAGGCTGCCCTTGCACCATTTTCATTTATTTTTACTACTGTGTATTTCATTATTTTGTGTATACTTTGATGTGAGTGCAATAAAGTGCTTACCTATCTATCTGTCTATCTGAATCAACAACCGTTGAAATAAACAGGCCCTTACTTTTTTTAAATTTTTCAGTAGTTTTAAGTTGTTTGATTACAAATAGCGAAACTAATCTTGCTAATATATCTATTTATAATATTAGTATAGGTAATTTAAGATTACTTTGAAATGAGTTATCGTTATGTTCTCGGCAGCCGATCAACAACGCCGACTTCGTAGTGCCGGTGGAGATCGACGGAGCGGTGCATCAGGTGTACGTACTGAAACGACCGCACGTAGACGAGTTCCTTCGGCGGTGCGGCGAGCTCTACGAGTGCGTGCTGTTCACAGCGTCCCTTTCGAAATACGCGGATCCTGTCGCCGATCTATTGGACAGGTGAGATAATTAACACCTTAGCTGCCATGTCAGTCACCTGCACCTGACAGATGTAGTACCTGTTCAGACCATGTCAGTCATCGGTGACTGACATGGCCTGAACAAGCAGGACACGGCGCCATCGCTATATTTTATTCCACACACCATGTCAGTCATAATTATATGCCTGACATTATTTTATTTTTAACTATTTTAGAAAAATAAACACGTAAATTATTACTTAATCAATATTTAATGTCATTTAAGTCATTTCCACCCGAAAATTAGATTTGAATAGTCGTCATAAAAATTTTGGTTTGGCGGTTAACGTGTTAAGAGATGTGTTAGTGGCAAAGCTCTTAATCTCATTGGTTCATATCATACAAGTAGAATTCAACACGTCTCCATAAATGGAACAAAATCTTCTGGATATGTGCTAAAATGTGTGTTCCATAGGTATCAATTCTAAGTCCTTTTCTATTTTAATATATATAAATATATTGCATTATTTGCTGATGACACATGGGAAATTATTAAAGGTTACAGAAGAATAAAAGTTAATTATGACGACGTTAATGGTGCTTTATCACATATACAAGACGCTTAAAACGCTGGTCTTAAACGCAAACAAAAATGTGTCGTGTGTTCTTTACCTAATGTTAAACACTGATTTAAAAGAGATATCCTATTAAAAACGAGTTTATTTTCAAATGTTGTCTATGTCTAATCCAAATGGACCAATCACAACACGGTTATTGTCGTTTATTTACCGGGTTAACGGGGCGTGTAAGTCAGCTCCGCTATTTTTATTGAAAATAACTTATTTTCAACTGTTTTTACTTGTTTTTTTTATTTTTATTATAACATGGAGAAAAATATAGAAGAAATACTTGGCCATCAAGCCACGAAAATAATGTCTGTATGAAGGCCACAAGATCGCCAAGAACAGAAAAAAAGAATTCGATATTTTGAACCATTAATCCATAAAAAACTATTTTATAGATCAATGTTTTGAACGAATTTTTTTACAAAAATGCGGTCTACGGTTGGTCATTTTATTTGAGTCTCTTAAAATACCTGCTTAATGTACTTTTATTAACCACGATTTTTTTTTTAATTATTAAGTTAACTGCATTTAATACATTTGCTATCGTTTAAATATTGAATAATTAATTGACATATTTGTTTCGTTTAAGAATGTAATGGAAACAATGATGATACATAATGATGAAATTGTGGATTTTACATTATGTAAAGAATTTGTGGAAGAAGTGATATGATTAAATAAATTATTCTTTGTCTCATGTAGAAATGACGACCTCAATTGACCTAACCACAACGAGAACATTGCTTTGTAAGCATTCCATGTAATACTTGTCTAGACTCTAGACTATGACAATGCTTATGATGCAAACTTTAAATATATTTATAACTTAATAAAATTGCATTGGGTTTGTGACGGTTTTTTTTTGGAAGGAGAAGGGGGAGGGAGCCGCCTCGTGGTAAAGGTTTAATTAAGCGCTAGTAAAAGTAAGAAAACGAGATAAATAGCGCCGTTGGGGTCCCGCGCTCCACTTAAAGTAGTATATTTTCAAATCACGCATGTCTAATATAGCGCTTTTGATTTCTGACACGTACAGTATGTACTATCGGTTTTTTTTTGTAGACTTTATACTAGACAACTCTATTATCTCGGCAGTAAATTTTTTTTTCCTGAAAATAAAACATTAATTTAGTTCGTTTATGACTAGCTAATACCCGCAACTTTGTTTACGTTTCGTATTTTTAATTAAAAATATATATTTACGTAGATCAGCCGGCTGTTACCTAAAACACAGGCATTAAGTTTTACCTACCTTAGGAGCAGACACCCTTGTATGTATGTTGAAATGCATAAAAAAAATTAAGTTAGACCTCCAGCATCACGACTGTGAAAACCGCATCTAATTACATGTAACAGATTTTACGTGATGTCAAAACAAACATACAGACAAACAGACAAAAATTTTAAAAAAAATATTATGATTTCTATTACTCTCATAAGGATCCCCATAATGCCTTTTCCCTGAATGTCTTAAATTTACAGACATAGGCCATCGTTTCAATTTTATTATAATATGTTATTTATTATTAATGATCCGTCAGTTCCGTCACATGTTACTATTGCTCGTGTACAACCATATACAAAAATAAAGAACTGAGATTGCATAAAAAGGGCAATAAATAAAACGATTCGAGACTAAGAGGTCGAGGGAAAGGCGTCAAGTGCCTTTTGTTAAACGCACTCACCAAGTGTGTGTGCCTCTTGTGAAGGGTTGTAAGAACTAATGGTACAATAAATGCGTATTGAACAAATCTTAAACGCGACTTGAAAGCGCAGATGTTCGGGTGGTGATGTAATTTTAATTTTGTAAATTGGAGTGAGCTTTGTGATAATTGACGGTTTGGGAATATATGCGTTGCTTCAATCGCTATTTTATTTAAAATAAATTTGTATAAATTTTTAATCGTTATTTTTTCTTTGAATTATATTATCACTAGCTTCTGCCCGCGTCTTCGCCCGCGTGGATGTCGGTTATCGCGACCAAAAAAAAAGTCTATGTTACTTCTAATACCTCCAAGGATATATGTACAAGTTTCATGATAATCGGTTAAGTAGTTTTCGCGTGAAAGCGTAACAAACAAACTTACATTTCAGATTTTAATATTAGGGATTCTTATATCTATCGTATTAAGTATGAGGGTATGATATTGCTTTTACACCATATAATAATGTAAACGTTTTGTGGATTTAAAATAACTTACTAATTTAGTAATGATTTTAGTGAACAGAATATTAATTAATTTAACATTTATTATATTAATTAAAAATAATAAGTAATAGTAATTATAGCATTGAAATCAAATTTATAAATACTGTTTAAACTTGGTTTACACAAGCGTTACCTATATAATCGTACTCTAATATAAGGAATCTATTTTCTTAAAAATATGTCATCTGATTGGTATTTAGGTCAACTGCGTTGTCCCAGAACGTCAGTCAGGCTATTTAATGCAATCGCTTTATAAAATTGAGTTGTAGAATATTTTTTTTTACCAGTTTAATGAAATAAAATGTAAAATACAAACAAAAGAAGGATAGTTTGACATGATTTTGATAAATTGACGCATTTTTTCTTAAACTTAGATTATAGGTAAGCAAGCTCACATATGGGCTACTCAAAGGTGGCAAGATATTAACTATAGTTTCCCACAGTTCTTAGCAGTCTCTCAATATGTTATATGATTAAGTAATACCAGCTTTCGTCTTATTTCTTTGTCTTATGTCATATCCAAATAACAATATAAAATAAAATAGGTAGAATAACTAGCGAACGGAAGAATCTAGATTAAATGTTCGTCTCTACGACCTCTAAATAAGGATAACATAAAAATATGTTCTTAAATAACGTTTAGTCACTAAGATTATATATTTCAGAAGTATAATGTAAAAATGTTCGTTAATTGTAGATGGGGTGTGTTCCGTGCTCGGTTGTTCCGAGACAGCTGCGTGTTCCACCGCGGGAACTACGTGAAGGACCTCAACAGTCTCGGGCGCGATCTGAGACGAGTCGTCATCGTCGACAACTCGCCCGCTTCGTACATATTCCATCCGGATAACGCTGTACGTATTTAACATTGTTTTATTCTTAGTAAGTTATATTAAAATTTTATTAAATTTTATATTGTAAAATGTACAAAGACCTCCTACCTCCGCTGAAAGTTTAATTCCCTGTGAAGCGGGACAAAAGTGACACTTTTTTTTCCCGCTTTACGGAGACAAAAATCGATCTTTCTCCCTAGGTAGGAAAAATGTGACGCTTTTTCCCCCGCTTCACAGAGCCAAAAGCCGAACTTTCGGCCTAGGAAGGAAAAAAAAGTATGTGTAAGACGGGACGAAAGTACTACATCATTTCCCGCATGTTTGACACCCGAGCTGAAGCTGAGGGAATTTCACATGCATATAGGCAAGGAGGGCAATATACGATTTAGTTTTATGATGTTTGAAAAAAAGAAAACCGTTCTAGTGTAGTGGTGCCAGTTTCCAGTTTCGATTATCGCTCGGGGCAGATATTTAATATTTGTACAAATATTTCTTACTGGTCTGGCTGTATGTCCCTGTCTGGGTTTCCCCACCGTGTATTGGAGAGTACGTAAACCCGTCGGTCCCGGTTGTTATCATTGACATTTGATACCAATCCGTTACTCATGATAGATAAATTATCCACTAACCCGCAGTTGAACAGCGTGGTGGATTAAGTCTCGACCCTTTTCCTTTATGTAGAAAAGCCCTTTTTTCAGCAGTGGGAAGTTTTCAGGCTGATTCAGTTCCGTTCAAATATGTATCAAGTCACATTGGCGTGCGGTATTATGTCCCCTCAAGCTAGTGTGGATGCAGAAACTTAGCGTACATGTCAAGAGGTATGTCAAGTTTCACGCGCACAACTACGTGATAGAAATGCTTGTGACTGGGCCGAGACATGATCAGAACATAACACAGATTAAAGCTGTATATCTAGAATAAGTTAAATAGATTATCGAGACAAATTGTGACTTTTTTTTCTTATTTCTCAATTTGCAGGTGCCTGTCGCGTCATGGTTCGACGATATGACAGATTCAGAACTGTTGGACTTGATACCATTTTTCGAGAAACTGAGCAAGGTTGACAGTGTATATACAGTGTTACGCAACTCGAATCACCCGTACAACCCCACACAGAACAGTTCGCCGCCCACATAGCCGCGGCTCGCCAGCTTCCGACTGGGCGGGCGCTGCTCGCACGTGCTCCACTGTTCACGCGTGCTCCGCGAGACACGTGTCGAACCCGTGCCGTGCTGCTACGAGACATGTGTCGAGCACGTGTCGCTATGCTACGAGGCATGTAGCTCGCACATACCGGTTCGCTACGAGACGCGACGCTCGCACGTGCCGGTCTGCTTCGAGAGACGTGTCGAGCACGTGCTTCGCGAAGCTCGCTTCTCGCACGTGCTCTGCGAAGCTCGTTACTCGCTCGTGCTTCGCGAGACACGTGTCGAGCACGCGCCGCCGGCGAGCACGCTCACTCTCCTCGAAACGATTATCAAAAAAGGAGCGAACTTCGTCTTAAGTGCCAATTTTGCCTTCTGGTTAGTAAGGACGTTATTTGTACCTATTATACATTTTAGGCATCTCCTAGTGCGTAAGTGGTCTGTGTAGGTGTATCGTATCTTTCCTTCGGCCCGGTATCGCTGTGAAGCTTCCGCGTCCCGTTTAATGTTCGACTTTAATACTTCTGTACTGTCTACGATTCGATGTTTTTAAAATGACTAAAATCAATTTTAAATTTTTATATCGTGCTTGGGATCAAATATGAGTAAGTTAGTGTCTGGCGGTCGGTCCAATGCCGTCGCCGATGGGAATTGTTTGACTCGGTTCGCTTCTTTAAATCTATAGACTTAATGTAAACACGAATTTCGCAGTACGGCTGTTATTTACCCGTGACTTTTATCCAGCCTTGATAATGTATATATATTTTTATTATACTTATATAAATGTTCTTAATCGTACACGGTATCTATCCGATCGACTATGGTGTACATAGAGCATAGTATTAAATAGTGGCAGAACGATTAGCACTTAAGGTGTACAATGTCGCACTTGTCTAAAGCTAGTGTTACAACAGTTTTATTTAATGTATGTAAATAGTTCAGAAAAATATTTAAAGCACAAAAGATTTTTTCCGATTTATGATAATTTTAATAGAAATCCCTAAGGTAATATCACGTTTTCATAATTTCTGAATGTGACATTGGCTTTAAACGACTGCTCGGGCGCATAAGCATTGATGTGATCAGTTTTACATTATCAACAACGTGTACGTAACATACGTGTACGTACAATGTGTACGTATTTTTTTTCCTTTTTTGAGATACCATTTAATTTTAATAAAAAATATATAAATTTTCATTACTGACAAAGAGTCAACCAGTTCAGTGTCATATTTATTAATTATCTACTAAAGTAATAAATTATACAAACGGGTAAAACTTACTAAATGTAATGGAATTTTTAAAAACATATTCAATTGTATTGATCGATAATTTCTTTGTAATAATTGTAATTACTTAATAACGATGAAATGAAATATCACAATGTATTGAAATTAAATAATATACGATGGATTTGATCACCAACCAAATGATGATATTTTTATATTTATAGCGTTTTTGCATTCACGTTTTCGTGAAGTCAGTATTTGCAGCACAAGATATGATTTTTAATCACCACAGTATTACCTAGTTTTTTAGAAATGGATGCCATTGTACACGAATATTTAATATAGTTACTATGTATGTATTTTTACATTGTATTATTAATCACTTGACCGCTGCACACAAGACTGTTTGTTATTTTATAGTTTTTAAATGCTTAAAATTATAATAAAAAGTCGTAATGATATGTATGGGTAATTAATTATTTTTTATGGCAATACTGTTAGATTTAATTTTTTTATTTTATTTACATGTGGTTATGTTTATTATAAACATTTCAATATTTAAACATATTGTAATGAAAAATGTAACTGATAACACAAATGATGTTGTGTGCAGCTCAGTTGTACAAACATAGATTGGGTAAATCGAAATTCAAAATTTTATCACATTTTAAAAATAAGATTTGACTAATTAGGTGGAATAAATATGGTGCTTTCAGTATTAGTTGATTAAGCGAAAGGAAAATTGTACTGCAATACTTGTAACGCACACTGATTCTCTTTGGTTGGTAGTTTAGTAGGCAGTGGACGGTCAGTTGGAAGCATTATAACTAATATTACGACTCACTTGGAAAATGCCATCTATTTATTGTTTTTTTTTTTCTAATTGCATAGCTAAAACTTCTTATGTTATTTTTATTATATAACGAATTCATTATATGTCTGTAGTGGGAGTGTAAATAAGATTTTTATGAAACTAAAATTATGATTAGATAAACATTGATTTCGATGATCGATTTGGATATAACTTTTCGTATTTTACACATTTGTTATTTAGTGTATCGATGTATGTATATATTATTATACATATTTTTTTTATTAATAGTTATACACTATCGCTAGAGTTGTAACCATGTCCTTATATTTAAAGATGCTCTGACCTTTATGTAATTCACGATTTATTGTCGGGGATAGTATAAATACGCTTAACTAGCATTGAATAAATCTGCATACCTAAAAAATGTAAAAATACATTTGAATTTCGATCGATCGAAGGCGTATGTTCCGATATACACTGGTGACCACTGTAAGCTGTGACGTCAATTCGGTATACTGCCAAGCCATTCCTTTTTAGTTTGCTATACTTTGTTTTTTTTACTTGTCCTTCCGAGTTAGATGGTTCGGAGACGTATTAACAATTTTTTTTTAATTTTTCGACTTATTCAGACAGCATACATGTATATACATAGCTCTCGCTTATTCTCACACTATTTGTCATCTTAAGTTCCCAAACTAAAGGCTTTTTTCTACTTTACTATTTTCTTAAATCTACATAAAACTAGGGTAAATGAGGGGGGGGGGGGGGGGAGAGAACGAGGAATATGTTTTTTTAGATTAAAAGTCTATACCGGATTTTATCGCGTTTATTCAAAACTTTATAGTTTTACAATATTTTAAAATTATTTCCCGACGTTTCGGACCCTTTACAGCGTCCATGATCTTCGGGGACTGAGTTGGTGGGTGTCCGAACAATGAATCAATTGATGAATATGTTTTCTTTAATTTTTTAACAGATTATTCTGTGCTATACTGGTTACTGTTTAAAACGAAATACAGTCCAGTATACTATCATCCTCAGTTTTCGAGACTATTTTCAAATGAAAATATGATGTCCACTTTTTTTTTAAAAAAAAAAAAACAAATTTGAATATTGTTGACATTTTTGAATAAATATATTAATTAATAATAATAACATTCATTCGCGCTGTTATAATTTTTGATCACGTGATCAAAGCACAGAGCACCTTACCTCGAAAGCGCCAGTGCTCACATTACAAAAATGGCGGCGATATATTTATGTCATATATTTTTTATGGTAGTGCGGCAGTGAACTGGCAGTCTATAAAGGAATGAATTTTTCACCAGTGAGAGCACTGAGCAGTTCTCGCAGTGTATTTCGGAACACGGCCAAGGTTATATAATATTTATTACCTCCTTTTCTGTAGATACGCACTTTTACTAATGTTATATACGCGGTTTTGCACTGTCCCAGGCGTCATATGTCACATTAATGCGAATGTCAAACGGTCATTGACCCTGTTCAAGATTCGTGTCAGCCATTAGTCCGTGATCACGTGATATTCGTTTGTAGAAAATTAATGTTTTCTAAATCAACCGTCCCGTTCATATCTTATTGTATAAAATAGCTTTGTGCGTTATTTTAACAAAGTTCGTTCGTAATCTGCGTTTATACTTTTGTGGTTTAGATTTATCCTATTTTAAAATATTATATGTGCACTATACAGTAGTATTTTCCGCATTAGAAATAAATCAAATCATATATATTTAAATATTTCTTTAAAATTTTATATATATATATATATATATATATATATAAAGCGATACGAGTTAAATAAAGTAAAGATTAATTACTTTTTATGATAAAAATTGATAAATAAATAAATATTACAATAAATAATAAAATCGCAAAAGTATAAATGTAGACTAATCAATTATGTGAGGATGTCACATTATCACTCATGAATCACAGTAGAGCATTTATTTCATAAGCATTAACACATAGATGTAGTATGTTATAGTAATATATATGTTGATTTCTGTAATTTTAAGAATTATGTTGAGCATATAATGTATATTAAACGCAAGCTTTTACACGAATACAATATATTCCCCTTGAATTGTATGATATACACATTAAAATTAATTGACACCGATGAATCGTCCATGTTGTTTAGGAATTAAATATTTGTTAATTTTGATATAAAAAAAAAAAAATAGTGCATGCAATAAAATTCAAATGATATTTTTCATATATCATATTGTGTTATACAAATTTTATGTTTTGTTTTTTAAACATTATATCGGGAATTCATTATATGATCAGTTTTGCGTTTTTTTTTATATTGTAATTTAATATTAGCGTAAGTTATGTGAAATAGTGATTTTTTAACGCAATAATGTTTACGTGTTTGGATTTTAGCTAACCTATAAAGCGGAAGGAACTCGATTTTAACAACCCGGTGCTTTTTGAAAAAAAAAAAAATCGAAACGGTAGCCATATTAAGTGTGAGAACAAAGCCATTAACCCATTATTAGGTACAAGATAATAGTCACTAATAACGTTTATTAATAACATCTAAATATAATTTTTTTTATCTATTACTTGTCAATGCTTTAAATTGTTTACTTTTTTTTACTGGCCCTTTTTATTATTATTTTTTATACTAAGAGCTAAAATAGTCGAGTTCTGTGTTCGGTCTGGGTTTTTAGTTCGCTTGTAAACAAAGTACAAATCATAAATAGTATGCAGTGGCTAAATAACGAGAACGTTTTATTATATTTATTAAATAAGATTGTGCAGTTTTGTACCATTTTTCACATTTACACATCAAAAAGTTATCGCTTCCCAAATGTTACTTGCCTCTAGGTTAAAGAATGTTTGGTGAATACTCGATTTTTTTTTTACACACTTGACTAATAATAGCTACCCACCTACGTCACTGCCTCGTTAGAACGATCCGATATATGTATAATTTATCAATGGTTGTAAGGTCAGCAATAAAAATATTTACATGCAAAATTAATTATTACCGTTTTGTTTTTACGATTTATGTTCTCATTCAAAAGGGGGCATCCATTAATTAGGTGAGGCGTTTAGGGGGGAGGGGTCGAGCTCAATCTCACGTGAGGGAGAGGATGGTCTCGGAAAATATCACGTATTTTTTCACGATTTTTTTTTTCGTCATTAAAAATCTTAAATACTAATTAATCTTCATTTTTTTTTATAAATCTAATGTAATCGAGCACAAATTTACTCATTTACATTGCAAATATGCATAAAAAAAAACTCACGTGAGTTTGAGGGGAGGGGTCGAGCAAAATCTCACGAAATCTCACCAAGGGGGGACAGGGGTTCGAAAAATCGCCAAAATTGTCTCACGTAATTAATGGATGCCCCCAAATATCAATGTTTTGTGTGTAACGCGCTTATAGCTGACGTGCTTGTATATTACTGAGTATATCGAACACTACCTATATTTTGAATAGTATTAAATACAAATCAGATTTTTTCTCTGTTATATTTATATAAAATATTTTTTTTAAATCGATATGCTTGACGTACGACAATATTTCATTGTTTTGTAGTGAAATGAATGTTAAGTACCAGATTAGTGCAATATGTTTGAAAAAAAAAAATTATCTTTGTAAACAAAAGGTTTTTGTTTTTTCGTCAGAGTACTTGTAAGATTTGATTACTTAAAATTGAATTATTACAATAAATAGGTGTTGGCATATTGTAGATATATTGTACAGCTTTGAAAGCAGATTTTGTCGTGTAAGTTTAAATAATTTTTAACACATTTTTTTTACTCGTTTCTTTCAGTCTTGTAGATTCGATTATAAATTATGTATTTAGCGAATTGATATTTAAAATGAATTAATTTTTGCATGATCTTAATAAAATTAATGTATTGTTGTTTACCTGTTATTTATGTTACATGACAAGATCTCTTTAAAGGTATTATGAATTTTTTACCTATCAGAGATTAGTCAGGTAAGCGGACGATAATTATAATATTATTTATGAAGTGTAATAGCAAGGAAATATGATGAATCAAAAGTTAATGGGTAACATTTACCTGAGACGAAATTTATATAATGGTGTACATTTTTGATATATGATGTTGTACAAAAGAGACATTTGGTATGTTATTTTATAGGAATGAAATAAATAGCCTTAATAAATTATTCGCGTATTATTTTTTTTTATCTTCATGCTTTAAATAAAATTTATAAGAAAATATAATTAGATCATTATATGTATTATAAGTATTGAATAATACAACTGATCAGAGTTTTGTCTAAACATTTATTGAAATTAAATAAATTTATATATATATTTTAATTTATACACTACAGTACATAGCATGAAATATATATAATAAATAATTGTTTCTTTCGTTTCACTCGAAATATGATATGGTAAATGTACTTAATTGTAAGTATATAACAACATATTGCTATAGTCGGATCGCGGAGCAGGAAGAATTTTTTACATTGACCTTTTACTACCTGTCTCTGTCACTCCCTCTTCCGTCTTGCGTTTTGGTCGTACGTACATTGTACGAGCAAGACGCAATATATATACGGACGGACGCGGGAGTGACAGAGACAGGTAGTCAAAGGTCAATGTACAAAATTCTTCCTGCACCGCGATCCGACTATAATATCAACAATACTATTTATATAAAGTAGTTATTTATTATTATATCTAAAACTACATGAATTAAATGATTTATGGAACGTTGTGGAATCATTATCTTGTATCTACTCATTTGTACTTATACTTTGAATGTATTTAAAAATTATACACATGAGATGGGATAAAAAAAATAATAATTTATAAAATTAGACTTAAAGCGACATATGTTTACTATTTTTTTAATATCAGCTCATTTATTATAACATCTGCCAGACAATTTAATAAAACTTAAAATTAATTAAAGCCCCAAAAATTAAAGTTGCTTTTAATAATAAATAAACGTTTCGAATTAGTTATTTTGTAAGAAATAACAAAATTAATAGATCTATCTTATCATTGCTTTATTCAATCGGCGAATTTTATATTCTAATACTATTTACAAAATAAATAATTAAATGAAAGTAGTTATTTTTATTGTTTTATGTGATTAAACAAGTTCCAATAATCTTATACATATATTATACAAATTAAAGGCAAAATAATAAATATGAAATTTTCTTTGGCACAATTTTTACGCATACAATTTACACATTTGTTGTCTGGCTCATAGTAAATGATAATCTGTGACAAAACAGTCATCATTAAAATTTAAAATACCTATTACGATTTTTTTAATGATCAAAATAAATATTTCTATCTTTATAACATTTAAATAAAAAATAGAATATGAAACAGAATAAATTATACCACAAAATTAATTTTACTACTATTACATAAAATGAGACTAACAGCTATAATAATTAAAAAATAATAATTCTTTAAAATTAAAATAAATAGCACAAAAAACAAAAACAAAAATATTCGGTTAGTTGATGAAACTAGATTATAAAGGTGGGTTATATATATTACTTCTTTTAATTTTGTTCAAATTTATATAAGTAAATTATGTAGTTTTTCTTTTTTTACTTTTAGGGTCTTTACAACAACATGGTTTCGCATTTCAAAACATTTATATCCATATAACTATAATCTGTTGTTAATAAACAGATAGAAAATACATTAAAATGGCGTTTTTAGGCTCTGTATGTATACCAATAATAATAAGATCAACAACAATTCGTCTCATTCTATATGCCATATAAAAGTGCATTCTGTAAGGTGCATATTTGTTTTTCAAATAGTATCAAAAGATATAGTTCATGTTGGCCGACTTTAGACACAAATTACATTGATAATGTAATTTACCTTAAAAATTTCTATTAAAACTTGAAATATATTTTAAAAATTTTAATTAAGCTATCATCTTCATTAACAGCGAAAACACACATAGTAGCGTCACCTAGCGAAATTGAATGCTTATAAGCGCACCTTACATTTATTGCGAGATCATTATTTTAATAACTTATTATAATTATACTAGGAGTTGATAGACATCTTCTCTTGTAGAATTTGAAAGTAACAAGCCTGTAAATAAAATAATAATAATATTTACAAATAGTTCGTAACTTTTTTTTCTATATTCTATATCACATTCATATAGTGAAAGTTAAATATATTTTCCTTTTGTTTATTTCTTAATATAGGTGGTAATCAAGAAATTTATATAGAAACTGGATCGCACATCACACTCACAAAACGTTCCTAACAGAGGGATGCATCACTTTCTACAATGGATTCAAGGCAACTCGTAAGAAAGAGACAGAATACCAGTAGTCAACGAAATGCTCGGAACGATTTTTTCACTTTACATGTTGGAAACAAAAGTCAACCTTAAGCCAGTCATTTAAAGGTGCATATTTGAATATGCAATTTTATTAAGTGAGCGTTCCAGTTATGATATAAATTTCTTGGTGTAATTTTTACTGAAGTCCTTTGACGGACGCTTGAGTACAAAAAATAAATAAATAAATAAATGAAAATTGGGTATTTTATAGCGTACGTGTAGATAGGTATTCTGATAGTAAAGCAAATTTAACCGACAATCGGATCTTTAATAGCTAAAGCATTTAACTCTATACAAGATTATATAAATGACAAAGTTGTGTGGGTCTAGTAGGGCTGGGCTGTCTTTCATGCGGGACATATGACTGAATTTACGTTTGAATTATGTAGGTATTGACAGTTTTTTTTAAGAACAACTGTTGAATTTCTTGCCGATTCTCCTCAAAATCATCACCAGAATCTACATTCTGAATCGGTAGTAGCTTCACACTAACTACAATTTATTAATTTGAAATGTTATATATTTAGTCAAATGGCTGATGAATTAAGTGCTTTCGTAACCTACTTGAATAAAGAATAATATTTCTCAAAATATCAAAACTACTATGAAATTATATATAAAAATACCTTATAGTAGTATAGCTGTGTATCAATTTTTTTTTTCAATTTCCCTCAATTTTCAGGTTCAATTTTCGTGTTGTACAATATAATTTATTAAGAGCAATTTACCTTCAGTGTAGTGAACATGAGGCCCAGCTCGCCGTGCTGCAGGCCCGGCTCCAGGAAGTCCTCCACAAAATGTATTTCAGATCCGAGCTGCAGAATACGAGCTCGAACCACCACGAAATGAAACACCGGGAACAGCTCGTCCATACTCCACAGGTAATTCTGACCTGTTAAGACATTTACGTTTAAGATATGTACTGTACTGTATCAGCCTATAAACCACCCACTGCTGAGCGAAGGCCTGTTCTCCAAATAGAAGAAGGGTTACTGTTCTCTTATATTTACGCGAATTTTATTCATTTAATTAAAAGTCTAAAAACGGATTTTATCGCGTTTATTTAAAGTTACTGTTTAACAATATTTAATTTAAATTATTTCCCGACGTTTCGGACCCTTTACAGCGTCCATGATCTCGGGGGACTGAGGTGGTGGGTGTCCGAATAATGAATCAATTGTTACATACCCCGCTTTTTATACAATTATGAATACACACAGAATGAACTTGTTGTGTGCACAACAAGTTCATTCTGTGTGAATAGGAACGGTCAAAAGTAATAATTTATAATTGTATAAAAAGCGGGGTATGTAACAATTGATTCATTATTCGGACACCCACCACCTCAGTCCCCCGAGATCATGGACGCTGTAAAGGGTCCGAAACGTCGGGAAATAATTTAAATTAAATATTGTTAAACAGTAACTTTAAATAAACGCGATAAAATCCGTTTTTAGACTTTTAATTAAAAGAAGAAGGGTTAGATTAATCTTAATCCACCACGCTGCTCCACTGCGGGTTGGCGGATAATTTTCCTACCATGAGCTACAATCGTTATCAGGTGTCTATGATAACAACCGGGATCAACGGCTTTACGTGCTTTCCGAGGCACGATGGGGAGACCCACAAGGACATACACCCAGACCGGTTTTTTTTTTGTACAAATACAAATATCTGTCCCGAGCGGGAATTGAACTCGCAACTGCCAGCGCGCGGTTTCAGGCGACTACTCGTACCACTACACCAGAACGATCGTCAAATTCGTCATTTAGATATATAAATAATAGTAATAAATAAATATGGTTAACATACACACACGGTCGTCTGTTCCTAAGGTAGATAACCAAATGCCTCTGTTTTAGGTAACATCCGGCTGACACATATGTATATTTATTTTTGAAATAAATATACATGTAAATGATAAATATATATTACACCTAGACTCGGGGCGGGTATCGAACCTACAACCCTGGAGCAGAAAGCAAGGTCACTGCCAAACGTGCAAACAGGACAGTTTAATTTTGAATAAACTATACGTATATTGCAGCTTCACCTACGTTCAATTTAAATACTTGTACAATTAATTGTAAGTCACATAAATAACTGTAATTTTACAGCTTCGTTCCTATATATCGTACTATGTAGGTATATTGTTTTACAGCGAATGACGTTCTACTTCTAAATGAATTGATGTTTTATCGAAAAAAAAAAAAGTTTTTGAAACAGGATTGGACCCTGTGAGAAGTGCATTAAATAGTTAAACTTTTTAGTTTCATTATAAATATATCGTCGAGTTTGGCGACATTTTAAGCATATATCTAGGCATATGTATAATAAACGGACCTTTTAAATTCCGAGACAAGCGCGTTCAAACGAACAAAAAAATTATTCTTCTCTATTATAGAAACAATTCACAACTCAATGTAAGAATTATTCGTCAGATGCGTTTTAATATATTGTAAACTTATAGTAAACTTATATATTATGTGTTTGGAAAATTTTTGTACGGTAAAATAGATTTAATATTTACCTAATTCTTGTTGCACGGCCGTTGTCATTTTTTGAAAAGTGCTTCGTATGACGAGAAGCTTCTCTATCGGTGAAAATGTTGTTTTCAATTGCTGAAGTGTTTCAACTGCTTCGTTAAATAATTGCTCTTTCATTGGAGAAAAAGTTGGAGATGTTTGAGGGTTAGTCGACCAAAATTTTCTGTTTTACAAAATAATAATAATAAATACATAAATTTTCTTATTCACTTACAACTTAAGGCCCTTATATAAAACTAGCTTCTGCCCGCGGCATTGTCCGCGTCGATGTCGGTTATCGCGACCAAAAAAAAGTATCTTATAATTACGTCTAATACCTCCAGGGCCGGCCTAAGGCGAACATTGCAAGTGTGCAAGATTCGCATCTTAATGCCCCTATGATAACATTATCGAGATTTATTATCCATAATTATCCTGTGTCGGTAGTCTACACGAAAACAAAAGCCACCAGGCTACTAAAGAAAAAAAGGGGCGTCCGAGATCCACCACCGATGTTTACCCTTGTAGCGTATCCGAATTCCTAAAAAAAAGGTTGTCCGAGATCAACCATCGACTGTAGCCTATCTGAATACCTAAAAAATATGCCCTCCCAAAAAGCTCGAGTGTGCGGCTGCATACGTCGCACACCCGTAGGCCGGCCTTGAATACGTCCAACAATATGTATACAAAGTTTCATGATGATCGGTTAAGTACTTTTCGCGTGTAAATGTATGAAACAAACTTACTTTCGCATTTATAATACGTATGAAGTATGATAAATAAATTTTAAAATAAAATGCAATTAAAATTTGTAGTTATTCATGAATATTTTTGAGTCTCGAAGTTTCTCACTGTTAAAGACATTGTAAAATAATAATTCAAATGGACCTAAATTTATAATTATTTTAATTTATAATAACAAATTAAACAATATGCTTTCTGGAAAATTTTACATTCGAGAATACATATATTTAAATTAGACAAGTTACATCAGCGTTGACTTTTGACTATTTTGACAACCCTCGAGATGTAGCCTTATAGCCTTTCTCGATAATCAGGTTTCTCAAGACCAAAATCTTTTAAATCGATTCCGTAGATTCCAAGATTAGCGAGTGCATACATATAAAATAAAATCCACTTTATAATATGTATATGTAATTCAGTAATACCAGTGTTGGGCATTAGTCAATTAAAATTTCAATTGATTAATTAATTGATTAAAAAATTAATTGTGATCAAATTAATTGCAGTTAAAATTAGTTGCAATTAACTGTTAATTGTACGCTGCAATTAATTTATTTAAATTAATCTATGTTAATTGTATCTTACAATTAAATCAATCACAATTAACTTTTTAATTGTTTTAAAAAAACAATTAAAATTAACAATTATTTTTTTAATAATATTATAAATATAAATTTAAATTGCATGTCACGAATGCCTTAATTTAATTAATGTATCTGTGATTCATATTTTGATATTAATTTTGATTTTGATTTTGATCTTGATTTTAATTTTGATTATGTTTTTGATTTTGATTTTTAATTTGAATTTAATTTTGATTTTAATTTTAACTATTACTACTAATATTACATTAAATTATGCCATTTTTCTGACTTGGACTTTTTCTTACATACATTTTTGGCTTCACTCATCATTGTTTTTCTCAAGTATTCTCATATTTTAGGTGTTTTTTTTTACTAACAAGCTCTTAAAATAAAAAAGGTATCTATCGAGGGACCCCCGTAAAACATAAATTAAAAGGTTACCAACTTGGGAGACTAATTTCCTCGATTTTTATTTAAGTTAAAAAAAACAATGTTACACAACGCGTTATATGAACCCTCCTCCCATCCTCATAACGCATCATAACGTTTTACAAGATATCCCCCCCCCCCACCTTCCCAAATTGCGTTACGTAACACTTGAACATACCTAAACAAAAATAAACACACGTTTAAAAGTGCTCATTAAATTTCATTATTTATGATACAAAACAGTTTTATAAGCAATTTAACATTTCTCAATTAGTAAATTAAAATATTATTTTCACTATCACCGTTATACAAAACAAAATTAATCCATATCGGCTTCTTCTTCATCACTAGACATGTCTTTAATTTCCATATCCTCCCCAGAATCTGACTCGTTTCCCAAGTTTATGATCAACCTGTCTATCACATTGTCATCAAGTTGGCAAATCTTTTCGTTTATGTTTTACGGGGAGTCCCTCGATAAATACGTTATTTTATTTTAAGAGTATATAAGTAAAAAAAAAGCTTGTTAGTAGTTTGTTTCAGCAGAGGGTGGTGCTAAAATTCAATCTTAACTATTATAAGAGTAGATTACTAAAATGTGATTGACAATTTTAAATTTAAACTAATATCTGATTCATAAAAATAACTTAAATTAACAAATTATTGAAAAAACTAAACTTAAATTAGTATGTTATTGACGAACGTTCTGGTGTAGTGGTGCGAGTAGTCGCCTTAAACCGCCCACCGGCGGTCACGGGTTCGATTCCCGTTCGAGACAGCTATTTGTATCTGTACAAATATTTTTTTCCGGTCTGGGTGTATGTCCTTGTGGGTCTCCCCACCGTGCCTCGGAAAGCACGTAAAGCCGTCGGTCCGGGTCGTTATCATAGACACCTGATAACGATCGTTAATCATGGTAGGGAAATTATCCGCCAACCCGCAGTGGAGCAGCGTGGTGGATTAAACTCCAACCGTTCTTCTATATGGAGAAGAGGCCTTCGCTCAGCAGTGGGTTATTTACAGGCTGATACAGTACAGTACAATACAGTTATTGACATAATCAGACTTTGTTATATCTCATATTTTGCCATTATATTTAATATACGGATTTTTTTTACAAATAATTAGTTACATATCTACTTATTTTATATATAACTTTTCATATAATAATTAGTTTTAATTGTTAGTTTTTTATCAAACATGTTAAAATAATTAATAACAAATTAATCGTTAATTATAAAACTCGATCACGATTAACAATTAATTAATTGTCAATTGCGAGTTTTCAAAATTACAACTAATTAATTGTTAATTGCGAGTTCTAACAATTACAATTAAATAATTGTTAATTGCAACAGTTGTGATTAACGATTAATTAATTGTTAATTGTTAATTGTTTTCACAATTTAATTTTGCCCAACACTGAGTAATACGATACCTATAGATATTTAAACTATATTTATAATAGTATAGTATGTAAAAATATATTTTAAAACTCACTGATCGATTCCAAGGAAAGCCATGAGAGTGATATCAGGTTGCTTGTTCCATTTCAATAATCTCCTCCAGTACAAGTCATCCTCCCGTTTGTTGTGCAACGCGTACAATACGAACAGCGCGGGATGCACCCTCGGCAGTAGGGTGGGTTGCAGCAGTGACGCCGCGGATACTACTTCACTGAAACATTTATTTATAACTAGCTTTTACCCGCGGCTTTGCTCGTATCGAAGCCATTAAATAAGTATCAGAGATCATTACAATAGAAATTACTGGAATGCTATGTGGCGTTGAAGTAGCTAGATTTTGAGATTTTTTGACAAACAATTTTTTTTTCTTTCGTAAAAAATAAATAAATAGTATCCTATTTTACTTCTAATACCTCCAAGATTATGTGTACAAAGTTTCATGATGATTGGTTAAGTAGTTTTCGCGTGAAAGCGTTCTTACTTTTTAACTTACAAACTTATTTTCGCATTTATAATATTAAAAGTATGATTAGGGAATTAGGGATCAGGGACTAGAATCTGCTTGGCGGTGAAAGAAATCAAGTGAGAAAAAATGTATATCTCGGGAGAAATTCGCCTATACGTGGGAAAACGTTGCGGATCAAGTTAACATCCTCCTTAATAAGGGAAGATATTTATGCTCAGTAGTATTGTAGATTCAGGTAGGATAATAAGAACAGATTTTAAAATAGGTAGTATCAGGATTTTTGCAGAACTAATAGTATTAAATGTATGTCGCATTTCAAAAGATAGAAATGAGAGAATATTTTATTCGTAATATTAAATTTTACATTGTGATTACTAAATGTTCTATTACATGTTTATATAGATAGTTTTATTAGTTTGCATTTAACTTGGTGACAAATTGTAATTATACCATCAGTCTATAAACTTACCCATCAATAGGATTGTTATGCGTTAGTTGTTCCATTTCATCCGAATCTTCTTTTGTTTTATATGGCAACACTACATCCGTGCCTTCCGGTGGCAAAGCCGGAAATAACAGTCGAACAACTTGGTACAGTCTCGAGGTAATACTCTTAAGTTCTTTGACGGCATGACTTAGTAACAGTGGGTGAACTCTAACACCCCCATAGGTTGTGTTAAACGCGTTTGTGAGATTTAGGACTAATTGTCCCAATGGGTGATATGCAGATTCACAAGCCTAAAATTAGGGAAATAGTTTATTCATTTATTTGTCGAATAGCAGTTCTTTTATTGAACGATCTTTCGAGTTGTAACATTAAATCTTACACTTTGTACTCTGCCCATTTTAATTAACATTTACATAAGATAGCAAAGTATTTAATCAAGATAATATACTTACATTATATAAATACTGTTTTAATTCCATAAAATCGTTTAAAGTCAGACTTTTTTGACCAAATTGCGGTATGACTTCTAAGCAGTCGACTGACTTCTCTAAATCTGATCGCTTAGATTTTTTTGCTGATAGTTTGGTGTGTTTCTCTTTGTGGGAACATGATATGGCAACTGCGACGTTTTGCCATATTTTTACATTGTCTGGTGGAGCCGATGTGCCATTCGAAAAATGGTTGCCAGTTGGAGTAAGGACGGTTTCAGATACACCCATGCATTGAAAGCACTGACGAAATATTGCGTTCCATTTCTGGTTTGGTGCTACGCTTAACTTGCCGAAAGAGCTGAATTGAAAATTATAATTAATTTTTATTCTAGGACCTGCGGATAGACAAATGCACGACACACAGCGAAGTCTTAATAACACAGAACGTTGGGTCTCATGTGGTAGGTACCAAAATGTCGTTCAGACCTTAAAAAATAAACCTTATAGTTAATTTTAATAATTTATAGAGTTGTACTTACTTTGGTTTAGAATTATCTGGAAGTGCAGGATTAGATACATTTAGATGCATAACTCCATTAGAAATTTTGACACCTTCTGTCCAAGCCCCGCTGAGAGAACCCTCAATTTTGTCACCGCTAGAAAAAGTCAAAACTCCCTTTCCCGAAAATACACCCGCCGACCTGAACTCGCCTTCATAATGAGTTCCGTCTTCGAATACCATAACACCATGACCCTGTAAAACGCATCTTATAAATAACTAGCTGTGCCCCGCGGTTTAACCCGCGTTAATTTGAGGGAAAAACGTACTTAAATATTTTTTAAACAATTACTCTCCCGCCTCGTTGGTCGAGTGGTCGCAAGCATTATTGCCGAGCAAGGGGTCTCAGGTTTGATTCCTAGGTCGTTAAACGTATTATTGAGATTTTTTATTTTTCGAAAATTCTCAAGAGTGATGTATTTGCTTTAAAAGTGGATCTATAGTTAAAAAATGCCTAGAGAAGAGAAATAATAAAGGACGCAACGGAAGCTCTCAAAAATATTATTTTCCCCCGTTTTTGTAACATTTCTTATTATTGCTCAGCTCCTATTGGTCGTAGCGTGATGTTATATAGCCTATAGCCTTCCTCGGTAAATGGGCTATCCAACACAAAAATATGTTTTTAATTCGAACCAGTAATGCCTGAGATTAGCGCGTTCAAACAAACAAACAAACTCTTCAGTTTTTAATATTAGTATAGATTAATTTTGGAAAAATAGAAAAAAAAAATGCTTTAAAACTAGCAAACTCACAGTCAATACATCTTGAGTAAATAATCCTTCGTAATAAATACCATCCAGTGTGACTATAAGGCCACAACCGTGTTTTTTGTTGTCACTCCAGTTACCGAGATATTTTTCTCCTTTACCAATATCATCCATGACGCCATACCCATGTTTGACACCAACCAACCATTCTCCAGTGTATATTGTAGCTGTCGACGAAGTAAAATCTCCCTGTTTTTTAATACCGTGGCCGTGAGGATGGCCATCTTTAAAATATCCCTCGTAAATATCCCCAGAAGTGTATTTCAAAACACCATAACCATTTTGCAGATTTTCCTTCCATTCGCCTTCATATAACCCTAAAATATTATTTATCATTATTATGTTAATTTTAAAAATATTTTTATACACGTAAATACAGTAGTAAAGACATTTTTATTACCTACTCCTGGAATTTCCATTTTTCCGTGTCCACATAAAGCATTCAGCTGAAACTGTCCTACATAAAACTTTCCATCCGGCCATTCTATTTTACCGCTACCATGAACCTTTCCATCTAACCATCGTCCAATATACTTCGCATCTTTATAGAAGCCTGACTTATTAGAAAATGTATAACTAGCAGTCCGGATGGCAGGAGGTTTGAATGAGGATTCTTTATTTAAAACCGTTCGAATTGAAGAATTCAGAGCATGTAACCACTCCGTTTTCTCTTCTTCAGAAGTAGTCAATACACATATCACTTCTTCTGGAGTTGTGAGCTGTAGTGCATTTTGTATCGAGTCAGTGTTAGGGACAGTTTCAACCCAAAGTGTTTCTAATGGATGGACATTTGGCGTATTTCCGCTTACGTGGACGAATAAATCATTAAATAAAATGAACCAATGACTGCTAAATCTCCCTGGATTTACCAAATTTAGAGGTCGAGATTTTGATTCTCTAATCAATCGTCTTTCAGGAGTTCTATACTGATCTAAATTCTTTCCTATAGTTTCCCAAAATAATTTCGTCACTTCTGCTTCCTTTCTCTTTTTCTCTTGTTCTTCTATCAAAACATCTAATGATGAAATGACTTTAGCTATTTTTTCTTCTATAGTTGTTTTATTATCACCTTTTTCTCTTTTAGGTAAATGACGCAATAACGACTGCGATATGCATTTATAAGAGCTTAATCTCGTTAATGGCTGCACAAATGCTAATGAGACTATAGCTTCTAATGTTTTTTTGTTATTTTTCTGCTTATTAGTCGGTAATTGATCACTAAATAAATTATAGACACTTGATGGAACATCAACAATATTGTTTATATGAGCGAAACCACCAATAACAATTAAATTGCTTACACTTATGTAATACTTTTTATATAAATAAATAAACTCTTCTAAATTTTTAATTAAGGAAATATCACATTCTTTTATGTGCTTTTCAGCATATTGCCAAGTTGATAGAACATTCAAAGCATTTATATTTAATATGTCACCGAATATATCACAAACAGTTTCATATACATTGGAATGTGCAGTAATTGCTTTACTTTTCTTAAGGAAAGGCTTTACTAGCGAATGATATATTAAGAGCATTTCTTCTAAATATCTTTGAGCAATGGATAAATTTTGAAATTCAGGACATATTGTAGATTCTTCCACAGAACAGTAGCTGATGTTACCAGAAGATAACACTCTCCAATGATAGCATAAGTTTTCAGGTTTGATACCCACATTCTGCGATTCATTGATATTATTTTGGGAATTTTTATCTTTTTCATTATTGAATTCAGCATTTTTCTCATTTAAATTGACAACACTCTCTGTAAATCCATCGAAATGTTTTCCCATGTAGAAAATATTTTCATTCTGAGTGTAAGCAAGAGTGTGGTTATTAGTAGCTATCATGTCTCTTATACGATCGCTATCAGAATTTTCAGTGAATTGTTTTGGACTACTTTTATCTTCCCTTGATTCAAAACTAACCTGATGGAAGTGATTGTATCCCCACATAAAAAGGCGTCCATCTAATGTTAAGGCGGTGCAATGCCATTTACCACATGAAACCTTTTGTAGGCCGAAACCAGACAAACTCATAACTATCATTGGCTTGACTCTTTTCACTGTATCACCTATACCCAATTGACCATGTGATATGTCACCCCAAGTCCACAACTCAGTCGCTAGTATGTTTTTACCAAGTTTTGACATGTTTTTGAGATTCTCATTTTTTCTTGCTGTTTCAAATTCTTTTTCACTACTTATCGTACTTGTTGAAAATTGAAGATCTTCAAACTTGTTAGATATGCAAATGTACATGAGCGAGTTATATTCTTCATTAAAGTTACGATTTAAGAGCTCAACAGTTTCATTGTTATCACTGCTTCCACTTACATGTCTAGATAAAGTAGCTACTTTGTCTCCAACTGTTTTTACACCTTCATAAACAAAATTTGTAAGGTTGGAAACATTTTCTTTAAATATTCTTGTGGGTTTTTCGGTATATTCTACTAAATAATCTTCCCCTGCTGACACCCAAGACAGTTGTCTACTTAAAAATTGTCTTGCAGCATCAGTATTGATAAATATATTATTTATTTTTTCTGTACTAGCATGAGGACTTTCAGGATTTTCTACATCAACATTATCACTTTCTTCTTGTATTCCATTATCTATTTCTAAGTTATTATTTGCATAATGTATGGCATCAGGCTTGGCAACCTTAGACTCTTCAGATGAGGGACTAGAGTCTTCAGTAAAACTTTGAGCATCAACATGAACATCAGTCTGGGGAGCAGTTGTACTGCTTGAATCTTCACTAGACTTACTTATATGAACTCCAAGGGGGCAAGTTTCAGACAAGGAGGGAACTGAGGCAGGTGATGCCAAACCTATAATCGTTTGACACTGAGAGCAATTGGAAGCAAATACTTCTTCATCATCATTTTCACTATCCGTATCACAATTACCAGACTGTCTAACATTTTTTCTTGCTATCACAGCGGCAAAATCTTGGCCCACGGAAGCACTATACACCGTTCTCCCCTCAAAGAATGGAACTTTCTTTATACTGCTGGTGTCTAATGCTATCTGTGGCATAACACCTGAACCCCAAAGATGTCCATCACTACTAATAAATAGTTGCCCAAAATCATTTGTAACTACATTTCTAAACTTAACCTTATAGCTAGAACTTTTAAAGCCGTGAGGGCAACACTTTGAGTCCTCTTTCACAATGATTTCTTCTTTGTTTTTAAAACTAGTATTTGTTTTGTATAGACGTCCATGTACATCAATAATATAAAGGATATCATTGTGATAAGATATGTCTATGGCTGAAATACCGTTTATTTTTTTAAAGCTTAAGTTATCTTCCTTGACTGTGCAATAAAAGAGGCCATGGTCACTTCCAAGAACAATGAAATCTGTGCCCAAAGAACAAATTTTTACAATCTTATCAGGTACCTGTTGTACCGAGGGTAAGTTTAATTTTGTTATACCTCTCCAGAACTTGTGTTGACTCATTTTAGGAACACTTTCTTCTTCCTTCGACTGAAACTAGGCGGATCATTATTACCAATTAGTGTTTATTTGTTCACAATAAACTCGTATTTATATTTAGTCAATAAAATATTCTGATCTTGACCTTGTTCTTGAGTTATAGCACACATTGATTCAGCAATACTTTTCAAAACATCCATAGATTTATTTATCATGAAAAATTGATTAACTTCCAATACAGACTAAGAATAGGTTGACGTTTGACAACCGTTGTTCAAGTTGTCAAAATTAGATGTCATTTTTTTAGGCCGTGTTCTGATATACACTGTGAGCACTGCTCAATTTTCTCACCTCAAAGTGCTCAATGCTCTCACTGGTGAAAACTTCGTCCTTTGCAGACTCAGCTTGGACTCAGCACACTGCCGCATTACCATAGAGAAATATGTGACGTCATAAATCGCCAAAATTTTTGTACTGTGAATGTAATTGTACACTAAATAATAATATTTCTTGTTAAATAGAATACGTGTAGATGATAAATATTTACATTGTCGAAAACTGAGGATGATAGTATACTGACAGTCCAGTAGTAGTTTCGCTTAAGTTCCGTTTTAAACAGTAGCCAGTATAGCACAATACAGCAAATTAAAAAGGAACGGCTTCGCAGTATACTGAATTGATGTCACACCTTACAGTGCTCGTATTGTAAATTGGAACACCGCCAATATCAGGGTTTTGTTAGAACGTGTATCCGAACAGCGTAAAAATTATCTGTGTTCTAAGCAAAATTAAACGTGGGTAGTGGTTGAATAGGTACCTACTCTGTTACAAACCAAGGAATTTATATCGTTTGTATATAATAAATTCCTTGGTTACAGACATAGAGATTATAATACCGCTATGAATGCAGAGTAGGGATGTTCATCGGAAAAAAATTATCGATAATTTTACTATCGATAATTATCGTATCGTGTTATCGATAGTTATCGATAATTATCGAATGAACAGTTATTGATAATTATCGGATGAAAAGTTATCGATAGTTGGTGACAGTTATCGATAATTATCCGATAAAAATTATCGATAGTTGAAGACAGTTATCGATAATTATCGGTTCAGTTATTGGACGACGAAAAAAAGGTCATCCGCCGTCCAGTATCAACATTTACCGCAGTACCCTATCCGAATACCAAAAAAAGGTCATCAATTCTTCCTATCAAAATTATTACTCAATACCAATCGATTGACACATAACCATAACTATCGAATCCCAATTATCGATACTTATCCAAAACGGATACGGATACGGTTACGGATCCAAAAACAATTATCGTTAATTATCGGATCAAACAAAATTATCGATAATTATCGGATAAAAACTAATCAATAATTATCGAATGACAAATTAATGATAATTATAGGATCACAATTATCTCGATAACTATCGATAATTATCGAGTAGTTACGAATTATCGATAATTATTGCACACCTCTATTACAGAGCTTAAAAAAATTGAAGTTGTCAAGTTCGTGTTCTAGTGCTCGTGAACGTGAAGTTTTAATCTCGCCTCTTTCTTTTTAAAAATGGCGAGTCGCGCTGGAGCATCTAGACGCGTTCCCGAAAATGAAGCTGCAATTACTTATGTTCAGTGCGATGGATTGGTAAATAATAATACTCTACTTTTAATTTAAAAAAATAATGATGTTAATCACTTAAAAGAGCATTCCTTAAAAATCTATTGACGCGTCATGTTAACTGTGAACTTTACTTATTATGGAACTTAATATCAGATTTAGTGTTAAAACAAAGTTCTTGTACAACATTTTAACTATTTAACAATATTTACAATATGCAAAAAGGAACTATCCTTTGGAGAATATCGATCGAAATATGTGTATAGGTTATATATTACCCCAAAAATTTCTTTATTTACCTGTGAATACTTATGACTCATGAACTGTTTTGCGATGCTCGCCTCACTTTCATCTATATGATGTTATAACTTTGTTTGTTTCAAAGGCATTGACCTTTACATACAGTTATTGTGGTTAACAAAAAATTTATTATTTTTATTGAATGTTGTTTCTTTGTTTTGTTTAACTGGCCCGTGGTGTAGTTGGCAGTGGCCCTGTTTTCTGCTCCAGGGTTGTGGGTTCGATTCCCGCCCCGAGTCTGGGTGTAATATGTATTTATTTATATATGAATATTTATACAAAAAAAAAAAAATGTATATCAGTCAACTGTTACCTAAAACAGGCATTAAGTTGCCTACCTTAGGAACAGATGACCTTGTGTGTATGTTAAACATATTTATTTATTTATTTATTTATTTATTTATTGTATATTCTGTTGTATCAGATATTATGTTCTTAAAATTGATAGAAGGTATTCAATATATAATATATATAATAATATATAGATTATTATAATATATATTAGTCTAATTTATGTATGATTATTTTTTTATTTCGTCTAATAATTTACATTTTCATCTATATTTTTTTGTGTATATCAAATATTTAAATAACAAGACAAAACAATAAAAAAATAAATAATTAAATGAATAAAAGAATTATTCACGATAATCTGTGTTTCATGATTTATTATTAACTTGTTATGATAAAACCAGTTATTATTGTTTTGTTATTTATAATTAAATCTGTTCCTTATGTCAATAAATTTCAATTAAATTTTTTTTTTATAGGCGGTAATGAAAATAGTGAAGCACTGTCATGAAGAGTCATACAGTAATATGGAAGTGGCACAAGGGGCGCTACTGGGGCTGGTGGTAGAAAATAGACTAGAGATAACTAATTGCTTTCCATTTCCAAAACATGATGACACCATGGATGAGGAGGAATATCAACTGGATATGATGCGGAGACTACGTCGTGTTAATGTAGATCATTTTCATGTGGGTTGGTGAGTAGATTTTGTGTTTTTGTTTGATATTAATATTGTAGATAGATGAAAATAATTGTTTAAAAAAATAAATGAAAAATATATATGTAAATATATAAAAGACGATTTTTAGTCTCCTAATGTACAGTACCTGGATGACCGAGCTTTGCTCGGTTAAATTATATTTAGAAACGAAAAATTACATACTAATGAAATATGAATAATATTTTCGATCTTACCGACATAATAATAAAACAATAAGAACTGGTTATTTAAATATAAAAAATAAAAAGAGCTCTCAATAATAGTTTTCTCCACAAAAAAATAAACTTTAAAAAGAAAAAGGAAAAAAAAATTGGTATGGAGACACCTAGACTCGAACCCGTGTCTTCTGATTTCGAATCCGCCCGTTCCCATCCGAGCTATTATAAACTTATCAATGACAGCGAAATTTACCTTCGTATTCTAACGATATTTTTTAATTGCCTGAAAAAAGGGATAAAACGACATTTTCTAAAAATAAATCCTAGCTAGATCGATTTATCGCCCCAAAAACCCCCTGCATACTAAATTTCATGAAAATCGTTGGAGCCGTTTCCGAGATTCAGATTATATATATATATACAAGAATTGCTCGTTTAAAGATATAAGATTATTTTGTCATTGTGTTGTATATATATTTAAATTGATGTTACAATTATATATAATACTGGCTTTATTTAATCATGGCTATATTTGTAGTTGGCGATGAGTTGGCAATAATTACTATTTAGCCCACTTGATATATATTCCACCCTTAATTCATATTTCTATGTTTAATGTTATGTATTTCAAATGAAATTGTGGTCTTCATATACTTATACTTATAAAATAAAAAGGTCCAACTCATTTACAGTTATTATCTTGAAAAATTTCTACAATTTTGCAACTAAATAGTTGGCTTGTCAATCTATCGTTTGTTTTTATACATTATTATTATTTTTTAATATATTACATATACCATAATTTCAGGTACCAGAGCGCAGATGTGGGTAACTTCCTTAGTCAGTCACTATTGGAGTCTCAGTATCACTATCAAACGTCAATTGAGGAAAGTGTTGTAGTTATTTATGACACTAAGAAGTCAGCTAGAGGATTCCTGACTTTGAAGGCTTATCGTCTCACACCTCAAGTGAGTTTTTCATTAACAAACTAAGAGAAATGGCAAATCACAAATGAAATTTTAAAAAATTATCTAAACTTGACCAAATTTCTAAACTAAACCTTATTCCAAGTGTTACTAGTTCTAAATTTCAAATATGCCTAATTTTTGTATATGAATTTTTGTACAATCTCTGACTGATATACTTGTATTCATTGAATGAAACTTTTTTAAACAACCTGTGATTGTAAAACAGCCTATACAGTAGTTTGTGTGAGGAGTGCTTTATGTTGTTGCTGGGCCATCACATTTATTTTTCTACAAAATTATTTTATTATAAAAATACTTAAAAAATGCAATATTAACAAATTAGTACATCGAATCGTCATCTCAGTGCTCTTTCTTATTATGAATTAGCTGTATCTGTGACTTCATTCGCAAATGCTATCCCTTCCCAATAGATAATTATGAAGGCCAGAAGATGAGCCATACAGTCACAACTTTCTGTACATTCTGGGTTTCAAGTTATTTTGATCTAATAGTGAAGGTTACGATATCTCCAATTAACAAGCTGTCCTTGTAATAATCACTGCATAACATATAAAATATCTCATTACTAACAAAAAATAAATGGAATAGGAGTACATATTAATAAAATATTACTGAGTATACATTTTGACTCACCCATTCTCTTGAAAGGGAACTGTGCCGATTTTAGAGACAAAAAGTACTTAGTGTCCCTATCTCCCTAGCTCATAATATGAACTCAAATCATGCCCAGTTTTGTTTAAATTCATTCAGTTTTGGCTTCAGTATCGATTAGTGTAAAAAGATTCCAAAAAGATTTTCAAATGTCTTCTATGTACAGAATTCGTTACATAATAGTTTTATTATAATTAAATTTTAAAATTTAATATATTTCTGGTTTTGAACAGGAATAGTAGTAGCAACTATTTAGTAGTAGTAATTTATTTTACATAGCAATTTTTTCAAATGTATATAAGTTTTTGGCTACATTTGAACATTATATTTTTGTCTCTATACTTAATAAGGCATAAATAGTTAGCAAAGAAACTTGCATTTTTTCATATGATTTATGCATTTTATTCTATCTAGTATTACAAGTTAAAAAATTAGAAACGACCACTAATAAAACATTTGGTATTGTTAATAAAACATGTATGGTTTATTGCAGTTTATTTTCTCTATGTATGTCTATTTAATTTTTATTAGTTTGAAATAAATATTAAAATTATATCTTTTTTAAGGCAATTGCAATGTACAAGGAGAGAGATTACACACCAGAGGCGTTACGTAACTTGAAGATTGGTTATGAGAGCTTATTTATCGAGGTGCCCATTGTAATCCGTAACTCGCCACTTACAAACATCATGATGTCAGAGCTTTCCGAGATGATCCCTGAGGAAGAAGGTTCCAAGTTTCTCGACCTTGGTACTGCTTCAGTGCTTGAAGGTAAAGTTTTGGTTATTAAAACTATGGTTATAGGATCTCCACAAAAAATATAGATAAATAATTTTTTATGTTGGTGAACAGAAAGAATTATGAATTGATTGAATTGTTATTGTAATATATTTTTGTAATATATTTATAAAGCAAATGATTTCTCTTAAAGTTTGTGGCTTACAGTAGTGTGATATAAGTTTTAACTTGAATAAAGTAAAAAAAACATTAAGATATACATTTCATTATTTTTATATTGTTTAAAGTTTATATTATAATTATGTAAATGAAAATAAAATAATAACAATATTGAAAATATTATTCTAAAACATAGTTTAAATAATTTATAGGTCAATTAAGGAGCTTAATGGACCGAGTTGATGAACTCAATCAAGAGGCGATTAAGTTCAACCGCTACCAACTTCTGGTGGTACGTCAGCAACAAGACAAACACCGCTGGTTACTGAAACGTGCCCAAGAGAATGCTGCAAGAGCTGCCAAAGACGAACCTCCACTGCCAGAGGAAGACGTAAACAAACTCTTCAAGCCACACACAGTTCCACCACGGCTGAACCCTATGATTGTCGCTGGTCAAATCAACACATACAGCCAGCATATCAGCCAGTTCTGCTCTCAGAGTCTTGCTAAGTTGTATCTGACTCAAGCACTTCAGAATGCTAAGGATGCAAAGCAGAATAATTAGATTTGTATACTTTGTAATAAATCCTGAACTGTGTAAATATTTTGTTTTTATGAAATCCTAATATAAACAGGTTGAATGCGATTAAAATGTTTTCAATGATTTAAAATTCTCTATTTTGTGTAATCTTTTACCATTTGAGCAACATTACTAACAAGGCATTTAAACAAATAGTATTGTGAGGAAATGTGTGATTGTTCTGGTCTGATCAACACACAGACAGCATATAAGTCACTTCTGTTCGCAGTCTCAATAACTTATATTGAATGAAGCCCTAAAATGCTAAGAATAACCAAATCACTTATAAATTAGTGAATAATAATAAGTTAATAAACAGTTACTTCATTGGTGCAAAACAAGAGCTGTAAAAATGTTTTTATTAATTCTCATTAGTCATTATAAACAGAAAATTATTCTGTTAATGTGATTGTGTTAATAACGTTTTTAGTGATGATTGCAATTAATCATTACCTATAATAGTTACTATTAACAACTGGATAAAATATCAAATAACCAATAATATACATGTAAATAGCCACTCTAAGCACAATTTTTTAAATCAAATTTTAATACTTTAATATGTTATTATTTAGTTGTTTCTGTATAATTTAAATATAAACTAATGTTTAAAATAGTTAAAGGACAGGTACACCATGCATTCGTTTCTATTGAACTACATGCTGAGTTTTGTAGTTGTATCAATATAGTTAAATATATAATATTTAAAAATAAATAGCATTTATAATATTCACATTTATATACACATAAACGTATAAATGTTTTTATTGTAATAACGTTTTCAGTCACCAACCCTATTGAAAAACTACTATGATCCGATACAATGCGACAAAAGCCGCATAGAAATCAATTAAATATTGGTTTCTATGCGGCCTTTGTAGCTTTCTGTCGGATCCTATTGGATTTTTTCAATATGGAAGTCACTGGTAATGTTTTGGTTTACAAGAGTTAATAAGACATCCACAGTCCACAGTTAGTGTTAAAAAAATCCTTACATTTTTCTAGAATTTATTTCTGGTATCTATAATTAAGGTGACCAACTATTTTTTGTTCAAAAAGAGTACACTTTGCAAGTATTATATTAAAAACAAAAAAATTGAAAAAAAAAAGTTCCCAAACGGTCAATTTTTGAAAAAGTTCTGGCAATTTATTGACGACAGTTATCGATAATTATTGGATGAAAGTTATTGGACGACGAAAAAAAAAAAAAAAAAAGGTCATCCACCATACCACCATTACCAATTCCAATACAAATGCGTATAACATTATACAAATGAGTACTTTCAGAGTACAGGATTTGAAAAGAGTACGGTTTGCGAAAAAAGAGTACAAAACTCAGTAAATGAGTACAGTTGGTCACCTTACTATAATTGAATGATGAGTGGAATTTAGTTGTACAATTAGGACGGTATTTGAACGGTACGGACGGTATTGGAAAAGTCACAAAGAAGATTCTGGTTTTAAAGTTCCAATACATTTTTTTTACTTGCTTGTTCTTTTTAAATAAACTCGTGACTTACAATATTTTAATTTTTTAAATAACTATTTTTCATTATTGACAATTATTATTCGATATTATTACTAATGATAAAATATTTTATTACTCTACTACTTATTTATATTTATTTGTATAATTTAAAATAAAAAAAGCATTGCGTTTAACTATGGAGACTATTTTTCTCAGTACTTTACCATTCTGGTTTCATATACATGTAGTATATCCGTTGTACTAGTTAAATTTGCAAAATTATCATTCTTATTTAATATAAGAGGAAAAAAAAAAACACTTTCCTTGTTTATAACTGGATAGGGTTGCATAATTACTTAATTAGGCTAATTTTATATTTATAACGCGGGTCATGATGTTTTTTCCGGGTACGCATAACTAAGCTAGTGCCGACAAAGTTAATGGCGATACAGGATTGTCCCTTGATTACCACAAATTGCTTTATCCCGACTGACTTCGACGCCGCCCCTGTATAATTGAGGGCAATTTATCCTACTCCTAAATTACGCAATTTTACTAAACTTTCAATGTTTATAATATAGGTACCTATGTTATATATTTTTTAGTATAAAACTAAAATATTAGTATATAAAGCCATTTTTAATACATTATATGAAAGTATTTAATATAATATTTTTTTAGGAAAGGAAATGTTTTTCTAAATAATAATTTCATAAAAAATACGCCTAGTATAAAAAAATAGTTAAAATATCTTTATACATGTGTGCTATGAAAGAAATAAAATCTAAGGACTTGTTTCACCTGTTGCTGATAGTTTATCTCGCACATGTTACTGATATGTTTGTAGATGGTAATATGTTAGTTATGTTCTTCGTTTTGGACAAAATGTCCTGTTGTTACTTCAATTGATACGTCCAGATTCGATAAACAGTATTTCACAAAAAAAAAATCGATCAGACTTCTTAACATTTTGCTCATCATAACTTTAATATTTTTTGTAGGTACCTACCTACTTACTTAATAATTATACAATTAACAATTATTATTTTTAAGTAAATTTAAGATAACAAAAAACTAGAAACTTTATATTTTTCTATGAAGAAGATGGATTGAACTTTATTTTTCTACGCTGCTCCACTGTGGACTGGCATATATTTAGCATGTATGCATATTGGCATAGTTACATGTCTTGGGACTTGTTCCACTGGTTTCTGATAAAGTTTTTTCGCACATGAGTTACTGATAGGGTTTTTAGGCAAGAGGCAAAAAAGGCTCTTTAGGCCTGTTTTACTTCGACTAATAAAATACAATTTTTGCATTCATATTATGTTGCGAATAGAATTATCTGACAGATAAAGTGGAGTTTAATGGTGACAATGAAAAATATATCATAAAATTTTATCTGTTGGATTACTTTATACGTCGTATAGCTATATCAGCAACCGGTGAAACAGGCCCTTAGAATATTTTCGAAACATACAAGTTTTCTTGTTTTCCTTCATCGCCAAGATACATTTTTGCTAAGTCGGGATTTTGGAACTTTTTAAGTGAAATTGTGCGATTCTTTCGTCGAAAGCGGGACATAGTAAAAAATGTTATATAATCAGAAGTTTTTAAATATTTATCTTATTTATTTGAATTCAAATTACGTTTACGTGACAATCGACTACGTACGTACAATCGTTTACGTGACTATCGTTAAATAATTGAGTCTTATTCGTCTTCTGAAATAAAAGGGCGGGCGGCCAGTCCACTCTTGTCTGTGTCACCCGCCCACGCTTCCTCAGCACGCTGCACGCACAGTCGAGTTATCCCCCAAAAGCGGGACTGAGCATGTCCCGCGAGGGTCTTAGTCTTAGTCAGTCTCAAGTCTTTATTTAACTTGCAATGTTTGTATGCTTGTTTGTATGGTCGGGTCAATTCTTGCAAATGAATTGTAAATCAGTTATCTTAAACCAATTTAGATGTAATTTGCATATACGTTTATTAGTGAAATACATTTACACAAGCTTAATATCGCAACAGCTTTTTTTTAATTTAAATATTTGTAGGTAATGTAGTACATTGGTGGTTTTGATTTGATATAAAGATTATATTGTGCATTTTCCATTTACAGAGCACAATGTGTGTTATCAATTAAAAAACTGCAGGCTGTAGAGGCACTATTAGGCAAAAGATTTAGACACGGAAAGAGCTTATAGAAAAGATCCATACCACCGCGAATGAAATACGAGCGGAGGTAGATAATAATATGGTCAGCCGCTCAACACGGCAAATTGTATTAAGAACAAAAATATGTTGCCCATGTCGGGCCGGGATGGGAATCCGGTCCTGCTAGACACGGCGTCGTCGGGACTGTTCAGAGGTGAGCCAGACAATCCCAATTGAGGACAAGTCTGGCCTTTTCGCCAAGGCCAGCCTGTCGCTGGACGGATGCATGTTGCCTGCAGATCCGGGACCCTCCAATTAAAGCAGCTAAAGGCTCCCAAGAGTTTAGTATGGTATTGCACTCCCAAAGTGCCGAGTCCGACATGGGTCTAGGACTGCCTATCTGGGCGTCCTAGGTATCATCCGTAAATGGATTCCGCTGCGTCACAAAAAAAGGTATTCCCATTGTAAATAAAAGAAAAAATATACTTGACACTCGATTATCAATATTTAGAAAAAAAAGGTTCATAGCCTCTGACTTAGTATGGCGCATTTAGCCGAAATTTGGTTTTAAATTCATAGATTCTTCTAGAATGTGGCTATGAAAAAAAAATGTCATTCGTTTTGTTGCTTGTTTTCTTATAATAATAGAAGGCTCTTTTTTTTCTAATGCTTTAATATTGCGTTTTATTAACACATGGCGCACTTCCCCGATTTGTGGGCAAAGTGCGCCTGGTCAGACTGTTTTTAAATTTTATGCTAAAATTCATTAATTTGATGTCAGATTCTAATGAGACGACATTGGTTGTTGTTGCAAAACATCACAGATCCTTATAATACCATGAGTTAGTGTCACTCGTGAACTTAAACACAAGTAATATTGCACCAAAGTCAACTATGAAAATTACTTAATTGTTACTTTTTCAAATAAAGATGACAGTATTACCTCTACATATTTACAATGAAAAACATAAAAAAATAATAATTACTTACAAATAATAGTTATAGTATAAATCATGACCACGTGGAGTTGTGGAGAAACTTTAGGTAAGGCTGACCTCGGCAAAAAAGCCAGACTCCCATAACTTTATCAATAAAAAATAATCCATAGAAAATTGAAAAAATAACTAAAATACAAAAATACTTTTCTTCCCACCTATTAGGGAAAGTCTCCATTCTACTCGTATGTGCTTTATTTTTTCAATTTTCTATGGATTATTTTTGTTAATAGAAATATTGGATAGAAGACACTTGGTAATTTAAGTATTTTTTATTTTTATTTTCTAAATCGATATTGTTTATATTTTTATAATTTTAAAATTTTAGGCCGTACTTTGCTGTTTATTTTTGATTTGATAGTTTTTTATAGCATTTATTATTCGGTAACAGATATAGAAAAAAAAGTTAAATGATTTCTGTATTTTCAAGTTTGTAAAGACAACAAATTAAAACTTATCAAAGGATAAGTTTTAATTTTTAGTCTTTTTGGGTTTTAGACTCTTTATGTGAAATTCACGTCCACTTGTTGTTCATTTCCTTTTAAATGTACGTTTTCGTTTAACTTGGGCAGTGATTGTCTTGCATGATCTTCATGACGTTTTAAGGTCGGCCGTTGTCGTGGCAAGGTTTCTGCTAGCTACTAAATTTAAGATACCCATTCCAGTTTTCAACGATCATCGATTCTGCGAGCTATATGCTCCGCTCATTGTCATTTCAGCTTTGCTATGCGTGGAACTACGTTAGTTATAACGATCGATTCCTCTTGTCATTTACGCTTCTTTCACATAGCAAGTTCACATACTCGTACATTGAGCATAGCTCTTTACATTGCCCGATAATTACCCTAAGGATTTATATAAGGCTTAAAGACATAAAAATAAAAATAAAAACTGGAAACTTGTACTGTTTTTTCATTCTGAAGTCTTTGGTTTTCAGGTACGAATGGATTCTGTACTAGAAGACGCCGTTTAGTTCTCTGAATGCTGTCCAGCAGAGCCGAATTTGGCGGTTTCCCGCTCTCGAGATAGGATCTATCTAGTTGTATAATCTTTAAATTCTTGCGTTTTTATTCAAACATCTAACACTTAAATGTACTTATAAACAATCTACAGTAATTGTAGTTCTATTAGTGATATTTCTTAGTTCAAACTCTAAAAAAAATTATTAAGTTTTTGTACATATTGTTTCTTTATACCATTCTTTTACTTTATTTCATCGAAGAGTAACTTTTTTGTGTAATTTATTTAGCCTATTTAGACGATGTTCACAGTGGGTAAAATACCTCTCGGGGGTCAATTTCAATTATAGATGGTAATTATAATCAGTCACCTGTAACATTTACCTGCACGCTCATAAAATTAAATAGTTTGCATTGCGTGTGTTATCGCGTTCGACCTTAATACGTATTATTTATGAGACAATTTTCATTTAATAAAGCTATCAGGGAAAGGAAATAAGATGTCAGACGGCGGTCCAGGTGACTTTCGTGACCAATTTTAAAAGTCCCTGCTAATGACTGCTGTGAACCGCAATTAGGATTCGAGAATAAACCGCAAAGGTTACGTGGATGAGTCGATTTGGGTATAATTTTAAGAAACAGGTATGTTAGGTCCCTACATGATATTTCTTTTTACTTCATTTTATTCACACTAAATACCGATGATGTCCATTTCAAAAAATAACATAATTATTAATTTTGATAGAGATGTATTTTAAGTAAAATTAGCATATTAAAAAAGTGCTATCTTTCTTAGTCACATAACACGATCTTAAGTTGGCGCCAGTTTAAAAATTTAAATTATTTACGGTATTTTTTCTTTTTAAATAAAATAAGATTGCGATAAGCGCTTTGCTTTAAAAAAAAAATAGGATATTTGCTTTACGATTTAGTCACATTGATTAAAAAAATATTACACATATTTTTAAAATGTTGGTTAACACTAGAAGATAAATTATTATGAAACATAATCATCCTTTGATCTCGGTCGTTGTTGGGTAAAAACTACATTAAAGGTACAATTGTCAAAATAATTTGAGTTATATATTATATTTAGCAAGGATATTATTATATTAAGCTAGGTGCTTACTAGCGAGATCACTATAATTCTAGATAGGACGTAAAATACACTGCTAAGAAAGTGGTAATTTAATTCCATTATCTTCATCGTCCTTATTATTTATAGTAAAAGTCTTTATAAATTGATTGCATTGTGATACCAGTTTGAATCATAAACATTTTTTTAAATTGTAAAATAATAGTAAATGAATGAGAAAAAAAATAGCAGATTAATATAATATCACCAATTTTATTAATCATCAGTCAAAATAAAAGTTATTAACAAGTTGAAGAGCTTTTTTTTCTTCTTAAATTTACATTTTATAAAAGTTTATTGTATAATTGCTTAATTAATCTTAAATATTTTAATTTTAATTTTTATGTCATACAGTAATGTATATGCTTGCCTATAATAGGCGACATGTTGGACTTACCTTTTATGAAATGTATTTAACATTTGACAAACAATATTTCATGTAAATAATTTATAAATTTATATTTATTTAAAATATTAGATTTAATATTGAACGGTTAACGTAATAAAGACGATAGTTCTGGTGTAGTGGTGCGAGTAGTTGCCTTTACGCCGGCGGTTGCGGGTTCGATTCCCGCTCGGGGCAAATATTTGTATTTGTGCAAATATTTGTTTCCGGTCTGGATGTATGTCCTTGTTGGTTTCTTCGCCGTGCCTCGGAGAACATGTAAAGCCGACGGTCTCGGTTGTTATCATAGACACCTGATAACGATCGTTACTCATGTTAGGGAAATTTTATCCGCCAACCCGCAGTGGAGCAGCGTGGTGGAACTTATCAGTTAATTTCATAATATAAATTAAAAACATAATCACATACACCAAAATAACACGAAGGTGAAAATATATTATCTCAAATTTATTTTTAATTAATTTTACATATTTCACTTACAAGTAAACGAGTAAACGACTTAAACAGGTGGATCCAATTTATTATCAACCTCAAATAACTTTTGCATTTAATACCATAAATGATCAACTCTTCGTACCGCTCATATTTTTTGTGTCGGGATGATACCACACTGCCGGTCTTCGGTAATTTTATTATGCAAATGCGGCATAAAGTGTTGCCAGCTATAATCGTTCAAATTACTGCTACCCAGAGACAAGTGCACGGGAAATGGCGCTGCTAAAAAATGGCGGGAACTCGTAATGTGCTGTAAATACAGCAATCAATCGGCATCTTGTGCTTATTAAGCGAGAAATCGAGTATTTCATGTTAATAAAAATTAGTTCAGAAGATGATAGTAATCAATTTGTAGGTCAACAGTTTCGTACTTACTTATAATGACCGCCAAGATAGACTAATAAAAAGTGATTGTTTCTTTTTTTTTAAATTACGTTGTACATACGTTCGCGAATATTTACTTTTTGCGACATTTTGACTCTTATCCATTCTTCCAAAGGAACCGTATTTCATATCGGAATAAAAAGTATCCAGAACACTTTCGGCGGGATACGCGTCTAAGATAGAAATAGACAGAAATGAAAAAAAATATTGCAGTTTAGGCCTCATTATCGATTCAATTGAAAAAATGTTAAAGAAATAAATAATAATGCACAGAATTGGTCATGTTATAGTTTTATTAATAAGTATAAATTAACTTTCATATAATCAATTCCAGTTTTGATGTTCTAAGACTTTTATCGTTGTAAAATTACAAAATTATATCAAAATGGGTGACTTCTTACGAGGTTATGTTAGGAGGGACACAAAAGAGGAGGTCCTGAGTTTGTTACTGATAAAATTAGCTGACCTTCGGATATCGATAACACAGCTTTGATAATATTTAAGTATTGGTTTTGGTGGATTTAATCAAAAGCTTGCATATTACTGTTATTACCTTGCGTGGGTTAATTTCAAAATATACGATAAAGGAGGCAAAAATAATATTTAGGCTGCCAGTCCTCGGTGTAATTTGGAAGATTGCTTCTGCGCCGCCGCTCGTTTTCTGTGAATTTTTTAATTAAATTACGAACCAGATGCTGTCCAGTTGGAATCGGAGCTTATCAGCCCTACCGCGTAATTTATTTATAAGCCTTTGTCTTCGTCAATATATGTAATGCTTGGTAGTTTACAACGGTAATCCCATAAGAGGTAATCACTGAAATTCGTCTTTTATACAATTTTACTCGACTGTGGAGAAGAAATTAAAATTGTGTACTTATAAAAATATGTATAAATATTCGTTTATAGCTCGAAAACTGCGGACTTTCATTTTAGCAAAAACTGTCATGTCATGATGTCATGATGGAGTCAAGCTGTAATTAATTATGGCTCACTTGCATTCACTCCTTAGAGTTTAATGCTTATCGTTAGATCATAACTATTATTGTTTTTTATAACAGCTAAACAGTAATTTCGATATGGTTAAATTACATAGCTGTCTTTAGTTAATGGTAAGTTTTAATATCATCTGCGGCTTGTAGCGAAGAATTATGACACAATTTATATAGGGATAAGTTGTTTTTTTTTTCTAATAAGTAAAATCATAGATAGCTTACACAATGGCTGTTAATCTAACTTACATTATTTAAATTTTTTCCGTAATCGTCCTTAAATTTGCATTTTTATTTTTAATCGAAACCTTTTTTTTCGAAACCAGCTACTAAGCCGCAACTAGTTCACAATATACATTATAAATTAAAAATGATATTATATTTTTCTTTTATAGGAAACAATTGAGTATTTTACCGTGCGGTGACTGGCAGAGAAGAGTAGTCCCGCTCTTAGGTGACTAAGTGGTGGGAACAACTGTATAACAACCAGGATGATGATGAGCAGCAGCTTTACCATATCCTGACACAACACACTGCGATCAACAACCTGCCTTTCAAGCGTGGTGAATATTGGCAAATCTCCACCAGAGATGATGGAGGAGGCCTACGTTCAGCAGTGGACATCCAACGGCTGATGTGGTGGTGGTGGTATGTTGAAATTGCTTATTGAATCTGAGTCAAACAAACCATGTAATTAAAAAAGAAGTTTTCAACGAAAGTGGTAGTACCTAATTAAGTTGTTTATAATTAACTTTAAAATTGATTTAGTGGAAATGGTGAACTTAATAAAATGCAGGTGACTTCAAGATCTACTTTCATAATAAATTAATAATTTTAATAAGTATCGTTCTGGAATTATTTTGGAAAGTGGTTTCAACCAAAAAAGACTTGTGCTACATTGTATTTTATTAAAAGTATGATTGACTTTTCGTTATCTATGCCACCAAATGTAGGTAAAAAAACTGTAATTAAAAAATATATATATTAAAATACATTTTTGGTCCGTTGACTTATGATGCAAAAAATATAGCATTAAAATACACATTTTGTTATCTGTATGTTAATATTTTTCTTAATATAACTAAAATTCGTGACGTTAGAAACTCGTAGAGAGAATTTATTCCATAAATCTGCCAGTTATAAGGTGATAACTGGCGCAATAATCGCGAGGCGGGTATAAATCACACGGAGTGCTCATTCATCGACCCTGATAGGAGTTTTGCTATCTTATTTAGTGCGAAGACCCACCCGTGGTCGTCTTTCTACAGCTTTATAATAGGTGACAAATTTTAATCTTGTACTAGGTATGACTTATGTTGATTACTATTTAAAAATCCACACATTTTATTACAGTAATTTTTATTTAGTTTGCAAATTGCTTTGAAATAAAATGTAAAATGTTTGAATTTGTTTTATTGTTCGATAAAATTAACATAAGATCTAAATTCGTCTAAATTTGAGTTCCAGTAGATTTCAATTCTGTTTTTAATTTAATTGGTTCCTCTCAAAATGAAACCGTCCATTTAAATTTGAACAAAATGTACTTCTGTGTTAAAGATTAAGAGATGGAGAATATAGCTTATAATTATTGTTTTTTTAATGAATACGCATTTATATGAAATCGATATGTGCAGTAAAACGAGCGATAGTACGGATTACTCTACGGACTATTATCACATGCGATATGTTTAATTGCGCATTCACCAATACTTTTATCGTATGATTCGCACCTTCGTGAGGAGTTTAAAAGGAAGTGACGTGTTTCTGAATTGTGTACATTATGTTCATATAATAAAAAAATATAATTCTATCTCAAAGCTAACCAGTGATCGATTTTATCTTATAAAAATGTGTAAGATATCTCGACCGCACTATTCAATCACCTTAACGTGACGTTATTATCCGTGCGAAATTATCCATTCTATTTTGGCACTATTGAAAGCCAGTTAATCTAAATTGATGACATGACATGATATAGACTCATAAATAGCCGTACCGTGACACGGCACGATAATGTGCCGCGATTCAACGACACATAGCCTCGAATCTCAAGCCTGAAAACTATTAGGTACTGTCACTTAACGCTAGTTTCACCACTAGTTATTAAGTTCCGGATAACCTAACTGGCACTTATTTTGACAGATAACCCATACAATTACCTGTCAAAAAAGTGTCAGTTAGGTTAGCCGGAAGTTAATAGCAAGTGGTGAAATTGGGTCTTATATTGTTGTAAAATATTTATACAATAGCGTCGTAGCCTACAACATCATTGGTCGTAGCATTTTATATTTGCAGTACGCCATAGTAAAAGTACCGTCATGATGTTGCCAAGCTCTTTGCGTGGTGGTTTTGGTATAGTAACCGTCAATCTATTCATCATGCAGTTAATTTTTTATGATTGTTATTTTTAAACATTGTAAATAATTGAGGGTTACATTTTAAGTTTATATCACTTATTTCATGGAGGGGTTAAAAGGTTTATTACTTTTTATTATTACATAAAATATTCTTAATTTAATGTAATGAAGACATAATTATGTTTTTATAACTTTGTCAATAATGTTATGTAAATCGAAAATACATTGTTTTTTTATTATAGCTAAACAGCTGTTTCGCTGCTGAACAAATTTCTAACGTTCTGTTTAGGTTTTTAATTAATTTAAAAAAATTCGTCATTACGGTATGATAATAATATTATTAAAAATAATAGATTTAAGGAAAAACAAAACAAATGTATAGGTATCCAAAAGACACTGAAAAAAGTTTATTTTTTTTCGGATATACTCAAAGTTTTTTTATATTTTTATACAGCGTACTAATTTTTAATTAGAAATTGTATGTATCGAAAACTTTGTTTGGATGCAAAACAAAATTACAACATAATAAGCCGGCGAATCTTTAAAATTGATAGACTGGAAATCTTAACATACAATTCCTTAAGTGGTAATAAAGTACTAGATACAATTACACGGAAGCTGATAGCTCCTATTAGAAGTCCTAAGTCAAAGTTTAGAACGTCCAAGACTCTCAAGTCATGTTTCATATTTAATAATTAATACACTTTATGCTTAACAGATAATTATGTTTAATATCGGAACGGTTCTTTTTTTTAAAATACCTATACATTCAATTTGCAAAAATAATATAAATAGATTTCTTAAAATCTAGACAATTAAATGTATGTAAGGTCTTCTAGTTAAAAGTACCTATAACAATATAGAAAATGACTTTAAGCAATCATTTGAAGTTCAAACTGTACTTATTTCAAACGTTTTGCCTTTACCTATTCGCAAGGCCAAAAAGCTTATACATTTTTAAAAGACGAGTGAAGGACTATTATCTATATCTCTTACTTGACTTACGTTTATATATAAATATTGATTTGTTTTTATAGTATTAGTGGCGTAGCTTGACTTAGATGGGCCCTGTATCAAAATCTGTGTGCTCAAATGAAGGGTAAAGATTTTTTCAATAACAGAACAAAACTACTCGCATTGAATTGAAATAATGACATATTGATTATAAGATATTACTTACAATCCTCCTGTACAATACTCCTGTTGTTTGTTCGGTGAATTTATCGTATCGGTATTTAAATTATTTATTTAAGTAATTGAAAAGTGAAGACGATTTCAGTTTTTGTACATTTTCTGCCTCTATCATGGACGGATTTAGAGGTGTGGAGGCCCGGGGTAACAGAGGAGTGGAGGTCCCTTGATCTGAAATTTTTGTCTCCAATATATTTCTTTTATTTTAGAAAAAAAAAGGTCGTTGCGATCTTACACCGATATTTTTCTTTGCGGCCTATATTGGAAAACAAAAACATTACTTCTTTGGCCTATATATATTCCAAAAAAAAAAAAAAACAAGGTCATCTCTGAATTTAAATTTCGGTCCCGAAGTATCTATTGTGGGGGGGTGTCCCTCTAATATGGAAGCCCAAAGCAGTTGCCCCGGTTTTTTTATTTTTTTTTCATTTTTTTTTTAATACTAGACTTCCCTGTGATAGGGGAGACTGTTTTTTACGGTTGTTTTATAGGGCAAACTCATTCATACTGCTCTCACTTTTATGCTTCTCGCACATTCATTCCTCATCCCATTGTCATCTTTCATTTATCATCTTTTAATCAGGGGCTTTAGGCGTTTGTGTGCTTATGGACTACTTAACACGGGGAAAATTAGGGGGTGGAGGGGAACAAAATGTATATTTTATTTTAAAATTAACTATTTTTAACTTATCCTCTAAAAACGTAATCTATTTATAAAATTTTTTTATTTTCCGTATAATCTACTTTTAATTCTATACGTAATTAATAACAACTTACACATCTACTAATTTATATCTTTTATTGGCTTAGAATAAACTTCGGTTCGAAAAATCGGAATAAAGTTCGGGTTAGTTAGTCGTAGGGTGTCGCAGGTCACTACAACATCCTGGAGAATATCGTAGGCAGCGCCCGTAGTGGCTGTATCCAACAAACAGTGTATGATGGGTAGTTTGGTGGCGCCCACTGGTCGGTCGTTAGCCGCAGCCACTCCGTTGCCTAGGATGTACCAAGAGGAGGTTACCGACATAGCACCCCACTGTATTACACCACCTACCCCTTCAGCCCATGATTCTCTAATCCTAAGGTTGTCTGGAAGAAATCGCTAATAAGAGATAAGACCGCCCAGTTGTCATCATTCTCTTTTTCTTGATATTGTTGCGTTTAACTCGTGTTATCCATCCATGTGTGGTGTTCAATAAAGTGTATATAAATGAATAAATAAATGAGTCAAAGTGACAATTACTTTTTGGAGTAAATATTTAAAATATAAAGTAAGTTTTGTTAAATGTTAATAATATTGATTTGACAAAGTTAATAAAATCAAAAACAATACATTTAAGACAACAAACTTATTGTAAAGCTTGAAACACATTAACGGATGTAACTTACATAAGATAGCTTAAATAATAATAACTAATCATTAGTTGGCTTGTATAATAACATAAAACTTTTATTATTAAGATGAATCAAAGTTGGTAGAAGATGGTTAGTTATTTTCTACAAAATACAATTTCTTCTTTATGATGTACCGCAACGAGCTGTTAAGTGTGGTAAAGTTACGCGGTGTACCCTGCTTAAAGCAAAATATTGTGGCGAGCGGTTAAGATGTGCCATGAAGATGCGTTTTACGTTTGATACCTGTGCAGGGATTATACCATTCCTAACTACCTAGTACATCGTCTATTCGTTTGTGCTTTGTAATTCAAATAACTACTAGCGCATACCTAGCTCTTCTTTCTTTATATGCGTGTTATTAAAAGATACTCTTTGGAAACAATTACAGTCGAACATAAAATATTATCTTTGTCTACATATATTTATAATAAAACTATATTTTGAAATGTTTTAGAGGTCATTCCATAATCGTTACTGAAGCCAGAATTGTCATTTTTTGAGTCCATACTATGCTCCAGGACACTGAAACTTTTATCACGAAATTCAGAACGGTTCCTCTGACAGAAGATATGAAAGTCAAAATTTGTAATCGCAAATGAAGTCGTGGGTAGAGCTTGTTTGATGATAAAACTGTATGTTTACGTAAGTAATTTCTGATGTATTTACCCAACATTGTAGCATTAATAGATTGTAACAAAGTAGTGAATGATTTATTACGCACAAAGGTACTAATAAAACCGGATAGCACGCGATTCCGCACAGCCGTACCGACACATTCAAATGAAAATCGGAATCGGAATCGGTTATTATTGGCGAGATTATTATTCGATCTGCAAGCGGTGTAGTTTATCGATTCGTTTCACGCCCTTCGCACTATTGTTACTAGGGTTGCGATTTTTGAAAACTTAAATATTGAGATATAACTTTTTATACTTTTTGTTACGGTTATGGGTACATATTAATGTTTTTCAAGCGCATTATTTTATATTAACGAACTAAAAGAAAGAAAAAAAAAAAATTGTGAAACATGAAAAAGCCGTTGATGTTGTTCCTTTATAGATATTATCCTTTGACTACGGCTTTATCCGTGTAGTAATTTTCTGTTCTTAATTGAAGAGTTCTTAAGAGTGAAATTTTCAAAATACCTGAGACACGAGTTTTCTTAATTTTAAATTATAACCGATTAATAAAGACATAATTCTAGCTTCAATAAAAAATAAATCAAACTGCAATATGCTTATATCTTCTTCCCCATTTAATTTATATTTCGTTACAAATGGAATATATAAAAATATTTTCTCATTGACTGCTTAGGCAAGTCCCGGAAGAAGTTAAAGCCTTGTGAATACAAGTTTTAGCCAAGAAATTAATACCAATTAAGTAATCTAAAAACTTTCAATGGGATTTTTTCAAACATTCAAACATTTTTTATACTATAGTAGATAGTACTTATTGCGAAATTACCTTTCTCGTATTTAAAATCTTTATTTCGAATCCAATTTGCTTATTTAGTCTATGCAAATCAGTCTATGCAAATCAGTCTATGCAAATAAAGAAATTGTATTTGATTGAATTGAATTATTTTTTAATTACTACCCGACATATTTTTATACATGAACGTCTGTATCTTACATTAATTACGCTAAATACAAATGAAAGCAAGTTAAAAATCTGGCAACCCTAGCAATAACGATAATAAGTTGTTTTGCGCGGTGTTGTTCGCGTAATCTGACGTAATGAAACGTTAGCTAAACGTTCCTCAACGCAATGCACTTCCCTAATGAGGAGAATAATGTTACAAATTATACACTAAGCGTTTGTTATAATTACTAAAAAAACAAGGGCTCATCATTTGATATTATGTTTTAACATCTTAAAATGTTTTATAATGATGACGGAGTCCATTGATTTTAGATATTTTTAGAAAGCTAAAGTGAATTTTGAGTGTTCTGACTGGCTCGTTGGTGCAGTTGGCGGTAACTCTGCTTTCCGCTCCTGGGTTCGATTTCCACCCTGGGTCTGGGTGTAATATTTGTATATTATGTATGTGTATAAATAATATATACCTAAAACACAGGCATCATGTCATCATGTTTTCACAGTGAACAACATGGTTTCACTAGAGGTCGCTCTACGACAGATGTTGGTGTAGCACTTCTCAAACATATATATAATGCATAGGAGAGGTCACAAAATGCTATTGGTGTATTTTGTGACTTATCAAAGGCATTTGATTGCGTGGACCACGGGATTTTATTAAGTAAACTAGAATTTACGCTGTTAATGGTAAAGCTTTTGATCTCATTGCTTCATATCTATCTAATAGAATTCTAGTATCAATAAACGGAACGAAATCTTTTGGATCTGTGCTAAAAAATGGGCGTTCCGCAAGGATTGCGTCTTCTGTGTATCTAGAATATAATAACAAACACGTCGTCAGTAATCATCCTTAAAAAAATTGATCCTAGAGTAGTCAAAGCTCCAGTGACGGAGATTAGCACTTGGGGCGGTGTTGTATTGAGCACTTCTACTTAAAATAAAACACGAAATACTAAACATGCTTACGAGACTTTATTTTACTAAAATATGCAATTATACTATTAAAATTGACTTCCTGTCTTTTTTGATAAAATCGAAACATGGTTGGAAATTGTAAAAAAATGGAAGACATAGCGCTAAATTTGGAATAGACTCAGAATAGCTCCATTTTGTAATGAATTTTTGATGCTCCAATGTAGTCTATCGTGACTCTCTTAGAAGTGTAGGTAAATTAAAAGAGAGACTCTACAGAAATATTGGAATTTACAAATAAATACAGTTCAGTCGTTTCTTCTGTTTTTATTCATATTAGCCTCAACCCTATCTACTATTTAATATTAAATCGAAAAAGTTACGATATTTTTTTACATAAACTATTTGGTCTATTTGGATGTACAAGTGAGTTGTCGTTGTCACCACTTAGTGCTTGGCACCCAGGGCGGACCGAATTTAAATATTCTATGGTTATTAGATGTCTATGATAACAACCGGGACCGCCAGCTTGACGTGCTCTCCGAGGCACAGTGGGGAGACCCATAAGGACATACACCCAGACAGGAAACAAATATTTATAGAAATAGAAATATCTGCTCTGAGCGGGAATCGAACCCGCGACCGCCGGCGTTGAGGCGACTACTCGCATCACTACACCAGAACGGTCGTCAAATTCGCAACAGGGCTTTAATTCAATACTTTAGTACTTATTACCAGCTGTCAGTTGACGTGCGACTAATGGCTGTTGCATTTAATCACACAGTGAATGCTCTCGAAGATGAACTAATGAAATTTATTGTAGAGAATTACTTAAAATGACAAAGTACATAAGATATCAACAATTCGGATAAAAATTTGTATTTTAAAATGAAAAAAAAAAAGAAATAAATAAATATGATATGATATGAAATGATGTAATTTTTCGTTATCGTAAAAAAAAAAAATTTTTATCATAACATATTAACAGAAACAATGTGATCAACACATAAACTACTCGTATTTTAACCCTAAAAGTTTTATTTTAAATTTTCAGGCTATGTAAGTCAAATAAACGGCTTTTACCAATAAATTAATTTTTTAAATTGTTAAACTAAAAAGTTAAGAAAACAAAACGATATTTTTAATGCAGACAGAATTTTTAGCTGTAGTAGGTAGTAGTTTTTAACAATGTATCTAAATCTTCTGATCAAAAAAATATAATTATTCTTTAGAGTGTGATATTGTACGTAGGTATGTATACCACAAATAATTCACAACATTCCTTTAAGAAAGAGTCGTCCGCTGTTGATTCTTAAAATAGGCACTCATTTCATTGATGAAATTTAAAGGTAGCAGGAAGAAATGTTACAACACTATCATTATTATATATTTAGACGTACAATTTTAAGATTAGCTAATATATACATAAAAAGGTCTGGTCTGCAATGCCCCGGGTGTATTATTACTGGTCGCGTATCATTATACAATTTGAGATAATTAACTACCGGACTTTGTACGTAATTACGTTTCATAGCATGTTGCCTCCATAATTAAGGTCAGGTTCCACTGTTTCATATGTTTTCTAATTGACACTGAATTTGTTTAGCTTATTTAAGAAGCTATTTACGCGTTAAGATTTTTTGGCATATTTTTTTCAACTTGGAGAGTGTGAATAAAGCATAGCGCATATTGTCGATTTTTTATGTCTTTTCAAATGTAAAGTTTTTTATGGTTCGGTAACCAATGGATGCCAATGGGACTCTATTTCTAAGACTAGTAATATGTATAACTATGACCGCTATAACGAAACATTAATTATTAATTAAAATTAAAATAGTAGGGAGTTCGACCTCGAGTTTTAGTTTTTAATTTTATAAAATAGAATGGATCCTTCGGGTTTTTAAATATACTTTTGCATTCAAAAATAAATTAGGACTTTACTATTACGAACATTTGACGAAGCATTTTTTAACTTTACAACATTACGTGAGGAATAATATTAATAAACACAAGGACGAGAAAGACAGTTTTGATAATATTGTATCTGTTAATAAGAAACGTGTTGCATTTATATATTTTAACACAAACGAAATTGCAGATGTAAATTCCGTTAAATTACATCGATAATATTTTTTATTCATTTCATAAACTGTCTGTTAAGATTGGTATACACTTTTAATTTTATCATTTTCCATATTTGGTTTAACATGATAAAGAAAAGACGTTACGTCTATACGACATAGACACGGATGAAACTTTAAATGAAAATAATTGAAGGTAACTTTGCATAAAGTACTTTTTAAATCTTCTTTTTTTTTAATATGTTTTTTTTTGTCACCAGAGGACAGTGAAAGTATTCCTTTTTAAAGTCTGAACGGAATCTGAGAATTTGCTCGTTAAACAATATTTGTACATGTTGTAATTGGACACATGCGAGATTTATACTTTAGCAACAAACTGAGGTTAATGTACGTTACATTAAGTAAACCGTCATTACTGCTCCCATTCGCTGTGGAATTATTTAAATGTCAGATAAATTGCTTTAACAGTTCGAGAGCAGTAATAAGGTGTCCATGCAGTCGTAGCCTATAATTTGCTCTCGCATTCAATCATTCGGGTATACTGGAGGCGCGTTGGTCATAGATTAATTAGCGTAGACGGTGTTTATTACAAATTGACCAACTTAATTTGCGACTTGTGGCTGTTTAAAACGAGTACAATTAACAGATCTTCATTTTAGCTCTCCGTATTTTGCACTTATTTTTTTTAATTTTAGCACACGTATATTTCGTTGTATTATTAGACATATATTGAAAGTAACATGTAATAAGTTGCTGTAAAAGTACTTTAATGTGATATCTAGCACATTATTTTATAGAAAATAAAATAAAAAATTGTTTTCTGTGTAAAGTCAGTTTACGGACGATAATGTTACGTGATAACGTCATAAGAAAACAAGAATTATCATTATTTTGTATAATACAAAGAAGGAATTAATTGAAAATTACAAATTTTTTCAATAAATTAACATTTATGCGCACTTATCAAATAAAAAAAAATCTCTTCTACTCGGACGCATCGGCCGATGGAGTGGAAGAGAGATAGATGCGTCACAAGCCGAACACTTCGGCCAATCGTGCCTCTCTATCGCTTGTTGCGCGCTCTCGCTCGCAGAACGTGACAATGAGTCATGATTTTTCGTGCGTGCAGCCGGTATTCATCGATTTATAAGACGTTATCACGACAAAAAAAAAAAAACTATAAATGCGAAAAGTTTATAAATGATTTTTTTCTAAAATTTTACATCACCATATTTTTGTTTAAGCACCAATACTTACTGTCTACAACATTTTTTACTTATTATTAGTTAATACAAATAGAAAAATAATGAACATAATAAGCTAAAAATTAATTTTTATTATTTTTTAAAACTGTGAGTTTAAGATTACTACGAGAACATATAGGACAATTATTTACGTCTTAAAATAATTTAATTAAATATTAGGTCCTTACATATGGAATTGGCGTTTTGTATTTTCGGAACAAAAAGGTAATTTTATTATATATAATATATTTAATTAATCAAAGTATGTACCATTGCTATCAAAGCGCTTTTGCTATTTTATAGGTAGTTCATTGATACCTTTACTTTCTGACGGGAATCAATCAAATTTTTGAAGGCGGTTTGGACTGCCCTATCGAAGTTAAATTTTTTCCCTTGCAAGAAGTTATCCGAATTTCGACAAAAATTACAAACATTTATTATCGTACCGACTATCGTAAATGATCCACTTTTCATCACCTGTAATGATTCGATTTAAAATTTCTTCATTATTGTGCCGGTTGAGTAATGTAACGCAGCAGTCTAAGCGCATTTGTCGGTTTGCCTTTCGAGCTTTTTTACCTTCCTAACTTGCTTCAAGTGGATTAATACAGTTTTATCACTAACACCGTAGCCTGCAGCTAACTCGGACGTGGTTTGTGATGGATCGGCTTCCACAACAGCCTTCAATTCTTCATTATCAACTTTGGTCTCCAGCCGTCAACAGGGCTTGTTCTGTAGGTCGAAATTTCCAGAACGAAAACGTTGGAAACAAAAATACACTGTGTTTTCTTTTGCGACAACGCAGCCATACACATCATTAATCCTTCGAGCCGTTTCTGCAGCACTGGTGCCACGGTGGAACTCGTACTCGTAAATAACACGATATTTCAAGTTTACCATTAAATTCCAATAAACTGAGTGACGCAAAGAAGAAACACAAAAGAGGAAAAAAAAAAATAACAAATGAATTACGGTTTTCAAAACGCCAATGTATGAGTAAATAGCTGTATAAATTTTAATTATTACAGCTATAATTTAAAATAATTAATTAATTAAAATTAAATAAATTTGGAATTTCTAACCAAAGAGGAAATGTTTGAGAACAAAGTGTACAAAACCAATACGACAAAACGCCAATTTTATGTGTAAGGACCTAATATTATCTAGGATTTATTTAACAAACAGTGTTACAGTTTTATAGCTGGTAAAAAGTACACTTGATTTAGTAATAATTTTCGACTAATCTTTGACAGAACACTTGATATCAACTTTCGTCTCGTTCGAGCCGTCGGTCTGTTGTGATAAGTTTTAATACAAGCCGCAATCATAGGCCTATTAATAAATGCTTTGAGTCGCGTCTCCTCACTTTAATCAACATTTTCAATGAGATTATTACATGGCATAGCGTCAACGATTATAAAATGGCCGACGGTTTATGCGTTGATGGGTTTTATTAAGTTTTATTGAGTTTTATGAAGTGACCGCGTGAGATGCGCTGTGTCGACGTTTTTACGATCTATTCAAATGATGCCTTGGAAATTATTATCATTAATGCTAAAGGTGACAAAAAGGAAAGGTAAGCTATGTAGTATTAATCCAATAAAATTACAAAAACGTAAATTAAATTTCATTTTGTTGTGCTTTGTGAAACATTTTAATAGAAGCGTTTTTCCTGAAATAAAAACGCATATTAAATACTTACCTTATTTGAAGCTTACTGTTTGAGATAGGCCCTATCTGTTTTCCGGTTATTTATGTCCTTCTCCTTCACTCCTATACATCTGTCTCGCTTGCACACTCCCCACCAGGCAGGCCCGAGCGCAGTAGGGCGCCTCGAAGGCATTCTCGAATCATTGAGTCGAAAATACCAGGCAGAAATTAATTGTAAGCTTCAAATAAGGTAAGTATTTAATATGCGTTTTTATTTCAGGAAAAACGCTTCTATTAAATCCATGACCGTTATTTGAAGCTTACTGTTTGAGACGTGTTTGTTATCGCCTGGTGGTGGGGACGCCAATGTGAAGTAAGTTTGATTGACTCCAGGAGAATAATCTATACCTATGGATTATTCGATAGATATTCATTATTTGGATGATAATATATTATTATATTAAACAGCTTTGGAGTGTGCAAGAAATAAATACAACAAAAACCAATCATTAACAATTCTGTAATCACAAAAGTCACTCTATTAGTATAATCTGTATTCCAAAAACAATTAATACAGAAGATAAAAATTTAATCAGCTGGGTTGAACATTCTAGTAATGCTGTTGCTAGCAGAGGCTGGCAGTATCTCTCGTCTATATAAGCGTGTAAAAGTCTCTTTGGACTTCCAATTTCCTCTGGATAAAATTTAATCCAGAGGTAAGTTATCAGACCAATTTTTTTTTTTGAAGATACTGCTGATCGTAAACTTCCAGGTGTAGCGGGTATACCAGCCTCTGTTAGTACAGTTTTAATCCATCCCGCAATCACAGTGCGAGAGGCCGCCTTTGCTTGTCCTCTGATATTTGTAAATAAGTTTGGACAATTACCCGAATCTCTTCTATCTTTAAGAAGATCAATTAATTTTCTGACCCAAAACACAGGATCCAGATTTTTACTACTCGTATTAGGCAGTAACTTCCATCCCGATTGCCTATGAGTGTCACTGTCGGTTTTAGAGCCAAATACAGGCTTTAAAATAATGTTACTGCCGTCATCGATGCAATGCTCCGAGTCCACTAGCAGCAATGTCAGATCGTGAACTCGTCTGCCTGAGCACAGGAGGAGGAGTGTTGCTGTATGTCGAGAAGTGGCAAAAGGGTTATTTTCATCTACAGTGTTTGAACTTAAAAAGGAGGTTAGGGTATCTAAATTCGATACAGGAGGCTTGTGGGTGACAGGCCTCTTTAAAGCAATAGACTTTAAGACGTGTTTTACTAATGTATGCGAACTTACTCGTCCAGCGTCTTCGGCATTGCATAGAGTAGCCACCACTGATTTGTGAAGCAAAATAGTGTTATAAGAAAACTTGTCGACTAGATGTAGGTCCGCTAGATATCTAGCAACGATGGGCCCTGTTGGGTGAAAAGGATCCATATTATATTTTTTCGACCAAGATACCCATCGATCCCACGCGACCTTATAGGTTTTAAGAGTCGACGTACGCCACGAGGATTTAAGTAATTGTATTTGATCTTCATTCCAACCCGTCAAACTCTTCGACCACCCCCACACTTCCAGACTTCGAGAGCCATCCCTTGAACCTTGGTGGGTGGCAGACCGGTCGTGGTGTCTATTAGATTCTCCTTGAGATTGGTGATCGACCACGGAGCTGCTACTGCTCGAGCTTTGAGATTGGCCCGCCAAAATACTTGACACCACCGGGGTACAATTAAAAGGTACAGCCCGGTTGCCGAGTTGAGGTGGGCCAGCACCTTGGGTATCAGGTATGGTGGTGGGAACACCCACGCAAGGTGGTAGTTCCACTGCCGGAAAAAGGCATTGTGGAATAACGCTTGGGTATCTGTTAAATCCAGAGACACGTAGTTGGCTACCACGTTTGATCGACTGGACGCAAATAGATCTACTACCGGAGTACCAAACTTGTGAAATACCTTCTCCGTGCAAGCGGGCAGAAGATGCCATTCTGGTACTTGTTTGTGCCTGGAGAGGTGATCCGCATGTCCGTTGTAAATGCGGGGTATATAATTGACTGTCAGATTTATTTGATGACAATCTAGTAAGCGGAACACTCTGTACGTTACTTCCATCAGAGGTGGCGATCTCGTGCCGCCCACGTTCCGCAAGTGGGCCACAACTGTTCGATTGTCGCACTAGAACAGAGCAGTGGACTTGCATAGTAGAGAACCGTGGGTTTCGAGAACCTTTAAGATTGCCAGCATCTCTTTTAGGTTGCAATGTAGATGTTGTTCTTGAGCAGTTCACACACCTGACACTGCGTAACTGTCTACCTGAGCTCCCCAAGCTAGATCGGAGGCGTCTGTGGTCACAAAGTGAGTTGGTGGTGGTAGATGGATTGCAGATGTTTAGTGGCAGTTGTGAAGCCACCACTGAAGATCTTCTATGACTTCGTCTGGTAAGTGGATGTCCTTCCTGACTGCCATATTTAGAGATGCATTTAGGAATCCGAGCAGAGACCGGTGATGTAGTCTGCCCTGTGGCATCACAAAATTTGCAAAGTCTAGAAGGCCCACTAGGCTTTGCAATTCTTACAGGCAAGCCTTGCCCGAGTTCAGCCTTGCAGAGACCTTGTCGATAGGATTTCTGACCTTGTCTTGCGGTAGAGATTTCTTTGTTGGCACAAGGATCCCACTGAACTCCCAGGTACACAAGACTCTTTTGTGGGGATACAACGGATTTCTTTAGATTTACTTGCCATCCTAGATATTCTAGACGGTTCAGGAGAGTACGAACATGAGTTTACAGAGTGTCCTTGTCCTGGTGAATAACCAGGAAGTCGTCTAGGTAGACAATTATGCGCAGATTCTGTTCTCGCAATGTTTGAGCGACCCAGTTGCTCAGAACAGCAAACACCTTCGGTGCTGTACTGAGGCCGAAAGGCAAGCAGGTCATTTCCAATAGCTCCCCTTAGTAAATGAGGCGCAAAAATCTTCTGTGTGCCGGAGATATTGGTAAATGAAAGTAAGCTTGCAAAAGGTCTATTTTGCGAAGCCAGTCGCCTGGCTGGAGGAACTCGGGTATACGAAATACATTTATCAGGCTGAAGGGTTCTGTGAATACACAGTCGTTTAAGGCTCTGAAGTTGAATATTGGGCGGTCGGAGCCATCGCTCTTTGGCACAAGAAACATTGTTGACAGGAAGCTCGGGGAGCGTCGTACTGCTTCTAATACACCTTGGTCTTTCATCTGACTGATAAGAGCCAACATCGATTCGGATTCCTGTGTGATGTAGGACCCTTTCCTCAAATGTGGCAATATTAGAGGTGGTTTTAGAAGAAAGGGTATGCGATACCCTGTTATTATGCGCAGCAGAAAGTTTGGAGCTCCCATTTCCTCCCATCGATTGTAAAATAGTGCTAGTCGACCCGCCCTGAATTCTGTCGAGTCAGTACTTACGGTTTTTGTTCCCAGAGTTGTAGTCTGAGGAAACTCCGGGGCGTTTACGGTTTTCTTTGGCCTGACTCTGAGGCGTGTAGCTTTGGCGGCCACCCCGCGAGCGAAATAAACCTCTGTTGTTGCTTGTAGGCGCCGTGCGACGGTCACTCTGGTTGCTCTGTCGTTGAGAGCGTTCACGATAGCAGTCCTGCGAGGACTGGCGGTATTGATAATGTGGATGAGACACAGAGGCGCAGCATCCATGGCTGGTACCCTGCGAGGGTCCATGATAGTGAGCTGACCCCTGCGGGGGGTAGCGTGCAGTCTTGCTTGGTCCTGCTTGCGAAGCAGAGCCGCTTGTAGGTTTAGCTGAGGGCATGATTGTCTTCTTAACCCCACCCATTTTTTCCAGGGCGTATCTTGCGTAGCGTTGTCTTTATTAAAGGATTCCGAACGTGATTAGTTATTCCATCTCGACGCATTTGTATAACTTCAGCCCTATGTCCACAGATAAGCTGCAATAAATCTGAAAACGCTTTGTGGAAATCACCTTTAGAAAAAACCTCCGTTATCTTATCCTGCAAGCTATTAAAATTTAAACCCTGTTCTGCATAAGCCCAGGATAGTAGTTCTGAAAAGGTAGATGATAACGCCTGTCTTTGTTTCAGCGCACAAAAAGTAAGAGCGGCGTAAGCCTTGTCAGCATAAGCCAAATGGCGCAACTGATCATACGCATGGATCTCCTCATTAGCTTCTAGGTCAATAAAACCAGGCGTATGGCAATATGATTTTTATACTTCAGAGTACCTGACCTCACTCCATTCACTTTTATTAAAATATTGTATATCCTGAAGGGCTTTCAATAAATCATCGGGTGCTTTAGGAACCGCAGGTTCTTTCAGTTTTGTTTCAATATCGAAATTGAACGGCAGTTGAACCTGAGTAGGCTCACTTGCGCACACATCACTACCATCATTGTACAAGATGCCACTAACACTGTCATCAATTAACAAGTCGTTGTCTATAACTGACGCGGGCTCCGCACCGCCACATGGCACTGATGATGATAAAGCGATTTGATTACGTAATGCACTCACCTCTCGGAATAGCTTGTGCCACTGCCGATTTTCCTTCCGTGATTTGTGACTATATTTGCCTCCCCTTCTTTTGTGGTGACGGCCACGTTTCTTCTTTCGGTCGGAAGAGCTCGCGGAATCCGTGGAATCACTCGATGAAGAAGGGCTGCTACTAGATGATGAACTCCTAACTGAGCGTGCACGTTTCCGTGGCACACGATCCCACGATAAATCATGTCGCGGTTCCTCAACACTCGCGTTTACACGTGTACTATTTTTATCTAAATCATCCATCCTAAAAGTAAAACACTTTTAAAAAGGTAGGTATTTGTAAAAAAAAAGACACAAAAATTCACAACTAGGACACAGTATAATTAAGACACTTTATACTGAGATTAGGAGAAAGGACAATAGGTAAATGTTTCTAGAAATAAAAAGAAACTAAGAAAAATAACGCTAAAAATACGTTACATACCTGCGTAATCAATTTGAATTATAAACGTTAATATCAAATCGACTTACAATACGAACGGTAATACCGTTTAAATATGAAATTAACTCACGCGCAGGTGATACTTCTATTTACGGTGAAGACAACCGTACTCGCCGGAAAACAAGACGCCAATGATTCGAGAATGCCTTCGAGGCGCCCTACTGCGCTCGGGCCTGCCTGGTGGGGAGTGTGCAAGCGAGACAGATGTATAGGAGTGAAGGAGAAGGACATAAATAACCGGAAAACAGATAGGGCCTATCTCAAACAGTAAGCTTCAAATAACGGTCATGGATTTAATAGAAATGTTTTTGTAACCATTTTAAATCATAACCATGAATTGTTATTAAACATTTTGTTTAATTTTTTTTTTCGTTTTAGTTAATCATATAAATAAAATATTTGAAAAAAAAAGCTAGTGTATATTTTGTCTTTATCATAAAAATCTAACACTCGATATGGTTTTTTTTTTTAATTTTTTTAAAATGTGTTTTATTTTTATATTACGTCAGCCTATTTATTTTTAAATTTGTTATTATACTTTATTCAACTTTTATCCAAACTACAAACGCCACACGATTCATATATGAATCTAAGATAAAATAACATAAAAAATATATAATAAAATAAAAGATAAATAACAATAAAATACTAAAATAAAAGATAATAATTTTTATATAAAACAGTATTAAAAGTTTTTTTTTCGTCTAAAAATAATCAAAAAGCGTGTGAATCAGGTAATAGATTAATAGATTATTTAGGTCACAGCTATTTGACAAATTATTTTTTTAATACATAAGCTGCTTATTATAAAGTTTATAGCCAATAAAATAACGTTAAGACTCAGAGACTCTTGAGATTCAGAGATCAGTAAAGAATAAAATATGTCAACCAATCTAACAGTATCGAATATCAAAAAGCCGCGTTGAAGTCTAGTAGGTTATATTTGTATATGAGAGTACAGCTATGCAACGCTTTGTCATGCTCCCGCAATCTGCACCCGCTGTGCGACATCAGCGATGACTTATTTTAACTACCATAGAGTAAATAATTCCGTATAGACGGGAGTTTAAGGAGTACACATCCACAACCTTTTGTTTTAAAAGTTCTCGTAAAATTATTTATAACCTAACTTTTAAAGATACATATTTACTTTTTTTGTTATATATTTTAAAATATATTTTTTGTCTATCTGCATTTTTTTTCATGTCGTCCGCTTTCATTTTCTAAATCACCAAACGGATTTTAACACAATTTTACTGTCATTTAGAGAAAGTTTATTTTGCATAATCTTTATTGATACCTACTTAATAATACTTAATTTAATAATTTCATGTAAATTAATTTAAGTTGTCCCTAATAGTATATTATCTAAATAAAATGAAATTAACTGCATAAAGTAAAAGATATAACATTTTAAAAAATCGTTTATAGAAAAAACAATAGGCGTGCCACGCCTACTCAACAGCCTGCTTATAACGTAATTCATAATAATATGTATCTATGCTGTAACGGGCAAGTCGCGAATATTAAATTCATTATTCGTACTAAATATTTTCAAAATATCGAATCGGGATATTTACCATGTTTTTTGTTTTCACTTGGTGGAGCTCGATATTTCGACATTATCTACGAATGTCTTGTTCACGAGACTGAAGTTTGCGGGTAGATGTTGATGGCATTAGAAGTGTCCATATCGGACTACCTCCTTTCTCGTACGTTTGCTGCGTAAACACTAGTTACCACTACCATTGTCCCTTGTTTTGTTTGTTTTACGTGCACTCGACACTCGATCCCGTGTTTTACGGACGAAACTCACCGTATCGATTCGCGAATTTTTTATATTATTGTTCAAGGGTTTGCATAATCTAATCACCGGATTCCACACTTTCGACAGTTGAAACCTAGGATGGGTTGAAATATTGAAATTGCTATATTTAGTAATTTCAATGGCCTCTCGTACCAGTATTTGAACCGCGAGTATTTGAACATTATGAAACTAAGTACATGGTAAATATCCCGATTTGAATAATTTTAGTTATAAAAATAACCATGTTAATTTAAAATCTTCTATTTATATGTCAACTAGGTGAAAGTTAAGTTAAGCTTAATTCACAACTGTTTTTTTTTTGGTATATTTAAGTGTTGTTCGTATGTATGTTTGTATGTATGTTTAGTTTGAAATAGGATAACAGACATGAAAAAATATGAGAAAAGTTTTATTTTTACTAACGAACTCTATATTAATACATACCGTACCTACATAAAAATATTAAGTTTTCATAAAATATTTAATAGAGATAGAAACTAATCTATGACCGTCGGCAATTTACCCTTTGCTATTATCAGCCTTAATTGATATTCGACACAAAAACACGCTGAAAGAGAGCGAATCAAAGACCACTATATTACCTACTAGTGAACTTCAGATCAGACGCCCCACGATACCATTGTCCAGCCAAAAGTACAAATCAAATAAAAACGATCCAATTGAAGAAAGTCATGATTTATTTCTATAGAATCAAATATAGATGTCTCGATTTAATTACATTTGAATATCTAACCGTGTATCGCGTTTCGTGTGGATTGCTTTTTTATCTACAAAGTAATTTAGAAGACTAGTAGCGGGTGCAACTGAGGTAATTCAAATTTAAAGTTTTACATTCGGAGGTATTAGTTCTTGATACAGATAATATGTTATTGAATTTGTAATGTTTCTTGACACAAGTTCGATATTAAGCATGTTGTAGAAATATCTTTATGATATATGGTGATGATTTTCTTTATATATTACTTTGGTGGCAAACAAGTGTACGGTCCGTCTGATGGTAAGCGATTACCGTAGACTATGGACACCTGCAACACCAGAAGCATCAGATGCGCGTTGCTGACCATTTAAAAACTTATTCACTCCCATTTTGAAGTACTCCATACTATTGTCCCTAAGGAAAACCTCGGCAAGGAGATCGTTCCACAACCGGAGCATTACCGGGAAAAATTTCCTTCGAAATCGAATTGTAAGTGACCATTTGGGATTTAAGGTTCGAGGATGCCTGCTTGACCCTGTTAATACCGGATTTTATTTTAATATTTTTATTACATAGGAAAACTGCTAAAGAAAAAAAGATATATAATAAACGCCTCACACTCAATGCCCTTTTCGACGTTTATTTATTAATATTTATTTATTTCTGTGCCATGCGGTGACCGGCAAAGAAGAATAACTCTGATCTCTTTTTGTCGAGGTGTCGTAAAAGGATATATCATAGTGATGCGAACAACTGTACACCAACTAGGATAGTGATAGGCAGCAGCGTCACCATATTCTACCACAACTTATTGCGCTCGTCGACCCGCCTACCAATCGTGGCAAATCACTCTAGAGATGATGGGGGAGGCCTACGTTCAGCAGTGGATATCCAACAGCTAATGTGGTATTTATTTCTAAATGTCGTCTATCGATACATTTCACGAAACTGTTAGATTTCAAAGTCTCTCTAAGTTAGAAAAACAAGATGATCCTAGCTCTTTATTTTGCCTTATGCATATGAGATTGACGGCAGATTGGCGTAGTCGTCACAGGAATTTGCTGATCACAGAAATTTTAATACAATTCTTTGTAGATCAGTACCTATTATTTAATTGTTTAATAAATAATTTCTTAAAAATTTTTTAAAGCCAAAAGACATTCTTGATTCCCAATTTCATTAATAAATATAATCATAATATACAAATTAAAAAATCCAATATAAGTTGTATAGAAATACTAGCGGACGTGACAAATTAGAGTATGTGTATACTATGAACTAAGTTGAATATTGAAGCTATGGTGAATAGAAACTTAAAGTTGTTTTTATTCAAGGGTAAACAAGATAAAGCTCGAGCTATTTTCATAATAGGTATATTTTTGATTATGTACAAAAAAATCGTAATTCCATTCGATGTACCTACCTACAATATTTTTGGTTAATCCTATAAAAAATTAATTAAAAAAACATTTTGTAGTGGACCGGATGTGATGTCAATCTAAAGTCTCAACCATTCTCGAATCCACATGAACACAATTTTTTTTATCAAAATCGGTCCAACCGTTTATGAGGATTTCAGTCATATAGGTACACACGCACAGAAGAATTATTAGACCTAAATATTCTAAATAAAGTATATTTTATCTTGCATGTACGCTACATCTCCTTAGATTAAAACAAAAAGGGGCTATTTTGTTTTAATCGAAGTACATCTCAAATCAAAAATTATGGAATCTTGCTCATCTTCCATTAAAATATCTTTATTAGAATAAAAATCTGTAACTGTCTGGATTAAGTGTAACTGTAACTTATTTTTTTATAAAGCGTTTCTCTGACAATACTTACTTAGATATTGTAAAACAACTAAACGGTCTTATCTGGGATCTCATTATTAATAATTATGTAAATAATGAGTCAGAAAGCGAACAATGTTCATTTGAAATCAATTATTCGACCAATTGTTGCTATGGCAATTTTAACTTTCTCAATAGTTTTTACATTTTCCCCTTTCATTGCTAATACAATACTCATTTACTCTTTCCTCCATTAATAATCTATCATTTGAACTAATCATCGTAGTTTTTACATACTTTGAGCCGGCAGAAGCAATTAGTTGATCATTCTGTATTTTACATTTGTTCATGACCAATCAATCTTGTGAAAGAGAGCTTACTTTCGAACATTCTCTAAAGTATTTTATTACAGAACACATCGATTTTTTTTAATTTGATATACGTTAAATATTATTTGTCGTTATTTATTATTATTATTTTATATGTATTTTTATGATTGACCTTTGATTTTAGTAATGAGAAAAGTATCAAAGACTTTCGTGACATTGTTAGTTCTGCATTATTGTAACGTTTTTAATTACTTTTGGTTATATAAACAAGAGACAGTACATTCCCAGACGTAATTAATTAGGTATGTAAACCATAACTACTAAGAGATGATTGATTTTCCCCTGAAGCAATAATTATGTTAAATTAAAGGTTTTAATTTCTAAGAAATAAAAAAAAAGTATTTTAAAATTAAACCAAAGATTAATGATATTGCATTATGAAAACTAATTCTTCATTCAATCAAAGTATCGCTGAAAGGCCTATTAAACCAGAGACACGCTAGTGCTTTAATAATTGCAGAAAACAACATTTAAGCCACGAAACGACCTACCATTTTCAAACAACCAATATACTTAGAACCGTCTTGCACCCTCGATCTAGAATCACGTCTGGATATTTTCATTGCGAACAGGAGGTCGAAGAGGTCTTACTGCATTGGTCGGTTAAACTTCTACAAGCCGAGTTGGGAGGTCCCTCGGTCACCTCGCTAATTGAATATGTCAATCATTTTAACAACGCAAATGAATAGCGTTTCAGAGATTTATATCCAGTATAGTTGGATACTTAAAAACGGTATGTTATCATTAATCTTGAAGTCATGAGAGGATCATGTTAACGTGGTGGTCTGGATTGACAGATGCCGTGGGCCATCGTTTACAAGAATATTAATGTCCATTTAAATGGGACAGTACTAATTGTACGGATATAATTTTCCGGTAAATTCATTACAGCAATAACGCTCGAGGCAGACGAAGAAATCTATAACAAATTGGTGCTTGGCCCTGTTTTACAGGGCGTGTCGACTTTCCTCAATTGAAATGCCACGATTTAACTGTCGAGTACATTAAATAAACCTTTACTTTCAAATTGTAAAGAGTATGTTGACACGCTTAATTAAAGTATAATATTTTTATACTGTAACAGCCGTAAGTGTACCAGTAGTAGGCGAAATCCTCTTCCTCTATTAAAACCAAAGATTGAAGCGTAAACCATTATACTGCTCAACTGCAGATTGACTAATAAAGCTTTTAAAAAACCTACCGCGCTATATAGGTTTTATAAGTATATTTTTTTCCTCACCGCAAGAACGAGACGAGTTAAAAAAAAATTGTGACGTGCTAGTCCAACCTTTCAAATCAGATACGTGAGCTCTTTCACCTGGGTCATCTCAGCTTCTTAGTTTAAATAGTTATATTTTTTAATCTATCTAAGTCTAGAAATTTACCATGAGATCATAAGGTTTACAATTGTACATTTTTTTTTATCAAATTTAAGAATTTAAAAAAAATCTTGATAAAGTATTAATATTATTATAAAGACTGAAATCTTTTTACAAATAACAGTAGAATATAAAATTTTCAGTAATTTTTACAAACGACCACGAGCTAGTTATAAATTGAATAATAAATATTTAATATAATCTAAAAGGGATTGGTTAAGCAATTACGTATTCACAAAACGAACAAAACTGATTCCGTAGCCCGCTATCCTTACATCAATATTATTAAATCAATCCCAGACACTTTATTTACATTTATAACGGAGGCGGCTTTGTAAAAAAGATAATTTGTAATAATAAATCATCGAAGTGTAATGTTTCATATAGCAAGTATAATTCGGACGTATAATCATCCTATTACAATAGTTAATGAAATGAGATGATGCCTCCATGCGCGAGATAACATCTGTAATAAGATTTTCTTATCAGGATTGTTTTATTTATTACTTACTAGACAGCCGTTCTGGCGCAGTGGTATGAGTAGTAAGTAGCTTTAATGCCGGGAGTCACAGGTTCGATTCCCACTAAGGGCAGATGTTTGTATTTGTTTCTGCTCTGGATGCATCGCTCGGAGAGCATGTAAAGCCGTCGGTCCCGGTTGTTATCACAAATACCTGATACTGACCCGTAGTGGAGCAGCGCTGGTAGATTAAGCTCAAACCCTTCTACCATATAGAGGAGGCTTTTTCTCAACAGTGGAACAGGCTGATCGGTTCGGTTCAGACAATCCGTCTAGTTTCAATCGTATTGAGTTACGATTTATAGCAGATTAGTATGTAGTCTAACAGTGTTTTATAAAGTTTTATACACCTATGATCTTCTTCAATAAACAGGTTTTCTAATACTAAAATGAAATATTTTACTCGTAAATTGGCCTAATAGTAAGTATTATAATAAGCACGTTCCAGTAAAACAAGGCAGGTTAGATATTAAAGGAAAGTAGGCCTTCTCGAAGTACAAAATAATATTTTTGCTTATGTTTTATATGCGTAATAAATTGATGTCGGTCTCTTCTATGTATGTATAAACACGTAGAAGTATACTATATATTGCTATAATAATATATGTATATTTTTTAAAGTTGGTTTTTCATTAATCAGATGAAGATATCAGCGAATATACAAAAAAAAAAAAACATAAAGATCTACATACACCTCCAACTTTTTCAATTCCTTTTAAAATAGAGAGAAAATTTTTAGTATCTACATTCATATTTTGTACACATGTACAATTTAATAAGGTATTGAATCTACATTGACGAAACCAAGCATAATTATAGCTTATATACCTGATCATTGTTCAGTTTATAAGTCATCACGCTACGGATCGTACGAGAAGAGCAAACACGAGTAAAATTGTACGAATTTATTTTATTTTATTTTTTGGAAATACGAGAAATATTGATTAAAAAATATTCAATAATTTTTGATTAATTTAGGTTTAAAAAAAGTTATTTCTCATAAAAACATAAAGTTCACTTACAATGAGACTGATACAAACAATATACCGTAATAGGATGTCACACTTTTTACCTCTGGAACGCTAAATCGAAACATTTGCAGTTGCATTGTATATACGTATTCTTTTAATTTTGATTTAAAACTAAAAGATATTATATAGGTAGAAGCACAAAACTTCAAACAATATTTTTTTCTTACCACACTTTGTACGCACACTAGTTAGATTTAATTTATCTTTGTTTCTTAATATGTGTTTAGTTATTTTTTTTATCAATTTTAATGTTGGATTGTATTAAATTGTTGATAATGTTCATTGTTCTTTATTAGTATGCAGGTGTAATAAGTGTATACATAGTCTGGCCATAAATACTGTTACAATTAAAAATAAACAAAATATTACATTTGAATTTAGAATCTGTCATTTTTATATGACTGTTCATTGTGTTTTCTCATTTTCGCGCAAATACATTGTAAAATATTTTGTGATATTAAGATATTTGTGTACCGGGCTATTGATAGGTACAATGAAACCTTTTCTGTTTGTGACAGAAAAAGATCTGGCCGTCCACGTAGTATTCGTAGAAAAAAGGACCTTTAACAATACCACGTTCAATAACCAAGAATGCTCCTTTCAGAAAGATTCGGCGCCGGGTCATAAAGTTCGATCCTACCAATCTCGGTTAGAAACCAATGTCCGAAATGTTAACATCAGAGCTGAAGACTGGCCTACACATCTGATGACATCTAGTCCCGATCTTAATCCGCTGGATTATGATTTATGGTCAGTCTTAGAGAGTATGGCTTGCTCTAAATACCATGATAATTTGGAGTCCCTAAAACAATCCACACGATCGGCAGTGAAGTATGTTCCCATGGAAAGAGTGCGTGCTTCTATTGATAACTGGCCTCAACGTTTAAAGGACTGTATTGCAGCCAGTGGAGACCACTTCGAATAACCTTTATATATTTTTTCATGGTTTTATATTAATGTATTAAACTATCACACTGTAATAGTAATAGATGTTACGTGCAATAGAAAACAAAGTTTTTTTTTTAAAACAATATTTAGGGCCAGACTGTAGTTGTGTTATACAGTACAACCAGTGCCGGATTAACCAATAGGCAATTGCCTAGGGGCCCCGCTTCCACTAGGGGCCCCATGCAAGCGACAAGAAGAAAAAAAAGTTACTGGCACCGAGACTTTAACACCTTATGTGTAGTGCCGGATTAGCCTATAAGCTATTTCAGCAATTGCTTAGGGCATCCCGTCGTGGGGGGCACCAGAGATGACATGACAGAGACGAAATCATGTTGTGTCGACTCCACGTAGCCACCCACCTTATTTTTTTTAGGTATTCGGATAGGGTACGGAGGAAAATGTCCATACTGAAGGGCGGATGACCTTTTTTTTTTTTTTTTTTTTTTTTTTTTTTTTTTTTTTTTTTTTTTTTTTTTTTTTTTTTTTTTTTGTCGTCGTCCGAAAATGGAACCGATAACAATGGTACGTTACGACTTACCACTTACCATCAGGTGGAACGTCTGCCTATTCACTTATTAACATTAAAAACAAAAGTAAAAAAAGGGGGCCCCGATTATAGCATTGCCTAGTGTGTTAATCCGGCTCTGAGTACAACCTTGATATAACGAACCTCAGTATAATTAATTCCTCGATTTAACGAATTTTTTGAAATACCCTAGAACTACCCGTAAGAGCTAACACAAAATATCGGTCCTGGTTGTTATCATACACACCTGATAACGATCGTTACTCATCCGCCAACCCGTAGTGGAGCAGCGTGGTGGATTAAGCTCCAACCCTCTTCTATATGGAGAAGGGGCCTTCGCTCAGCAGAGAGTTGCTAACAGGCTGATACAGTACATAGTACAACGAATTTTTAATCATTGCAAAATATAGGTGCCTAGAACGTATTATCGTGAACGTATCCAAATTATAATTTAGAAATAAATAACTGGAGGCTTATTGTCAGTGATACTACAGTATTCTTAGGGATAAATTTGAACTCAAAACTTCAGTGGAATTCCCATTTGTCATCTTTGAATGGTAGACTCAGTTCTGCAGCATTCGCAGTTAGAAAAGTGCGACAACTGACCGACGTTGCTACTGCGCGTTTAATATATTTTAGCTATTTCCATAGTATTATGTCTTACGGTCTGTTACTGTGGGGTAATGCTACAGATATTGAGACTGTATTTATTTTGCAAAAAAGGGCTATTCGTGGCATTTACGATCTTGGAGTTCGAGTCTCCCTACGGGATGTTTTTCCAAAAATAGACATATTAACAATTGCGTCGCAATATATTTATAACAATGTTATATATATTCACCAGAATATTAATTGTTTTGAAATAAATAGTATTAATCGCAATGCAAACACTAGAAGGAATAACAAAATTGTAACTCCAAGTTTCCGACTGCGCAAAGTAAACGTCTCCTTTCTGGGTTATGGTATTCGTATGTATAATAAAATCCCACAAACAATTTTGGAATTGTTTCAACATAAATTTAAAGATTTTATTTAAAAAAAATTAATAGATAAAGTGTATTATTCGGTACAGGATTACTTAGTCGTTAAAGATGTGTGGACTTAGTGACGCTGTATTTCATGCAAGATATTACTAATTTTGTACTAAAACACAGTTTTTATATATATTTTTTTCAAAAGAGTAATTGCGGGGTTTCTTGCCGATTCTTCTCTGCAAATTCTACATTCCGAATCGGTGGTAGCTTTATAAAGCGTTAATTTGTAAAATGATGATTCGAAGGTGTTCGTGGGGCCTATTTGAATAAAGTTGTTTTTGATTTGATTTATTTACCTCTATTTACTGATTTTTTTCAACTTAGAACCTTGACATAAGGTAAACTATTAATTATTTCTACTTTATTACACTTTCTTACCTTGTTAAAATGAATCGTAGTAATCATCTATTTTTTCCCAGAAAACATGCTCCTGAAACCATTACGATTAATTTAAATTTTATATGTATGTATGAAATTGTTTATACAATAAATATTGAAATAAATAAAAATTGCAAATAAAGTGTAGTCAAAATTAAAACGACAAAATCCACAAAAATGATAAAATTCATATAGATTCTCCATAATCTTTCCACTTTATAGAAAAAAAGGAGAACTTGGACTTTTGTCCATCAATGGGACGTTTAGAGACTGTTACCTTATCTGGAGTTAATCTGAATATGCTTAGAAGATTGGCTTTATAAAATATAATAAATATAGACGGATTTAAATGGTGAATTTTGAAACATGGTATTTTATGAGTTTCTAAATAATGTGAGTAGACAATCATGATTTTAAAAGGAATAGTAACGATTGATGTCAAAGATAGGCATGTAATATTTAAGTGGTCCTAAAAAATATAAGAATGTGCTTCTGGTTGAGAATATAGAAATTAACCCCATACGTTCATGTCAGTTCCTGCACAATTGGCAATAACTTACGTTTGCCCCTTTGGTGTAGATGCCATTTTGTAATTAGAGTCAACGACATTCACTATAACATTGAAGAATATAATAGTGGGTAGTTCCTCATGGGTGACTGAGCCAGTGGTATTACTAATACTAAGATTTTAAATACCATTGTTGTCAGGGTGCTTACATTGTAGTAAATTATAGTAACATCTTAAATAGGTCTTTTAATTACTATTAAAAAAAATCTATAAATTTTTATAATTGTGTTAATGTTGCTTTGGTACGTTTAGATACTTTTGAAAAGAAAAAAAAAACACGTCACGGACAAGTTTCTTGAAAAGATAATTTATATCATGCAGTAATTAATTAACATGTACGAGGCAGTGTACTTGTGTAGTGCTCAGCAATTTCGAAGAAATAAAATTTCAGTCACATAAAAAGAGCAGTTATTAAAATACATAAAAATTTTAATGAAATTAATTACTTTCGTCATTATTTATTTACATCGCATCGCCACAAGATTGTAAAGTCAATAAAAACATGCATAAAAAAATTATAGACGTTCATTTTAATTACTATCGAAGAAACTGATCGTTTTATTATTGAGTTTTAATGAAATTATGAGATTCACGAAAAAAAAAATACAGCTGTCATTTTTTTAAGCGAAAAATATCATTATTTGCACCTGCGAATCGTAATCGATTTCCTTACGTTTCTTTTATCTGGTCACGTAAAGCGGCCGACGTCACGCTGCGTATGCGCACCCCTACCGTTATTAGGTTATATCACTTATATGTATAAGGAACAATCAAAAACCTCATAATACACGTCGGTAACCATTTCGTTCCTTTATTTTTATTTTTTAGTGTAGTCAGGCACGACAATTACCCGTTGGCTTTTATTATAAATGTGCTCTAGATATTCTACCATTATATTTCTATTTCGAGTATTATTTAAAAAGTACATATTAAATTCATCTATTTATAAATATAAATAAAAATAGACACCCAATAATAAAAAGACACAATTTGTAACATAAGCTTATATATATATATATATATATATATATATATATATATATATATATATATATATATATATATATATGTATTAGCTTATTCTAGTGATTAAAGAAATGTTGGTAGAATAATAAATGTTCTTATAATGTACGCAGTTAGACAGTCGATTTAAATACCCATGTAAAAAGCTAATTGAATAAGAAATAAATTAAATTGTAATAGCTTTGTTTTTAATCAAGACTAGCTGCTGTTTCATTTGCGATTCAACTACTGAGAAGCCCCGGTTCCGCACGGTGAAAAAAAACCATTATTTTAATATTATTACTGTTTTTATGTCAGTATGACTTAAATATTTTAATTTATATACAAACTATACTTTTACAATTACAAAACATCGATTTTTTCTGTACATTCAGTAAACGATAAGTATCTATTATTTGAGCTGTTTATTTATATTAAAAAAAAAATAATACTTTTGGAGAAAAATCATAAATAATACTGAAAACTGTGTCAAAATCTATCGCGTTCTTCGAAGTAATTTATTGAATTAGATACAGACACAAGAAAATAGCGATTTTATATTATGTGTTTGTGATGAAATTGTAGGAAGATTCGAGCCCACCACGTTTAGATGATTGATGAAGTCTACTTTATCAGTTCATTGATGTTAAATAGATTCCACGCTGGTAGCCGATCGTATTTCTAGTTTGTGATAAATTTCATTTATTATAGAGTGTAATACATCAATACTTTTTGTTTTTAATTTAACTTTTTTTGGGTGTTTTGTTTTGTCCGATATTTTTTTCTGTCGTTTGTTTTAAGCAGAATAAATTTTATGAGTTTTTGTACTACATTTCTTATTAGTTATAAACGTGAAATATTTTCGAAATCTGTGTAAATAAATATATATGAAAATTAAGCTGTAGATAAAATATGCATAACAATATTTTTTAGTATCAACTTTCAAAGATTTTAGCATATATGAACGTGGTTTCATTCATGTTTATAATCTAGTGTTCTGTATTTAATTAAGACAGTCTTAAGACAATAGCGTGTCCACGAGTTATTGATATTAAGGGCCGGGTCTCAATAAATTCCAGCGTTAATTATATCGTGATCGAGCGGCGGCACAAAGCGCGGGCGCGGGCGGCGTGTTGATTTTCAGTTTATTTCATTAGATCGTCGCCGCGGGGTGCGCCAGAGTCGACGCCGGGGCAACTGGGGCGACAGTTATTAGTTTACTTTCTAGGATTACATGTTTGAGAGGGTAAAGGGAAGGGGGAAAGAAATTGGTAAGTTTTAGAAATTCTATTTAAATAAATTAGTGGAAACACATAACGTTATATAATAAAAATAATTCATTTTCAAAACTTTATCTATGTAGGTTTTAAGATAAACGAATCGTCATTTAATAATATTTTTAGTAAATAAGAGCTTGCTACCGCCTTGAAATGTAGATTCCTTTGAGAAGAGATGACAAGTAACTCTTAGTTACTCTTTTGAAATTAGTCAATTTACTTTTATAAATTATAAATTTTATTAGAGATCAAGCATAAGGACCAGCGCTAATAATAAATTTTGTAGTTTTCAGTAGCAGCAAGTACCTAACAAAATATTTTTGACATAAACTTTTTATATATTTATTATAAACTGTAAGAAAATTTAACTTAGGTGACTTGTATTAATTATATTTATTAATTGTTAAAGTTTTGAAAATTATTGTCTATTACATGAATTTATTTTAGTTAGCTATTATTATATTATATATATAGCAATCGTAAAAACGTGTTGTCACTCTACTAATCGGCATAAGGCTCACCTGCCTGCTTAAAAATGTTAAAATATAGTATTTTTAATGAGTAGTCTTTTCAATTTTCGGCTTTACGGCCTTTATCGGCGTGACATCGACCCAATCAGCTCCGTGCTTGTTTTACTGTTTATTTTTTCTAATATTATTTAAGGCTCGCGTTGATTACCTTTCATTTTTAACATCGAATACGTTTGGTAAAATATTTGTAATTGAATTTCTGGGTTATGAGATGCGCGGGTCGACTTTTTTAATTAGGTTATAAGTCGGAAATGTCAGCGTTTAGTAATAAAAACGAGTTTTATGTAAATTCACTCATGAGAACTGTTGATTATCGTTATAGTTGATTGTAATTTATTTGCAATCAAGTGTAATTTAGATTAGAATTTTTATTATATGTTTAAATATTTGTATCGGTGAATTAATCCTTTCATTATTATTTATTTTAATTATACGTCTCATTTTTTATCTATTTAACGAGGCAATAGTTGTTCTTGTTACTATAAGTACAATTTGTAATTTGCTGTGGATTTGAATTATGAATTTATCATTTTTTTGAATAAAATTCATTAGTATTCATTATCTTTTAATCGTAAAGTTTAATATATTTAATAATAACGCTATCATGTCCATATTCAATTCATTAATCCATATAAAATATGTTTTAAAAACTATTGAATTTTTACATAAAACATCATCGTCTTATGTACATCAACCTTTATATAAACAGTATTGTAATCGTATTTATAAACGTACGAATATTATAACTTAAGAAATAACACGGAAGGGAGTAAACAATCCGAACAAATACTGTCAAGTTAATTGGCAATCTCGATGACGGCTCCATCTCATGAAGACCAGTAATGACGCCGGCTAACAGTCTTTTTGCACTCGCATAATAACTTTCTTTCCTCCAGCTAACGCGTGATCATTAGGGTGGCTAGGTGTTCAATTCGTGGGAGAATTTTACTTTATCAAACAGTCGACGGTTTCGACTGTATGTTATCGATTAAAAATCTCAAAACTAAGTTTTATTCATTTCAGACAGTAGATACGTCATAAGATGTGAACGAATTCCGTACGAATTTACAATAAATTCTAATGCAATTTGGTCTACAATCTAACGGGGTGTTTTTTCGTAGATTATTTTAACTGTATTACTATGCTTTGTTAAGTTATTAGTTATTAGAGATCCGTTGAGTTTGTAAATATTTCACTAGTACGACTATAAATCGGCTTCGCATGTAAAGATGGTCCTCAACACTTTTGCAAACCCGCAGTGGAGCAGCGTTTTAGATTAAGCTCCAACCTATTTTGAGGAAGAGGTATTTGCTCAGCTGCCAATAGGACGTGTTTACGTGACGTACACTTTCATACAAAATTTACTCACCTCGTAATCATCTTCAAACTTTTCCGAACATAAGCTTCTTAATAAGCAAAACTTAACTAACCTCCGCCCCTACCGATACTTTTGACAATTGTCCTGGATCAAGTTAAAATCTGGTCATATCAGCGTTGGTCGTAATTTATTACGATCTCGCGACAAATCTCACGTTTTTGCAGATCACTGATCGGATTTCTCTAATGCAGTCCGCAGTCATTGTAAATTGTAACTTAGACGCCTGTTTTACAAAAACCATCTGTTGACTTATGTAATCAAATATATGAATAAATCCATTTTTTTTTGTTAAATTGCTAGCAATAATGATGTTACTTTTCTGATGGGGCGAGTTTTATAATGCGCTTGAGGGCGGCGGACGCGAGTGCTCATTGAATTTTAAATGTAACTTTATGAAGTTATTACTTATTTAGTTGATTATTTAGTTTGAAATAAAAATATCATTGTTTTATAATAGTAGGCAATAAGAATTAAAATAACAATACATTGGTTTGTTTGCTATATTTTAATCAATGATAAATTATAGTGACAGCTTAAGCTTTGGGACAGTTTTGACTATATAAAATTAGATAAAACAATAAAAATGCTAAAAACGGTGAAATTGTGTTTTATAATCGTAAATCTTCATTTAGAACATAACTTTTAGAGTAGGTATTTTCACAAATAAAATATAATTCAAATAAAAAAAGGTAATAGCAATAAGTTGCAGCAAGTTGTGAAAGATATTTTTGTGGTTTTAGCCGAGATGAAAAACTAGATCCATTTAAACGTTGTTTAGCGTGTTAGTTCAGTTAGCTTCGAAGTGTGTATACGAGATTGATTAATTTACTGATTTATTAGGGATATGAAATAAAATTCGACTTACTAACAATGATAATTATTAAATATTAATAAATTATAAATATTAAGATTTAACAAGAATTTACTAAGACTCGATCTATTACGGTGGAGATGATGAAGTGCGTAGTGCTGGTGTGGTATGATAATCTTATGATTTGCGTGCTTGGTTCAATATCATAAACTGCAGCGGAAGCAGTAGTACACTACAACCGCTTAAACAATATATATTCGTTATTTACAATTCTATTTCTTAAAACCACCAAATTACGTCTCACTAGCTCCTGTCAAAGTTTTTGATAATGCGCTGTAAGCTCTTTCTAGATCGTTCCTTTATATCACAAAGTAAATGTGTACAAAAATCGTGAGAGAAAGAGCTAATATCACATACGTCGTATCTACGGGTATCGTGTGGATATGCTTGTTAAATAAATATATATAAAATATTAATTTATAAATTAAATGGTAATCTATACAAATAATAAATTTGTTAAAACCTCCGTTTTATTAATACACTACATATCATCAAGAATAAATTTCAATAGCGCGTTCTTTTTTGTATCAGCGCCATCTCTTATCGTTTTTGGTCGTGCACGTATCACGTAAAAAGTACAAAACCAATGTAAATAACTTTAATACATAAAAATTAAACATAACTCACAGTATAATTTAGTTTTTGTTTCATTGTAATTAAATTTAAAAATAAATATTTAAGAAAATAGAAATAGGTACCTACGCCGCCAACGCCATCTGGTCTAAGGAATCTTAAAAACTCACAAAACTTATTTTTGAGTTATTATTTTGTTAAACTTAAAAGTTTACTAAATATGTCGGATAGGAATAGAAATCGTTTTAATATTTTAGATAAACATCATATTTAATTAATATAGGTACTATTATGTTAAATGTCACTAAATATAAAAAACGATATTCTACTATTATACGAAATATAATATATGTAAATAAATGATAAATGATAGCTTACAGTTGGATTGGCAATTTTACTTACTTACTTTTATATTGTAAACGTACAGCTGTTGGTTATTTTCTGATATATATATCAAATAGATCTCAATACCTTTCAATGCATATGTTTTTTTTACTGTAACAGCCTGTAAACAACCCACTGCTGAGCGAAGGCCTCTTTTCCATATAGAAGAAGGGTTGGAGCTTAATTCACAACGCTGCTCCACTGCGGGTTGGCGGATAATTTCCCTACCATGAATGACGATCGTTATCAGGTGTCTATGATAACAACTGGGACCGACGGCTTTACGTGCTCTCCGAGGCACCTCACCCAGACCGGAAACAAATATTTGCACCAATACTGTATAATCTGTACGGAGTGGGAATCGAACCCGCGACCACCGGCGCGCGGTTTGACGCGACTACTCGCATCATGTTATTTTTGCTAAATTTTCAACAAATAATGTCGACAAAAATTTTGCTGCTACTTGTCGAAATTCTTCTCGATTTCCGTATAGTCTATTCACAGCATACATTAGACATACGTTATTAAGTAATAAATAATTTTCAACATAATAGCGAGCGTACTTCGAATCAAACACTAATTGCGTATTACACTTTAATGAAAGGAAATCTCATAGAATTACCGACTTTTATGGCTACCTCTAAAATCGCGTATGTATGCGAATTTTCTTTAAACTACCCGCCGACACAATGTTGTTTATGTAATTATTTAATGAGTCGACTGATTGAAGTGGAGGAATGTGCTATATCATTACCAATTAAGAAAATCTTATAATTTTTACCCTTTAAACAAATCCGACCGAAGGAAAGCGCTTTAACTAGTTATACACGATCGTTATAAATTTTAGTTTTTTTATATATTGTTAGGTTTAAGTCGGTATCAAAAAGTTCTAAACATGTTTATTTTAAAAATAAAAACGAATCTCAGTTTTATGACTTCGAAAATTTGTACAGACATTGAAAAAAAAAAAAGAAATAAGAAAAACAAAAATAAATGAACGAAGTATTTTGTTTCGGGATTTGAAGAAGGGAGACGAGGCTGGGCTATCATTGAATTCGGACGCTATTGAATCTTATGAAGACGCAATAAAATCCGTTTTTAGACTTTTAATTAAATTAATTAAATCTTATGAAGAAGTTCTGATAGAGCTATAGTCAACACTTTATTAATTGTTATAAATACAGTACTTATGTTATTATTGTAATGGAATAACGTTGAATGGAAATGAATAAATGTAAATAATAAATAATATGCAATAAGGTGGGTTATATTAGAATATAGTTTAGTTATTTTAGAATGTAAATGGAAGTAAGTGATAATAAAATATTTCATTCTTAATTAAAATGTATTCATGCGTTTCCATGGAGTTTGTTTAATAGCAGATGATTAAGTTCTGTGTTAACAAAAACTCGTATGACAAAAAGGTGTTTTATTAATATATTCGTCAAAGATACATCCTTCATGATTGTTTTCCATTTTTTTTAAAACTTGTACTTAAAATATTATTGAAAGAATGAAATGTTAGTTACTCAAACACGTTTAGGAGTACAATACAACCTTGATATAACGAGCCTCAATATAACGAATTCCTCGATTAGCAAAATACTCGATTTTTCGAAATCCCCTAAAACTGCCCGTAAGAACTAATGTATAATATACCTCTGCATCACGAATAAAATTTATCAAAAACCTCCTTATAACGTAGTTTTAATCATTGCAGAATATTTAATGAATTTTTTCAACTTAGAAACCTTGATATAACCTATAAATCATTTCCTTAATTCCACTTTCTTACCTTGTTAAAACAAATCGTAGTCCAACCTAACCTCTATGTAACAAACCTCATTATAATAAATTACTTGGTATAACGAATATTCTATAATTCCCTTCAGTTTCGTTATGTCGAGGTTGCATTGTAACACTTCATATTACTTTATATTTGAACCAAAGAAAGGTCTTAAATTAAAAGCTTGAAATGGTTCATTTCAACATACAAGTAATCGACATTTGATTTTGCATGTAAATATTCAGTAGCTATAATTAATGATAATATTAAATACGCGCAATTGGTTTTAGCATGCGGTTGTTCCAAAATATCGTCAAGTTCATTATTTATTAATTTACATGTCTTTTTATAATAAGTATTTTATTAAAAAAGGATTTATAATTGTTGTACTTTTTGTATTTTGCGAATTTATTTATTTTCTTCCATGACTTAAGACCGCAGACCACACATAGTGATATTTAGGTAGTTATAAATCACATAAGAAAGTGTTCGTAAATATTTATAATTGTAATTTCAATGTACCTACAAAAAAATAAATAGATAAAGTCGTTATAAAGTATAATAAGATAAATGAATCTGTTGACATCAATTTTTATTTAATTTCTTATGTCAAAAAGACAATTAGTAGTACCTATTTTTTAACCGACTTTCTTTTATTAGCAAAGCTACCATATATTATAAAACAATCAAAACGTTAATAATATTCTATACATAACAATTAAATAGGGTAGTTTCGGTAGTGAAAAAATAATTATGAAATATGATAAAAATTAAAATTTATTTAGAAATATATCTACTTAAATATTCTTGTTGACTACTGGTATTTTGTCTCTTTCTTACGAGAGTTGTCTTGAATCCATGGTAGAAAGAGATGCAATCCCGCCCGTGGAAACGTTTTTTGAGTGCACGTGAGCATTCCAGTTTGTATATAAATTCCTTGCCTAAAACACGAGCCGCGATGATGGGACGTCATATAGGCAAAAACTGTCAGTTTAGTGTAAAGAGCTAGGTAAGTAGGTACATATCTATCAACTTTAAGTTCAAGGAGTTATAGTTGTGTTCTTTCGTCAGTGCATTTCATTTGTACCTATTTTTTATTAAAATGCAAACTAGTTTTCTAAAAGCAGATAGTACGAATCTGCCAAAAATTGATTCAATGATGGTTGCAAAGTTCTTTGCATGTAACCCAGACTTCTGTTCTGCCGAATTCCGGAATATTAAAACATCTTTGTATTACTTGTTATAGGTATTATACTGTTTTTCTGTGTAAGTGCCAGGTAAACCTAATTAGTAAAATAATATTGGAAAGTGTTAAGTCATATACATATATGTTATGGTTGTGTTTATTTTATTTTTTATTTTTCTTTTTTCGAAATGATTATTGCTGTTGACCCTAGCGGCCTTTACAGCGTCACAGAGTGGGGGGGGGGGGGTAATTGAGACCCAGCCGTGGCTGATGTCTATTTTTTGGAGTTGTAATGTACAACTAGACACTACACACCAACGATAGCTATTCTAATTAATTATTTTCCAACAACACCAAATATTTATAGCTGTTATCGTTGAATGAGGGCCGGTCGTACATACACAACTGTTGTTTTTACCAATATACTGTCACGAAAATGGCTGACAGGGTTTTTCCGGTAATAAAAAAGTTTAAAATTTAATTTAATTTTATGGGAAGAAAGCGTGTTTATTTTGATGAAATGTATTTTTTGTGACTTTTTATTAGGAACATTGAAGTACTTTTTTAAACATATACGCAATTCTTTATGCACACGTGGAAACACACGGATATATATTATTTCACATATCTTAAGTAATTACTTTACAGTGTAGATAGCGACATAAATATTTAGTAATAGTAAGCCCTGATTTGTTTAATACCTACTTTTGATTTCGTTTTGTTGCTTAATATTGTGTATATCTTAAAAACATTTTAATTTATAATTTTAAATAATATATTTTTTTAAGTTGGTTAATATTTTATTTTCAATATAATTTTGTATATTTAATTATCGAAGTTATTCATAAAAATATTAATTGCGACTGACAGTTCTTAAATACGTGCTTAATTTTTACGATCTTACTAATAAATTTTTACACATACATAACGGCGCTTCATATCATAACTCTATGCGTCGTGTGTAAAATTTTATTACTAAGGCCGTTAAAGTTTAAAAATCATACATTACAAGTTACAACACTTGACTTATGATGTTAGTGGTAAAAAAATTAAAAACAATAGCTCGCGTCCAACTGGGAGGATATCATCAATTAGTCCGCATTATCCCGGGAGAGTTCGATATTGTTTCGACTCATAATTGGATATTACAACAAAAATGTTCCCTTATTAAAAACAAGAAAGAACTGATTCTCCTCGGCTCATTTGTATCCGTTTGTCTATATTGTGATTTTAGGGTTCCTCACTTCGTTTTGATTTAAATACGTCGATTTTATTGTTTGCTAAATGAAATTTAACTTTTTCTGTAGGTATTAGAAACGTTGCTGTGAAGTTGAAATAAGTAACTTTAAGTTATGTTGGATTATTGTTATCTCTTATCATTTTATTATATTATATTTTTTAATACATCACTATAGGTATTAGAATCTAAATCACAAAAACTAATTAGTTGAGGTTATTTAAATTATGAATTTAATGAAAATTATAAAATAATGTGTTATTGTGTTATTTTTGCCTGTTCATCTAATAATTTAATACAAAACATACAGTAAAATAAAAAATAAAAAAAACTTTTCAAATTTATATAATACATAAATAAAATGTGACGCTAAAATTTATATTAATTCACAAAACAAAACTTTATTTAGGGAATAAAAATTTTAAAATTGATTCAAAATATTTAAAACAATAAAATATTAATAAATGTGTATTTGAACAATATATTAGAAACTATATGGATCATTTAATTTATATCCGCTTCACACTTGGTCGTTTCACTTTCTTGAGTTATCCCAAGCTCTTAAAATGAAAAATGAGGCTTAATTTATTATTAAAAAAATTTACGGCTTAGCGTATTCATATTTGAATAGATACAATGATTTATCATAGAAATGTATTATTTTAGATTAAAAAAAATCTAGAAATTCAATTTTTTTGAAAATCCTTCTTTTACTCGTGTTATTTATAAAAAAATAGAATTTTGTTAAATATATATAAATAAGATGTGTTTATACAATTTTTTTAACCTATATAACCTTAACCTGTATTACATTGGTCAATATTTTCTTTATTGAGTTACTTAGTGTAACTTATGTAGATAATTTTTGGTTTTATATATGTATGTATATCGGATATATATTTACATATAATAAATCATAGCGAGGTTGATTCTTTACTTTGAATAAATTTAAACATAATAATCACTATTTGTTGTAGCCAAATATATTTTTAAAGAATTTTCAGTGTTTTGGTTATCTGTGTGGTGGCTTTTTCATTGTTTGTATGAACGAACAATTCAAAAAGTATTAAGAAGATTTCGATTAAAGTTAGTATACCATTTAGATCTGTAACTTAGGCTAGAAACATCATGCGATGATTAACATTTTACAATCTAAACAGTAACAATTAACGCTAACGCAGGTAGTACAGACAAAACTACATGGATCTGCTTGTACAAAATAATATATAGTCGACGTTCATCTCGCAGATTTTAAAATTTTCAAAGAGTTTCTTCTAATTTTCAAATAAGTGTCTTAATTATGAAAATTATCCTTCCCCACACACACATAAACGCACAAAATTCACTTTCTTTGTCATATACGTACAAATTTTACAAATTAGCAAAAATATATCCAAATAACAAACACACACATACCCATACTCGTATATATATACACACACATACAAATAATTGAATAAACCTTTAATTTTAATTACATATTACAAAAATATTATAAATGATTCTCAATAAAAAATACCAGTCGTGATCCTCCACCGCCATTACGTGCGGGGTAGCGGTTCAGATAAATCATTGTGGCGCTTCTTGATGATCATCGGATGCTTTGATTGATTGAACCGCATCGCTTAGTGCTCAGCAATGCAAAGGTCAAGTTCTATATGGCCATTAAATTCGCATTTCGTTAAGTATTTATATTCTTGTTTGTTTTATATTTAGTGCAATTTAAAAAGGATTAAATGGATGCGTTTAATATAATAACTGTGTTTATACGGTTTTTTATTGTTTGAGTAAAATAATGTTGTCTTTTCGAAGAAATGTGTGAATAATAATAATAGCCGTGTAGTTAGCCGTGTAGTTAGCCGTGTGGTTGCCGGCTTAGAATAGCGCCACTCCGAGTCGACCCGTGGAGATCGTAAGAGGCGATCGAAGGGATAAATATACCAGGAGATGGGCAGCAGCGTCTTCCTGAGGACTATTAAACCTACTGCGGTCACCAACACGCACTTGCCAAGCGTGGTGACTATGGCAGAAACCCCCATAATCATGAACATCACAAATAAACCACGGCCCCCAGTCCCCGGCAGCTCCGTTATTCCTGGCTCTGGCAGCGGTCACGGTAACGGCGGAGCAGGGGGTGCTAAGAATCTCCGGCAGAGATCGCGCTGCCACAAACGACGACTCTTGCACCTGGCAACATACAATACCAGGACACTGAGGACCGACGACAAGATCCGTGAGCTGGAAGACGAGATAGACAAGTTAAACTGGAGTGTCGTGGGATTATCCGAAGTCCGAAGACAGGGGGAGGACACGATAATCCTAAACTCCGGTAACTTGTTCTATCACCGGGAGGGCGAACATCTGTCCCAAGGTGGTGTCGGGTTCCTCGTCCACAGGTCCCTCGTCAACAACGTGACGGAAGTCGGGAGCGTGTCAGCAAGGGTAGCGTACCTTATACTCAGAATATCCAAGCGATATTCGCTGAAGGTCATACAGGTTTACGCACCGACCTCGGCACACCCCGACGATGAGGTTGAAGTTATGTATGAGGACGTAAGTAGGGCCATGCGTAACTCCAAGACTCATTTCACGGTGGTGATGGGGGACTTCAACGCAAGACTGGGTGCGCGAGACGGCGACGAGCTGAAGGTGGGGCCCTTTGGTATCGGGCAACGGAACCACCGTGGCCACTTGCTGGCTAACTTCTTGGAGAAGGAGGACATCTATATGATGAACTCCTTCTTCAAGAAGAAGCCACAGCGCAGGTGGACTTGGATCAGTCCCAATGGTTCCGTAAAAAGTGAGATAGACTTCATTTTGGCAGACAAACCGCACATATTCAATGATGTCTCTGTGATCAGCAGGTTTAAAACCGGAAGCGATCACCGGATGGTCAGAGGCACATTGAATATCAATGTCAAGCTGGAACGGTCACGCCTGATGAAGTCTACGCTCCGACCCACACCTGCCCAGATCCAGGACTCCGAGGCCTTTCAGCTGGAACTCCGCAATCGTTTCGCGTGCCTAGAAACATGCAGTTCAGTGGACGAGTATAACACCAGTATGGTAGACACTGTCCACGAGGTTGGGTCTAAGTATTTCAAGGCCCCCTCCAGTGGTAAACCTCAAGTTCTCTCAGAACATACTCTCGGTCTTATGAGGGAGAGGCGGGAACTATGTGTGCAGTCTCCAACCTCAATGTCGAAGTACCGACTGCTCAACAAACAGATCTCTCAGAGTAGGCGACGCGATTTGCGTGTTTATAACACCAATCGTGTAAAAAACACGATCGAGCGGAACAAAGGCTCGAAAGTGTTCGCAAGAGATCTGGAGGTTGGGCAAAGTCAGTTGACGAGGTTGAAGACCGACTCTGGCACCATAGTTACGTCTAAGCCCGAAGTTCTGAGAGAAATTGAGAGGTACTACGGACAGTTGTATACCTCCTCAAGAGCTCCCGTTCCCAAGGCGGCGAACGACAAGCGAGCCAAATTAACCCGGCACTATACCGAAGATATCCCGGACGTCAGTCTGTACGAAATTAGGGGGGCACTCAAACAGCTTAAGAACAACAAAGCTCCGGGGGATGACGGAATCACAACCGAGCTGCTGAAAGCGGGCGGCAAACCCGTCCTAGTAGCGCTCCAGCAATTGTTTGATTCCGTCATCAACACTGGAAGTACCCCGGAGGCGTGGAGCAGAAGCGTGGTGGTACTGTTCTTCAAGAAGGGGGATAAAACCCAGCTGAAGAACTACAGGCCCATCGCGCTTCTGAGCCACGTTTATAAGCTGTTTTCGAGGGTCCTTACTAATCGTTTAACGCGCAGACTAGACGACTTCCAGCCTCCCGAACAAGCCGGTTTCCGAAAAGGCTATAGTACCATAGACCATATACATACGCTTCGGCAGGTTATACAAAAGACCGAGGAGTATAACCTGCCGCTTTGCGTAGCGTATGTGGACTATGAGAAGGCCTTCGATTCTATCGAGACCTGGGCGGTGCTCGAGTCTCTTCAGCGGTGCCAGATCGACTATCGGTACATCGAGGCGTTGAAGTGTGTATACAATGCCGCCACCATGAAAGTCCGAGTACACGACAGCAGTACGAACCCCATCCATGTGCAGCGCGGCGTACGGCAGGGGGATGTCATCTCCCCAAAACTCTTTACCGCTGCACTGGAAGACGTGTTCAAGCTGATGGAGTGGAAAGGGCGTGGTATTAACATCAACGGCGAACACCTCTCACACCTCCGATTTGCCGATGACATAGTGATCCTGGCGGAGTCGCTGGAGGAACTCGGCATTATGCTCAGCGACCTCAATAGTGCCTCACAACGGGTGGGTCTTAAGATGAACATGGACAAGACGAAAATCATGTCTAACGTCCATGTCACACCCGTACCAGTGGTTGTCGACGGCACTGCTCTCGAAGTTGTAGACGAGTACGTTTACCTGGGACAAACGATCCGAATGGGTAAGTCCAACTTCGAGAGGGAGGTCACTCGAAGAATCCAACTCGGCTGGGCAGCGTTCGGGAGACTACGACACGTCTTGACGTCTGATATACCTCAGTGCCTGAAGTCGAAAGTTTTCGAGCAATGTGTGTTGCCAGTGATGACCTATGGCGCCGAGACGTGGTCTTTTACTGTGGGCCTAATCCACAAGCTCAGAGTCGCTCAGAGGGCAATGGAGAGAGCTATGCTCGGTATTTCTCTACGTGACAAAGTCAGAAATGATGAAATCCGTAGAAGAACGAAGGTAACCGACATAGCGCTCAAAGTTTGCAAATTGAAGTGGCAATGGGCTGGCCACATCGTTCGCAGGACTGACAACCGATGGGGAAAGAAGGTCCTTGAATGGCGACCACGTTTAGGTAAAAGGAGCACAGGCCGCCCTCCTACCAGGTGGACTGACGACCTGAAGAAGACAGCGGGAAACCGTTGGATTCAGAGGGCCCAGGACCGGGTGGAGTGGCGTCGATTAGGGGAGGCCCATGTCCAGCAGTGGACTACCAAGGGCTGAAAAGAAGAAGAAGAAGAATAATAATAATAAATAAATATTAACCAACAATCACACTACGTTAACCTAGCCCGTGCTAAGTCCGTAAGAACTTGTGTTACAGGTACTAGGAACGGAAATAAATTTAATAAATTTATATAAATACATATATAGGTACATAAATACACATCCATGACCCGGTGCAGACATCTATATTCGTCATACAAATTATCTGCACCTGGCGGGATTCGAACCCGCGACCGCTGCGTAAAGTGCCAGTTGCCTGACCACTCGACCAGCCGGTCGTCCGGTAATGTTTTTGTTTAAATTATAAAACGTAATTTTTTTATGTTTTTTTAATTCTATATTTTTAAACCGTAATATCTAAACGCGTGTGTGGAAGTAACTTATAAATTTCCACGTATAGACAGATGTACGAAGAGATAATAAAAAACATCAACAAAGACAATACTATGACAGGATATCTACAATTTTACTGATTAAGTAGTATATTAAATAAAATTTACATTATATATAATTATACTTATAATAAAACTGTAACAGGTATAATTCTCTACAATGAAAATATTTTGAAAAAAATCTTTAAGGCCATTCCATAATCTATAAATACTATATCCAAAATAATATTTTTTAACGTTTGTTTGTCTGTATCTTGGCCGCGTATCACGCTGAAACTATACAATAAATTTGAATGAAACGTAGCGTGATTTGAGTTCATACTATGAGCTAGGACACTAAATAATTTTTATCCCGAAGTTCCATACGGTTTTAGAGGCAGGGTGAAAGTCAATATGTGTGATGCTAATCGAAGTTGCAAGTACAGGTGGTATTATATATACCTACTGTACTGTATCAGCCTCGAAGGCCTCTTCTCCACATAGAAGAAGGGTTAGAGCTTAATCCACAACGCTGCTTCACTGCGGGTTGGCGGATAATTTCCCTACTATAAGTAACGATCGTTATCAGGTGTCTATGATAACAACCGGGACCGACGGCTTTACGTGCTTTCCGAAGCAAGGTGGGGAGACTCACAAGGATATACACCCAGACCGGAAACTAATATTGGCAACTGGCTTCAATTCATACAAATTCTTTACGAATTTTTGATAGATACGCAATACTATTTACTAGATAGGTTAATAATCTCGGCATAATTATTGATAAGTCCGTTACTTGATCTGATCGAGTAAATGAAGTTTCGACTTAATTCCATTTACGATATAGGTTAAAGATCTCGGCATAATTATTGATCTTAATACTTGATCCGATCGAGTAAATGAAGTTTCGCGTAAAATTCTACTCTACATTGCATCCTATAGGTACTAAACTTCGAATAAATGCTTTACTTTTCTAATACTTGACTACGGTGATGTGTGTTGCTTAGACCTCAATGAAATTTATTTGTACAAACTCGATCGATTGATTTACAGATGCATTCGCTTCATTTTCGGTTTTCGGAAATATCATGTTTCCCATCACAGATCTCTACTTAAATGGTTACTAATTCCAGAACGTAGAAACTTAAGAATTCTTACTTACTCATTACTCTCTTGTACCATCCTTCTACTCCTCCTTACCTTAAATGTAAGGTCACTTTCCTCTCCGACTCTCACGAAAGATCACTCCACTCTACAATCTATCTAAAAATCTCTAAAAATATTTTTTATCAAACTAATGTTTATTTTAAAAAGTCGCAAATAAAAGAAAAGATGACTCAATAAATTATAAATAGGAATATATTTAAATCTCAAAGCTCTCTCAAATTAATCACAGTGTCTAAAATACGTCTAGAAAAAGTCAAAATTGCTTTCAGTCAAAAAACTGTAGAAATCCGTGACTGGTATTAAAATTAGTACCAATTTTAGTGATCACCGACCGACGATTATTCTGTTAACAATTAGACACGAAACGTAAGATTTAAGACGATTTATTATTTTTAATTCGATTTTGTGCCGTTGATTAAGATATAAAGTTATTACCGTAGACTCGTTTAATGTGAAAATTCGTTATTTAGGAAGTCAATTTATAAAATAATTTTACATATCGTGCCTATAGAAATTAAGTTATAAAAGTAAATTATCTATGATTTTAATTAAATAATAATTATTAGCGACTTCCTTTGATATCGAATACGACATTATAATAAATAGCGTTCTAGACTTCGAAGTCGATATTTATTCATTCGTTATACATACAGATCAATATAAACTGGTGAGAGAACCGTGAGAAATACATCTAAACTATGTGATTCTCTTTCATTCAAAGAATAATATTATTATGATCATTAATCGATCGAGAAAACGAAGTTAATCGATATTATGTTTCGTGTTTGTTTAATTACAATACCCGCCTACGTGGGACCAGTTCGTCTGGAGAACTTCTGGTCTTAAAAGGTAAGCCAATTAAACGCTTCGGAGGTCTTTTGTTGTCCATTTATAATAAATATTTATTTACGAGACTTTTAATAATTATTTACGAGTTCAAGAAATATTTGGTTTTTATTTAATAAAGAATAGGTATCCTTTTGTTATATTTTTCACTAGCTATGCCCGCGGCATCGTCCGAACATATAGTTTTACTTCGATTGCGATTCAGGAAAAGCCATCAGCGTCATATATTATGATAGTGTTGTACTTTAAACTACTGTTAAAATAAATCGCAATCCGACTTTTTTTGATAAAATAAAGACAAAATGTTGTCTCAAAATATGCTTAATGATTTTCATGCTGCTTTTAACTTACACTTAGTACTTTAGCAGTGACTCCTGTTCAAACAAACAAACAGACAGACAGAAATATAGACATAGTTACATTTCTAAAAAAAATTGGAAATGTAATATAATTATTTAGACCTCTAGAAAAATGTTTGTTAAGAAATTCAAAGCAATTTTTTTGTTACTTTTAATGGAAACTGGAGAGGAAAATGGAAATGGAGGGGATATAAATGATAGATTACGCAGTGAATTAACGATCAATCCATATCTTTAATTTGGTTTGGATGTTAATGATATGTAAAAGAGTTTCTTCTGAATCAGTCTATAAGCCTCCCATCGCTGGGCAAAGGTCATCATATAGCAAAAGGGTTGGAGCTTAATCGATTACGCTGCTCCACTACGAGTTTGCGGATTATTTCCCTACGATGAGTAACGAACACATAATCGTGATAACAAATGGGACCAACATCTCATGTCCTCACAGAGACAACAGAGTCAATACATCCAGATTAGAAACAAATATTCGTATAAATACAAATATCGGCCCCGAGTGGGAATCGAACCCGCAATCGCCGGCGTTTTTACTCGCTCTATTATAACACCAGAAAAGTTGTCTAATGAAAGTTTTTGAGTTCAAAAGTTTGCTAAACCGTAGGATATTCACAAGCTATTACAGTACAGTGCAGTATAGAGTAGTCTAGATACAAAAAGGAAGGAAAAACTAGTATCAATCTAGAAGCTACGAATATATTATTGATTATAAGAAATATTAATTTAGACAATCTATAAATACTAACTTAACTATATAATTAATGGTTTTCTTCCATACAAAAGTATAATAAATTTAATAATTTCAAACGAATCATCAAAGATATTAGACCATCTTGTAGACTTTTTGTATTTTATTTCGTTTAAATGTATGTTAACGGCCTTATTCATAAACGTACTATAAGCCCGATATAGTTAAAATATGTTATGCCTGGGTCTATCGAATATAAAAAGACTAGAGAATGAAAGAGACAAAACATATTTCAAATAGATTGGGCTTATAGTACGTTTATAATATAAAGGCCGTAAGTATAAAAAAAAAAGTTGTTTTGCAGAGAAGTTTTATGAATAACTTCTATTAATATACACAATTTTCAATTCAAATATTTAGAAACAAACATTTCACTTTTATGTTATTATTATAGATTATTATATATTTAAACTAACTACTAAATGATCGGAGTTCGGTTAGCGTTTCAATATTTTTTAATTTGTTACTTAAAATAGCTTGTTAATTATAGATAGGCACCTTGAACATTAAAACAAGTTTTTTTCCTACCCCAAATTGATTAATTACTGGCGTAGCAACGGACCCGTTTCACACGAAAATAGAGGGAATATAACTTTATAAAACATACAAAAATATTTTCGCCGGTGGTTTTTATTTAGAATTTATAATTAGATTTGGTGGAGGCCCGCCCTTTTGATTAACCGAGTCATGGCGTAAGTTGTAAGATATACATATTTTGTTAACTTTCAGTACTCAACTATAACTATTATAAAATAGTAATTCCTTGCGGTTTCACTCGTATTGATATTTTTGACTATATTTTTGTTATAGTCATAGGGCAGTCTATGTAACTTTTTCAGCAAGTAATAGCTTTCAAAGGCGAATAATTAAAATTTATTAAACTGATTTAGAATTTATTTATTCATCATCATCATCAGCCATTGGATTTCCACTGTTGAACGTAGGCCTCCCCCACCGAGTAAGTTGTCTGTACATCTTGTGGACGGCCATCCGACGCTGCACTTGCGGTTACGTGGTCTCCCCTCGAGTTCTGCTCATCAACAGTCAGTTCTACGAGCTATATGCCCTATCCACTGCCACTTCAGCTTCCAAACCCATTGGGTTATGTCGGAAACCTTCGTTTGTCTGCAGATCTCATCATTTCTGATTCGATATTGTAGAGGAATATCAAGCATAGCCCTCTCCATTGCACGCACCGCCTATTGGGAAACTCCATCGAGGTCACTGAGCATCATGTTGATGTTTTCTAGAGATTCTGCCATAATCACGATATCGTCGTAAGATCAAAGGTGATTACGAACAGAGATTTTTTTTTATATTTTATTTATATATGTTATATTTACAACAGAGATTAACGTACTTTAATAAACAAACAAATTGTATAACTTTTATTACATTAATAAATCGATATTTACGTTATCTAAATCTAAAAGATTTTATGTCTCTGTTATGTGTCATTACAGAGTATGCAATAAAATTATCACTGTTACCTAATGAAAGCGAGTGAGTGTGACCTATAAAGAATTCTAAGAATACTACTTCACAAAAATGAACCTGAAGGTATTAGTATATAGAATGATTGGCGCATATCCGCTTGCCCTACCAAGTGTAATGGTTGTTATCAGGTATTACCTATATTAACCGGAACCGAGAGCTTAACATTGTATCTTAGACCTTGTGGGGACAACCTTATGAGAAATATATATTTGTGCAAATTCATCTATAGCGTCGAGCAGGAATCGAATCTGTAACCTCACGTGTGGAACTTTTGTCACCACAACACCAAAGCGACGTCAACTAAAATGTATTTCCCAGTGCAGGGTCACGATTTTAGCACCTTGAATCCCAAACAACCAATATTTCTATACGTATGTCGTTTACTCAGTTTCTCCATACATACTCTTTTGTTCTTTTTTCTTAAATCGCTCACGCTTATAAATTAAAGCAATCCGAAAGAGTCAGTCAGGAGGCGGGCATGTAGCGATGACCCGGTAAGGATAAAAATTCGATTACAATTAAATTAACTACACTCCTATTTGTTTTGCATTAGTCGTGTCTGATTTAAATTAAAAGATGATAAGTAAAAACTTTATATATTTATGAATATGAATGATCGTCTGCGATGTCTTCTCGAAACAAGCCTTGAATATACATTAATAATTTGAATAATTGGTTATGCCATTCTTTATCTAATAAAAGTTGCATAAAATTATATAATATCACAAAACAAGATTTAGATTCTATGAGAATAGTAATAGATTTATAATACTCGTAGAATCTATAACGACAAAAAAAAACATTATGATGAAATTTGGCGTTGTCAGGTCTGTGAGAAAATAAAGTGCAATACTAGATTTAAAAAAATGTTTTGACACTATTATTGAATATGAAAACTATTACCTCAAAACTGAAGACTAGGTATGTCTTACGTATAAAATGATTTTTAGAATTAGTTCACTAAATAAAAAAATAATATACTATAATAAAATGTTATACTATAATAAAAAAAAAAGCTGATTTGTTACGCATAATTGAAGCATTCGTTATCTTTATTATTAATACATAGGCTTAATCGTGGTAACCTATTTCAGTCAGCTTGTGGTCGGCCGCAACTCTGTCAAAATGTCGGTAGAAAAACATGTACTCGTATATATAACTAATTGATATAACTGCTATTAGACCTGTATATTAATATAAACAGGATATATATACCATGTATGCATGAATAATTAAAAAAATATATATTTTACTCTGAAAACGTGATGTCTTTTGAACTCTTGTGTAATAAAATAAACTCGAGTTTCACGTTTAAAACATTCGACTACTATATTATCATTACTTAAAGCAATAATGTAATTGAATTTTAGATTAATAACTCTTTTCAATTAATGAGCCTGCGCTCGATTCCCACGGAGTCTCATAATTGAATTTCTTATTGGATTACGTTTTAATTAGGTTCGATTACGTTATAAATGAGTGTCATTCAAACTGAGTATTGTTTCGATGTTTGATGGATGGGTGGAGATTATGACAAACGTATGCTGAGCCGAAATGGCTAAGCGGTCAAATAGTCGCAGATTTAATTAATTTAATCTGACACCGTTGAAGTTTCAAGTCCTTAATTTTTGTTTATTTTGCCTCTCGTGCATGACAAAGGAATACTTAGAGAAAATTTGCATGTCTCGGGAGAGATTGCTAGAGATGTAGGTACATTCTCCAATACGCAGAGAAATAGCGTAATGGATTAAGCTCCAATTTCTCTTCTTTACTAGAGTCATTTTTTGCAGCATTTACAGATTGTTACAGTATAAACTACAAAGTGCTGAGATACAGTACAATATGGTGGTACACTACACAATTAATAGTGCGTGCGGGTACCGTATTTATAGTATTTATTATATACAGTATAATATATACTGTCTGTTTCGAATATAATGTATACTATATGTTTGAAATAATGTTCCTTTAAAAGTAAACAAAATTTCAAATTTGTTATACTATAGATTTTCCTTTCAGTAGTACCTACTGATGGTTTTCTTGCACACATACTAAAACTAATACAACAATAAAAAATCGGTATATACAAAAACGTTCTGTCTTTGTAATGTCAGTGTAGATTATGAAATAATTGTTTTTATTGTTTCCTTTCATCAAAGTTTGCTTTTAGCATACTCTTGACTTTATTCGCGTTTCGAACCCTGACGTTTAATACCTTCGTGATTGATGCTGAACGGCTGTTGAAAATTAGTAATAGATGTTTTATTTTATTTTTTTAAGTTTGTATTTTTTTTTTTGGTGATTATTGAATATATTGTTTTCGGTAGACAGGTTAATGTTTTATGTTAATAACCGATGTTACTCATGTTAAGTGAATATATTTTCTTTAGCTTTATTTTTAATTTTTAATCTTAGCTTTTTAGAATAGATAATACGAAACTTATCAAATATGTAAGTAATAGACTTGTAAAAAAATACACATTAAATATAAATTCTTTTAGCGTGTATCGACAGGAAAAAAAAAGTTACTTCGGAATTCATAATATCATATAATTTAAGTATTATATATATAGGAACTTATTACAGGTATTTTAAACAACAAGTTAGCCATAATTTTTTTTTCCATTTTATAGATCCCAAAAAAGTAATGCAAAGAATACTCTATTTAACTATGTCTTAAATACTCGCTAGTGAATATTTTTCACTAATAAGGATATTTAAAAGTACCTATAACTCATTAATCGTATCGAAAGGATGTTAATAAAATAAACCATTCACTGTAAACCATTTATTTAATGGAACCCATATAATAATTTAATTAAAAATTACCATTTTTGTACAGAAATTGAAAACATCGGATATCATTCTTCTAGCAAACTGATTCTTTGGTGTTACATTTAAATTTAATTTAAACGAAACAATTGTTGTGCACATAAGAAATTTTGATAAAATATCAATATTGATATTTTAATTTAAATACAAAACAATTTTATTAATCTTAAATCGAATCTTTGTATAAATGAAAACCTATAGAAAGAAAATAAAAATACTTTATAGGTACCTACTTATAATAAATAACAATAAGGCATAACTGGACGGATCAAATAGCAATAATTATACATATACTTAATTTGATTATTTATCTAATGTAAAATAATGACGTAATAATATATAGATAATTTTAAGGGTATCACCTCACATACTCGTAGCTTTACACATTAATTAATAATTGAATTGCCTTATCTTTTATAAGCGAATTAAATTTTGCTACACAATAAATATAGGACTTAGAAATTTACATCGATAAAAGAAAAGGTAAAAACGCAAAGCTTCGTCACAGATGATATCTATTAATATTCATTTTTAAAACAAAGACAATTTTAATTCAAATGGCCATAGCCCTTTTAATATTAATAGTCTTTAAATAAACAACCTTCAACACTATTGTCTATCACGAAACGAACAGAGCTCAACTAATCAGATCTGTGTGGTGTCGTTGTCTTAACATTTCCAACCTTAGTTCATGTTCTCTCGCAGCCATTCTTAAAGCGGCGATGCTGGAACTTCTTCGCTCTACTTCTGGCCCTTGATGACTGGGAGGAGACTCGCTTCCTGGGGAAATGGGGGGCGACACTGATGGAGGGTCAGGAGACTGTCGCGGAGGTGCCGCAAGTCCAGCTAGTAGAGAATGGAATGGCGGTGTCGTCGACGAATATATTGGCGCTGAGAAGAGTGGAGGGCGTGATAATGGAGCTCCGAGATACTGGGCGCCGAGGACTGGTGAACTGCCGTATCTATTGAAAAAAATTGATTTGAATAAATTATTGTATTTGACTGATAATTAAATATAATAGCAATCTATAAAAATAAAATTATTTTGATATGTATTTCTCAAATCTTGTCTTAAATATTACATTGTATTGTGATAAAATTCCCTCAAAAACCTACCTAAAAGAAGCCAAGGCATTTGCATCAAATGGTTTTCTAAAACCAAAGCCAAGCTGTGAGAACGGGTTAGGCATGGACGCTACGACTGATGGTGGAGGCGCGCCTCCTCCTCCCAAGTACGGATTGTATGGATGAGCTTGTGGCCCAACTTTTTCCTGCTTACGCCATTTAGCACGTCGGTTTTGAAACCATACCTGAAACAAAGAACCGTTTTTTAAATTTTAATTTCTAACCCCATGAAAGTATAATTTTGTAATATTAATTCCAAATAATGTATTCCTTATATTTAAGAGGGGAAATAGCAAAAAGTAACGTTCGAATACTATCAGAGTATCATCATATGACGCCCCCTGGTGATTAATTTGCATTAATTTATGGACCAATCAAAGTTTTTAGTGATTTCTAATTTACCATTCTAAAACTACCTAATAAGATTTTTATATCATAAAACCTATTTTCGCAATAAGTACCTATTAAACTTGGTAAATGATAATTAATGATAATGATTGGGACCCCACGGTGATAAATCTAATAGTCGTTTTTTAAAACGCTACTCTACTTTAAAACATGTCTGAATATGGACGGGATAAAATATTTTTAAATCGTTAAACTTCTTATTCCTCTATTGAAGATTTTGATCTGTATAAATTATTAATAATTTAAATAAATTGTCAGTTTCGGATCGCAATAAAAACAAAAATACCAATTTGGTATTTTTGTTATATTTAATACAATAATCAGGAGTTTTATTATATAATTTCTACTTTTAGTAATTATTTTACGGTAGTAAATTTGCCCTTATGAATGTATTTCACTATTTTGGACATTATAAAACTTTAAAAAAACACTTTTTCACCAGAACTCGAGTTAAATATGATTTAGTATTATTTAATAAATAAGTTCTATTCAATTTTTTTTTCTCCTGGTGACACCTGCAATCAGTCGATAGACTTTAATCAGGTTTGTTGAAGTTGGTAATGGCTTTTCCAGATGAAAGGACCACTGCCCTCAGATCTGCACATCATCAAGCACATTTGCCCGCTTTAATCGCTTTACTTTTTTCATGGTTAAGATGCTGTTTGCTAATGGATTAGGATGGCTAAGCAAGCGTTTTCTGTGTTTTGAATTATAACGATTGATTTCCTCAATTACTGTTGGCAATGCCAAGTGTTGGTGTATTTCTGTGTTACGTACAAACCAAGGAGCATATTTAGCTATAACTCTAAGCATACTATTTTGGGCTCTTTGTATGATCTGTATATTTGATTTGCAGGCAGTAGCCCATATTTGTATGCCATAAAGCCAGATGGGTTTGAGGATTGAACAGTAAACCATTATTTTGTTACTGAGGGACAATGTAGACTATCTACCGAGAAGCCATAGTAAATTTCTAAAGCGGTTGTTTAGTTCAAATTATTAAAATAGTTAATGTAGAAATTGTAGAACATATAATATGTAAATAGATACACATGTGCACATGCCAAAGTAAAAATTAATTATATACTATAGAGTAAATTAAATTAAATGCGGGTCAAAATGCGGGAATGTTAAATTACTATACATTAAGTATTAGAACTAGTAATGCAATTATTGTAAATGTATTTTTAGACATTACAAGGTTTTTAAATTACACCTGTATTTGTATGGCTATGATCTGTATTTAACTGTCATCACCACCTGTTACTCTTCATCATGAATTATTTAAAATATTTTATAGCGTCGTTTTAATTCGAAAGTTTTAGTTCTACACCATGATTGATATAGTATTTCTGCAAACAGTCAATTGTCTCATAAAAAACATGTTCGCCCCGTCAACCTTGAAGGCGGGGAAAAAATTATATTGATTGATTTATTAGTTGTATTGGCAATATTTCAATATTAAATATTTATGAACCCGAAATGGAGAAGAACCGTCATTATGTAGACCGATATTTTTATGGTAATTTAAATTAATTCACTTATGATAAACTCAACTTAGTAAAAGGAAATAAATTAAAAAATGCATTTCTGCAAATGTCGTTTTCGTTACCGAATACTGTGTGAAACAAGAAATATCTTATGAATTTTTAAAATTAAAGCGAACAAGTTAATTTCGTCCTAACGCGTCAAATTATAAAGTTTACTTTTTAATGACATTAATGTTTTTATAAGTCTATAATCATTTTGTAAACGTGCATTCATATAATGGAGATTTTAAATTTATACGTTGTAATTGGAGGTAAACGCGTAGTAAGAATGCAGTATATTGGTGAGAAAAAGTCACTGACGAAACCAGGTGCAAGTGAATCTGAAAGCGATGACGTCATTGCTACTATCTACTCTATCGTACTAATATTAAATAGGAGATTGAATTTTCTAAGATCGTATGTGGAGAGTGATTTTAAGAACAATTATTGTTAAAAAGTACTGTTTAAACTGCAGATTTATTATTTCAGGGTAGACTATAAGATGTTGCCATACATAAAATAAATAAAAAAACTGAATAAATATTAACTAATAAAATTCGAATTCATATTTATAAAATGAACTTTCAAACTATGGAACAGGTAACATTACAACGCCAAAAAAGGATTAAAATTCGTAGTAGAATTTAATGGGATCTGGTTTGTTTATAAATTATACTGTTTTACTAACATCATGACAAATTTATGGCTTTTAATATTAAAATCACTTATCTCTCAATCTTATTTTAATTATATTTGGAAATAATAAGTTGGTCTTTCAAATTATTTTGATGTGACGTAACGTGCTTGTAATTTATTGATATTTCGTTGGTAATTAAATAACGAGTGACACTCTATAAAGTTTAATGATTTATTTTGATTAACTTTGGTAAAATTATAATGAAATGATTTAATAAATATTTTTTATATATTTGTAGCTATAAAAATATAGTAACAAGAAAAAAAAAAGATTCCGTAATGTATAATTTGTCAATGGGTAATGGGCGCTGTGCTGGCAATTAATTGGCTGTTGTGCTTGCGATCTCGGGTTCGACACCCATATATATTAAATGCTGTATAGTTCGTAAAGGTGTGTAGGTATTTGTGTTTGTGTTATGAATGTTTCTATCAAGGGCACAGGATTCTCATCGTACGACTCGTCGAGTGTGATGTACATATATGTATATGTAATATACTACATTATTTATAGTAAATTTACATAAAATTACATAGATAAATAAAAGCGACTGGAGAATTACGCCTCGGCAGGGAGATCAAACGGCCGAGGGTTAGTACTGTAGGCTGAGAAATCGGCGGAATATCCTAGCCGACTCGAGCAATACCGCCTTCTGCATCCTGGCTGCGAGCGAACCGCCACGGATACCCAGCTGCATCTGATGGTGAGCGAGACTAACTGGGATCAAACTGTTGGCAGATATCACAATAGGGATGATTTCAGCGAATTCCACACCCCACATGTCGACAATATCGTGCGTCAGAACCAAATATTTACGTTTTTTCTCCGTTTTGACTCTTATGAGGTTCTCGTCAATCAAGTATCGTCCTGTCCCTGGTTATAGGCAGGTCCCAGTAGAGCTGGACTCCGTCACGTTCGAGTTCTGGCACCGGTGTGTATTGATTATACGGTATACTTTGTTCCAGGAGACCGTATATAAGAGCTAGCTCTTGATGTAGAATCTTGGCCGTTTGGTTATGTCTGTGCTCAGTGTACTCAGTGTTAGCAAGCGCTGAACAGTGCGAAAAAAAAAATGTCTGAGTGACTCACCAGGATGGCGACAAGCTCAAGCAAGAAATCGGAAGAGCCATCGTTCAGAATGTGCCTTTGGTAGTTGTTCATCTTAAACACCTGATCCTGTATTGCACAGATATAACCTTCGGTTTCCCCAAAGAGGCTCCTGAATCGCAGCCGCTGCATAGAAGCCTTACTATCCATGTGAAGCACGTGGAGCGTCTTGTAAAACCGTCCATGCAGCTTCTTCTCCATCCATACGGTCTCCCGGTCAGAAGTGCTAAGTATAACTAGTCTTCGCCATTCCTCTTTAGCCGGGGACAAGGGGGTGAGACCTTTGTCACATACTATAACATCACCATTCACCATGAATATCGCTCTCCCTTCTCGTTTCAAAGTAGGTCCTGAGACTACACACCCCCTGTTTCAACTTCGAAAATACCCCTTCGTAGCCTGATTCAGTCATCGGCACCCGTCAGTCTCTCACTCTGAAGAAAAAGAGATTGTACTCAATTGCCCTATGCATACTCCGAGGAAGTCTCGAACTGCACCGTCGATCTTGCATAGCTTGAGTACCCTCAGTCCTTTTTTATTTATTTTATTTCTCCTTTATTATTTGTGAATGGACACAATTTTTTGTTTATAATGAATAATTAATCCGTATTAATATATTTAAAAAAAAACTACATCATGAGAACTCTAGCTTTAACAATTGGATTACGAGAAACACTCGTAAATGTCAACTTATTTACGGTTTCAACGTCACAAATTTATCTTCCAGGACAAATTGTCAAATTACGTAAACGATTACATTTCGCGATTTGGCACGTAAATGATAATTATTATATACGAGTATTCCTCATACATTTGTGAGGGTTGGCGTAATTCATTCCAGATTAAATTATCAAATTACGTAAAGTCCGAAAAGGAATCATAAAGGAGAGTCTGAAAAATGCGCAGTTATTATTAACAGCTGGGAGTTGAGATATTTGTAAAGCCATGTACAGACTGAGCGTTTCCTTGCACGTGGAGACGGGTACCTACGCGTACATTGGAAATCGCAGTTCGTAACTATTACCTTCAGTGCATGAACTGGACTGAATCAGCCTGTCAATGTCCCATTGTTGGGAAAAGGCCTCTTCTCCATGTAGGAGAAGGGTTGGAGCTTAATCCACCAAGCTGCTTCATTGCGTGTTGCGGGATAATTTCCCTACCATGAGTAACGATCGTTACTAGGTGTCCTATAATAAAAATCGGGACCAATGGCTTTACGTTTTCTCCGAGACCTGGTGAGGAATCCCACAAAGACGTACACCCAGACCGGAAATAAATATTTACACAAATACAAATATCTACAATTAAGGTTAAGGCGACTACTCGCACCACACACCAGAACGGTTGACTTTAAGTGTATAACTTTATAGTATCAATTTTCCTTTTATTCAGCGACTCTAAGTAGAAAGAAATGATTTGTTGGAGCTCCAGAAACACACAACACAAGCACAAACGCCTAAACCACAAGAAAAATCTGTATGGCACATAGGTACAAATATGACAACGCGTTGGAATAGTGGTCAAAGCAACTGGATGATACGCTAGCGGTAGCAGGTTCGATCCCTGCATATGACAAATATTTGTATAGGCCATCAAGATGTTTGACGAGTGACTGTGGGTTGTGTGTATTTCCGGACCTCCGACACAATCCCAACCTAGTGGGGGCCGTGGAGAGTGAGGCGTTTATTTATTTATAAAAAAAAAAATAGTTTTACATGACTACTGCCGTGTATCAAAACCATTGTCAAATATAATAATGTAATAATAATGTGAAAATTTGGTAAAAAATTAAGTACCTATTTTTTTTACATAATTCGAATGAGAATCATGTACCGACTATTCTCCTCAAATATTGATAGTAACTCACTAGTCATTCTGTATAGTTAACTTCATCACAATACAGAACGCAGAGTTATTTAGTTTACAGTAAGTTGTTCGCTTAGTCCGTACGTAGCTTAACTCGAAAGATGCTTCCGCACAGGTAACTGAACGTAATTGTTCACTAAATGCCTTATAATACTGGATAATTTGTGGTATCTCACTGAAGCTATTTGGAAAGTTCTCGTTTATTACTTACTTACTTTTTGTATTCGCAAAGTTCGTATTATTAATGTAACGTTCAGAAATTACATGATATAAAATATTTAGACATATTAAGAGAAAAAAATTCCTGTTTTTGAACGTAGGTAGTAAAATTTTTATGAATTTATATTATTTACTATTTTTCAGCCAAAAATATGCGTTAAATTAATTTTACATATATATCATCTTTTTCGTTGACTGGTCGTTTAAAAATGTGTGATAAGAAAAAAATAATTATTTATTTTTAAACACTTCTGAATTGATAATAATTAATAGATATCATAATCTTTCTTCTATGACTAATTTCGAATTTATTTAATTAAAATTTCCTATTAATAATTTCGTCGCAAAAATATTTTTAAACTTTCTATTTCGAGTTTTTCAAAATATAATAATATAATAAACTGACTGATTTTTTTCCCGTACAATAAGGTTGCGAAATCGTACAAGAAAACGTTAAATTACTTTAAAAATTAAAATTCACACGTTATTAATACTAACAGTACATATAAAAATACCCCCGAATACATAATCTCATTTCTTGAAGTCGGTTCATTATAAATAGGAAATAATATGTTTGTTTATATGTTTGCTGTCGATCGAGTTTAAAATACTGCACTGATTTTAAAAATTCATTCACAGTTTGAAAGCCAGGTTACACAAAAATAACATTACCTATTAAATATTTATTTATTTATTTATTTATAATTCTTTATTGTACACCACTTAATATAACATCTATTAACAAATAAATATTAGCGTCAACGTTGTTAAAACCACACGGAACGTTTTCTAGTTCATATAAAATTTTAACATTAAACTCAACTTTGCTATTGTTAAAGGAAAATCTTTATAAAGGCATCCTTCAATTGATATAAACAATACTGTATCGTATTTAATTAAGTTATACTAAAAATAACTTCTGGTGGATTGGTTTATCAGTACACGCCTAATTTGTATTCAGATAATTGCCCAACCGGAATAAACGGCAAGTTCAAATTAGCGACCGCTGTTAATGTCAATAATGTCTGATTAAGGAAAGGTTTTTTTTGTAACATTTTTCTTAATTCAGAATCGATGAGTTTACGAATTATTTTATTAAACTTTTGCTCGATTCGGTTAAGTTTATTTAAGTTGTCGTAAGTTTATTTTTAGTAAGTAGTAAGTTTATTTTTGTTTAATGTGTCATTTTCGGTGTCATTATAAAATATGATTTAGTATAAGTGTTAGTTTCTGCTAACATGCAAATGAAAAGTGTGCTTGATTAATCTTTAATTCTTATACTTATTGGGAAAAGAGGGTGTTATTTGGCAGCTGTGCGTGTGCAGTAGTATCGAGGGTCAGTTTAGTAACTTATTAAAACATTTTTGAATTACGTTAAAGTACAACAAGAGTTTTTTTTAATATATTATAAAGTTATTTCCTCTTTATTACTTATTAAGTAAATCATAAGTTTTCCGGAAGTGTGACACAAGTATGTTACACTATGTTAAGGTGATATTCTAAATATTTAATAAGAATATTTACTAAAATTTAAACATGAATACAGCGACTTACGGCGAGTTGCACGAAACCGTCGCTAACTTTCCGTTAGTTAAGTTGCAATTAATCTTAAAATTAGTTGATCTTATGATTAATTTAAAGCTGTTGGAATTAATCATCTGTTAGATAGGTCTTTAATTAAACTATTTTTTTTTTGTTAACTTAATCAGATGTAGGTTTCGTGCAACAGATAATCACGATTCTTGTGATTAAATTAGTTTAATAAACACTCAAATTTAAAGTTTGTTTCGTGCAACTCGGCGTTAGTCATTACAATATAATAAATAAGTCGCAAAAATAAATTATATTATATAAAATTAACACTTTACAAAAATATTAAATTTATTTATTATACCTGTATTCTTGCTTCTGTTAATCCGATTTTCATTGCTAGTTCCTCTCTGAAACAAAAAACAAATACGATCAGAATTTTAATTATACGTATAATAATAAAAATATTATATATATATATATATATATATAAAATATTGAGAGTTTGAAATTATTATTATATGCTTTTTTTATTTGATAAGGTCATTATCAAAGTTATAAAATAAGACGTTAAGTAATAAGTAATAAACTATATGTATAAGTATAAACTGTTGAATAAAAATTACGTATCAATGGCTAGTGCCAATGTACGCCATAAGGAAAGATATCGTAAATATAAATAATAAATAAATATTATTAGTACAAACACACACGGTCGACTGTTCCTAAGGGTAGGTAACTTGAAACTGTGTTTTACGTAAAAGCTGGCTCATATACAGCAGTGTTACATATGTATATATTACACTCAGACTCAGCCTCTTTTATTATAATAGAAAAGATTTGAGCTAAATTGGCTATACCAGGGATGGCGCACCAATGGCACGCGACACAATATTTTGGGCACGTCACCGATCACGAAATTGGGGTATAACTTCATTCGATAATTATCGAGTAACATCGATACGTAGAAGCGACAAACTTTTTTTTTAGAAATACGCATAGCCTGAAGGTGTAAACATCAGTTAGGTGGACGCGATGTTTTTTTTTTCATGAATACGCCACGCCTGGATGTATAAATATCGGTACGGGGGATGATCTTTTTCTTCGTGTGACCTTCCGACACGGGATAAAGACTTTTGTGTTGATTGACACAATTTATTATTTTTATTATTTTCCGAATAATTTAAAAAAAAAATTTATGGCACGCCTGTAATCTCAGTAAATATCTCTTTAGAAAAAATGGCACTTTGATCTATAAAGGTTCGCCATCCCTGGGCTATACTATTCCACTAAGGACTGGCTGGCGTGTGGACGGTATCTCTCGCATATATTATGATCCTGAAGAGTTGTTACTTGGAAAGATTTACTCTCATGTTCAGCTTTTATATTCAGATGTATGATAATCTCTACCATGCTTCAAATCAGCAGGAGCAGAGCAGTAAATATAGTATGAAAAACCACGCTGGTCCTCAATCAAAAAATAAATATTATACTATAACTCGCTTGCTATCACAAAATGTTATCGTGATTTCGATGATTATTAATAGGAAATAATAAAAATATAAAATGATACCTGTTGTCTATTTTTTTAATGGAAAACATTTCATTATATTTTTGGACAACAAATGTCAATTGATTTACTAAATACCAAAATCAAAATTTGATATTTTTCTATCGATTTTTATCTATATATTTATATAAGTTATTTGATTTTCTTTGTCTATATTTGGGTACTCATATAACACATCATCATGAACTAAACATTACTGATACGACTGTAAAGGTAAAGCCAAGGCCTCTTCTTCTTTATACTCGTAAATTTGGAACTCAATTCGCTACGTAGCACTAGTGCGATTTGGCGGATAATGACGGATCTTCTCATAAAACGTATATAGTACATAAATTTTTTACACTGACCTGGTAAAGACGTCCGGATAATGCGTCCTTGAAAAGGCTTTTTCTAATTCTTCCAATTGAAAACTAGTGAATGTGGTCCTATACCGCCTCTGTTTTCTTTTAGGAGCGAAGTCGTCTGCTTCATCGCTGTCTGCAGACCCTGGAGGTGGTCTTTCGGAAGCTGGTGATTGATCAGCTCGAGATAGTTCTGGTGTTGTCCTGGGTGAATCATCTTTTGGAGGTTCGGACACCCCCATGTTGGAGTACTTCTGGTACGAGTCTTGGTGATAATACTCTGTGAAATAAATTTTGATATTAGAGATGAGATCGTATAAGTGCATTTTATAAAAATCTACATGATTTGACATTTTCTTTCAGAGTTGTGTACTTATCTCCTTCAAACATTTAAATCAAGAACTGGGAGTTCATACGAATACATATACTCATCATGTCAAATTATTTTAATAAGTGTTTTTGGACACGTTATGTTTTCACAGTGGAATCATATATATTTGGCTAGATTAAGATTGAAAACTTCCTTGATAAAAAACGGAACTTCTACACAGATGACAGAAAAATCGCTGGCAAATACAGACGTAGTACAGATTATCTTCAAAAGTTCGAAAAATTAACTTTATTTGATTATAATTTTAACGTCTTGTTCATGTCGATTCACCGACGGAAAATATACAATCGACAGTAAACATTTCTGTCGAGAAGCGGGTCAGGGGTGCATATTTTAGTTCACGATTAATTTGATATTAAAATTTTAAATAATGTAATAGCAGTGCACAAAAAAGTGTTTTAATATTAACAGAACTTATGTGTTGCAAAAGAGATCTTTCGTTACAAGTTCTGTATTTTCTTTTATTATTATAAATAAAGCTAAAATATTAAGTTTTGATATATTGTTTTTATTACTATATGTATATAATTATATATTATATTTTTTAAATTCTGAGTGGAAATTCCATTATAAACGAGAATGAATCGGCTTGTAATCATTCCACTGCTGAGCAGAGGCTTCTTCTCCATTAAGGAGAGGAATTCTTCTTTTAAAGAATTAAGCTGATCCATTACGCTGCTCCACTGGCGGTTGGCGGATAATTTCTCCATCGTGAGAAATGATCGTTATAAGGTGTATAGACTCCTTTCGGTGCCACAAAGTTACGTGTTCTCCGAGGCATTGAGGCGACAACCACAAGGACACACACCCAGACAAAAAACATATTTGTACAAATACAAATATCTGTACCAAGCGGGAATCGAACCCGCGACCACCTGCGTTGAGGCGTCTACTTGCACTGCTAGACCAGAACGGTTGACAAACATTCTCATGTTTTCTCATTATCTCTAATGAAACTTATTAATTTTTTATTTTGTAATTTAAAATTTTGATTGTATCTGTAAATATTGTGAAAGCCACGAGTATTATTAAACTCAGTTAAGCTTTAATATTATTATTTTTTACCTTAAACATGAGATGATATATATTATTTTAAAAGATTTATTAATAATATTATGCAAATTACTTATTTTCACTGATATAACGAAATTGATTTAGCCAAAACGATATCAAAGGCTGGCAGAAGAAACGTGTTAAACTTACATAAATTTAACACAAACAAACGACTTCCACTTGCATTTGCACGAGGGGAAAGTACAAGTAGTAGTCAACATATTTATTTGAATAAAGACAAATACGCCACTAATAATATGTATAATATAAACTAATTTAAATTATTTATTTTATTTTATTTTTTAAATATTTATCGATAGTACCTTAGCAGATATATGTACCTATATACGAGTTATCGTGGATTTTTAATAGATATTTTAATTACTATCATTTTGATCAGTAATTTTTTATAAAATATTAACAAATTATATATTAAAATTTTCCACGTTTATTACTATTTTAAGTTAAATCTCATCATAATTAATTTCATGGTTTAGAAGAAGTAAAAAGAGAAACAAACGAAGCAAAACAGCGATTATTTGTTATAAATTTCAGACACTTTAATAGGATAATCTAATGAATTTTTCAAGACTTTTATTCAAATATACTGAATATTAAAATATAAATATTTAATTAGGAGGTTAATAACAGCTCATTGTTTAATTAAGTGATAAAAAGGCAATAATTAAGATTGATTCCCTCGTAATTTGTGCTAATCATTTAATTTGCATGTTTTCTTGCACGAAGTATAATTAAACAGATGTGTAGTAACAAAATTGCTTGAATAATGAAACTTAGTCGCGAGCGCGTATTCAAATAGAAGTCTAAAAAAATCTTATAAATACGAACAGAAAAAACATAAAAGTATTTTTGACCTAAAATAAAGTATTAAATTAATTATTGTACCTATCTCAAAATTGTTTACACCAAAAGAGTAAAGAATTCTGAAAGGATTCTATTCGACATTACTTATAAAGTTGACGGAAAAATTAGATAATTATGACGACATGAACGTGCTCTGCTTAAAGACAAACAACTTTATAATAATAAAAAATAATCGTGTTGTTAGCGACACACACACGACACAGTTTTCTTAAGGATAAATTTAGATTTTAAGCTACAATGGAATTCTCTGACTAGGAGACTCAGCTCGAAGCATTCGCGGTTAGAAAAGTTTGTTAACTGACGTCAAATAAGTTCGGGATGTTTTTAATAAGCTTAATTTACTCACAATTGCGTCACAGTATATTTATAATAATATTATGTGAATTCATAAAAATATAATCATTTTTTTGCTTTGACAGAAACAATAACTACTCCAAGATTCTGACTTGGTAAAGTAAACGTTTCCTTTAAGGGCCAAGTTACCAAGGCCATACGTATACGTATAATAAAATCGTTTTTGGGATTGACAATGGTCAATTAATAAATTGAATGTTTATAGTTAAAATGTATTTAACCGAAGCATATAATTTTGTACAAGATTATATAAATGACAAAGATATGTGAGTTAAGTGGAGCTGTCTTTCATGCAGGAAATACGACTGAATTTTTAACGATGAAAAAGCCGTCAATATAATATTATATTGACGTTTTTTTTAAACAGTAACTGTTGAGTTTCCTGCCGATTGTTATCAGTGGAATCTATATTCAGTCGGTGGTAGCTTGACATTAACTTTAATTAATTAATCAAAAAATACGACTACATACTTTCTAAAATGACGATATAATATGATATTTGTAAATGCTTTTGAAGTATAATTTTTTAATTTGATTTGATTTAATCGCTAATGTATAATCAATATAATGAGCAAATAGGCAATAGCATATATATAAACCTCGTTCCTATATATTTATAGGTGTATATTTCATGAAATGGTCGGTCGATCACGTCATGAATTGGTCTACAAGATTTTCCACGCTCGCGGTCTTCAATTTCGCAACATGTTATACAATTCTTCAATGTATTTTTAATTTTAATAAATAATTCTAAGTTACCCGTTACGTGATGAAATAATGATAATGATTCTGATTATATTAATTTTTTCTATTTTGTTTTCTTAATTTAAATATTAAATCTTTATTTTATTATATTAATGTTAAAGTTGTTGGATATTGTCAAGATAAACTTACGTGTGAATCCGTAATTCTACGTGTAATTTTGTAATTACAATAATTTATAATAATATTCCAATCTGCAACGCGCCGTGACCTCTGTTTCTCGTAATCAATCGACATTTATGAGTTAATGCTATTAACTTAATTACGCTCTTATTATAGTGTTGCTGTAATTGGTCCGCCATTATGCGTCAACTTCTAGAAAATAAGGATTTCTACAACTTCTAATAAATAATCTCTTTACACTGGTTTACTGTTTTAACACTAGTCAGATAATTTCGTATGGTGTTGGGAATATTTTTAAGAATTTATACAAGTATATTTTATTAAACAGTACATATATTTTTAGGACACACGTGTCAGAATAGTTTGCAAAATATCGCTTCTTAGCAACACTTTACAGGTTTTCGAGAAATGTTTGTATGTAATTTTATTATTATAGGTTAAAATTTTCGGTGTTATTGGTAGGTTGAAAAGGTGGAAAAACCTTTTGCCTATTAAAACCAAAATAGTTTTAACTCAGTCCCTTCTTCTACCACTTCTTGACTATGTAGACTGCTGCTACTTAGACCTGTACAACAGTTACTTGGTAAGCTCGATCGATTGCGAAATTTAATAATCAGATTTATATATAGGCTAAGAAAGTTCGACCATATTTCACAGCACCGCAAGAAGCTTCAGTTGCTTCCTATGCAGTATCGCCGCAATCTTCACTCTATCACTCTTTTCTGTTCTATCCTTTATCATGCCAACACTCCTCTATACATTAAGGAACGCTTTACATTTCTTGGTACAAACTTAAGTTCCAAGTGTCAAACATTATTATTTGAACAAGAAAAGTAATTATTTAAGCTTATGTTTTATATAGAATTTAAATAATATATGTATGTATTTGTGTATGTATGTTTGTTTGTGTGCATGTGTGTATGTGTGTATGCTTATATGTATGTATGTATGTATGTATGTATGTATGTATGTATGTATGTATGTATGTATGTATGTATGTATGAGTGTATGTATATGAGTATATATTTACGTATTTATAAAATTTACAAATCGCAAACCTGGGAAAATAGACTTTATGCTCCGTTTCCAGATTTCCAATTTTCATTTAATCCATTCGTAATGTCTGTAAGAAATCACTTTTAGTGATAAGGCCGCCCTTGCACCATTTTCTTTTTTTCCTATTTTTATAACTGTGTTTTTCATTATTTTGTGTACGTATACTTTGATATTAGTGTTTATCTATCTATCTATCTATTATAGGTTAAATAGTTCAATCGATAATCCGTTTAGTTTTATTGATGTTCAAATTCAGATGTCATAATCTTAAGTCATTTACTCAAATAAAAAACTTTTTTTATGTTCATTAAAACAAAGTATTTTTAATAATAGAAACTGAAAATTTAAAGTTTTATAAAATGGTACTGTTCCACTGCGGTTCGTACTTGTATTTATAAAATTGTTTAATTGATGTGACTATTAATTTGTTTTTTAGTTTGTGTCGTCTGTTCTAAATGACATGTCTGTTGCTAGTAGACCAAAAGAGTTCCAAAAATAACGTTCTAATAAGAAAAACAATTACATTTTAACTTGTAACTAGGCATCATATTTTAAATTTTATTAATAATTGCGCCTTTTTCAGCTGGAAGTTACTTCCATAGCTACGCTAATGGTCAGTGCATTTACACCTTATATCCTGTGAGATAACAAAATATAAGAATAGACGTGTTCTTGAGTGCTAGAATGTACATTAAGACCTCGTTACATTATAAATTAATTAGCTATAATTCATTTGATTATATCTAGCTATTGTCTCTGTTTATAAATTATAATAGTAATAAACTAAGGTAATAATGGGTTACGTAATATCAATTAATTTTTTTTTTCGCTCAACGTTCTACTATCATGTCAACGTAATTATTTATTTGTTTCTTTTGAAAAAAATATTTTATTACATTATATTCTTAAATGTAGTTTTTTAAATGCTAATCTTAATACGTGCGTACATTTTCTATAATTCCGATGCGAAACTATACCTTATTTTACGCTATTATAAATAAAATATTTAATATTTCTATAATTTTTATTTTCTAATCATACCATATACGGTCCTATGTATTCTAAAAAACATTAATTTTCATGACTTTTTAATAATTGAATAACCAAAATATTTTTCAGTCACAATACGTCTATTACATGAGACGGAATACTTCTACATAATTAGAAATTCCCACAATTAAAATACTTAAAATAAACTTAACGAAACTGAATCATAATATTTTTTACGTTGTAGTGATGTCGGAACATCATATGACAATTATAATTTACATGATTAGTCGTCTAACGGTAACGTCCAATAGTGACATGCTATGACATGCCAATAAAAATGAGATGACATTCGATAAGTTACGCGAGGTTTTTATATATTATGTATATTGATACGCGTCCAAACAAGCCCAGACCCGCTCCTCCTCTGAAGAGTCTGAAGTAGACTCTCCGAAGGGCATTGGTTAATCACTTATTAATATTGTAAAACGGTTACAACAGGTGTTACATTTGAGGCTGCACTGTTGGATATAAATCTTTAATCCTAAACAATGGTTCCGGAGTCGGATCAAAAGCAATTTTGGATATATGTATTAATTGCACAATATTTCAAAATAATTAAAAATGATGTAATACACTGTTTACAACAATAAATTATAGTCTAGAAATATAAATAAAATAAAAATTATATTCAAATTTAATATTAATGATTAACAAACAAACTCACGGTATGTGATGCACATTGTCGTCAGTCTCGTTCAGGTGATACTGGCTTAGTGAATGAATAACGTTTCATTCAAAACCAAAAACTATTCGTCGTATCTAGATAATACCTAAAACGTTCCGGTACGAATTTTATCATTACTTGCTGCTACCAGCGACTTTGTCCGCGTCGAATTTAATTTTTAAGCTGAATAAATATTTATTTATTTTAGGTTTTTTTTTTTTTGGAAAACCGAAAATTTTGCTAAGGTGAAGTAACTCAACTTTTATAATATCAGTTATCTGTAACTGAGAATCTGATTTTATGACTTTATATATCTATATTAATATAATTATATTTTTGAAAAAAGGAGACGTTAATATTTATGACTATTAGTTTAGTATAACCTGAAAGTATGGGAAAAATATAAAGGTACAAGTAAAATAATAAATGTTACAATAACGCGAAAGGAAAGCACGCTAAACAAATACTTAGATATAAATATATTTGTTAAAGACAAACACTTTAAATTTCTTAATTTACATAGATATGTTTATCTTTCATGTACACAGTACATGTTATATATAATACTCTGTAAGTTGCGATCTATTTTGACGATAAGAATTTTTAATTTGAGATCTTCGTTATCAATTTAATTAAAAGAGTAAATCGATTTTTAATTATATTATATTAATTTATATAATTAAGGTAATTTAATTTAATTGTTTGTTTTTTATGATAATAATTTCTGATGATAAGAATGAATCTATCATCATACATGTGTTGAGTTTTTTAGAATATTATTTATTTAATCGAAATGGAAAAAAAAATCGTAATTATAAAAATATATTTTAAAAATTAAATATATAATTTATAGATTAGATACATTTTTGAGATCATTGTGTAATTTGGATCATTATTACTATTGAATTATTTAATAAAAGTATACATTAAAAAGTTTTTTAGGGTCAAATATGGATCGATATCTAGAAAGACAATTATATTTAATCTTATACACACACGTCTTGATCCAATATGGTTCAGTGGATAGGACACGTGTATTGTCACCGACAGTCATAGGTTAAAATTTAGACTAAGTACATAATTTTCATGTGCTGAATCTCGGGTTCGGTAGTCAGTGATGTACAAGATACCCTATACAAAGTATCTGGAATACAAAATACAAGATACTTTAAAATAAAGTATTTCAGATACCAGATACAAATACCTTTCTGGAATGGTATTTGAAATACTAGATACAAAATACGTATCTTCCAAATACTTTTTAAAGATACAAATTCTTTTGTAAGAAAATAACATTTTATTCAATGTAAGTTTAATTTTTTACGTGAATTATTTACAAATACCTACATCGCGTTGATCGCGTAAAAGTGAGAAGATAAAATATTATATTATTAAGGTTTTAATTGAGACTCAATAATCGTCGATATCTTCAGTTTTTTATATCATTAAATGTTGCTGACAAAACGTCGAGTGGTCTTATTCCTATATTTAAATCGAAATCTTTATTATTTTCATCATTGTTTGATCAACTGTTGAAGAGCATGAAACTAATAAAATAAAGTCTTTAACAATAAAACTATAATTTATTATTATTTATAACTATAATTTTACAAAAAAAATATATACTATATATTATTTTTTCTGTATTTATCATTCAAATAAAAAATTATTCACTCTTAAAAAATCTATTATTAAATATCATGGATTATTCATACGGGGAAAACCATGTAAAAAAAAAAAACGAACCTTGCATTCTTCTCGAAGTAGGTAGTGAGGAAAAGTGCATGTAGTCGCTTTCTCCGCGCTCTACTCCAAAAACGGTTAATTTTACAGAAACATGCAAGAGGCATTTTTTGTAGATAACTTTACAACAAACAATTTTTATAATGATCTATATTGATATCCGAGTAATAGGTAGCGTGATATTTGCGAAAAACTGATTTTCGTGACCTTTTGACCTTTGTAACTTTTTTAGCCGGCACGATATCAATGTTGTATTTTCACATCTTCATTACAACGCCGTAATAAAAGTGTATACAAAAATTCAGCTCGCTTAGAATTTATCCGCAGATTGAGGCTTAAAATGACTGGATTATGTCATATTTTGTGAATGAATGCATAGAATAACTATTACTAAAAGTATTTTACCAAACAGTATTTACAAGATACTAAGATACCAAACAAAAGGAATTTAGATACAAGATACAAAATACATTTTTAAAAAGTATTTTAGATACAAGATGAAAATACGTATTTTGTATCTTGTATCTGTATTTCAGATACTTGTATCTTAGATAAGTCACATCTCTGTCGGTAGTAAAGATCGAAAAAAAATCTACATTTTAACTGAAATTTCGAGACATGTACGTTTTATTTATTTATTATACAGTAACTAAACCCGGCTTAAATTAAGAAGCGACTTTTATTGATCAGTGTAGTACATATAAATAAACACGAACCCGACTACGGGTGACACTGATAGCTTCCTAGTATGTGAGGGTATAATAAGCGTTACTATACATATGACTGGTGAATTACTATTAATATTTAAGAAAAAATACTCGGTACATGATTCTCATTTGAATTATGTACAAAAAATAAAATAAAAAATAAGCAAATATTTAAAAAAACTTCTAAGTAAAGTTAACTAACAGTTATCTAATTAAATACGCGTCGTCTGGACATCCTAGCTGCGCTGTCGACACAAAACAAGTATGTAGGTAGGTATATTTAGTTATCGCGTGGTAGTTTACCTACGTCCAACGTCCAAACGCCGCCTCGTGTTAACATGGTAGGAGGCTACCTTTGATCATAATGACATTGATGACAGGCAAAAATACCAAGATATTTCACTCGTTTAAGCAACAAAGTTGACTAGGTAAATGATGTGAACTTTGGACAAAAATTACTATGAATTGTTTCGAAAGCACTGGTGATTCTGCATTTGTGTATTGATAAGCCATACCTAATTACTAATGACGGGTCATACTCTCACACGACAGATTAGGTATACGCGTAAGATCGATTGCAAGACGCGCGCGCCGGAATCTGTCGGCCGTAAGGTTCGTACGTCCATCTGGACGTGCGAACCTTACGGCCGGCGATTAGAATTAGCCACAGCGAGCGGCAAGCGGCGCAGTACAACACCACGTCGCACGCGCCGCTGACATGACTGGAAATGTGTTCACACTTCATTTATTTAAATTGAAATGTATAGAAATTTGGTCAAAAATTAAGTATCTATTTTTTTTACATATTTCGAATGAAAATCATGTACCGAGTATTCTTCTTAAATATTAATGGTAATTCACCAGTTATTCAGTATATGAGTCATCAAAAGCTTCTTGCGATTACGATTAAGATAAAACTTATAGCCACATATCAGGTGCTTAAAATTACTACATAAGTATTAGTAGAAATCCAATTAAGCATAATAAGCAACAAAATTAATCAAAGCAAATAATCGTATTAAGAATGAATAAGATTGATATCGATAAGTATGTAAATATTTAAATATTTTATGAATAATGCGTCGTTGTATTTCATATTTGTTTAATATTTTTATCATCTCGTGGTTACTGCTTTATTCGCATGAGACGCTGCATTGTCTTTTAATATTATTAGGAATAAGGAAATATTTTTTTAATATTTTCCAAAGATACTGAAATGAGCGTATTCAAATGTAATGAAAACATAAACACTTGTACCTAATAAAATTGTAACATGTCCAATTCTGTACTTAGACGATTTTTTTAATTTTTTCTTTGAGGATTTTTAGGGATTTTTGAGCATAAATAGTATATGATATAGATTATTTAAATTATTTTCTTAAAATACATCTATTCATAGTATAAGTGCCGATACGTTGAGAAATAGCAAAAAATCGCTTGACTTTGACGTTTCAAGAGTAAGGCACAACCTCAACCGCTTCGCGGTATGAGGCGAGGTATCAGAACTTTTTTTGTGAAAGAGATTATTGAAGCCTTGCTGTCTCGCGTTAATATTTCATATAGTTGAATAATAAAAGTTGTTTCAATTTAATTCTATTTATGTACAGTGAAAGTACTAAATGTGTAATGAATGATTGATTACTGATTAAACGCTGAAGATTGTTTTTTCTTATAACGCGTTAATCTCAACAAATACATCTAGGTCTGAGCTGAACTGAATCAGCCAGTTAAAGTCCCACTGCTGGGCAAAGGCCTCTTCTCCATATATGGGCTGCCTTGGAGCTTAAGTTACTAAACCACACGCTGCTCCACTTCTGGTTGATGTATAATTTTCCGTACCATTAGTAATGATTGCTATCAAGTATCTATGATAACAACCAGGAGCGACGACTTTACTCCGAGTAACCGTGTGGAGATCTATGAGGACATATACTCAGACCAGAAATAAATATTTGTACAAATACAAATATCTGTCCCGAGCGTGAATCGAACCCTCGACCGTTGGCGTTAAGGCGACTACTCGCACCAATACACCACAACGGTTATCTTCCGTTTCGTGAACTGTCTATCGTTTCTATAGTCTTATGATATCATTTTATATTATTTATGGTATCAATATTGACTCGACTTATTTATATAAATAACTTAATTTTCCTTGTAACAAATTATTTGAATTATTATGATGTGGAACCAAAATGAAGTGTTTCATGAATCGTCAATGAATCACATGTAAATAAAGTGTGACTAATAATCTTAGTCTATATATAATTATGTATGTAATACTCAATGAATCACGTTCCATTGAGTTGATATATTAATTAGTCAAAATTATGACAATGCAACAATATTTTTTGTATATATTCTGCATAGATAAATGACGAACAACACATATTATAATTTCAAAATTTGAACGTTTAAACTTTTTTTAGGTATTGGCCATAAAAACAAAGAGAGAAAGAGATATAAAGAGCGGGAAAAAGCGAATAAAGCGAGAGAGAAAGAGAGAGAAGGAGAAATAGTGAGAGTGAAAATGATGTAATAATTTATCCCTATTCCCTTTCATTTCAGTAGCAATACATTTCTCGCCCTTCTGGAGCTCTCGAAGGTTACTGGATAAAATACTCCACGAAAGTTTTATGTTTCACATTGATTACTTTGGAGGTTCTCGTTATCATACTATTTCGACTCTCCAATTTTTTTTAAACACTTACATTTTACTTTTTAAAAAATATCTCATAAATTAACAAGTATGCTTAATTAAAAAAATCAAAAAACCCGACTGCGTAAAGTACTCTTATTATAAACTAAAAAGAATAAAACAATTTACTAGCTTTCATTTGATACCCATATTGCTACAGTAAGAAAAAAAACAATTCAACTCCCCCCCTCATTCCGCCATTTGCGAGCGCCATTTTGAAAATTTATATAGCCTATGTCACTACTACAATTTAGACAAATCCAACGACACCTCATATGTCAAAAACCGTCCAGCAGTTTGAGCTGTAGGGCGTGCCAAAGAAATGGACATACATACATACATACATACATACATACATACATACATACATACATACATACATACATACATACATACATACATACATACATACATACATACACTCGAAAAACATAACCCTCCTTCTGTCGCAGTCGGGTAAAAAGGGATTCTATATTCGTAACGAAGTTAAATTAAAACATTATAGTATTAAGTAACACACGGTAGGAGCATAGGAGGGAGGTGGTTGTCGCGGTGTCCCTGGACATCGCGAACGCCTTCAACAGTCTCCCGCATGCAGTGATACGGGAGGCACTGAAATATTTCCGAGTGCCCCCGTATCTACGGAGGCTGTTGGAGGCGTACCTCTCCAATCGGAGGGTAGGCCACGAGAACCGGTCGGGGTCCGTAGAGTGGCGGCAAGTCGGCTGCGGTGTCCCGCAGGGATCGGTTCTGGGTCCGATCCTGTGGGACATCGGGTACGACTGGGTCCTGCGAGGCCGTCTCCTCCCCGGGATGGGTGTCATCTGCTACGCGGATGACACCCTCGTTTACTCCCGGGGACGTGACTTCAAGGAGGCGGCGCGGCTGGCCGAGGTCGGACTCGACCTCGTGATCAGCCGCATAAAGAGTTTAGGGCTTCGTGTGAGAATTGACAAAACCGAAGCCCTCCTCTTCCGCGGGACCGGACGCAAGGGACCTCCACCGGGGGCTACCCTACAGATCGGAGAGGAGCGGGTCAGGATGAGCCCTCAAATCAAATATTTGGGGCTCATCCTCGACGGAGGGTGGACCTTCGGCCCACACTTCGCGATGGTGGGACCGAAGGTCGTGAAGGTGGCGAGTGCACTGGGCAGACTCCTCCCGAACCTCGGAGGACCCAGCGCCGCCTGCAGGCAGCTGTACTCCGGTGTCTGCCGAAGTATGGCGACGTACGGTGCCCCGGTTTGGGCGGATCGCCTCACTGCAAGGAATAGGGCTGCGCTGCACTCTGCGCAGAGGACCATCGCGGTGAGGGTGATCCGGGGGTACCGTACGGTATCGTGGGCTGCAGCTACAGCTCTAGCCGGCGACCCCCCGTGGGAGCTCGTGGCGGAGGTTCTTGCCGAGACCTACTCATACGTCTCGGGTAGGAGGGCTCTTGGCGAGAACCCCACGTTGGACGGGATCCTACGGGTGCGTCGGATAGGGCAGGAAGCGCTAATGCGGAGGTGGGGGGAGGACCTGGCGGGGCAGCCGTACGGCACACGCGTGACGACTGCCATTCGCCCGGTCCTTGAGCGGTGGATGCGTCGATAACGCAAGCCCCTCACCTTCCGTCTGACGCAGGTTCTCACCGGGCACGGTTGCTTTGGTGACTACCTGTGCCGGACGGCCCAGAGGGAGCCGACGACTGCATGTCACGATTGTGGCGCGGCGGTGGACTCTGCCCAGCACACTCTCGAGGTGTGCCCGAGATGGGCGGCGCTGCGTCAAGGTCTGACGTCGGTCCTCGGAGGGGACTTGTCGCTCCCGAGTATCATCACCGCGATGCTCGGCGACGACGAGTCCTGGAAGGCGATGGTCTCCTTCTGTGAGACAGTAATGTCCCAGAAGGAGGCCGACGAGCGGGTGAGAGAGGAGGCCGCTGACGTGGCCTCCATCCGCGGGCGACGAATGGGGGTGCGTAGGAGGCGCTACTTAATGCGCCTCCAGTGACGCCCCTGTGCCCGTGTCGGGCCGGGATGGGAACCCGGTCCTGCTAGACACGACGTCGTCGGGACTGTTCAAAGGTTAGCCGGACAGTCCCCATGGAGGAGAAGTCTGGCCTTTTCGCCGAGGCCAGCCTGTCGCTGGAGGGATCCTGTTGCCTGCAGATCCGGGACCCTCCAATTAAAGCGGCTGAAGGCTCCCGCAGGGGTTTAGTACGGTATTGCACTCCCAAAGTGCCGAGTCCGACATAGGTCTAGGACTGCCGACCCGGGCATCCTGGATATCATCCGTAAATGGATTCCCCTGCGTCACAAAAAAAAAAAAAAAAAAGTAACACACGGTGTCTCATAAAATATTAAAAAAAAAGCTATTTAATTTTCCTGTTATTATTCAGAATACTGAGAATGGAATAAATTAGTTAGCTTAGTTACGTTTCACTTGCATCGGTCACGTGTTTAAAGATAACATAAATAATGTTTATAAATATGATTTATAGGTTTTGATAAAGTTTTTAATACGATATTATTCTTAATTGATATTGTTGATAGTGTTTATAATCTTCAATTTATTATCTGGGAAAGATAAAATACAATGTTCTACGTATATGAGGATATTTTATACAATTTTGCTTCAATTTACCGACACACGCACTCACTCACACACCCACACACATATTTCACACGCATAAAATATCATCTATCCAAATATAATAGCGTTATCATTACTACGTAAGCAAGGGCATTAGTACTGATTTGTTATAATCAGTTTTTACAAAAATTATAATAAGTAATAAACGATTCTTACTAAATGGCCTCAATTAGGATTACAATCCTATGTCAGGGGTTCGGAAACACACGACATAAACAAACGTTCACACCACGATAAACCGATCGAATCAGCGACCATTAAAGCAGCAGCTATTGGTTGTGACCATTGCACCAACTTGTTATGAAGATAATTTATATAATAATTATATCCCTATAATTCTTAAAGTGAATTTTACGAATACTCAATTTCGCACACCTACAAACGTCCGCTCTTGTACTTCCTAAGGTTGGCTGGTAGAATGCTTTTAGCATTAAGCCCGCCTTTTGTACAATTCTCTGATGTATTGTGCAAGTAGGTATTTTAATTCTGACATTTTTACATACTTACATATGTGTGGAAAACAGCGCATAATATAATTCTAATACAAAGTGCAATGGCAAATCTCACTACAATGAAACTGATCAGAATGTTAGCCTTGACCCGTATTCTACTATTATATTATATTACTTAATTGATAACTATAAAGTTTTCCTGAAACTTCATGTCATCTTTTTCATGTAGTTGTGTAATACTTACGTATTTTACTCGTTACAATTATTCTTCTCTTCGTGCTGAATTATTTACATTAGTTGATTAATGAATGATTTATTTTAAAACACGTATAAGAAATATTTAAACCACTTTTAAAAGTAAATAACACTCCACAACACTATGTCACCAAACTTGGCAAGCAAACTGTAACACGTCTACAATCCAATGATTCAATGTAATTAATGACTTATTGATAAATATAATATTATCTAATTATCATTCATGATCAGCATCCATTAAATACGTGATCTCAAAATGGAGGGGGTCCAATAAAATCTTATTAAATGCCATTTGAAGTGGGTGGGAGGGGTATAGTAGAAAATCTCTCTCTCTCTCTCTCTTTATATATATATATATATATATATATACTCTTTTGCAAAAAAAACGGGCACTTAAGCAAAGAACTATTTTATAGTTACTATTAGTTTGTTTGACAATTTTAGGTATTGTTATCCTCAGAATTTTATAAATTAATTAGGAAGGAATAGTTTTCATCAGTTTTATCATAACATTTTAATTAAATTATTAAGAAATAATGTTTAAGCTCAAAACACTATGATTGTACCTGCTCGCTAAATAAAAATGAAACGCGTTAATTTCTTTGTTTTTCTTGAATACATTAAAAGCAGATAAAAGTTTAGTATTGAGTGTGACCCCCTCTTGCTGAAATCACAGCTTGCATTCGTCTGGGCATGCTAGTGAGTATATCTTTTATGGTTTCTTGGGGAATACGTTCCCACTCCGCGGTAATCACATTCTTTAGCTCTCTGATGGTCTGCGGAGCCGGCTGCACTGATCTCACTCGTCGCTTCAGAACGTCCCAGACATGCTCTATGGGATTGAGGTCCGGACTTCTAGCTGGCCAGTCCAAACGACGAATTCCGACTTCTAGCATATACGCATCCACACCGCCAGACCGGTGGGCGCGAGCGTTGTCGTCCATAAAAATTGAGTTTTCGCCAAGAGCGGTTAAAGCGGGTTGTGCATAAGGTATTAGAATTTCCGTTATGTATCGGTGTCCAGTCAGTGTACCGTTTTCGATGAAGACTAACTCCGTACGATCCATAGAATTTAATCCTGCCCAAAACATAACAGAGCCCCCTCCATAAGGTGTGATTTCTTCAAAACATGCCTCTGCAAAGCGTTCTCCTCGTCTACGTAGCACTTGCCGACGTCGGTCTTCACCATGCAGAGATATCCTGGCTTCATCGGAGAACAATACCCTATCCCAGTCTTCATGAGTCCATGACACACAATTTCGAGCGAAGCTAAGCCTGGCAACTCGATGTCCACGGAGTAATTTAGGGCCGCTTGCCGGGCGATGACTGTGTATATTAGCAGCGAGAAGCCTCCTCCTGACCGTCCATAGACTAATTTGCACATTTCTTACTTCTTCGAGGGTGTTCTTGAGGTCCACATAAGAAGATTTGCGATTTCTCAACGCTTGACTAACTAGAAAACGATCATCCCGTGGTTCGGTACATGTCTTTCTGCCAGAACTCACATTTAGCCTCTGAGCCACGAAGCATTGACTGCAACCTTCTTCAAGCAGCGCAATAATTTTGATCGCTTTTATCACTTTATCTACCATTTTCGAGATTGCTAAACAGCAATAACAATACTTTTAAATGTCAAGGACACCAGATAATTTAATAAAAATTGACAAAAAGTTAATTAGAGTCGATATTAACTATAGGGAATTCGCGCCACAAAATGTAGTTAAAAGTTATTTTCTTTGAAAACCAGGCTCAGTCAAAAATTTGAATTTGGAATGTACTCTTATAAACATTATGGCACTTTTATAACTGGCCAGTAACATGTTCAAATGATTAAAACCTTTTTGGTATTTTATTTTTTTCAGCCAGGAAGAAAATCGAAACCGCCCGTTTTTTTTGCAAATGAGTGTATATATAGTGTTAATTTTACCCCCTTAAACATATTGACAAGAGAAGGCAATACACCTCAGACAAAATAAAAAAAAATATTCAAATATACCTATAACCGAAGCAAGACCTGCAACCGTTGAGATATATAATCGTTACACTACGTCAGCAAGGTCATTGAAAAACGGAGATTTTTATAACTTTAGATAAATAAGATAACGCGATATTGCTTCGTTTTGTGTAAAAATATGTTTTTTTTTTTTAAATATCCAAATCAATGTATCTAGGTAGTTAATAATAATAATAACGTCTAAGACCGTCTGATGCTAAGGAATAAAGGCTTAATCTTTGTGCAGTCAGTCGCAGACCGCAGTGTATTACCTACATAGTTTAGGTGACTACTAAAATGAATAATTGGAACTTTTATATACAGTAACCGTCCCTATTGCATGTGTAATAATTGTATTAAAATAACATTAAGTTAAAATGAATAAATATTGAACCGCAAAAAGGTCCCCTTTTCTCACAAGTTAATTTACATTAGTTTCCTTATTTATAATTAAATAATAACAGCGTTATTAAATGTTAATTTTAGTGACAATATATATCTATGTTACAATGTTAAAATAGCATATATATAAGTATATAGAAAAGAAAGACAACACACAATAATCGCTAATTACAAAATTAAAAAAAAGGTATACTAAATTAAATGCATAAACATTAGTATGCCACTCAGCTAATGTTGAGGTATCGTGAGGTGTGTTTTTTAGTAAATACCTAAATATTCAATACAGAATAAGGAATTTAAAAAAGCATTTGAACAGGTCTCAAGTGAGAATATATACATAAGTAATGATATTTTAAAACAAATCAAAATTCGATCTAAAGCCGTGTTTCCAATAAAAAATAGATTGAAAAAAATAAAATTGAAACATAAATGAGCCGTCCGCGTCCTCGTATAATACAACAGAGTATAAAATTAACAAATCGCTATAATTTACATCGTAAATTATGCCTTAATAACACGACAAGTTATCTCGACCTAAGACATCTACTACGGGGTGTGATCTGCCACCGATTCGAGAGTTGTAACACTTAAATACTGGAGATAAGATCTATATTAGCGAGAAATTTAGTTTGGAAAGTGCAAAAATTATTTTGCAGTGCTTGTAATAAAACAAAGGGAATAATACGTGCAAGTTAATTACGGTCAGAACGTAATTAGGTCTAATCAAATAACGTAATCTTTTGTGACTTTTTGTGGTGTAAAGTTTTATTGCATTTCTTTACGAAGGTTGTAATGATCAATTTATTTGTAACGACACTTTGTTTGAAAGTTTTTAACCCTTAAATTTATCAAAACGTCTATGTAAACTTAAATTATTTTTTTATTACGTTTTTAAATTATTAAAGGATTATTACTTTTTATTAATATAAACACGCAATTGTATTACACAAATAAATATTTTGCGTATGATTATAGTTATAAAACATGTATTTTAATTTCAAGACTATTATGGTTATTTATAACATGCATATAACATTTTTATTGATTTATTGATAATGAATATTAAGTAACGCATATGGCTATCAAAGATCGGTTCGGAAACAGGTGTAAGAATTTTCATTTTTGCATTCTTATGACATTTTAAAAACAAAAATTTTAAAATATAGGTTTGGTACATGTAAATTGTTAAAACTTTGCAAAGACAACAAGGTTTTTAAAGTTATACGAAAAAAAAAACAATAAATAAATTAAAAATAGATTAATTCACATAATCTGTTTTTAATGTTATTATCTCACGTTACATACAATTACGAACAAAACGCACCAGGAAACTTTCACAATGCAATTATAGATGTAGTCGATAACTTAATGCGTACGCTCGGGTACAAGCCCAACCCTAAAAGACGTTGTGGTGACAGTTCGCAATACTTATTTATTTTATTTTATAATTTTCTATATTTGTTACGTGGCGTTATTTTTAATACTGGCTGTTAAACGGAGAGCGTAGTAGAATTATATTATACCAGTCATTCTTACAAAATTATTATTATATGATAATAATATAACAAATATACACTTAGCCAATTTTGTAATACTTTTATAAATTTAGTATTACATATATAACAATTTCAAAAAAAAAAAAAATACGACTTTGTTAAATTTTTATTGAAGTGTAATTATTACTTTCTGTTAAATAAAAATTAATATCATACTAAAAATAGCCAGTTGCGGTCATAATTCATGGATGACTTGCAGCTCGATAGTATTATAAACATTAAAGTTTTGTATTAAAATAAAATGATGAAAATAATTCGATAATTTTTTCGTAACGAATTTCTTTTCAAATGAAACATAGATACAAACGTGTGATTAATTTTAAATTGAAAATATTATACCTAAATAAAACGGTTCACGATGAATTTAAAAATTGTAAGGTATTTAACATTGAACCAAATCAAGAAAGGATAATTGTTTTAACAAGCAAATAAATATCTAGTCACATATTATATCATCTTGTGTCAGTGAAAATGACGTCATAAAATATTTACACCTTTCCTAAGCGTCGCAATTCGAAGAAGTACGCGCGCTGGACATAAAACAACACGTCGCGTTATAATTTAAAGGAAATTAATTTTGCCGCGCGTGAGTTAAACTGAATTGAAAAAAAAAAGAAAAAACAAATGGTTCCTAATTGCAGACTGCGGCAGGGCAGGGTTGATTTTTATCTGACAAATAAGTTATAAGCAATTGAAGTCGCACATCACAATTTGTTTGTTGTAATTACTTACATGTAAACTGCATTTGTTTGTTTGAATTTGTACTTATTTTTGTAGCAATTACTTCACAGACGAGTTACATTAATGTTGTTTGTATAAAATGGTATTTTATATGACGATAGTTAATTTCTCTTGTAGTGTTTTATATGATATGGTATAATAATAGAATACATACAATATATGTTTTGCAATAAATAAAGTATTTGGTACAATCCAGACCGATAGTCTATGTGTTTTGAAAAATATTTGAAAATATTTTTAGCTTAAACATTTTGAGGAGATCTTATCTCTTTTATATCTCTCTTTTTATATCTCTTTCTTCAAAATTATACTCTGTTACTTAGCAAAGTAAATATAGTTATGTGACGGCTCTCTACACTACTACACTACTCAGTAATACACAGTATAGTGTATTTTATTGTAACAGCCTGCATATTTCGAACTTTTGGGCAAGAGCCTCTTTTTCACAACTCGGCACGGCCGCCGCAGTGGCCGCACAGGTCAGCCGGGTCCTTGCAGAACTTCTGCCCGTGGCCATATCCCAGGCATCGCGTGCATTGAACCAGCGCTCTCACCCTCTGGAGGTCGATATGAACTGAACCCTTGTCAGTTATCCTCCTCCAGAGGGTGGGCGACGCACTGAGGACAATATTGGCCACGTGAAGAAGAAGAAGAAGAGCGAGGAATCCGTCCTCGCCCTTCTGCGATATTTGACCGTGAGGCGGTCTTCCTCGTTGCCGAGGCCATTAGACAGGTCTCGGTTCTGGTTCCTCAGGGCTTTAATTATGTCCTCATCGTTGTGAGATGATAGGACGCCTCTGAGAACCAGAAGCGGGTCCCGATTCTTAACCTCCTCGACTACGAGGCCCATTCCTTCCATGGTCATCCTATGCTTCGCCTTATTACGCTCCTCGGTAGATTCAAAACCCATCACGACTCGTCTGTCTCTGGCTTTTCGGACCCTCTCCACTTTTACCCATCCCTCTTTGGCATTTATGGTCTTTCTGACCCTGCCAAGGACCTCTTGGCTTGTCTCTTTCTCGTCCTGAGACGAGATGACAATAGAGTGCAGGGCTGCTGTTGTGGTTTCACGGCGGCCACGCTGGCGTAACTTCGCTGGCTGGCGATTTCCGCGGCCTCGCTGCAGCGTTTTAGCTGCTCCTGGAGCGCCTGCATCCTCCTATTATTCATCAGGAGGAGCTGAGAGTGCTCGTCGAGCTTTCCGCTCAGTCCAGGGTCCGGGCACACCGCAGGCGCGGCGGTGGCGGTTATATTCGCCGGCGCCGCGCCCACGGAACCCCCGTTCCCTTTTCGAGCCTTCTCGGCCTCCAGCGCAGACTCCTTTCGTTTCTCAAGCCCGTACAGGGAACTCAAGATCGCGTCCTTCAGCTTGGTCTTGAGATTCCTGGACTGGTTCACAGCTGTCCTACCCTTGGCCAGCAGCGCGGTCGCCTCCCGCACCCTGCTCCTTGTTGCTGTCACTGGCGACAGGGTCCATGCTACCCCCCCTTCTGTAGGGCTTTCTATGCCTTTTTTTTGGACCGTCGGTGGTTTGGCCTTGGCGGTGGTAGGGGCAGCCTCAGACACTGTAAAAGTGTCTTCAAGTGCCACCGGTTCAAACCTCTCCAGGATACGCCGTGTCAATTTTTTTACCACTTTATGAGGGGTATCGGAGGGAGGGTTCTTCGTCCCTTGTTCCTTTCCTTGGGTCTGGATCATTTTCGGAGGTTGCATCGCTGTTTAAAAAGAATGTCAGGAATGTAAAACTGTGCAAAAGTCGCACAAAAGTCAGAATGTCAATATTAAAATGGCCGCAATAGCGGATTATAAAAATATATTAAAAAGTAGCAAAAACTGCTCCTGTCAGTCGTGCAATTAGTCGTAGCGTATGCTACGGGTCCTAAAATACTTAAATCTACTATTAAAAACTTAAAATCTAACTTCCGCCCTGAATGTAGAGCGAACTCTATCAGAGCTCTATGTAGAGCCTCCAGACCCACCAAATTTAATAGCCCTTGACGGGGGCTGACCAACGGTGAAAACCGTGTTGCGTCTTTTTCACTAGACCATAGCGTCTCACATGTCTGTCTACACGTACCACGTACTTCACTGTCTACATCGAGACATTGACCGACCGTAGCCGCTGGACTGGACTTAAGGAACGTCTTTTTATCGCTACGGACTTACGGATCTCGATATCGGTAAACTTATTGATTGACTTCAGTGGTTATTAAAGTTATTGTAACCATATAATTGTTATTTAAATAACACATGCAAAATAAATAACTTCGTAATAAAAAAAAATTATTTGTTCGGTTAATGGTCCAGCGACATCATTATAAATAATTTAAAAAAAAAGGAAATTGTGGTATTGTTTATAAACTGTATTAATATCTTCTAATATTATGACCATTATTGGGGTATTTGTCTTTTGATGCTTCATAAAATATAATTTGATTACTGAACGAAGATACACAGAGCCTTATTCTACTCAAGCAGAACCGCGATCAAGCGCTAGATCGTAAATAAAACGATGATTTAGCAATTGTGATATCCCGTCCTTGATATCAACGTTATAAGGTAAAAAGCAGTTTTGCTCTAAGAAAAAGCTGACGTATAACATATTAATTCATGATCGTCTCTTGATTATACTATAAATTTTCTAAGAAATTCAATTATTTTTTAGTACTTACGGTTCTTGTAGAGATGATTAACTTTTATGCATTCTCTTACAAAAAGTGAACATTTATATTATACTTAAGCTGTAAATTATCTTGTAAAGTTGAACTGAATTCAATATGGTTTATATGTGACTCATAATTATATTTTATAAGCTTGTATGTTAAAGGCAATTAATTTTTTACGTTGCTATCACCTTTAGCACAGAGAAATATTGGTACGCCTGTTCATTGAATAAATATTATACAAAATTATATGTACCATAAAAATGCAGATTAGTATATAACTTTCTTATTTTTTGTATGTATATATATGTGTACGTCCATACGTACGTTTATACATATTAGACGTATGATGATGAATAAAATGAGGCTGATTTGCATGTTGTTATCTTTACCAGTTCTATAAAAAAACTCTTCTTACTGAAGACTTCTTACTTATCTTTATTGTGCTATGTTATAGGCTGTATTACATCATGCTAGGACTCCTGAAAGCGTGCTGTCAAATATCAAATGCAACCGACGTATAGAAATAATGTTACAATAAGGTACGACTTGAACAAACTTATTAGAAGGCTTTCTTTCGAATTCTATGCAAGTAAAACTGCAGGTTATACTTTCTTTTTTAAATATATTAAAAAAAATTAAAAGGAATAAAGGTATTTTTTAAAATATTTCGAACGCCCGCAAAACTTAGTAATGTTTTATTAATCCGCTACGAAAATACCGCGAGCCAGTAGCGGCTAGCAAGAAATAAAAATATTTAATGACATAATATACTGAGTAAGTACGCAATCAGTACCGACGATGGATTTACCGCTGACATAAATAACGGAAATAATGAAGTAAAAAATATATTATAATATGAACTTGTGGTTTATCGACAATAGCGGGGCAAATTTAATTTTATTAATTATGTTCGTGAATCATATTATTGCATAATAATTTGACTAACTGTACTTGTGTGCATGGGCGTAGCGAGGTACGGACAGGGGGAGGGGGGCAGCTACCTCCCTCTAGAAGAGCTAGAAGACCGGTCACTCACTGCTAAAAAGATTTTTCCATCTTTTCTTATTCTAAGCGATGTCACTAATAACGATAAGTGAAACGAATAAAAGAACACCTCCATTACTAATGTGAGATACACAAACAATATGTTAAAAATCAGGATTAAAAAAATATAGTCTACGATTAGCTGTAACCGTTATGAGTGCAGATCGTATGACTAGCTCAGCCTTGATATGTTTAAGTATTTTAGGGCTGTTTTGTTGAATTGTTTTTATGTGGCGGTAGCTTAGTTATCATTAGGAGACCCGTTTGCTCGACGGCCGGTTTTTTCCATAAAAATATATGTACTAAAAAAAATAAAAAAATAAACCATATTGTTATTCGATTTTGAATTTTGAATCCTTTTTTTTTTTAGGATAAATAAAACCTATTTATATTGCGTTATTAATAAAAATGTATTTCAAAAGTCATTTCATATCACACGTATGGTTACGTGCGAATAAACAATTACGTAAACTATAGCAAATACATAAATTATAAGAACATAAAACATTTGTAATTTGAATCAGACGTACGTAACTTTCTCACGGACGCTAGTAAGTAATTGTTTCTTTGACAAGAAAAATGGGTATCTTCTCAACATGTTAGCGTTAAAAAGCTTGCTCATACATTATTAAAATTGTTTTTCTTTATTTGGCGAATTTTAAACAATAGCGCTACGATAGTCATTTACATTTCGATAAATAAAAAGGTTGTATTATAATTATCATGTTACTAGAATTCTTTTGTGTCTATATTAATGCTTAATGATTGAACTTTCAAAAGCGTTTCAAAATTAATACAATATATTCTAATTTTATTGTGTATAAATACAAAAAGAAAAGACGAGACAATGGTTAAGCTCATTTTGGACAATAAAATACATATAATTGTAATCCCCAATCAATTTTCAATTCAAAAATTTATCATTGCACTATAAAATATCTTTTTATTATTTTCGACTTAGTAGGTAATATAACTTTAAATAAAAATGTCAAGTGGTAGATTTAAAGTTTCTTAGCTTACGATTTATAAAGTGCTGTTTAATGATAAATTACTGGATTATTTATGTTAATGTACAGAAAGTAAGTAGGTAGGTACATACTTTGTATTAGTCTTAAAATTGTGTACGTAAAACTGTTAGGACATCCATTAATTACGTTAGGCGTTGGGGGGGGATGGGGGGGCTCGAGCGAAATCCCAATCAATCTCACGTGGGGGGAGGTTGGTCACTGCAAATATTACCTATTTTTTTTTCCTTAATTAAAAATCTTAAATACAGTCAGTATTTAAGATTATTAAGAGTATAGACTAGTACCTATAGTTAACTAGTCTTAATTAAAAAATATATATAACGTAATCGAGCACAGATTAACTCATTTACATTACAAATACGTATTAAAAAAAAATCTCATGTGTGATTAGAGTAAGGGGGAGGGGGTCGAGTAAAATCTCGCGAAATCTCCACCAAGGGGAGAGGGGGTGTCGAAAAATGCGCCAAAATTGTCTCGCGTAATTAATGGTTGCCCCCTAATTACAAGATTGAGGTACATAAGGTATAAAAATATAAAGAAATTTCTTAATTTCTTAAAACTTATATAAAATGTCTAATGTTCTCAAATGTTTAGTTTAGCCACAAACAAAAAAAAAAAAAAAAACAAAGTCAATAGGGTACTTTCGGTAGTGAAAAATAAATTATGATATTTGATAAACATTAAAATTTATGTATAAATATACTTAAATATTCTGATTTTGAGTCATAAAAGCACATTATTGTTTTATTATATTGAAATTCAAAGGCGTAATTTTTAATCCGTATATCACGTGATCTAAAACACGAGCCGCCATGGTGTGACGTCGTAAAGACAATGTTTCCGATGTACACTGCGAGCACACCTCATTGCTCTCACTAATGAAAAATTCGTTCCTTTATTGAGTGCCAGTACACTGACGCAATACCATATAGAAATATACGATGTCATAAATAGCATAATGTTTGTACTGTTAGCACTGGCGCTTTCGAGGTAAGGAGCTCTCAGTACTTTGATCACCTGATTAAAAACTATAACAGCACTAATGATTTGTTATTCAAAAATGTCAACAATATTCAAAAATTAATTTTTGAATATTGTTGAATTTATTTTTGAACAGAAAACGTTTATTGATAAATATTTTATTTGAAAACAATGTCGAAAAATTAGGATGATAGTATACTGGACTGCGTTCTGTTTTATCAGTAACCAGTATAACACAGTATAGCAAACTAAAAAGTAACGGTTTCGCAGTATACTGAATTGACGTCACACCTCAGAGTGCTCTCGGTGTATATCGGAACACAATTTTACGCATATTACGTCACCAAAAAAGGTGATCGCGTTTTCGCGGGAATTAAAAAGGTTTAAAATTTAATTTAATTTTATGGCAAGAAAGCGTATTTATTTTGCCGAAATAATTTTTTTTGTGGCTTTTTATTACGAAAATTAACATTTTGAAGTACTTTTTCAAACATAGTAGAATACCCTATTGTGTTATTGTCATTTCATTTACACCGATTAATATCCACTGTGTCTATTCCATTCCACAAGGCATTGGCGGCAAAAAATACATATTATATTTTAATTTTTTTAAATATGTTGAATATCTCAACGTTTTTTATATATCAGATTATATAACTTTTTATATTAGGAAGGGTTAAACTAAAAATAAATTTAATTTAGTATGTATGAGGTAGTTAAGGCTATGATAGGCTACCTAGACAGAACTGTTTAACCGTAGAAGGCGTGCGGAAACGTCAGTCAGTATAACAACACCTGCGGGTTTTAGGGTGACCCTTCTTTGTGATATTTTATCTCAAATTTAAACAATTATTTTTACATTTTACGACAGGAATGTTAAATTGTATCGTAAACGTGACTGTTGTGACATTTTATAAAGTAATATAATAATATTTTCAATCAAATACGTGTTATAAAGCATATTTTTTTTTAAATCTTTTAGGTAGCTACCGAAAATTACATACTTCTATTGTTCTTTATTTGACAGCTATATAAGATATTTAAAAAAAATACCTACTACCATACCGTACCTACCGTATATCTTACTTTCGCCAAAGAAAAAAAAAAACAAGTAATCACAATTTTTTTCCCTTCTAAAAATGGTAAATTGTCAAAATTTTTATCTACAAACTATACAATTCCTGTGGTTTCACCCGCGTTAAATTTTGAACTTTCACTTTAGGTTCCTACTAACCTACGGTTACTGATTCGCTTCAACGATACTATAAACAGACTACGAAACAAAAATAATACTTAAACATATGCTTCAATTTCATATCAAAAGATTAAAGAAATTGAATGCAAGGTCTAATTACAATAAGGTTTCACTTTCATTAACTTTCGCAAGCGCGAAACAACCGATGTGGCCTTCCTTCGCGTATTATAATTATTAATAATTATCCTATTGTGATAATTGCATCACTGCATTATGAAGTGAACACATGAGGTAGAAAAACGGGCGTTTAACATTCTTAAGAGATGATTTTTAAATTGCAATGAGGCAGTTTGACACTCTATTTATATTGACTTTAAGTAATGAAAGACAAAATAATCAAGTGTAGGCCGTGAGTTTAATACAACCTTAATATAAAGCTAATACGATATATACAGAAAGAGTAAATTTAAATATATTGCTTATTTCGTGATTCCTACATCAACATTTTACGAAAAATCTGGAAAAAAAGAACTATCAAGATTTACTAATTATAAAGATAGCTCATTATATTATATATACATATGTGTAAATATGACCGTATGGTCTATAACATCGCTTTAATATTTTCCTTCGATGTAATATTTTTACATCATCGATAGCATGGTTACTCTTTCGAATATCATACGTCTACTTTCGCAACCATAAATTAAAGAACATGGTCTTAAATTATCGGACATGGCCTTCCCGTGCGGGCTCTAATTGCAAACAAATATCGCCCTTTGCACTTGCGTAAGGTGACTGCAAGTACGAATATAACTCTTATTCCGAAATATTTAAAGTTTAAATTACAAAGTATAGAACTAGTGCGATCAACCGTACTACGAATAATTATACCACCATAAATACTAAAGTAAGGAAATTAGAAGTGTTATGCAGTATCATTGACGCGTTAACTGTTATCCTGACTTGACCCGTACTGATATGTTAACTCACACTGTTTTTGCTTTTTAATTAAATTAAATATTCGTTTTTTTCTTTCAAAATGAATACACATACGGGATATCGTTACGAATGTACATAAAAGGCTTGATATGCACGATTGATTATTTCAATGTAAAAACACCGGAGTGACGTTAACGTTTTTAAATTGACATTTAAAATGTTTTATTAAGTGACTGAAATGTCATATGTTTCTTAATTCAGTATATTATAGGAAACAGAATACTCGTATTATCAATTTGTAATTACATTTTAATAATTAATGTATTTTTTAAAAATTTACAACCTTATAAGTTAAAACCTAAACAAGGATATAGTCAAGATATTCTTACTTTTCTTCTTCTTCTTTTTTTCTTTTTTTCTTTATTTTATATTTCATATTTTAAGATTGTTTTTATAATACAAATAAATTAAATTATACTTATTTTGAAAAACACATATTTAAATTAATGATTTTCTCCCAACGAACAATAGCTTACTTAAGTTTTCAAATTAGGTATTATCTGTTTCGTATGTACATAGGTTTTACTTAACATGCATTTTATTAATGTTTAGTAAATGTACACACATATACATATTTAGATACTTTTTATCGGTCGTAATAAATAAATTTAACTAATTGTATATTATATTTATTATTTAACAATAATTTACGATTAAGTCGAAGTTCACAACTTGCAACAATAGATTTTATAATTAGCAAATTGCAGTATTTATTTCTCTTTAATTAAAGATAAATTTAATCATTCCGTAATAATGTATTACATTAACTTTATAGTATACAATAAATATCTAATGGTTAGATCAATTGAACGGAATTAAGCGTAATTAACAGGTTTTTGATGTAAATAATGGACGAGTGATCTCCTTAAGGCTTATTAGATCTAGTCTAGATAACCGTAATGGAGTAATACCAATCTATTCGCGTTAACGTTAGATAATTTCGTATTTATAGTCTGTTTTAATGTGTAGCGTGTTACGTATTAATAATGGTGATATTACTTCGTGAAGCCGACTTGTTTTCAAAAGTCGTTTATTTTATATTAACTGTTTTTACTATATTAAAAACATTTTTTTTTTGTTTGTTGTGTTTAGTTTCCTGTAATTTATAAATATTTTTCACGTCTTAATAATCTTTAATATTAATTAATAGAGAAGACACAATATTGTGTTACGGCCGATTGAAATAATAAATCTATCTTTGATTTTGTTTTCCTGATTTTGCGATAGATTTTTAACATAACTCGTATGATTCTTGTGTCAATATTCTGTCTTCAGTAGGAAAAATTAGAGATAGACAGTTTATCGAGACCTGCCGTTAACCATATTTAATTTTATTCCTGGAGATTTTTATGAAATAATCTGCAACGTTTTAATAATTAATACAAAACCAAAAATAATTTAGAATTTTAAATAAATATCTTTTAGGAACACCTTCTGAAAATATAATTTAAAGATTTAATTTTCAAAGAATTTCGCCCCGGAAAAAAAATTGTTATTTTGTAATAGTGCAAATTGTAGACTAATTATTTTACTATAATAGTAAAAATATAAACTCGCTTAATTTTATTATAAACTATAATTTTAATTATAGGACGACATGAGCTAAGGTAATTAACGCATTATACTTATTTTGATTGATTTTGTACGTACATATTCAAGTGTTATCGTAAGCCCGTCCGTCAGTGCCGGAGCTAATCGTATTAGCATTGCCGTTATTTATATTTTGCAAACCCTTAAACTGCTTATAAAACAAGAAACAGGTAACGAATGATAAGTCCGACCTTCCAGTTGAAAGGTGGCGCTAAGCTTTATTTATGTACCTATATATGTACTCATGGCTTTTTTAAGACATTGGTACATTATTTCTCCGAGGATACCGCTATAAACCGCTACCGTATTACATTTTGGATTATTGTCAATTTCGAAATTAGGAAATTCGCACTGTAATTTACGGGAATTTCAGAAACTTCATTTTGTTAAACGATATCCAGTGTTTAAACATATACAGTGCAACCTCGATATAACGAAACTGAAGGGAATTAGGAAATATTCGTTATACCAAGTAATTCGCTATAATGAGGTTTGTTATATAGAGGTTAGACTGGACTGCGATTCGTTTTAACGAGGTAAGAACTTGGAATTAAGTGGAAATAATTAATAGGATACGTTATATCAAGGTTTTAAGTTGAAAAAATTCGTTAAATAGATGTAAAAATACCTTCTACCTATATTCTGCAATGATTGAAAAATCGTTATAAAGAGGTTTTTGATAAATGTTATTCGTAATGTAGAGGTATATTTTGTATTATCTCTTACGGGCAGTTCTAGGGGATTTCGAAAAATTCGTTTAATCGAGGAATTCGTTATATTGAGGCTCGTTATATCAAGGTTGTACTGTATATATATATATATATATATATATAGCTATCATATCTAAATTGAGCACACGAATTTTCTGTCAAACAGCATTAATTATTTACTGACAATAATTATTTATATCTTAGAAGGCTCCATAATCTAGGCCCAGATGCCTATATGCCAGTTGGTCCCTAGTAAGATTAAGACACCTCTGTTCGTGTTCACAATAAAAAAATGCTGTACTGTAATAAATACATTTCATCTCATCCTTAAAAATATGTCTTGTGGACTGCAACGTATAGTAGTATAAATTCATTGGACGGTCAGCTTTTTGGCTACTTTATTTATTTTGCGAACCGGTCTATTTATAAATTTAAATATTTTGACAATAACTCTTAGTTTATATATTACAATAATTGTTAGACAGAATGGAGTAAGATAAGATACGATAAGACTTAAATATGTTTAAGTATTCATGTAAAACATATACAATTTTATATATTATATTTAAGCGTTTTTAAAAAAAATATACCAACGATTACTTATCTTTTTAATTATCATTAGTCTTTCATTGTATAAAATGTTATTTAAGTTTTTAATTTTACTTTTATATTATTTACTTTAAGTAATTTTATAAGATGTTTTTCGAATAGCTTGTTGCCACGACAGATTTTAGTTCACTATTCTAATCGTGACAACGTTACGGACAAACAGTTTCTATATTAGTAAAATCATAGATATATAATCTATATAATTATAAAATTATAAGAGACTTATGTATTTCCTGTTATAATGTCGTTGCGCTAAACCAGTTTATAAGAAAAGTAGGTTTAAAGTGAACAAGATTACCGTCTCGTTGAGTATTGATAAATGAAGTGCAATTATTTAATTATTACAATTTTATGCTCAGAAGATGTATTGGAACCAATTGACTTCCTTATATCGACTTAAGTAATGTTGGAAAACGGGTTTAAGGATGATGAATATTAGTTTTGTTATAGTAATATATAAAATATTTTTGACTGTACTGAATTATTACAGTCTGTAAAAGTCACAAATCACAATGCTGGACTAAAGCTTCCTCTTGGTAGGTATAGGAGATGGGTTGGAGAATAATTTCGGCGGCTTGGGTTGGCGCTTAAAACATATGTTTATATATTTATATTTTTTTACAGAAGCCCTAAACATAACAGGTTGTAATAAATTAAAAACAATTACCTACTTAAATCATTCGTGGGTAATGCTTATAAAAATTACGCTACACACACGCACACACATATAAATATTCGATATCTATAAGACATTTAAATAGGTATTAATAATTACTAACTAAATACTATTAGGCACACTAATAATTAATTTTTCTTACAGACCTAGAAATTTTGTTTTTTGTTTTTGTGTTGTCAAACACTGGTATAAAAGAGTCAACAAAATTTATTATGTAATAAAACTTAAAACAAAGAATTACAATACTATTAGTAAAACTTATAAACTATAGTATTGCTTATTATTAACCATACAATTTGTTCATCACACTGTCTATGTTTACATAATTAGTTAGGAACGTATTTTTACGTTAGCCGGACTATAGACGTCCCAGGCGGTTTGGACCCTTTTGATATTTATAATTTTATTATACAGAATATATTATATAGAGTATAGTACCGTATAATATAGCTTTTTATAGTCAAAGAATTATCCAAATTAGTTCTGTTGTTTTAGAATTTATAAATTTAATAAAAGAAGCGATTTTATAACGACAGATAACTATGTCATGTTAGTTATATACTAATTAAATACAATAAATAGATAATATTTATGTTCTTACGAATAATAACAACAACTAGAACAAGAGAAAAGTGCACTAACAGGTAAGTCATCAGATATTAGATTTGTATATTTTTTCGCTTTTGAAAAATAGCAAGAAATTTTTTATATGCGTACTGAACATAATAATTATCTTCGACGTATATAGAAACATGGTAGCAAGTCAACAAAAAAAAAAAAAAAAAATCTTACTCCTCTCTAAGTTAAATAAAAAACCGCATTTTGCCTATAAATTATTTTCTTATTACTGCTAAAGCCATCGATACTTACACGCATAAAGACCTTAAAAGAATTATATTATAAAAGCCCAAGAAAGGCGTATCTTCGATACGATCCGTGAAGATTTACGCAATATTTGCGTTCACATCTCTATACCTTATTTTACGGTAATAAGGCTTAAAATAATAAGAATAAGGTGTACAATTATTTTTTTTGGTCAGCCCTGGGATTTGTCAGTCGGTAAATTATAATGAAGATTCTGATCCGATGGTTTGTTTTGACGGAATTCAATTAATGCCTTTACGGTCGAATAAGCGGATTATTCGGTATAAATCGGGAAATTGCGGATTGTTTTAGAATCATCGATTCGCGATGCCGGAGATTTAAAGGGACTTGAAAAATTTACATTATATTTGATTTATGTCCGCTTTTAATTACTTTTATGTGGACAAGTGATTTGATTACCGTGTCCGCTGAAATCTTTAGTTGTTTGAAATTTTACACACTGTATCGTGTGTTACTAAGAGGCGGCTTTAAATGAACTGCAATAAAAAACATTTTTAGTCAAAAAAATTTTTAAAGCAGGTAATTTTTTTGACTGCTTTGTGTTTTCTTTATAAAACCTGTAACTGTCCCTAAGTTAGGTAAAGGCCAAATCAATCTGCACTTTAATTAAAGAATTGGACCTTTATCCGCCACGCTGTATCACTACGGATTATCTGATTAATATTTATGAATTCAGAAGTGTTAGGCCGGAATCAATGCCGAATCTCTTAGATCCACGTACAATCTACTGCGCCATTTTGGAAATTTAAGTCTCATTGTGTTCACAATACTATATTATAATAAGGTAAAAGATTTCAATGTGAAAATTTCTGGGCTCACCAGTGCTATTTTAAATTTTTTTTATTGTTAGATAACCTGTTTGTTAAAACTTTAGGCTAAAAAAGGCTAGTAAACAGTTATCATAAGCGTCAACCAATTTGACGAGTAACAACGGGAGAACCGTCGAATGCATATATTTGCAATCATTTTATTGGCTGTTATGACAGACATGAGGCTATTATGAGTGATGTGAGGACACAATTGGGTGTTATTAATTAAATTATTTATGTCCTCACGCGTAATTGCCGGTATTTATTAAATTACATTTTAATACAACTTAATTGAAACCGGTACAGTAATTTACTGGCCTCCGTAATTACCGACCCGTGTAATGCAACAGATTATGAGAAATGTTTTCTGAAGGACTGCTTTTTTACCTTTAATTTATGTATGTGTATTTTTTGTGCGTGTGTGTGTCAATAAAATTGGGGTAAGTTAAGTAGTATAATTTTATGAAAATTTCTGTAAAAAACTGTTGTACGGCGTTGACATTTATGGCTACTGTTTGACTCAATAATCGTAGTTGATGTTTTATACGTGAAAGAAATAAAATAAATAATCTGTTTATTGCCAAAAAAAAAAAAACGGTAATAAAATCGATATAGAGTAGGAAAAGTAGCAAAAAGTAAAATAATAATCATTTTTATTTCTTATGTTTTTTTTTTCGAATGTAACGAAGAGGTTCTTTCTTAATAAGGTATTATAGTATATTTTGAAAAGAAACATTTGTTCATAATAGATTTAATCATAATAGAATATTTAAACCCACTGTCATTGATCTTACACCATTACCGGTTAAAAACTTATCAATACTGTTTAACTAGGAAACATACATACACACACACACACACACGCACACACACACACACACACACACACACACACACACACACACACACACACACACACACACACACACACACACACACACAAACACACACACACACCATAAATATAGACAAAATATTTTAATTATTTAATACAAAATAATCAGTAACGTTTAAGGGAAGCCAGTTTTTCAAGCCATGTGCGAACTCTGCGTTCCTGGGTAGGTACCTACGCACGAGCGATCCCGCGGCTCCTCATTATGACGATGAGGGCACTGCTGGGTTTTAGCGGGTAGGTACATACGCGTAGCCGGGTGCGCTTAGTTTGAAACGCGATAATTGTGACTACTCTGTGCGTGTGTGTACAATGTACATTACTTAGTATTTATACGCTTAGTCAACATAACTAGACTACGCGTACACTGTAATGTACTTTACGTAACTACGCATTCCTTTTTGGCACATAGTATCTTTATATACTCACCTGAATGACTCTCAATAGATAAAGACTCCTATGTCAGAAGGCCGGACACAACATAAATATAAATAACCAGACCAACAACTGACCAAACAAAAATATGTATAGCCTATACAAACATTTGTAACAACAACCCTGCGACCACTACCGCAGTTTTTTGATGTGACCACTGAGGCAATCAGTCGTTAAATGTACGCGAATTTAATATAGCAAGACTACAGGTATAGTCCGCGCGTGAGCGCCGAGGAATCGGGAGCTGAAAAAGCGCACACCCGATGCGCCGCGCCCGACCGTCGCTCCGTACCCCGCACTCTCCCACTACTAGTGACGACCTTGACCTGAGAGCACGCTTATCGAGTCTTTAATTAAGAAATATTAATTCATTTATTTATTTTTGACTTTATTTAATAATAATTTTTTATTAATATGATTATCTTTTTTTTTAAATAGTCGTACGAATCATTATTTTCTTTTTACGACAATCGTACGAATAGCAACAGCCTTAAATTAAATACATACGTGATACAATTGTTTTTTTTTTTTTAATTATTAGATATTTGAAGTATGTCACACTCTCGCGGAGGTTTAAGAAGTGTTAGTATCGATAAGGCAATATCGACTAAATCGCAACTCTAGCTCATTACGTCAACATTCCTTATAATTCCTCGGAGCTCGCGCTCCTATACACTGTAACGTAATGTTCGTACATTCATACTACTTACGCGAGTTAGACGCGTAGGTACACATTAGTACCTACATTAAGAATTATGTTCGCAAGTTAAATAGTTCTAAATAGACAACCGTTCTCGTATAGTGGTGCGTGTAGTCGCCTTAACGCCAGCTGTCGCGGGATCGATTCCCGCTCGGGGCAGATATTTGTATTTGTACAAATATTTTTTTCCGGTCTAGATGTATGTCCTTGTGGGTCTCCCCACTGTGCCTCGGAGAGCACGTAAAGCCGTCGGTCATCGTTGTTATCATAGACATCTAATAGTGACCGCTACTCATTGTAGGGAAATTATCTGCCAACCCGCAGTGGTAAACTCCAACCCTTCTTCTATATGGAGGAGAAGCTTTTGCCCAGCAGTGGGCTGTTTATAGGCTGATTCAGTTTAGTAAATAGTTCTTGATCATGCGTATTCTAAAACTTAATGGTTTTACGGTGCAACCTAATATGAAGCGGGAGTTCTCGAAAGAATCCGCTAACAATTAACTCAAACAATTATAATTGAAAGGAAATTACTCGTTTCCGTGGACGCTTCGATTGAAGACGCGGATTCGTAGATGGTTCATGATACAGACTAACGCGTTGATAAAATTTTATCATAGTAATCTCTAAAAACTACTGATTTCATCTGTTATGTATTAATTGTCATTACTTTAAAATTCAGCTTTGACGAAGTGGTGACAAAAAGGCATACCTTTATCAAATCTATCTATACATAATATACATATATAAAATTTGCAAATATTCGTTTAGTACAAAATATTTGAACTAATATCAGTTTCGGTTTTCTGTTATGGTTTTCCATAATGTCTCACAAAGCATCTAAAATTTTCGATCCTATGCAAAATTGGTTACTTTTTGTATATTAATGAATAACTCTAATATTAATAACTTTACCTCAAATGTAAATGAGTTACGTTAAATGATTTCTTGCTTCATTAAAAGTTGTTTATTAAAAAAAAAGGTCGAAATTTAAAAATAAAGTTAGTAAACAAATAGAATTATAGCTTGTAGTTTTACAGTATTACTAAATTTAATATTTCGTTTGATTTTGCTTGGAATATGAATAAACTTAAATACCTTTCCCATAAAATACAATGGAAGTTTAAACATTAAAACGCTAAAGCTCGTGATTTAGGCCGATAACTCGTAACAACTGTTCAACACGCGACTTGTAACATTTCATAGAAACGAAATAGAATGCTGAACGAACAAATATGATATAATATTATTACAAATCGATTTTTATGTAAAACTACATAAACTCTTATGTCTACTAAGATAAGACCACCTTCCAATATTTCTTTAATATTTAAAATTTCTTTTGTATATATTTCTCGTTTTCGATTATTTCCAATCTATTTTTTTTGGTTATAGAAACTGACGTTCAGTATACTTACGTGTTTGGTGGCTTACCTGATGTGGTAGCACTCTAACAAAAATTGGCGAAGAAACTATGTATGTATGTATACAAAGGAACGGATTTACTTTTACTTACATTCATACATTCATGCTCGTTTAAATTTTGTACATTGTAATAATGCTATCTACTTACGTATTTAAATTGTTATAGGTATAATTATATTAGGTTTAATAAAAAGTTTTCCAACTGGATTAGAATAAATTTTGCAAAAGAAAAAAAGAACGATAAAAAAGTAAAAGTAAACATAAACATAATGGGTCAACAATAAATTTAATATTTCTCGTTGCCAGTACAAAAATAAAATTTAGTTCACTAATATTTATCTCCTTTTGTAAGATTAAAAAAAGTTCTTAAAAGTTAAGAACAAAGGTGATTATTGCCTACTCAATCTAACGGTGCGTTTACAAAGACACTGTTAACTATGAAAAGTCATAAAATATTTATAGACGAAATAATTTATCCGCCGCATTATTGCTCCTTATTCTGATAATTACTTTACGATGTCTTAATTAAAATAAAACTATTCGATTGCTTTATATTGAGAACTCAATTTTATTACCATTCGATCGGACGTGAGTTATCTTTTTCTTTCCCATAATTATAGAAAGGGATAGAGTTATCCCTTTCGTATAACTTCCCGCTGTACCACGAAGTAGTTTATTTAATTAGGCAAAGGCAGCAATCAAAGTGCCATGGCGTTGCTACACGTTGTACGCAGAAAGTTAGGCCATCTACACACAATGCCTTCTCATGCTCAGAAGTATAAAAATATTCCAATCAAATTAGTAAATATTATAAGGGCTCAGTAATGAAAATGAAAAAGGAATATTTCTATGTATTGGTGATTTTTGATAGGTTCAGATAGTTTATATTTTTATATTGTTGCAATTATATTTTGAGTTAACGTTTATTTATATTATAATTAAAACAATCTTATATATAACAGTATTCTAGAAAAAATGGGAAGGCACAATTAGCATGTTTTAATGTACGCGTAACCGACTTCGAGTACCTACCCAGGAACGCAAAGTTCGCACTTTATTAAAAATTGAACCCTTATTATTTGAACCCTTGAAAATTCACAAGATGTATAAAAATGAACGTATTTCCGTAGTAATTGTTATACGTGGAGTTAACATTTAATAATGTGTAAAAGGAGCCATAAAATACGCAAAAGGAATGTTGTACACTCAGCCTAAGTTATAAGTAAAAAAGGGGTGAAACGTGTATTTCACCGTTTTAATTATTTTTAATCAGCTAAAAAATCCAATTACATTTATTTTTTAAGTCTACTTTTATCGTTGAACAATTAAATAGTTTGATGAATTTTATAATTGGAACGCATTTAATTTTTTACATATTATCTGTTGAAAACAGAAATTGGAAATGACAATAAGTTTTTTTTTTGTGAAATACTCTACTTACAGACAGATAAAATAAATAAATATGAGGAATAGAAAATGTTTAATAACAAAATATAAAGCAAAGCAAATTGTCTGTACAGCAATGTAACACAAAATGACATATACCTCGACGTAGGTATCCCATGAGAAAGAATGGTAGCTATGGATAAAACAAGAACAAACACATTGATAAAAAATATATATTACATAATATAGCAGTAATATATAAAGTATAAAAGACATTAATATATCGTCGGGGATAGTGCAAATCCGCGTAACTAACATTGGTTATTACCGCGTATCTGACATATGTAGCCAATTTGAGATTTTGCGGGCAATTCACGCAGGATTCTCAGTGCTATTCGCCATTTCGACGTTACTGTCATTCGACCTCTAGAAAGCGAGAAATCACCCAAAAACAAAACCGCGTATTTAGGACCGGCAAGTATCAGTACCGCGTATGTGATTAGTCATCATTTGGAGCATGTTTGTGATTTGTTTGTGTTGTTAAACTCGATTTTTATAATCAAAAATAATCAGCTCCACAACAGGTAAGTCTATAAACAACATTTTAAAATTATGCTTTCAATAAAATATTGGCATTTAGTACTATTTCAAATAACTTACAGCACATATTTTTATCCTAACCCACCTAATACCTAAACTTTTTAGCAAAATAACTACCTATAACAGAAAACAGCAACCTATAAAAATACCAATGAATTCTCTGGAGATTAAGCCAGTTTAATTAATTCGGAAACGGGAAATCAAGAAGAGCCTACTGAAGATAATGTAGATTTAGCTAACTGTGACACCACTACTTTCAGTACTTTACCATTTAATCTGCTGGAAAGAGGTGATGCAAATAACGTGTCTTACCATATTATGACTTCGACCATTAATTTGCCATATTTTTCGGAGGAAAGGAGGTTGTATGTACTGAAAACAATATTTCTCCAAATGAATTACTACTTCCTGACTTTTCATCAGATGACTCTGTTGCTGATCCAAATTAGGTTAACTCTCTGAAATAACCAATGTTGAACCGATAGCTTCAATATCAATAGACAGTAATAACGATTAGTTTCATAAAAGAAATTTAGAACTGAAGTTGCAAACGAATCCAGGACAAGGAAACGAAAAGCAGAATCAATGTCTTCAAAAAGACTTAGGAAGTCTTAGTCAGGAATACACAGGTTTTAGAAAGACTGCTGAGGAATTTTTTTATAGGACTCCATAAGACCTGCGCGAAAACTTGGTGAGGCTTGTAATTCAAGCAAATGTTTAAGCAGTAATGTGATTAACTGCGAAAAGTTTTCAGAAAGTGTACGACTGGGTATTTTAAATAATTTTGGGAGATGAGTTGGATGTCGAAGAAAATATTTGTTTCAACTTTAGTACATAAAAAATCGAATGAAAAGAAAATGAATGGCGGATACAAGGTGAGGTATTACAAAAATCTATTAGATATTTGAAGTTAAATAATCAAAAAAATGAGAGTATGTTCAAAGACATTTTTAGGAACATTGGGTATTAAAGCGTGGACAGTAAGGTACTGGCTAGGAGATAATTCTAATAGAGATACGACAAGAAGACCTAAAGATACTGCATTGTCTTGCCATTCGTTAAAAGAATTTGTACAAACATTTTAAGGGACATGCCTAAACTACGTTCTCACTACTGCAGAAAGAAAAGAACAAAATTGTATCTAGAACCCATAATATATCCTAAACATGAACTTTATCGTATCTACGTTAAAGAGGCTACAAAAAATGGACAGAGAGTGGCTTCTAGAAAACTATTCGAAGATGTTTAGAAAGACTAAAACATAGCTTTATTTCAACCAAAAAAAGACGCATACGATCTATGTTGTTCATACTAAGTAGGAAATATTACATAGCAAGAATATCAATAACATGAATCGCGAAAAGATTTAGCTGATCAACGCTTACATTTTGAAGAGATTTTAAAATACGAGTAAAAGCTCATTTTCAGTTTTGTTTTGTTCATTTAATGAAGCTCTTGCTCTTGTATTTCTTAATAATACATTTAAACAAATATTGTAAGCTATATTATCATATTATGATTATTAAACATTATTTTGTTAATTATTAGTTTGATTTACACATAATCTTAGAAACAAACACAAAATTGAACTTGCTAGCTCTAGAACTAATTATGGTAAAAAAACCATCTTTGTGGAAGGAGTTCAGATTTATAATAAATTACCAATAGAAGTAAAAGAATGCGATAATATACCTGCTTTTAAAAGAAAACTTAAATATCATATTTTGCATGCTCGGGAATAAAACTGAAAAGAATATATAACCAACTTCATCGGATATATTGTACCTAGAAAATAGATTTTTGTTTTTTGTATCTCATTTTAAGCGAACTTGTAACGTTCTTATGAGAAATAAACTTCTTTAAACATTATTATTTCAATACCGCATAACTTACTATAATTATGGTACCAATTACCATTCCGGTAAGTTTATGGTTAAATCAAATCCGCGTAACTGTTGTAGCGACTAAATTTATAACTTTAACATCTAATATCTATTGTTAACATTACACGGAGCATAAATAAAACTCTCTATGCAGAAATGAGCCTAAAACTTACTGAAATAAAAAAGATATAAAGTTTTAACCTTCTCCTGTAAAACTATCTTTAGTGCAGATACGCGCCCCCTACCTGTAGTAGATTCGCGGATTTGCACTATCCCCGACGATATGATAATAATGAGTTCATATATTAATACTTTACTGTATATTAATTTAGTATCAACGATCGCTAAATAATAAAATATCGAAACAAAAACCGGTAATGTATACAAATGTGTCAACAAAATTAAAAAAAAAATATTTCAATTTTATTCTACATTCCAATTGTTATATTTACATTATGTATTTATCCAGAATAATGTAATGACCATATTTCCTTATATAAAATGACAATATCAGTTATAGTACCGTAAAAATGATAACCTAATGAAGATACCACTTTAAAAAACTGCAATGGCGGCCAAGCAATGGGTGACAAAAATGCAATTTAAGTTATGCCGAACTAAAAAGTCAATTCTGCATCGAAATGTTCCAGTGATGGTATAGAACAAAAACATTTTGATCATCGCGACGTATAATTAGTCGCATGCTGCGTCTACCTCAGACTTTCGTTAGGTTTCCTACAGACTAAAGGCCGGTCTCAATAATCTATTTCTGATTTAACTTATTAAATAAAGGATTTTGACGTAAGCTCCATACGAATCGTGACATAAATCTATCGATAGTAATCATTGACAGATTGATTATTGAGATCGGCCGTAAGTTTTATTTAAGCCGTAGATTTAAAAAAAAAAATTTAAGTAAAAAAAAAATAACTAGAAAAATATTCGTAACGTTAAAATTTATATTTCTTACTACCTTAGTATCACAACCAATGTGTTTCAAAGTAAAATTCTAATTAAGTTACAGAAACATTAATTGTTATCTACCTATATATTTATATTCATATTATATTATAGTTTCCCCATCGTGCCTCGGAGTGCATCTAAAGCCATCGGTCTTGGTTGCTATCATAATAACCTGATAACGATCGTTACTCATAGTAGGGAAATTATCCGCCAAAGCGCAGTGGACATCTTGGTAGATTCAACTCCTACCCTTTTGTTTATATGGAGAAGAGGCTTATGCCCAGCAGTGGGATGTTTATAGGCTGATTCAGTATACTGTAATTAAGAAAAAATAGAATATAATATATTATATTCTATTTTTTCTTTTATTAAAAACTTCATAATGTCAAATTGTCAAAAACTGAATTATACGTTTGTAAACTTTCATGGTCACTAATACTATTTTTTTTTTTTCACATCTACAGGCTTACATGCGCATATACCCTTTTCTTTTCATATATTTTATTGTAACATACAGACGTTCTTACTCAGCAAGAGTAAATAAGTACTTAAAACTAGACTTAATATCTCTAGTCCCTGAGACGAGAGTCCAAACTGACCACTTTTACCCTAATATATATACATTTTTTTTACAATACCTATTTTTTTTTTTTTTTTTTTTTAAATACTATAACTACATGCATTTATTATATTATTCCATTTATATATATTTATAAATATTACATTATTTATAATTCTCCTATTTTGGTACTCTATAATTTCGGTTTATCTTAATCAGCACCAGCCCCCAGCTGTGCGAGCACATCCTCAATGACTGCTGTGTCTCTATGATGAATTGCCATCTTGAGGGTGTGCTCGAGGATTTCTTTTGTAGTAACCTCCGCCGCCCTCCCCACGAATCGGCCGATTGCGTCATCCCTGTCGTCGGCGTAGTAGACACAGGTCTTGGTGTGCCTACTCACCGCGACCACCGCATGCGAAACGCTATTGTGTATTCGCAGCCTCTTAGCCCTCGTTTGAATGACAATGACCTCCTCGCTCGTCCGACCCTGCGCCTCGTGAATGGTCATGACGCTCGACCCTTCTCCGGTACCATATCCCCGGCCTATTAACTCCTTTTTCTCCTCTTGTGTGAAGACCAGGTACAGGGTCCGGTTCTGTTTTTCGGGTATTTTAGCGCCAGTGAGCCTCTCCGCACGCAGGGAGTGGACGATGGGGTTCGAGCTGTAGATCCTGTCGTAAACCTCGCTGATGGCAAGAGCGACATCCTTGGGATTCCGATGCGTGCATGACAACTCACATGATATATTTACCGTCAGATTAGGCCTGCTGTATCGCACCTCGAACAGGTTTTCCCTGTCGATGTAAGGCAGCTGATTAATGTCTCCGACAAGGATGACCTCTTTTGCTTCCGACAGTCGGGCGGCCATCACTATGGCACCAAAGTGATTCATGAGGGCCTCGTCCACCGTTAAACGGCTTATTTTTATGCCCTCACGAAAACCATTTACCAATATGGAAGCCATAGTGCGCACCTTGGATTTGGCTTTGTCGCCATAATGGTGCGTCAGCTTCTGCCTGAGATCATTGGCCGCCTCGACTGTGGTCGTAACTACGACCTCGTTTTCTTCGTCGAAGTTTCTGACTATGTAAGTCGTCTTGCCGCATCCAGGAACCCCGTTTATCCATTTCAGTGCTGGTAACTGCCAGGCTCCGAAAACGCTGCCGACTTCCGGATCTCCCGTAATGGTTTTTGCCATCTCGAGTATCCGGTCGCCTAGCATCACTCTCGTGCACCTGGCCACTACCACCACTGGATCCCCTTTAGGTGTATGGAAGGCTTGAGGTTCTTCGTTCTGGCCCTCGGCGTTGACCGCGCCCACGAAGCCGACTGTGGTATTATAAGCAGCCATATACCTTCCCGACATGTTGCCCCTGAGTATTTCGCGGGTGTCGTTATTGTAAATGGCTGCCTCAGCTTCTTCAAGTTCCACTCCCAGTAAGTTTTCGTGGCTTTACTGGAAGCTCTGCATGATTTTCTTGCAGGTGGCTAGGCATACATCGCAGTTCGCCTTTGTGATGGCCAGGAGGTCGATATACGCATTTTCCGCATGTTTTTGCGGCGTGGACGCTGGTCGTAGCTTTGGTGGTATAACTTGCCCCATGTCGGCTTTTGTCCGAGTGGCCGGTGGCGTTTGTGGGTACCTCGGATTTTCCTCTTTGATGAACCTTTCAAGTGCCTCCGATTGCCGATCTCTTGATACCAATGACCTTGGGGCAAGGTGGGGCAGTCGTTTTCCTCGTTTAGGGGAGGTTGTCGCTTGGATAATTTTCGCTATCGCCATCAGACGGGGCTTTGATTTAGATATTGTCTCGTACGGAGTGGGCGACACTGATTCCGCTTTTTGGGCTTCGGTCTTTTTCTGTAGGCGCTCCGAACCACTGAGTACGGTCTCTCCAAGAGCCGGCCATGCAGGGGGTGAAGATGTTCTGGACTGGGGTTTTAAGTATCCCAGATCCTCCCCCTGTCTTCGTAAACGATGACCTCGTGAGTTTTCGAGGCCATTAGGCAGCCGTATCTATCAAACACGTTGCCTCTTTCATAGCCGACTCTCATAGAGTCCACACTTATTCTTCCGGGGGTCGCCCCAGGAATTTCACCCCGCCGCTGCAGCCAAGAGCTTGCCTGCGCAAAAGCAGACTCTTCTCCCCACTCGAACAGAGCGATCACCTTGTTTTGCAACCGCACCGTCCGGTAGATCGAGCCATTGTCCGATTTCTGCGCAAGCGCGTCGATATTAATGCGCTTGAAGCTCGTTTTCTGTGTGCTGCCCTTTATCAGCAGAGCGAACCCCGGCGAGACCACCAGCCGATCCCGCCCTTCGGAGCGACAGAAACTTTAACACTATTATTTATATGTAAAACAGGATATTTACTATGTTTGTTGATGGTTATTTTGAGTTCCTGATATTTTTGGCACCATTGCAAATCTAGGTCACGAGTACACTGTACAGTCACAACAATCACACGTCTTGTGAGATCCAAAAAAGTAATTTAGTATAGTTTATAAGTTTTACCAAGAGAGCACTAATGTACATTAGTATATATATATATATATATATATATTATCATGTATAATACAAGAATTATAGAAACGTCAAATAGTTTTTAGCTCTTTATTAAATCTCATCTGCTTTTTATTGTGACAATGATCCCCGGTGTATAATTGTCTGCTTTATTGTCGTTTCACTTATTATTTTTACACTTATACAGGGATATTTGCTGTAATTTTTAAATATTTTATCATCATTCTTATTTAATTAATAATAAATTAATGTTCTAGTTTAATTATAATTAGTACAACATTTAATGAAAGAAAGTTAATTTTCGAAATATTCGTGATTTTAAAAGTATTCAGTATTAGTATAAAATTTATTCTAAGTAAAAGTGGCCATAAGTTAAAGAAGTGTAATGTACCAGCCTATTCTGACGAGTGGTTGATACTTAGTGTCGCGAGGTGTGTAGCGATCCTTAGTCAGTACTAACATTCAGCTGAGAACTTTATATGGCGGATAATAATGATTGAAAAACGAAATAACTGTTAACAGTCTACCGTAGAAGGCGGAGTCTTTTCTGTTCTGGTCGGTACGACCGTTTCATAATTAGTTTATGGTTTAAACTATGTTTGCATGTTACTACACCGTTACATTTATAGAAATGACGCTAAAAAACGACAGCGTTAAAATATCCCCTTTTTGTTTTAATGGATTCGGTGCTTGCGTTTAATTAGTTGAATTTTTACAACAATTAGCACGATACTTTTTGTATATTCAGGTACCTGTCTCTCTCTTTCTTTCAAAGTTGCCTGAGAGTTAAAATTGACTAATTATTAGATATAATTAGATTAAATCCGACTTGTTTTTATGTTCTGCATTCAGAGAACGTGTAATTAATCCGTCTTCTACACATTCTGAGTTCCTAACGTAGGTATTTCTAAATATCTGCATTAAATTGTATTAGCAAATGCTTTAGAAAGAAATTTTAATTAATATAATTTTAGTTGCCATGTACTCGACGTATGCATTATTTGTGTGTATTACAGTATATTATAAAATAGTTTTTGTTCCTAATTATAACTACAGCAAACTTTAAGAAAACTCGATTATTTAAACCGAAATACAACCTCCAAGATGCTTAGATTACTTTTTATATTTTTGATTTAAAACGTAATTTTGAATTAATTAATAATAATAATTATATAGGTATTATATTTTAACGGGTTGAATTTAATGTTTTAATTCATTTTATTATAAGCACCATACTAGCTATAAAAATAGCATAACTAAATAAGCATGAAGTATTCATTATTAAACTCATCATATTAAAATTTATATGGTAAGCAAAATAGAGAGGTTTATCATTAACGATTCATTGCGGAGAATCGCATACACGATGTATGTTTGTAATGAAATCAATAATTATTATTGACAACGGTATAGTAAAACGTCATTCAATCGGATCTTTCTTATGATGGATGTGGCGTTTACGGTTCGAAAAGTTAGTTCTAACCTAATGAATAATCATTGCTTAATTAGCACGTGACATCGCCTTGGATTGAATGAAGCAATTTAGCGATGGATTTATAAATGAAATCATATAAGCGCAAAACATAGACAGATACAACGAATTCTTCGCGGAATCGGTTACCTCACATCTACCAGTTTTTGTATTGAATCTCGAACCAGCCCCATCCTTGTACTCATCGAACTTATAAATTCAACTTCGAAAGATCGTAACCGAAATGCGATTAATGATTTCTCTTTTAAATTTCATCAGCAAAGTGCCCTTTTAATATTGAACGTGATCATTTCGAGCAGGGTGGCAAACTGTTCCTTTTTCCGCGCTGTTTCAACGATTCAGGAATTTATATCATGCGAAATGTCGGCAGCTATAAAAAAATGAATTCCATTTAATTATGGACGATTTTAAAATCTGTGAACAATGCCAACGATCCTTTGTAGTCGCCATCCTGTTTTTATTAATGACGAAACTAATTTGATAATTTCTTATTGAAATTCGACGGAGTCCTGTCTCGACCCGATAGAATTGTATAATGACCTATAGAATGTTTTCAAATTGAAATTTTTCATGTGAACGAAGTATGTTTTTTAAAGTGAGTATTTGGTTCCAAACTGAAGCAATTAATAGGCCTTCAAATATTACGCTAAGATGCATAGAAGCAAAGCGTAGAGTGTACCTTCTTTAAAATTACAAAAGATTACTCACCATTGCATATTGGTTAATAACCCAATATTCGTCCTCAGATTAGCAATTAATGTAGGAACAACATAGGTTATTCTTTTTTCGGTTCAAGCGTTTACAAAGCTAAATAATTTAATTTTAATTTTTGGTAATCATACCTAAATAAAATTTAGTTCTTTTGGATTTTTTTTTATTCATTATCGTTCCGTTATACCACCCAATTGTAATCATGAAGTCAAAAATCCACGTTCAAGAGCACGTCTTGTGCTGAAAACGTAATTATTTTTCAAATTATTATATTTTTACTTGTTCGTAAGCCTCTCACGTAAATCAACGAAGTGTATTGCAAATTATTAATTTGGAAAGTTTAACGCACGGCTCATAATAATATGATTTTCTTTAAAGTTTTTGCTTGTGAAGTCAATTTTTTATATATGTATCTATATATTAATACGCTAAGCAAAAACTTGGTACCTAGACATGGGCGTTTTCGGTTTTTAGATCAAACGGCTATGTAGCCGATATTAAGTTTCCATATCGATATTGAAAACCATTTTTATATATTGATATCAGTAGTAATGTTTTGCTATCAATTGCGTAACGTAAACAGAAAACGAAACAAACGCAAACTGTTGAACATAAAGGTTAAAACAGTTAATACACAAATATAAACTATAACAAGTTTATATCAAATGTTTTGAAAAACTACGTCTTATGGTTATAAAATATTAAATATTATAGTAATATTATAGTATTATTATAATTTTTAATATTTTAATATAATAATTATTATAAGGCATACTGCAATAAAACTAAAAATGATTCGTTTCACAAACTTTTTCTTAAATACACACACTATTTTATTACGGAAACTAAATAATCATAACCATAAAAGAGTAAAGACTCGACTTTATTGCTTAAACTTGTAGTTATATTTTGCGATGTACACAGTTGCATTAAAACCGCTAAATCGAATCGAAAACCATATTCGCCTCATCTCTTTTATTCAGTATGAAGTTACCGTTATAAGAAAGAGATGCAGATAATATGGTTTTAGCTGTCGCGCCGCTCTTAGCCGTTGCGCGCCCGTCACTGTTCTACCAGTTTCGGTTTCGTGTTCGCGCTCAAGTTTTCGTTGGTTATGTGAAAACGGCTATGTGTTTTGGTATATCGATATGATATGATATGGGGACGCGTAACCGATATTAGTTACGTTTTGACTTTTGATATATCGGTCTCATGCCTATTGGTACCCCTTTTTACGAAAATTACGCGGACGGAGAAATATGAAATTTGGCAAAGTTAAAGTTTATATGGAGAAGAAGTGCAGAATGCTAATATTTTTTATAATTATGTTTAAAAAAAAATTGTGTTTGACATGTCAACACGGTCTTAAATACAGGTCTTGCAACGAATTTTTTATCGAAATTTATTATCACAGATCAGGTTCAATGACTGCTGCATATGCTCACCGTGCTATGCGTAATCATATTTCTATGCTGTTTACAATACTGTCATTTATAGATTAGGTCGAATTTCGACCACTGGGCGACCACTAGTCTATAATTAATATTTGATTATGCTTAAAGACAACGTATTCGTTTTTTAACTTGTCAAGTCTAGTCGATAATCATCGGTCCCAATTGGAGTTAAAAATCCATAGATATGAAGTGTTTAAGTGCCTAAATAATAATATGGGATTCAGTGGCGAAAAAATGGGAAGGAAACCCATCAAATAAGTACGTACGTAAATATACAGAGCTAGATTTGTTGGAGAGTATACCAGGCAATAAACCTAGGGTACCCCACAAGAGAGAGGCACCGACATTAGATTTTAAAAAAAATGCTGATGTGTCAGCAACTTTTTCGATTTTTTTTTTTCATTCTTTTTCGACATTTTAACTAATTGTATTTGACAAAATGTAATGAGTTTTTTAGTTCGCAATAAATTTTTGAAATACATGATTTTAAAAAATTGTTCGGGATTAATAAATTTTTTATTAAATCATTTATTCGGAAAATAAGAAGGGTCCAATGGTCCTTTCGTTCTTACGAGAGAGCATCTAGACCTCAGAATCCACACACACACACACATATATATATATATATATATATACTCCTTAAGACATTATATATATATATATATATATATATATATATATATATATATATATATATATACTCCTTAAGACAAGGCCTTTACAGTTGTTATTAATGTCGCTAATATGCTTCGTTTTTAATATTATAAAGGATAATATCATTTTTCTTTTTACAAAAAATATAAAACAGATAAACCTGAAAAGTGTAATATAAAATAAGCCTTTTTAATCTTAACTAAGGTCTGTACCTACATGTAATTGAGTCGGCGCCAATTGGCAATAAAATTCCATAATTTTACTTTTGTCTTGAAATTTGATATTACCATATTTTCGTTTATTTCGATTTTTATTTAAAATAATGGTTTATTTTTAAATAATCATTTTACCTATATTAATAAAATAAAGGGTCCTCTACTTCTGTCACTTGGCCTTTCAAATGAAAAAAAAAAACTTCAAAATAATTAAATATAATATAAACCTTAATAAAACTTTTTTAAAGAATTCAAAAGAAAATAAACAATCCACAATTCTTAAACTCTTAAGGGTAATTTTTGTTCTTGTTTAATGTACTGGATATTTTTATTGGGTATGTAATAAAGAAACATATAATATCCTAAACCCACTGAAGTGGGTAAGTAAACTATGAATTAACAATTAATTATTTGCTATTTTATTACCATCAAGGATGAATTTGAAGTTTTTAACAAAGTTCTTATCAACGATCAATTTCGACCTATATCCTATCTATTAACAAAAATTTCTTAAAATTGGTCTACTTAAAACTGGTAAATAAATATCATACATAATATATAATAAATACATTAATAACTAAAAATAAATAATAATAAATAATAAATAAATATTAACCAACAATCACACCACGTTAACCTAGCCCCGTGGTAAGTTCGTAAGAACTTGTGTTACGGGTACTAGGAACGGAAATTAATTTAAGATATAAATACATATATACATATATACACATCCATGACCCGGTGCAGACATCTATATTCGTCATACAGATTATCTGCACCTGGCGGGATTCGAACCCGCGACCGCTGCGTTGAGTGTCCAGTTGCCTGACCACTCGACCAGCCGGCCGTCAAAATGTAACAAAATAGGCACTAAATTTTTATGATTGCATAAAATCGATTTTTTTATAGCTATCGAAATCGAGAATCCTAAATTAAATTATAAATCCAGGCACCGAATCGAAAAATTGAGAAAAAATGCTCGATATCTTGTTCATGTATTCGCAATTAATATCGAGAACGCGTCGGAGCACGGCGTCACCGTCACCGCTGTAGATACAGAGATTTATGTCCCGACCACGCTAAAAGCCTCAGAGTCACCGGACGATAAGTGGTCTCATATAATTAGTGGCCACGCGACCACAGACGTGGTGGATTCCTAAAATATTTTAGTAGTGACATTACAGTATCACGTTAACGGGAATAACAAAAAAAAAAGACTTTTATGAATAGAAGACGCAGGTGTACTTGTGAGTTTGTGACATATAAATTTTAATTATAGGTAATGATTAATTTTTAAAGTGTTACAAAGGTTTCTGTCGAAAATGTTATCAAGATTTACTATTAATATTATATTTTAATGAAATAAAGAAAAAAATATATCTTATCAGAAATGTTGTCAAACATATCAAGATACTTTGCTATAATCAGTAGTCGATTTATAGTTATAGCTTATGAAACATTAACTTTTAAAATGTGTTTGTGTGATAAACTCATAAAATATTACTATTTTAATTAATTTTTATTTATTTATTATTTATTAATTATGTTAATTATATTTTTTTATAATACCTAGTTATTATATAGCAAGTGATCCGCTCTAGCTTCGCATATATATAAATAAATAAATAAATAAACGTCTCACACTCAACGGCCCCCAGTAGGATGTGAATCTTGTGTCGGGGGTCCGGAAACACACACAATACACAAGCACAAACGCCCAGAACACGACAAACATCTGTATTGCCTAAACAAATATTTGTCATGTGCGGGAATCGAACCCGCGACCGCTAGCGCATCAGCCAGTTGCTGTGACCACTGCGCCAACGCGTCGTATATATGTTTATTTTATGATGTCACTTCTCTTGTTGATTAATCTGAGCGTTGCCTGTCAATCAATTTCTTGTTTGTTGTTTGTTTCAGTCAAGCTAAACGAGAGACGTCTTTAGCCACAGATTTTTTTTATTAATACACATATCAGTGTATTAATAAAAAAATATTGTATAATTGTAACTAAATTATCTAAATTAATACATAACTACACATGTACTATAATCATTAAGTATAGCGTTAAATGATGACAAGCTACTGTTCTGACATTTGGCATCCATTCAAAATTTTACTAGCGCATTGTCAATATTTTGTTCTAACTATGTATACGCCTAACTCCAAAGCCATTTATAATATTTGTATTTCATGCAAGATATTACTAATTTTGTACTAAAACACAGTTTATATATTATTTTCAATAGAGTAACTGCGGAGTTTCTTGCCGTTTCTTCTCTGCAGAGTCTACATTCCGAATCAGTGGTATCTTTACTTTTACAAAATTGTAAAATGACGATTTGAAGGTGCTCGTGGAGCCTATTTGAATAAAGTTGTTTTTGATTTTAATTTTTGATTTTGATAATTATTTACTTTGATCAGTTGGTAAGTTTTAAAGAAACACAGAAAAACAATAAAAACTATGTTCTAATGATTAAAATTAACAGGGAGATACATTTGATATAGAGTACAAAAAATGTTAATATAATTAAATTATTTGTAAAATATTCAAATATTTCTTGGAAAATATGCAAATTTCCATCTTGTTATAATGTAAAGATTTGATTTCTTAAGAAATTTGTACGTTTTTCAACATAATTTATTATTAACTTTATCTAATATGTTGTAATAAAACTAGGTAAATAAATTGAGTTATAATTTAACAGCACGACAAGAATCGAGACAATTTAGATTTAGAATTTGCAAAAATTTATTTTACTCGTTTAGAGTTTTAATATTTAATGAATAGTGACGACGAGTAACGACGCAATGGCGCAGAGGTCATAGCGACTGGTTGATGCGCTAGCGGTCGCGGGTTCGATCCCCGCACATGTCAAATATTCGTATAGACTATAGAACATACAGATGTTTATTGTGTTCTGGTCGTTTGTGCTTGTGTATTTTGTGTGTTTCCGAAACCCCGACACAGGATTCACCTCCTACTACTTACAACTCGGTCCCTATTAGTTTTATTGAAGTGTCTATTCATACAATTATTGAAAGATAATTATTTTATTTTTATTTTATTTTTTTATTGTTAGGTTGTTAGTTTTTTTTATTGATAGGTGTTGTCATTTTTTTTAATTAAGAAACAATAATTTATTCATTTATTTATTTTGACTTTATTTAATAATTATTTTTTATTAATACGATTATTGTATAATTATTTTTTTTAATAGTCGTACGAATAATTATTTTTTTATTCATACGATTGTCATATGAATAGCAACAGCCTAGTTTTATGATATATGGTCATTTGAAATATCTTATTAATGTTAAAAGATTTTACTAATTGTCTGTCTGAAGGTCTATGTGAAATAGATATCATAATATTCATCAAAATATTCATAAAATGAAAATTAGTTTTAGAATTAGATAATGACGCTTACAAGTACCTATTTGTAATCAATTTCGACATTTTTTTTAATTTAAAAATTTTGTGACTTCCATTTAGAGATTTTATTAAAATATATTTATATTTTAATAAAATATATTTTAAAATATTTCTTAGATCATTTCATTTCGTGTGGTTTTACCGGCGTTGATCCGTGCTTGTATGCTTACAATTAGATACTTATAGCTTATATTATTACTTAAAATAATGAACGAATAAACGGACAAACATATTTTAAATAAATATGAGACGCATTGTGTATGCCATAAATAAAAATCAAAAAAATTATAGAGGTTAATGTTGTGTCAAAATATTTACATATAGAATTATAAATAGTTGTATAATGGAAAGGTGTTAACAATATATGTATATATAAAAAATTAAGAATATTTTTCTGGTATATGATATTATAATATGCCTATTTAATACGTTTATTTATAGTTTATAACGCTGTTAAGGCTAATAAAATAAAAAGGTTATAAAAGCACTACGAAAATCGTGCAAGGAGCTGAAATAGTTAACGTTTTATAAATTCAAAAATAGGTATATAGCAAGTGAGACATTTTTGTGTATAACAATAAAATATATGTAAGAATTTAAATTATAACTAGTTAGTAAACTTTATTTTATATTTAGTAAATATACAATAAATTGAACTATAACAAAGTTTAATATTTGTCTGTTATAATCGCCGTCGGTGTTTTAAGCCTAGCGTTAAAGCTTCATGTTTTGAAAATAATCAAGAACAATCCTCAAATTTAATTAAAACAAAAAGGTTACAAATCACATCGCATATTTCGTAAAGATTACTCGTAACATAGCTTTATAACCGTCCACTGTCCACGATCGTCTGACATTCCACAGACGTGCTCGGTGCCTCCGTCAAGCAGCCGGCTTTATCTCAGGCGCCTGCGACAAATTACGTCGGCCCCAAAAAGTCAGCCTTTATCAAAACGTTAGGCTCTGTGTTAGTTGCTTGTTCGTCGTTTCTTTTAATTTCGCCCGTATAGTTTTTGTTACGTAGTCATTTTAGGGTTATCTCGCTCGGTATGGCTGCGTGCCCCTGTCACATATTTTTCCCGCGTCCTTTTTGTTCCACATCGGACCTTGTAAGTGCCCGCGTCAGATTGCGCCGTGGTCTGCGTATATTTATTAATAACAATCTCCTAGTGCCTTTTTTTATTATAAACATAGTTATTGTTATTGTTTTGTTTATTTCATTAGTATTAGTTTTGTGATAAAATAATATGAAGTAAAAGAATAAGGACTAAGTTAAGGTACATGAAAAATGAAAGTTCTTTTAAAATCGGAATAAAAATTGCTAAGAGATACTTTATTGTAAGAAAAAGACGAAACTATATTTTGTTGCTTTAGACGTCTTTGTCGACTTGACAAAGTACCTAGGCAATTTGATTTTCTCAAAATCTAAATCTCTCTAAAATTATTCTTGATTATTATAGTTCGTTAGGTGTTAGGTTTTAATTTTTTTTTTGCGAATCGATGAAGCTTTATAAATTTCTGAAATTGTGTGTGTTTCGTACCCAAAATATGGCTTAGCGCAAAAAACATCGACTTTTCACAATTTTTTTGCAAATATGTGGTGCACTTGGCTAGTTTATGATTGTCCAATATATATATATATATATTTGTAATTTTTGTGATTTTATTATCATTTTAACTCCTTACTTTGTTAGGTAGGTACTCCTTTATTTAATAAAGCGTACCTATGTACCTAATACTGAATGTAAATCATAAACGACTTAATAATAATAATAATTTCTGATCACCGGTTCAAAAAAAATGCTAAATATAAAAAATTAGTAAAGTATAACATAGGTAATTAATGAATTTATGAAACCAAAGTAATTTTAAATTACAGTTAACTGATATTTTTATTTTACAATCAATTTTATCAACAGCCAAAGACTTCTTATTAATATTAATTTATTATTAGATACTTAAACTACCTAATAAAATTCGAAAGGAACAAAAAACACTAATGCACATATTGATTTTTATCAGAATGATACAGATGCAATTAAAAACTGGATAGTGTCATATATTATCTTATTAAGTCATTTAAGTTATAAAACTTGCCTTTTTTAACATAATAAACACGCTTTACTGTTTTTCTGTCTGCTAGAATTACGATAACTAACTGTTTGTCCGTAAATAATTGAGACATAAACAAGTACCCAGTAATTTACTAAATTCTTGACTGTTGCACACGCTATTAAATGCCTTTAAAGGGCTTTAATTGCGCCAGAATGCAATTATTAACAACACATGAACTTTAGATAAGTACGCGAGTTATTAAATAATTCAACGAAATGAATGCAACGTGTTCCAGAAATACAAAAATATTCAAAGTGAAGCTATCGTAATTAATTAGTGATAGGCGTTAGACGAATGGCACTCACCGCGGCGCTACACGCAGAGACGTCCGCCAGAGATCGACCGAATATAGCTTATCCACTAGATATTAGACTTAACCGACTAATTAGAGAACAAGCTAATAAATGAAAACATCAATTAATTACGAGAGGGGAGGCGAGCGGGCGCGAAGCTGCTGTGCTCTTAACTGGTTTGAGAAGCGATCGGCGCATGCATCATCCATAATTCAAATAAAACATGGGACCCAGACCCCGCCCACGAGGCACGCCAGCCAATAGCCTCGATACAGTGCTCGCTCAGGCGACTCCGCCTGATTTCCACTCGCGTCCCCTCATGCTTGATGTAGAATTAGCCCTATTTAATTTAATCATTAAATAAATATGTGCTAACATTATGATCCCACTGAACTCGTCTCCGTCGAGTGGATTGTAATTGCCCGTGGGTGCCGATTGATTATTTGCAGTATTCAATTAATAACGGTCGTGGCTCCGATCATCGTGATAAAGCTAGTATTACCGCTTCGGAATTATTAATTATCTGAGAGCGGTAAATGAAAATCAAATCTAACAAAGATAATGAGTCCAATTGCTTTGTAATTAACTTAAGATTGACTTCCGATAGAATAACAGTAATCATCTGGCCTCCGGTTGATTATGGTTTAAAACAATGTAAATTATAATTAGTAAAAGTCCGTAGTTCTACCTGACAGGAAATTCTTCGAAAGTTTTGGTTTATCATTGTTAATATTTCATACTGGCGAATTGACGGCGAGATAAGATGGGCTATTGGTCCCAAATCTCGGTTCAATGCCATGACAGTCACGAGCTTGATCACTTTACTCACAAACAACTAATTTACTTTCGGACATTTTGCTTGATGTCTGACATTTAACTTGGTCCTTGTTGATAAGATAATTCGAAACTGTTAAAAGGATTTTATATTGATAGAACTAAATATTTTTAAGTAAATGTATTATAATGAAAAATAAGATTAAATACAAACTATTCCATTTACATATCTGGTAATTTTTTAAAAAGGATTTAAAAAAGTTTTTGTAGAACAAATTTTATGCTATTGTGTTTAAATATTTGAGAATTGTTTTTTAAATAATAATTAATATCCCTTTATTTTTTTTTTCCTTCAAACCATAGTTTACAGTAAAATCAAAATCAAAATATATTTTATTCAAGTATGTTCTTTAAAGCTTTTGAATCATCATTTTAAAATATTTTTAAATTAGGTAATAAGTGATATCAGCTAAGTGCAGATTCATATAAAAAAAATATAATTAGACAAATTACCTACATTAAAATCAAAGAGACGATACCCAAGCATTTTTATCATTTATATAAATTGGTACTGAATAATATACGCTTTGGATAAATAAACATTTTTAATACGAACTAAATTTACACCATCTAATGTCTATCTCTGTTACTAAATCTAACTACCTACTTGCTAATTAAAAGCGTATGATTTCGAACAAAACAGAATAAAACTAGTAAGAAAAAAATGTTTCATAAGATTTTAAAACCGCTTGTGTAAGCAGTGATTCACTAAAGATTTTTTTGCCCAATTCTTTATTAGTACAATTTGTCAGTTTGTTGTCCTTTGAGACTCATCCGCTAGACGGTGCAAAAAATCTGCCCCTTTTCGGAAGTTGCTAATAATATGGCGCCTTCGGTAGCTTTGTGTTTTTTTTTCTTTTCGGGCGTGAATCGTAGACAACTAATTTACGTCTATAAAGAAATTCGACCACAGATAATCACAAAATATCGCATTCTGGTGCGGTACGGTTCCTAGTAAATGACACGTGTTGACACATACGAGTAGACCGGTACTTATTAGTCTTGTGTTCGTGTGGTCCGGATGTTGACTTTGTTATTATACTTGGGCATTTCTTTTACTCTTTCCGGTGATTTCTGTGTTTTATTATTATAAAAGATTAACTCTTTATTATTATTATTTTTTATAATTTACCTTATAGTTTCCATGCTAAATGGTTTCGCATTTATTAGCACCTCAAATCTAAACAGAAAAAAGCCTTAAAATTATAGGTTCCCATATAAAAAAAATCATAACAGAGAGAGTGAGTTGTGAGGTGATAGTGGTTTTGTTATAAAGTTTACTTTTTTTACATTTAAATATTATTAAAGCTTAGGAAAACAGTACCTAATATAATGTTTCTGTAAAAGCAAATCAACCAAATAATTGCTGCATATTTATTTGAAACGACAAATACAATTAGCCTCTCCATTAAAACGTTGCATGCTACCGGTGTGATCCATTTTGTTAATTTCCGCTGATTACATTAGTTCTGGTTAATATTAAAGCTAGGCACGTGAATGTACTATCTTGTACCTATCTAATTATTACAATGAAATAAGATATTTCAATAACGTTGTACCTATTTATTTTAATGAAACACTAAAAGTTTGAATATATTTTAAATACTATAAATTATCATATAATACACTTTTTGATATGATAATCATAAAATTTCGAGAGCGTAATTCAAATTCTACAGATATGAAATCCCAAATCTACACGATTTTACGCCTTGGAAGTATAAAACTTTGAATATCAGCTGTTCTACTTTAAAGATATTTATCTTTGATAAATTATAATCGAATAAATTATAAATTTCGTTACGGTTTGATCGCTAGACCGTAAAACCAACATCCACGACAATGAGACGTTCAAGTAAAACATGTTGAAAAACGAAGAAAAATCATACCTAGTCATTTACTCGTTCAATACTCCGATATCGTAATGGGTGTAGAGTAATCTTAAAGGAAAGCGTGACGCTGCGTTGGCACACGCTTTTTACCTGCCTCCCCCATCTTCCTTTTTCCTCCTCTACCGTTCCACTAAACAAACGTCACGGTGTAACGCCAAATCGATTCGGTCTGATCGCATCACAAGTCCTATAATGGAGAAACACTTTTTATCATCGCTCAATATTGTTAACGAATCGACTATGAAATTATACCATCAAATCTCATTGTTTCCATCCCGATCCCATGGATTTAGCATCGATATCTCTCACCCTATACCCATTATCCCCGTATCAGTTCTGCTTTGTTCCTGCTGAACATCTTTGTCTACGAAATTGCCGTTGAATTCGTGTGTAACGGTAAAATTTTAGTGATTTGCTAAAAAATTAAACATTTTCGGTAGAATCGATTCGACGATTCGAAATGTTACCGGATCGAAAGGATCGCTTTTTGTATGTGAGCGAATTCGTTTTGACGTGGGTGTTCGAGGCATTGTCTCGCCGCTAATGAATTCTATTGAACGTTGATTGAAAACTTAAAAACCTATTTAAGTTTGGGTTCGATGAACTGCGATTCGGAATGAAAGAATGGAAAATCGAGGATAAAAACAAAGATAGCTGTGGTTAATTTAAATGGTCGTCCATTGATGAGGTGCAGTGGGGCGTGGATGCGCTAACACGAGCCAACTTCGACGGCAGGTGCTTTCAACCATTTCGTTTGACGTTTGAATATTTTTGTTGTAATTGCTTACTTAATAAATTATTGTACCTACTTAACACATTCTTATTCATTTCTTATAAACATACTCGTAATGAATGTTTATAAAATTATCTTCAGTTCTTCCTAGTTTTATTTTGTTATTTTAATAAACAATTTGAGCATGTGTGCTTTAAATAAATCTTTTAAGTTTTAATTGTAATAACCCCTATATATATAACCCTATAAACTATTTCGTAAAAAAAAATTTGAATAATATTTGTTCTAAAATAAATAGTTAACGAAGCAAGATTTCAATTTAATCATAGTAGGAGAGTAAATATACTAGAAGTTTATTATGAAACATATTTACAACAATTTGTTCGAATATTTAAAAAATATATTGAATTCGTAATAAGCTTATTAATAATGTTATGCCAATTTCAATTAAACGTAAACCAATATGTTTTATTCAATAACGAATACAATTGGTCATTTGCACTTTACTGACAGAAATGGAAACAACAAATTAACATTTACAACTTTAATAATTCAATTGATTTGTAAGTATATACTGATTTATATAAAAAATGTTTTTATTTTCCATAATCCAAAATGATAAAAAAAAAAAACTAAATACTAAATTAAATATATTAAATGGCCATAATAAAACGTTGACGACAACTGGCCTAAATCACAAACGTCCATCAATACAAATACAATTTATATTGGTATAAATATCATTACTGGCAATAAAGAAAGAAATAGCTCCCATTTGAGGTTTCCTCGGTCAACAGACTAGATTTACGTTTTTTATGTGCGCGCGCCGGATGTGGCTGTAGATGAATCAGAAATTGCGTTTGGACCAGCCTTTAATGTAAATATAATTTCAGTATAATTGCTTTGTATAATAACTTTATAATATGCGACTTGAAATTATATTCGTATCAATGTTAGCGCGTTCCTTGAAAGTTTCGATTTGAAGAATAAAAAGTGGTCCACACAAAATTATATTTATATAGGTAGGTACCGATAAAGAATTGTAACAACTTAATCTGTTTTATATGTTGTTGGTTTTTTTTTTCATTTAAATCAGTAGATTAATATTTATTATATGTTAATATTATGAAAATAATCAACGAATACTTATTAATAGATTTTTGTGATTGATTTTTTATTTATTTTTTTTACCCTATTTTATTTTTAATGCTTGTGACTGAAGTTCTTTGAAAATAAAATATTTAATAGATAGTTATAAAATTTCTATTCTCTAACAGATTTGTAAGCTGAAGCAATAAATTGATTAACTTTTTTGTGTATAGGTATTGACTGTATTAAAATACAAAGTAGACATTTAAACGCCCCTAAATCAGATAAATTATTATATCTTATTATAACATCCTATAAACAGTAAAATTGTAGTCAGAAAAAAATAATTAAAACGTATTCGTCGCAAAATTCTGAGGATGCTGAGAAAAATCTCAGCTTCTTGAAACTGGGCTACTCAAAAAATCATAGCTCATTGGTAGCCCTAAAGTAATAATAATGTAATTTTTCAACAGTAGCAATACTATATTAAAAGGTCATGAGACCATAATTGCTTATTTTAATGCCCAAAATGGTTGTATTCCGTGAATGAAAGTATTTGTTCACGACTACCGTGACGGGTTGATAAAGTACTTTGTGTGTCCGAACTTTTCTATGATTACCAATGAGTTGTATTAATTTATATTCTTGAATCATCATGGTGCTTTTGAAGTGATAAAAAGATTAACTTGATAAATTAATCAATCGAATACTTCCTTTTAAATTTGTAAATTTCCGCGAATACAGCATTTGGTCTCTATAAATATACAAGGAAGTAAAAACTTTGTTAACACAAATAATGTATTTACAGGAAGTTCAAAGGTGATACAACAAAACTGAGCACGATGTAAACAATTCTTAGAAAATATTAACGGTATTATCCCGAAATTAATTAGTACGTTACTATAGTAGTGTATGTGGTTAAGTTATAAATATATCCTCGAACTTAACCTAAAACATATATGTATATGGAAAATATAAAAATAATTATAGAAAATACGTTCATACCGATGCCCTGACCATCATAACCTAACCACTTGTTTATTAATCTTAACATTACATAAAATTGTTTAACTCTGTAGCAATCAAAACGTCAAACTGATATTTTTCGGTAATTACCCTAGTTACTCGTATAAGTGAGTAATTTGGAGTATATGAACGAGTCTATCGCATTATTTATCGGTAACAATATCATTACCGTTGTCAATATTGTGGTCAATTTTGTAGGTAGGAATGATTGGATTGCTCTATTAGGTAGAAAGGTAACTTCGAACGATCAGATTAGGAAAAATTATATATAAACAATACGCTAATAACTAATGTAGCTTTCCATAACTTTGACTGTTATTTTTAATCGATTAATACATAAAATAATACATAGTTATGAGACCGTGTCTCTATGACATATAATTTTATAAAATAAATCATCTATAGGAATGTCATTCATTTCATTTGTTTCGATATTAGAAATAAGTTATTGGACTTTAATATATATTTATATTAATTAACATTAAAAATTAATTGTTAAAATATTCGTTACGTAAAATTGAGCAAGGTTAGATGTAATATTTTAATAAAATGTATTAGTTAACTTTCCCATAACAATGTTCAAAGCTTCAGAATCAAGCAAATCTTAAGAAGTTCTTAATTTTGCTGGGAACATGAAAATAAAAAACTCAGTCGAACTCAAACTCAATCTAAGATCTCACAAGCAAAATAATCCCTAATATATCCTATAGGTATATATAATCAAGTTTAAGGAAAAATCATGGACAACAAAGAAAAACATAAATCTATAAGTATAACCCACAAAGTTAATAACAATACTGGTTAGATTAGTGGAAAGTTTTGATTATAGTTCGCATAGATTCGTAATATTTTTTATCTAAGTATACGTACTTGTAAATGTAATAAAACTGTAACAGGTCCAATTTTGTAGGGCTGTAGGGGTTTTTTTGTAGGGTACTTTATAATCAGTACTGAAATCTAAAATGGATTTATTTTTTATTTCTATCTGTCTTTTTATATCTTCGCTGCGAATCACGCCAAAACTAATGGATGAGCTTAGATGAAACTGGACTTGATTTAAGTTAGGACATTGGATACTTTTTGTTCCGAAATTCAGCAAAGTCCCTTGGTAAAGAGGATGGAAGTCAAAATGTGTACTGGACTGTACTGTATCAGCCTGTAAATCACCCACTGCTGAGCGAAGGCCTCTTCTTCATAGTTATATATAGAAGAAGGGTCAAATGTGTACTTAGTTATAACTAAGTAAGTTCTTGGCATAACTTATTGATCGAATTCATTCATTCTTTTTTAGTAACAAAGAAAATATTTTAAATAAAAAAAAATATATATATATATATTTGAGACAACTTTGATCCATAAAAATTGTTAGTAGAAAAAAGAAACTTATATCTATGTTAGTAGTCGGTTTATTCTTAATAATTTTTTTACTAAACATGACATAGTTCTCCTAAACATATGAGAAATATGAAAAACATTAAAGCCGAAGTCGCGAGGACATCTAGTAACTTACAATAATCCTTCATAGACATAACAACCGTCTTTATATGATTGATTTTTATTATACAACCTGATAAAGTTTGCACATTGTAAAAACTCAACTGACTATTTTACTATAAATTATATCTCTGATTAGAGAATCATGTCAATTAGAAATATGACTTATAAAAAATAGAAACACATTGCACACGTTGCGTGAGTAGGTAGTACATACATATACGCGTAAACTTGCTTGAAATACCAGTCTCAACTTTGTTGCATTTCTTACGGAAAATTAAATAATCATTGTATGCTTTCGATGTAGTAACACATTAAAACTCTGCATATACCGGATATTAATACTTTTTACAATACATTAATTTAAGAGAACATGTGAGCACATGAGTAAATAAATTACTCATGTGATGTAGGTACTATTACCATTTGCGAAAGTTTATTTTAAATATTTTATATTCATTTAGTATTAATTTTTTTTTTTAATTTTTAACATGTCGATATATAAAATAGTAAAAAAGTTTATTCTTATTAACCACATTCAAAGAATTCAGGGTGTAGTGAATAAAAATACTATCATTTAAATATGTATAAAACTAAGATTTAGGAATCGTCTTCGGCAATGCTCGTTCTACCTCTGTATCAGCCTGTAAATCACACCGACTGCTGAACGAAGGCCTCTTCTCCATATAGAAGAAGAGTTGGAGCTTTATCCACCACGCTGCTCCACTGCGGGTTGGTGGAAATTCCCTACCATGGGTATCGATCGTTATCAGGTGTCTATGATAACAACCGCGAACCGACAGGTTTACGTGCTCTCCGAAGCACGGTGGGGAGACCCACAAATACATACACCCAGACCGGATTCAAATATTTGTACAAATACAAACATCTGTTCCGAGCGGGAATCGATCCCGAGACTCGACCGCCGGCACGCGGCTTTGTGGCAACTACTCGCACAACTACACCAAGGTCGTCGCACGTTCTACATAACGATAATAAAATTTGTAAACTCATTATTCATAACATTGTTTTTAAATATTAGTTAAACTGCTCTGAATATAAAAATCTCATCAAATTCTTGTCGATGTCTATTATGTATGGTCTAGCTCTAGTCGGTAACGCTAACGACGCCGTCAACGCTCTAGTGTCAAATTACACCATAAACAGAAGCGTAGATGCTAATCGGCGACGGTTACCCTAATATTTCTAATGTACTTTTAATATACCTCTTGAATTGTCCCGGGCAATTTGGCGGGTAGCAGCGAAAAAAGTCATTTATGCGCACACCGTGTGTGGTTTGATGGTACATTAATTATCCATGTTTTTGGCTGAAAAGGGTATGGCAAAAAACATAAAGGTCAACGCACCGATGTTGGTTTTCAGTTTTGAATTATGGAATACGAGGTCAGTCGTGTTTATACTTTTTTATGTCGAGACACGCATCACATGTGTAATGAAGATCTTTGTTCTTTTATTCGTTTTTCCTTGATTTTGCAAAATATTTTCTGCAAAGACATTCGTTTAAAAATATTTTGGCTGTACTTGATTAAACTTGAAATAATATATAGTATTGATTTTTCTTATAAAAATGTTTTTTTAAAAGGTTTTGTTAAATTTTCCCACGACTAAAGAAATGGACTAGATTCTGAGTTTATTGCGCCCGAACAAACAAATTCTTTAATGTTAATCGGTATGTTATTATGGATAAGGGCTTTAGTATTTTTTCATTAATGAGTCATGTATTGGTTCACATTTATCCATTATTTTAATTCCAGTTATATCTTGTGTTTGCAGTGTTTTGAGTAGCGCGATTTAGGTTTACTAAACAAATAAGTCTCACTCGACGGTTCCCAGTAGGATGAATCTTATATCTTGGGTCCGGTAACATACAGAACAAAAGCACAAACTTCTAGACCACAAGCAACAGCTGTACAGTCTACCCAGTTGTGATTAGAGCGCTAACTTGTCATTTTATTATGAAAGTTACAAATAAAGTATACAAACGTAATCATTTTATTCGTGCGTCGAGAATCAAATTATTCTAGTTATAATGTGCTAGACAAAGTAGTAAAATTATTTAATGCACTTACAATTGATTGTATGGCGCAACCGATTTCCGAGTAAAAGGGATCAAATTGGTGACATTAGGATGTGTGACGTGTTTAGAGGACGGTGGTAAATTGAATTTTATTATACGTTCGCTTCACCGACTCGAATGAGAAAGGGTTGAGACTCATTATCAAGAAAGCGTAAATTATATATGAAATATACTTAACAGCGTTCATTTTGTTTTGATGGGTAGTCAGTTGGTATCTTTGGCATGGATTAATGGAATATGGCGTATAAACTTACAACTTGTGTCATACAATTGCGTTTTTTGTTTGAGCATCTGTCAGTATGTCTATAAAACACATAGAACGCTAGCCCTATCGTATGCCCATACCCATACTCATGTGTGTGTGTGTACTTATAAGTACATTTTCAAAGTAATATTTATATATTTTTTTGTGGACAATAAAAGTAATGAATTTTTTTCTTAATACTTTCCAGGCTATATAGGTAAGCGTGTACGATTATAAGTATATGACAAAGATATTAGTGGGTAATAAATGTGTCTCGATTATTTAAAAAACAATTTTTTTAATAACTTAAGTGGTCATGTGATAAATGTCGCTTCTATACGATTATTAAATATTATCATGTACAGTCAACTCGCTGTCAATTACACTTCATAATTTGTGCCGTACTTGACTCTAATTGCGACGTAAAAAAGTTTCCTAGAAAACGTAGCGACAATCAACTGATAGAGATCGAAGCAAAGTGACAATAATAAGACTTATGTTCGTGCCAAATCGTATTTTAATTAGGCAGATAAGGTTAGTCATTAGCCAACAAATTACCCGGAGCTATTTGTTTTAATTTTTTTTTCTTATCTGTTAATGTTGCATCTTGTCCATGAAATTACTTGCGATGGTGCGTCGCGCTTACGAGCGATATTTTATAATAATTTTTTTTTTTTCATTATATATTTTTTTTTCGTTAACATTATGTTAGTTCTTTAAGTAAAACAGTTTCGTATATCTATAATGTAAGTATATAAGTATCTATAAGGTAAGGTATATAAGGTAATTTTTTGTTTTAGATTTTTTATTACTTTAAGAAAACCTATTAAAAAAACAGATTAATATTTAACACACATTTGTCTGTTATTAAGGTAAACAATTTAATGCCTATTTGAACATGTAACAGTTGATCGATACATGTATTTACATATTTATTATTTACATAAATAAAACGTTACAAGTTCCTTTGGGATATTTGATTCTGTTATTATAAGAGATAAAATTAAAACCGAATTCGCACTATTTAATTTACTTGAAATATGAATTACTTACTTTATTAAATATATATCGAATAATTTAAGTTAATTTCAGGATACATTACATTTTTAAACGAAATTACATATTGCAGTAGATTTTGAGATGAGATATTTTATTTTCGCTGTCGGTATAGCGAGACCTTTATCTAGTCATCAAGTGCAATAAATTTATGTTTTTACAATAAAATTATTATTTATCATAGGAGTGTTATGAATAAACTCACGACGCGTTGGCGCAGTGGTCACAGCAACTGGCTGATGCGCTAGCGGTCGCGGGTTCGATCCCCGCATTTGACAAATATTTGTATAGGCCATACACATGTTTGTCGTGGTCTGGGCGTTTGTGCTTGTGTATTGTGTGTGTTTCCGGACCCCCGACACAGGGTTCACATCCTACTGGGGGCCGTTGAGTGTGAGACGTTTATTTATTTATTATTTATTATATAGTATACCTACATTAAAAAGTCAAATTATACATAAGACGTTTAGTCTTCACTTTATAAAAATGATAAAATGTAGTGTTAATAATTTTTTGTACATAATATTACATATAATCATTTTTGTATTTACTTTTGTGTAAGCGTGTGTACCTATGTATGTTATCCTTAAGAGTTTTAGCCATCACGATTCATATGAATTTTGACACGAATTGATTATTTTTGCTCTTGTGGATTGTAGATTTTTCTTCTCTACAAACTGATCTCCTTTTTGAAGTTTTTTGGTTATTTATTTTTATGTATTTATTTATTATATTTATAAAATATAACAATTAAATTATAAATTCCTATTTTTAGGTTTTAACTCAGTAAGTATTTATAGTATACCTACATTAAAAAGTCAAATTATACATAAGACGTTTAGTCTTCACTTTATAAAAATGATAAAATGTAGTGTTAATAATTTTTTGTACATAATATTACATATAATCATTTTTGTATTTACTTTTGTGTAAGCGTGTGTACCTATGTATGTTATCCTTAAGAGTTTTAGCCATCACGATTCATATGAATTTTGACACGAATTGATTATTTTTGCTCTTGTGGATTGTAGATTTTTCTTCTCTACAAACTGATCTCCTTTTTGAAGTTTTTTGGTTATTTATTTTTATGTATTTATTTATTATATTTATAAAATATAACAATTAAATTATAAATTCCTATTTTTAGGTTTTAACTCAGTAAGTATTTTATCAATAATTCATTAAATTTCATAATGTTTGTGGCCAAAAACAATATTTCCTGTGACTCCTTGGGTTTTTTGACAATACAAAACGATTGTTGAGGAAATACAAATAAATTGTCGGTATAATTTAATTTACATGATTAAATTTATTTAAGGAATAATAGGCTTATTAGTGTATTGCAATATAAGTATGTGATAATATAAGTGTAAAATAACTTTATATTAAATTTGCCGATGTGTGAAAATTCAACCGTTTTAACTTTGAGATTTATCAACTATTAATAGCTTATAGTTGAGTTTTCACTACATACACACGCACACACAATTGCTACACACATAAACTATACTATATTGTTGTACTGTAAGAGCCTTAATATATCTCACTGCTGGACTTAAGTCCGTTACGAAGGGTAAAGGCTGGAGCTTAATTCGCTCTGTTCCACTGAGGGGTTTTCTGTTAATAACAATACATCTACGAGCTTTCAGGCGTTTACCTTTTTTATTGCCTTTATAAATTATTATACATAGGCATTCTTACATCGCAGACTATTATTTATTTATGAACTATGCTTAGGATCTCTAGTTCTGGAACCATAAGTTCACATTGACCACTTAATTCTAATTTTTTTTTATTAGGTTAGCGGACAGTCATGTCTCAGGTACCTTTTTGACTACAGCTACAAGTTATGGTAATGGTAACCATAAATACCAATCGATCCGACAAGTATTAAAACACAGTGTGGGTGAAATCACGCGTAACGTCTTCTAAGTATTATATAAGCTCAGTTTCATGTCAGGTAAACGTAGTTGAGGTCTAAAACTGCCGCAAAAAATAGATAAATCTGTTATGGGTCGTAAATATTCCTTCCTCATTAAACTTAAATTATATTTTTCTACCGTTTGCAGTCGATACACTAGGTACCAGAAGTAATAGTATAAGTATAAGTAATATTATGAAATCGAAAGAGATTATACTACACATGACATTGTCATATATTGTTACGCATAATTATGTATGTATGTGTGTATGTATGTATGTATTTATTTATATATTTATGTATATATTATATGCATAATATAACTATTTATTTGTGTATGTAAGTAGTATGTCTATATGTACTTATATATTTACTATAAATACTTATATTAATATTTGTACACCAATACTTGATCATTTCCTCTGTCCAAAGGTTGTCTGTAAGAGATCGCTTTTTAGCGATAAGGGCGCCATTTGTAGGTATGTTAATTTATTTTGTATATTCTGCTTTAGTGTACAATAAAGTGTAGTTATTATTATATTATTATTATCTTCTCTGGTTTTAATCAGAGAGATGATTTTTTTCGCAAATAATTCAAATTACGATTATAGTCAATGAAAGTACACAACGATTATAGCATCTAATTAACGAAAAAGCTTGAAGAATATTAATTACATTGTTAAAATATTCTCAATATAATATATACATTTAATACATATACATATCTACATATGTAGATAGACATACATACATATTTAAGACAAAACATAAAACTGAGTTCGTTTGTTTCAAAGCGTTAATGACAAGAGTTATCAGATTGATTTGATTCTTTCGTCGTTTTAATAGAGGAAAGCGTCAAACTATCACAAACAAGAACAGAGCAATAGTCATGGACGTATATTCTTTAATTAAAACGCTGAACAATACTTATTTTGTATGAAAGCACGCGTGTATCGAATACACACATTTTTATCTATATATATTTGCATCTTAACCGAGATCTATCGGTAACTATCGCGTGTTCAAATTTAGGCTAGCACAGTTATATTTTCAAGTACTAGATCTGTTTAAATATTTATATTTTTATTGGATAAAAACGAAACTCGTCATCTCGGGTTAAATCCAGAGATGGCAGTGACCGTGACCGTGGGGGCGCTTTACCTTAATATGAGAAGATGTCTTATCCCACCTGTGAGACTAGATTTAATGACTGTAACAGTATAGTACAGGTATCGTATTTAAAATTTTGTATGTAATATATTTCTGTTAATTCTAGCACCTAGAAATACTGTCCAGTTAATAATATTAGTAAAGGCTTTAAACCAGCAGTGGCACCTTTATTGACTTACAGTACATTACAAGTATTGTGTTTGTAATATTGTATAGAATAAACTTTATTTATTTTAAGTTTTAAATCTATATATTAATACGTGAAGCTAAACTTTGTACCCCTTTTTACGAAAATTGCGCGGACGGAGAAGTATGAAATATAGCACAGTTAAAGTTTATATGGAGAAGAAGTGCAGAATGCTATTATTTTTTATAATAATGCTCAAAAATACATTAAATTAATAAAAAAAAACACTATACACACTACGGCATATACACATGTACAATGTACATATATACACAAATTTTGTTTATTGTCAAAGTCTGTATGTTGTCAAACCCAGGTCTAGCAACGAATTTTTTTTGAAATTTTTACGACTGCTGCATATGCTCACCATTTTATGCCTAATCATACTTTTTGATGTTGTCAATGCTGTCAATTATAGATTAGATCGAATTTCGACCACTGGGCGACCACTAGTAAATATAAATATGCACTTCAAGCTATTTACATAAAACAACACCTGTTACTCCTAGCGCCTAGAGGCGTTTGCACTAGAAATAGTTATCCTAATATAGTATAACAAGTTCATTAAATCAATCCATTGTTTTGCTAATATAAAAGTATCAGTTTCTAAAGGTCAGATCGCAATCGCGATGTAAAATGGCTAAATGTCGTGTATCGTTGAAGCTAATAGTTGAAACCGTTAGGTATAGAATATCGTCTATAAAATTACCGCGGCAATCATGTTGTAGGTACACGTTTCATCTTAGTATAACCGACCGTGTTGAGTTTTCTACTTAGTTTTTTTTTAAGTATAAATATTTCAAATTGTTTTATTAATAATGATATATATTTTTAATATTTAATTATAAAATAAGTACTTTAATTAATTTATAAAAGGTTACAAATAAAAATAAAATTTAGCAATTTTATTTTTTATTTGTTCTTCAAATAGAAAGGATTCAGAAACACAAAACTCAAACATCCAGCCAATGATAAACATTTGTGTTGCCCATTCCCAGAAACCTGGGATTAAAACAAGGTTGACAGTTTGATAGTTTTCTTTGTTTATTTTTTTTAAGCGAATTTAACAGGCAAATTATTATAAAAAAATTCACAGATGATGAAATAACGTATATACCAGCTATACATTCATCAGGAATGGTTTTAGTATATGTATTTAAAATAATAATAACATACAATACTCATTTTACGCACGAGGAGATCCTCCTTTAAAATAAATTAGCGAACAAGCAGATTACCGTCACATAATGCGCTGAATAGAAGAATAAAAAAGGGTAGAATTTTTAAGGATAGGAGAAAGATTCAATGAATTCGGTTAATTTTTTGAGAAAAAGATGTATTCCATTACATGCAGACAGTTTCTAACATCTTTACAATATTTTCTATAGAAAAAAAAAACTTTTATCCAAGATTGGGGCATTTACTGGTTGATTCAGTTCAGTTTAATTCTTAAAATCATTAAAATAATTGAATAATTGTATTATTCCGATGTGTTAATTAAACACGTAATTTATGAGTATGAATTAACAAAAAATAATTGCATTTATGCAAATTTTATTCATGATTGCTTCAAATAAGTACACGATATATCCTTTAATAAATTGCCAATCAGCCTTGACTGAAACCCGCATAGAATAGGTCAGTTGCACCTGCTAAGCGTTTAGTTTTGCTTAGACTTTCCTTAATAAAACTGTTGACTTCCCATGAGCACAATTAACTAACGAATTTTTATTAATAAGAAGTTTGTTTTGTGAAAAACAATATCTATTCAGTTATTTAGACCATATTATTGTAATATCGAATGTGTTTTAGATTATTATTCTTGTAGAACATGAAATTAGTAAATATTTCAATTAGCAAGTGTTGTGCAGCCCATAAATAATTTAGTTTTTCAACGGCGAAAGAATTATTTTAATGCGTTGCTAAATTCTAAAGTTTATATATTTAACGAAAAAAACAAACTGACGCAAAAGTACTTACTTCTTCACAACATATCAACATAGCAAAACAGAATTCCATTCTCTGCGATTCTGTTGAGAAAAAAAAAAAACTAGGAATTATATAGTTGCTCTTTTAAATTCTTTTATTGAATCATTATAAGAACTATTTTAGTTACAAGTTCTGCAGACCAGTCCTCCTAAGCCTACAAATTTTTATTATTTAAATGATCTTGTGTTTCGTACAGATTGTTGACATGATATGACATTATGCAAATGTTTAAAATATCTAGTATTTATTTTTTAAGCCGCATATTATATGCGGATATGCGGAGCTGCGTCTTCCTGTAAGGGATGACAAATGGGATTTCCAATTACTAATTACATTGTTAGGCATTGCTAAAATAGTCTTAACATTTTCCTGTTAATTTTGAAAATAATACGTGGTCAGCAAACAAGTGTAGGATGTGTAATAATAACTTTACCAGCAAAGTGTACTAATGAATATATTTTATATTTAAGTTATAAACTAAACTAAATTGAATTAATTCATAACTAAATAAATTTTATTTTCAAATTAAAATGATAAATAAAACATCGAGATTTTATAAAAAAAAATCATGTATAATTTTATATGGGTCACGAGAAGTAAACGAACTGACTTACGGCGAGTTGCACGAAACCGTCGCTAACTTTCCGTTAGTTAAGTTGCAATTAATCTTAAAATTAGTTGATCTTATGATTAATTTAAAGCTGTTGGAATTAATCATCCATTAGATAGGTCTTTAATTAAACTAAATTTTTTTGTTAACTTAATCAGATGTAGGTTTCGTGCAACAGATAATCACGATTCTTGTGATTAAATTAGTTTAATAAACACTTAAATTTAAAATTTGTTTCGTGCAACTCGGCGTTAATCAGTTAAGTTTCAGCTCAAGTTAAGCTCGAGTAAGGCGAGTAATTACTGATACACCTTTGTTATATTTTATTTCTCTATATTATCTAAGTTTCAGTTAGATTCTAAGCAAATATATTATTCAAGTTATGATAACAGATCAATCTACAATTAGAAGATTCGGCCCGCAACAATACTATGTTATATTTTAGTCCAATTAATATTGAGAATCAACATAAAAATAATTAAGTTTTAGTTTATGAATCCAAATGTGAAAATATTTACAATAGCATTTTGTAATTTTTCACAAAATAACAGGTAACACTTACATAAGACTGACGATTTTTTTTTTCAAATTTATGAGTGAACGAACTGATCTTTGGACTAGATAATTATTAGACAACTATGATTTTTTTAAATTTTTGAGTTGCCTAGCAGGTGTGTTGAAGAAGGTTACATTAAGGTCATTAGGATAATATAATAAACACACATAGGATCTGAGCGGTAATTAAAAGCATCACTCAAAATGATAAGTGTGAAAACTCAATGTGAATGAAATCACTGCTATAAAATAACCATGAAAAGCTTATAGGGAAACTACTATAAAAATATATTAAAAATATCTATTACATTTTCTATTAGAACCGTTATACATTAAGTAAATGTAGGTACTCTACAGTCTAGTTTTGGATTAGTCAGCTTTTCTCGGGCGAATATTATGCGCACCATAAATCATTAATAAAATATGTAAGATTCCGTAACTTTCTAACTAATAGAGTGTGAGTCATGGTTTTCCAAATAGCTCCAACTCCTTTATCTTCATTAGGCGTAACGAAATATGTGGACTATTCGAAAAAAAAAAAAACTAAAAAAAAGACCTAAGTGATCCCGATTTCAATATTCCTTATCGAGACAGGAGTCACTCTTCAGAGGTTGCCCACGGAACATTATTCTTACGACGTTGTATACAAAACGTTTTTAATTTTAGAGTTCCATCGTTGATGATGATAAAAAACATTGTTATATTAATTTATAACAATTTTCACGTTATTAGTTAAGTCATAATTAATATTTTGATTATTATTTTTTTATACCACGACGGTGGCAATAAAGCATACGGCCCGCCTGATGGTAAGCAGTTACCGTAGCCTATAGACGCCTGCAACACCAGGGGCATCACATGCACGTTAACGACCCTTTAAAACCTATTTACTCCCCTCTTGAAGGACCCCCTACTGTAGCCCTGTGGGAAAACCTCGATTATAGATCTCACAAAAAAATCAAATTCGTTTTGTATACAATGTCTGTGTCTTTTTATGAAAGTATAAAATAAAATTAGTTAAATTAGCAATATTTAACTAATAACAATTTAAAAAAAAAATTATTTCTTTAAGGAATAATTCTCGAAATATTCACAGAACCTATTTGTTGACAAAGGCTCCTTTTTCTTATTGTTTATTTGTCCTGTCCCTGTGGGGCCGCGCGTGCGCACTAATGGGTCCCTGTGATAACTCTCACTTTTAAATCCTTTTTATTTCTATGTCACTCTATAAGAAAGACTTTTGCGAGCGGACGGATTACGACTCTATAGTCTTAGGATTAAAGTTGAGTTTCTTATTAATCATTTTCACACTCTAAATTCCAGGAACATCGGTCATTTGTAAAGTTATCTGCACTTTATTTGGGTACAAGATTTGTTTACATCAATATTCGTTTTTGATTTTCGATTTTTAGAAGTACGTTCTTCGAATGTTTCGAATTTTTTCGTTTGTCGTAAGATATATTAGATACTATTAGTTGAATTTTATTAGTGAGTAGTGACGTAATGGTGTCGAGGCAAGATTTAATGCGTCTATTGAATACGAGTCATTTCTTTGGTTTTCAATTTTATTAACCTATCCGCTTGTATACCAGTAACATTATATCTTTATATATATAATTTTTCTGTACGTGTGTCTGTGACTGTTGATAAACTGTCGGATCGATTTTGATATATTTTTTGGGTGTTTAAGTGGATTCGAGAATGGCTTAGATTCACAATTCGGTGGACAATAAAATGTTTTTTTTTTTTAATTATTTTTTTTTTATTAATAAGTTGTTGTTGATTTTGGGGATGTTTTACATAGGATCCGGCAGATAGCGCTGCGATCGCGGTATCGAATATTCAAAAATGTTTCATTTTACTTCCAGTTTGTTTCGATAATTGGCATTGCGATCAGGTTCAAGAGAATTTCGTAACTTTGTGTTATTATTTTATGAAAATAAATCACGTGCTAACTGAAATATTATATTCAAATTTAATTAGTAGGTGAAGTTACGAAATGTAGATAAAAAACTTTTTTTTTATTGACGGCCGGCTGGTCGAGTGGTCAGGCAACTGGACACTTTACGCAGCGGTCGCGGGTTCGAATCCCGCCAGGAGCAGATAATTTGTATGACGAATATAGATGTCTGCACCGGGTCATGGATGTGTATTTATGTATATATGTATTTATATCTTAAATTTATTTCCGTTCCTAGTACCTGTAACACAAGTTCTTACGAACTTAGCACGGGGCTAGGTTAACGTGGTGTGATTGTTGATTAATATTTATTTATTTATTTATTTATTCAACCTGCTGATTTAAATGTTTAAAAAAAATTGAGGGTAGAATGGTCGAATCCACCACCATATCAGCCGTTGGATGTCCACTGCTGAATTTTGGCCTCCACCTTCATCTCTGGACGGGGTTGCCAATACTCGCCATGCTTGGCAGGCAGGTTGGCGAGCATAGTGTGCTGAGGCAGGACATGGTGACGGTGCTGCCCATCACCATCCTAGTTAGTGCACAGTTGTTCACACCACTATGGCCTTAGTCGTCCGCCTCTTACGATACCTCGACAAGAAAGAGTTCCGACTGAACTATTCTTCTCTGCGGGTCACCGCGCGGTAGTAAAAAAATAAATAAAAAAAATAAAAATAAAACTACATTGTGCAAATTCGGTGCGGTGTTGAAGTGAGTATTTTACATGATTTTATATAAAATTTACACGTGCGTTTATTAACAATCATTGTGCAGTCAATTGATTTCATAACAAATTTTTTAAATTCTTTTTATTTTAAATTGTTACATATTGGTCGCATTAAAAAGGTTTGAAATTTTCGGATTTAAGACGTGCGTAGGTACAGGACGCCTGTCGGGTCCGCTAGTTACCTAAATATATTATGCAAAAAGGTGCAAGTAATGAATCATAAATACAACTAATGTTAGAGAGTAAGATATCGTATACTGGAAATTTATGTGGGGGTTGGCAAAATTTTGACAAAATTCTCATCGACTTAACGTCGAAATTCCATCTCTAGCAGTATAATACACAGAGACAGATCGTTTATTGGAATAGGTCTTTAGTTTATTGTTAAACACTTTTTTGGTATTTTTCAGTTAATATCTCATGGAGTTTTTTATTGTACGTGAAATTTTAAATTTTATACTGTGGAAAACAGATCTCTCTGAAAAATAGCTAGGCTAAAACTAGTAAAGCTAAACGAAATTAAAGTTCAACATAACAAAATTGTAACATCTAATTCAGTAGGTACATTAACGATATTTTTGATTTTTTGGAGGATAATCTGTCGCTACTAAAGTCAAAGGTGTAAATTTCATTTTTGTATCTCTTTCTGTAAGGTCGCACTTCTCGTCAAAACTACTCAATAAGCTTGAACGAAACTTGGTGTGCTTTAAGTTCTAGTTCTAGTTCTGATTTAAGCTAGGACACTGGCTGCTTTTTATTCCGAAAATCAACAAGGTTTCATTGGGAGTAGAGATAAAAGTCAAAATGTGTAATCACGAACAAAATCGTTGGTTCATGTAGTAATACAATAAGTATATATACCATTAGTTAATTGTTATTTGTATTATACTTTTAAATTATTTCTAGCAAAAAGTCGCGTGTAAAGTCAAGTATTAAATTACGATTATGAAGTGCTGTTTAGTACGACATTATTCAAAAAAAAAAAAAACACTTAATTATAGAAACTGTAAAAACAATATCAAAAGCCTGCTCCTTTACAACCGTACTCAAATAAAATTATACACTTAACATTATGCTTCATATTTTGTTAAAATCAACATAAAGTATGAGAAGTCGCGTGTGCGCGCGAGTAAGTGCTAAAAATAATACTACAGTATTCAAGAAGTAACGCTCCTAACGCATGCGATTCTTATTTATTGCTCACGCTTTCAAAACATCTGCATAATACATGATTGTATTATATTACTATTAAATTAGTTCTATTTTTAATTATTTTTTAAATGTAATCGTACATTAAATAATTTAATTTATATGTTTAAAAATCATATGAAAATATGATTAAAATAATATTTCGTTTTTGTATAAGCGAGTAGGCACAATTTCGAAGTCTCTAAGCGTATTAAGTGTATGTAATATGTAGACTTATGTATAATATAATATAATAATTTTTACACTGAACTAACTAGAGCCTTGTCCTATTTTAAAATTGGTTGAAAATAAAATGAATTTAATAAGAACTACTGAAAAAAACTGAAAAAAATCTTTTCAATTGTATAAAGAACCTTTTCAGACATTCTTCGGCGACTTTAATTAAGAAATATTCAAAAAACTGCATATATTAAAAAAAATAGTGTGGTTTGAACGACCGTTTACGTTTCTCACATTTAAATATATTTACAGTAATTATGAATATTTATTAAGTGGAAAAAGGGGAATACCATTCGATAATAATTCCACGTAACTTAAAAAAAAGCACTTAATATGAAACTAGTAGGTATGTGTCGGCGAGTTAATGAAAGGCTTGCATACGTATGTTGAATATTAAATAAACGAACAATAAATTGTTTTAAGGTTATAACTATAAGTGACAAATTTTTGCAAAATATTTCAAATATTCCATTCAATAGAAACGGTCTTACCATTTTTTCTGTAGTTTCTGTGAATTAATTAATGTAGAGTCGACTATTATCGTCTTCTAGACGTTTTGCACGGTTACTGTTTGTTTCCATGAGCCGTAGTGTGATATTTTATAGCCTAACACCTTAACTTTTTGAAATTTCTAATTTTTTATTTTTGTTAGTTATTAGCGTCTACAAAAATTATATTTGTATATATTTTTCAATCAAAATTTTTTAATCAATCAATGACCACAGGGACTCCATAATTACAGAATTAAAATAATTTAACAAAGTATAAAAGAGAGAAGTTTAAGTAGATACGAGAATTAAGATTGGTTAGGACAATATAAAGAATATTCACAAAGGATGTATGTGAGTACTATATTATTATAGTGATAATCAAAACTATTTTTTACCACACAAGCAAAACAGTCAATTTTGTTTGATAAAATAATAATCACTTGATTATTCTTGGGAAAAATATCTAATCTTATGACCTACCCTCATGTGTTGTAGAGGTCAGATGCTTCTGCATATCAACAACCTGTTAGGTCCAGACAGAAAAATATGAGTCTACAAACCATATTTGTTTGTGTTCATGTATATTCAATATAAATATAGTACATATTTTATTTATATGATACGCATTAGAAAGATGAGAAGAGAAATTCGTTATTATATAAAGCATACTATAAAAAGCTGTAGAGATTGTTTTTATTTTTTTATTTTTTGTTATTAAATATCATACATCCATGCTTTCGATTGCCCATGTCTTTTTTTTTAATTATTAAGTTATTGTTATGCATGCAGGCGTTTTGCTACTTCCCATTTGTATTTTTTTAATCGCTCACCACATCCACATATCATTCAATAGTATGGTTTTATTGCTTTTTTAACGTCTTTCTCGACCCCTGCCCAGCAGCGCGAGCACGTCCTCAATGACAGCAGCGTCTCTATTATGTATTGCCATCTTGAGGCTGTGCTCGAGTATTTCTTTGTGTGTAGCCTCCGCTGCCCTCCCGTCGAAGCGACCGATCGCATCATCCCTGTCGCCTGTGTAATAGACACAGGTGTTGGTGTGCCTCAGTTTAGTCACCGCGACCACACCATGCGAGACACTGTCATGAATTTGCAGCCTTCTGGTCTTCATTTGGATAATGACGACCTCCTCGCTTGTCTGTCCCTGCGCCTCGTGTATGGTCATGACGCTAGACCCCTTTCCAGTACCCTGGCTTATAAGCACCTTCTTCTCTTCTTGCGTGAATACCAGGTACAGGGTCCTGGCTTGTTTTTAGGGTATTTGAGCACCAGTGAATCTCTCCATGCGAGAGTGGAGGATGGGGTTAGATGAGTAAATGTTGTTACAGACTTCGCTGATGGCGACTGCAAAGTCCTTAGAATTCCGATACGTGTAAGGCAACTCACATGATATTCCTGTTGACAAGTTTGGTTTACAGTATCGCATCTCAAAAAGGTTTTTTCTGTCGATATACGGCAGCTGGTTTATGGTCTCCGACGAGGACCACTTCTTTCTTTATTGAGTTCAGGGTTTGCCGGACGTCCTGAACCGCTATCTCGGTCTCGATAGAAGGCATATGAGGAGAAGCTATGGTCTTGTTTATTTACCCTTGGTTGTGCGCAATTCGGAGGACACGATCTCCAGTTTCTCTGAAATCAATTCTGGGGTCAGATCCTTCTGAGGTTCTTGTTTGTATTGGTGTTGTATTGTGGCTATTTAATCAATTTTGTTTTTATTGTCTTTAGTAGTATGTGGGATGATATCTAGTTTTTAGGTGATGAGGGCACTCGTTTCACCTAACTCACTGGACAGTGTCTCCAGTCTGCCCGATAACGAGACTATACGAGCTCCCACCGACTTAAGTGACTCCTCTATTTTTCTTTCTAAAATTGGAGTCACTTCACATGATCCTTTGAATAAGGCGAGCTATTTTAAGTTCTGTAGCTTGGCCCCAAGCTCCTCTTGTGCCTCCCGGATCTTTATGCGCTTGAAAGGCTCATCCGTCTCATACCCGAGCCAGGAGCGGACGGTCTGAGTTTCTTTCAGCGCTGCAGCGATGTCATGGTGTGCTGCTTGCAACCCTGAAAGGAGCAATTGCATAAAAATTTGCAGCACCTTATTATGTGCACTTTCTATACGCATGAGCTTCTGTCCCTGTCGGGCTCACTCCCTTTCAAGCTTACACTTATGGCGATTCCGGGAGTCTGAGAGCGACAATATCGTCTCGTATAGGCCTTGTAAGCTCTCGTAAACGGTTGCTTTGCTGTCTCGTTTCATGTTGCTCGCCGACTCAAGTGTCTCTTTCCCCTCTTATATAATATGTCGTTCGCCACCCCGGTGACGAGGTCCATTTCGATACCCGGTTCCTCTCCTCGGGGATGAATATAGGAGGGAAGCTCTTCTGTTGCAAGAAGATTCTGCCGACCCCACAGACGAGGTCTCTAGGTCTTCCAGAGTAGAGTTATGTAGAGTTAGTTAGTTTTTGTAGAGTTAGTTGGTAGTAGAGTCTTGTAGAGTTTGGTTGTTTGTACACGCCAATCTTAAAAAGCAACAGTATTATTTGGAGATTCTTTTATGTTACAGAGCATATTTATAGAGGCAAGTTTAGAGGTTGAGAGGCTGCCATTGAAAAGGAAGGATCCTTCGACCAGACGGTGTTGCGTCTGGTGGGCTACGCGCCACTTAACGTTTGTTGTCGGGTTCTTGTATATATATTTAATCGCTTTGAAAACTTCGATAGCGCGATGTAGGATACGTCAGTTTCTTCTAGTTCGTATATGGCGAGATTGATGTCGCTACATAGGGTAAAACTTATTATATATTAATTTAATAGAGCGAAGCAGTAAATATAAACAATAGGTAATTTGAGATATCAAATTCAACGCACGTATAACAGCAACTAGTGTAATTACACAAGACATAAGAACATCGGGTGCAAAACCACATGCCGACATGCCAAAATGTTTTGTTCATTTAATATCGTAGCCAATTTTCGTTAATTATAATTTTTATTAATTAATAAAATGCAATTAACATCGACTATATCGTAAGTTAATTGAGCAATTATTTGTATAAATTTATATTATACTTCACGATAATGAAGCATTTAATATGTATTTTACATGCCCTGTGCGTACATACACCATATGTAGTCGGTGACTTTTGTTCGCAAAAACAAAATGACTTCAAGATTTTTAATTATTTTTTATTATTAAATGTTTTTGGTTAATGTTAAATCTGGCTGCGATATAAACAATTATTTAATTATTTTTATTTACAACTACGAAAGAACACTGAACATATACATGTCTGCACACTGAATACTCGGACACTAAGAACAGAAGAGAGCCTCAAAGAACTAGAAATAGCCATATCCAACATAAAATGGGACATATTGGGCATCAGCGAGATGAGAAGGCCAGGAGAAGGGATAGAAGAGAGGAACGACTACATTATGTTTCACAAAGGAGAACACACCGGACGAAAAGGAGTAGGTTTCCTTATTAAGTCTAAACTGAAGAAGAACATTATGGGATTCGAAGGAGTTTCTGACAGAATTGCGGTGGCTCATTTAAAGTTTCAGGGGTACAAGAAAAACTGGACCATCTTCCAAATATACGCCCCAACAGAACAAGCAGGGAAATCAGATATAGAATATTTCTATGAGAGTGTCTCAGAAGCAATAAAGCCGCACTACAATAACAATATAATAATCATGGGCGACTTTAACGCACAGGTTGGAGAAAGGCAAATCGGAGAAGAATCCTCAATCGGGAAGTTTGGGCATGGAAAAAGAAGCCAAAATGGACAGAAACTAGTAGAATTCATGATGGAAAATAACCTTACTTTAATGAACTCATGTTTTTACAAAAAAACCAAAAGCAAATGGACGTGGTCCTCCCCAGGTGCAAAATTCAAAACTGAAATTGACTTTATTATAACCAACAAAGCATGCGCGTTCACAGATACCAACATAATTAAAAATCTCAACTTTAACACAGACCACCGTATGGTAAGAAGCTGCCTAAGCCTTAATCAACCTAAAAGATCCAGGAAAAACCTAGGAAATAATAATAACTTGCATCAAATATCAGAACACAGTCATTCCACTAACCCACGCACAATAGAATCACTCAATGAAATTATTACCTCCGTCGCAGAAACTGGGATCAAATACACGAGATTACAAAATAAATTGATAGAGATCCTAGTCAGCAAACCCAGAAGCAAAGAAAGCTATTTAAGCAAAGAGACACTAAAACTATTAGACGAAAGAAAAACACTAATATCAAATAAAGGGGACAAAGAAAGACGCCAAAAAATTTCAAACCTAAGCAAGGCAATTAAGGAGAATATGAGGAAAGACCGCAAGGAGAAAAGAAATAGAGTTTTGGAAGAAAATATAAAAAGAACAGGAGGAACAAAAAAGACCGTGAAACAACTAAGCGATCATGGGAAAGAATGGATATTGAAACTAAAGCAACGCGAGTCTTACTCAACTAATCGACTCTCAATACAGAAACTAGCTACGGACTATTACCGCCTATTGTATTCTGATAAATCCGATTCAGGGTTGGCCACAATTACGGAAGCAAACGAAGCAAAAGAAAACAAAGTAGACGAAGTGCCAGAGATCCTTGCCTCAGAGGTAATCAAAGCAATAAAATCTCAAAAACTCGAGAAAGCCCCAGGGCCAGACAAGATATCTAATGAAATTCTCAAGGGAACCTTAAAGGAAATCAGTCCTGTGTTGACAAAAATTTTCAATGAAATCTTACAAACAAGGCAAATCCCAGAAGAATGGACCGAGTGTCACATAATTCTACTTCATAAAAAAGGCCCTAGAGACGAGATTGGGAACTATAGGCCAATTTCTCTAATATCAAACATATATAAAGTATTTGCTAAAGTGATCCTGGAAAGAATATCATTAACACTAAATGAAAGCCAACCTGTAGAGCAGGCAGGATTCAGAAAAGACTTCAGCACAATAGATCACATTCACACAATAAAACAGTTGATACAGAAGTATAACGAATACAATAAACAAATCTACTTGGCGTTTATAGATTACTCAAAAGCATTCGACAGCCTCAGGCACCAATACATATGGCTGAGCCTTGAACAACAAGGGGTCCCGAGCAACTATATAGAAATACTTAAGAGTATATACAAATCTAGCAAGGCCAGCATTAAACTAGAATCAACAGGAGAATCATTTCCTATCAAAAAGGGCGTACGCCAAGGTGATCCTCTCTCCCCTACGCTATTTAACGCTGCACTCGAGCACATCTTCAGACAGCTAAACTGGGACCACTTAGGCCTGAACATTAATGGAGCTCGCCTAAACAACCTAAGATTTGCCGACGATCTGGTGCTTCTTGAAGAGAATCCAGCAGTAATAGAACAAATGATGCAGAGCCTAGCAAATATAAGTAGAGAAGTTGGTTTGGAAATAAATGGCAGTAAAACAAAATTGATGACAAACTCAAGGGAAATAGACGTTATGGTAGATGGCATCAAGATCGAATATGTCAAAGAATATATTTACTTAGGACAGATAATATCCCCTTCAGATGAAATGACAAAGGAGATAAACAGGCAAATAGCCCAAGGATGGAGAAAATACTGGTCACTGAAGGAAATAGTAAAAAGTAAGGATCTAGGCAACCACATAAAAAAGAAAACATTCAACACCTGTATTCTACCAGTTCTTACTTATGGCTGTGAAACATGGTCATTAACACTTCACCACAGGGAAAGGCTAACAAAATGTCAACGTGCCATGGAAAGAAGCATGCTAGGGCTAAAAATCAAAGACAGAGTCAGGAACGTAGACATTAGAACAAGAACAAAACTCACAGACATTCTGACCCGGATAGACTTCCAAAAGTGGAGATGGGCTGGACATATGCTGCGCCACCCCATTAACAAATGGAGCAAACAAGTCACCCTTTGGCTACCAAGAGACGGCAAAAGGAGTAGGGGTCGTCAACTCAGGAGATGGGAAGATGACTTGAAACAGACAGCGGGACCATTCTGGTTGAGAGTAGCAAGGGACAGGACCCACTGGAAGGATTTGGAGGAGGCCTATGCCAAAAGGCACACCGAACTTAGGGACCTCTTGTAACCCTATGTTTAGGAATAAAAGGCTATTATTATTATTATTATTATTTACAACTACAGACGGATTACGTTATCACATATATAATATTTTATCCTTATATAAAATAACTATAATTTTAAGACGATAAGGATCTAATTACACCATATTTAAGAGATTATACTCATATAAATTTAATGTAAATACATAATCTTTTTGAGGCGCTTACTTGGGGTAAAGGACTTATAAATTTACCTGATAAAGCATCATAAACAAAACTTCAACAAGAATCGTTCACTAAGTAATTTATGTAGTTTTTATTGATAAGTTCTAGTGATGTAACGTTAAAATGTCGATAAGTTTCTTGAAAAATATTAAAAATTTCACCACAGGATGCACCTGCCGTGCAAGTGCGAATTATACCTAGTAAAGAGGTGTATTAATTACATACAACTTGTTACACAATGCTCGTTGCAATATCGTAAGCATAATTTTCTCTGTTATTACGATTAAATATTCTTTATAGAATCGTTAGTATTTATAGGTTTTAATATTTTTTTCTGATTAATGTACTGTATTTTTGTAATTACGTGTAATTTCTGCTTCATTTTCTTTTTGTTTTATTATTATGAAAATTACTGAGAGATAAAATCTATTGTATTTATTAAGATCTCAAAGCCGCTCAAAGTGTGAATCGAATCTCTAACATCCGCTGTAATAGAACTTTTCCCATCACTACACCAGAACGGCCGTTCGTAATGAAAAAATAATTAGGTTTATGAAGTGTTTTTATTTTACTTTTGTTTTAACGAGTAAAGTATTATAGTGGAGTATAGTATTACAGCGGCTTTAGGGGTTTTACTTACTGGAGTTGTTTTTTTGCTTGTTAAATTTAGGTTAGTATTTACAGTTAGCGCTCCGTACAAGTGTAAATATAGGCCAGTGTGATTTAATATAGTCTATTTTGAAGGATTTGACTATGAAAATTCAGACTTGTTACTCCTGAGATAACTGTAATCCAAATCAATTTTCATCTTTATTATATCCCTTTATTTCCTTTGAAGTTGTACTCATTTGAGTTGACATTTATTTCTGACAGTTTTATTCTCATTTACATAAACTGTAAATTAATTATGAAAATCGATTCCAGTAATTACTTTAGAGTTCACAGACAACGCACTGGCATACAAACATGTTTATTTTTTTATATTACTTGTATAATTATAGAATTACAGGTATACGAATAAGAAAGGGGTGAATAATATAAAAAAAGGACTCTTCATTCTTTTGTATTGACATGAGTTTTTATCTTGTCTTTATAAACATACATAAAAAGTCCGTATTTTCCATATTAATTAAGTTACGTCATTTTAAATTAACGTTGCACGTACACAATCATTTTAATTTAAAAGCAAATGAACCGATTAGATAGTTAAATTAAGTAAATTTTTAATTACTTTTAACAAAATTCGTTTTAAATGTGACCCATAAATTAAGATGATAACAATTTATTTTAAAAATATATGATTAAATGCTAAAAAACACATTGTATATTATTTCCTTATTACTTATTTTGAATTTATTCTTTAAAAATTAATTATAATTTCATTTATAAATAAAACTTGTCAAAAAAATCATTATACTTTTCTAAATAATAACTATTTACTAAAATTAGGATTTACGTGATTAATTTTCAAAAACTTTTTACTCGTAAATGAAGAAGAAAACAACTATTTCATTTAAAATTAATTTAAATATAGATAGTTTTTAAAATGTAATTACATACAAATTACGACAACTTTATATTTAAAAATAATATATATATATATATATATATTTTTTTTTTATTTTAAATTTTCTATTCAACATTGGTCATTCACAAAAGAAAAATACTAAGCTATATTTAAAGTTCCAGTGGATCTGGTTTTTATGGTGCTTTTTTCTATTTACTTGTTAGCCACTAGACGACCTTTGCGGTTTTACCTGCGCTGTTTCGATGTTTGTCAGGTGTTGGAGCAGAGCGTAAAAACTTCCTATGGCCTTTGATGTCTCGCGAAACTCCTTTGTCATGCCGCAGGGTTGTCACATTAATTTTTATTTACCTTTTCTTAATTTTCCCTTTTGAAGAGCATTTCTATGATACTAAGAATAATATTAATAGAATTATTAATTACGAGAAATTAATATGTAGGTACATATAAAAATATAAAAAAACTGAAATAGGCATATTAACGACTAATTTAACAATGATAATATGCGAAACATAAATACATTTTTATACTTTTATTTTTATTATTTTGTTAATAAAATGCGTCATCAATTGTTGTGTCCCAAGCGAGCATATGACCAGTTGGGTTCTCTTCTTTAAACCACACCCCGCGTTGACAGGATTAGTCGCGAGTTCAAATTTCGATCTTAATACACGTTCCAACACTCAACTCTGGGCTTATAACATTACTATAGATTTTAACTTTATTAGAAGCACGTAATTTAATAGTTTTTATTACTTTTAAACTACTACTTGAGTAAAAAAACTTAGGCCTGGTAAATATGAAACGAAAGGCATTACAGTTAGTAAGTTAAAAGGCTTGTCACGAGAAAACCGTGCTTCAACTATAATTATATTTAAATACATATGATAATAATGTGTTATAACAATAGTCTATGTAGTTGCCGTTAGGTATTTAACTTGAACGATTTCTTATAGTAAATAACGTTTCATTTAAGTGATCAATGGCGACTATAATGATGTTTGGGACTATCGTCTTTTTGTTGCTCAAATTGACTTATAACGGGATGTATAACAAACGCGAAGACATTTAGTCTTAAGATTTCAAAAGAAATATATTTGTATAATTACGAGTACGTAAGGGGTAGTTTGCATTACTCGTATTACTTTTTTTGTGTACCTTTTATCCACTGGATACTTTGGGTAAGTATCCGGGGAAACAAAATCCGTTAGGCATCCTATTTATTTATTTATATAGATACTTTATTGCACACTTAAGAAGTACATGAAACAGAAAAAAAACATACTAAACAGAGTACAAAGACGGCTTTACATTGATAGTGATTTCTTACAGACAACCACCTTTTTTTTTTGAAGCTGTGAAATGCGTTTACGCATCCCGCCACCCGGAGGCGACGGGTATGTGGGACTCGCTGACTGCGAAGTCAGAATACCCACTAAAACACAGCGGTGCCCTCGTCGTCGTACAAGGACGCCACGGGATCGCTGGCGCATGCCACCGTGACGCCATACAGACAACCCCTAAAGGAAACATTGGTGACATGACAGGCACACAGTGCAGTGATTCTTTTAATATTTCTAATATATGAACATAAGATATCTATATAGACAAAAAAACTTTATGTAATTAATATAAGATAAATAATGACACTAAAAACTTTACACACATATACATAAATACACACATACACACACATCATGTATATATTCATACATACAAACATACATATACAATATATATACGAGTATATAGCGATTGAAGCCAAAACAACTATTTTTAGAATTTTTGTCTGTCTGTATGAATTACGTACTTCCGGAATTACGCATAAATAACTGCACATAATTGGATGCGGTTTTTGTAGTTGTGATCGTGAAGAACTACAGGTATAGGTTACATACTGATACACCGTTTAGAAGCGGAGCTTTTACTCTATACCCAATTGTGGTGAAATCGCCACGAAGTCGTTTTGTACACACATCTACCGCTGGGAAACCGCGGGGCATAGCTACTTACTTATAACTTAAGATACTTAGATATAATATATACTAACTTAAGATACTTAGATATAATATATAATATAATGTTACTCACTGATGAATTTATTTTCTCGGAGCCTAAACTTAACAGACACATTAAATTTGGACACACGAAACTAGAGATCTCTTACGATGTGCACACCCAATAAAAAGGAATTGTTTGAAATTTCAACGAAAAGGGGGAAACAGGGTTTAAAAGTTAGTCTGTAAGTCAGTTATTTTTAAAATTAAAAGAATATAAAAGAATAGTATTTTAAACTTTAATTTTTTTTTCTTTTATTTTTTAACAATGCAGATTTTCCAGAATAATATAAATTTTTCAGAAATATAAAAAGCTATCAGATTATATTCTATTATCTATAGAAGCATAAAATTTAGAAAAACTGAAATCGTCCTCAGCTTTGAATGATTTAATAAATAAATTCGCCGTACATAAGACAGGAATTTTTAACATTTTTTTAACATTAATTGTAAATAATAACTTATAATCAAAATGTAATTTTTTTAAATCAATGCGGATATTTTTGTTTCTTTTATTGAAAATCTTTAGCTTTCATTTGGGCCCCCTTACAGATTTTGATACAGGGTCCATTTAAGGCAAGCTACGCTACTGCCAAGTTGTGATATATTTTAGCCTACAATTATGATTCAAAATCATTTATCGCAAAAAGCAACTACTTAAATTGATAAAATTTATCTTTAATTATAAATATAATGCCTTGTGTATGTGCTGTTTAAGAATATGGAATGCGTTGAATTCAATTTGTGGGTCTTGTCACCGTGCAGGAGAGCACGTACGAGAGCATGTGTCGGTCCTGTTTGTTATTATAAACACAAGATAACAATAACCACTGTTGTTTGTTGTATCGAAATTAGATATCACTCCGCTGTAAAGCAACATGGATTAAGCTCTAATTCTTTTTCTATATATAGAAGTACCCTCTTCTACATAGTTACAAGTACAAAAGAAGAATCATTCACTCAGAAGTGGGAAATTAACAGGTTGATTCAGTTCATTTAAGTTCAATTATTGAATTAAACAAATAGTACCTATAATTATTGTAATTGTAGTGTTTGTCATTATAACATTTTAATATTAATTTAAATTTGAACTGATTATTTTAATAATTGTTAACGTTATTAGTTAGTGAGGGTTAAGTAGCTTCAATGATTCTGATCCAAAAAGTTCATTGACCTCAAAAATTCCGTACAATTGTTTAGGGGCTACCTTCACCTGTCTTAACTGGCAACTATTGAATTTGCTGTAATCGATTAGTAGTTCAATTTAACTCAGGAAGCGGATGGTTAACGAGTGACGTCACGAGGCTGGCACCAAGGGGTTAGGACGTGGTAGGCACAAGTTACGTTAAAGATGTACGAGTATGTTAAATTTATATATTTATTTAAAAATTTGATCCACATTTCTAAGTGTAGAGATTTAGTGTAGAGATATTTTAATTCTATATCAAATGACAATTTTTAATAATTTAATTATATAGGTATGACATTTATTTAAAAAATAAAAATCAATTTCTTAATTTCTCTTAGATATTTGTTCTTACAAGAACATTCAAAAATGTAAATAAGGTGTTACTTTTGAATAAAAGTTTTGCTGTGACACTAATGTGAATGGAGAATTAGCAAAAAATCAAACGATCAATAATAAAATAATTAAAATAGCAACTACTTTTATTGATAGCTAGCCTTACTGATAGTAAGTGAATGAATGGTGCGTTGAACTTTGATCGCTTTAGCTTTGGACTTTTTTCAGCTTTGGACCCTTTGGTCGAGAAATTTTTGTCCGTAGCGAATTAAAACCTATTTCGGAAGCAGAATCAACAAAAACTGTATGATAAAGCAATACTAACCAATTAACATCTGATTGTAAAAATGAAAAAGCTTGCAAAGTTAATTTTCTGAACATGTATTGAAAATTAGATGTGTGATAATCATGTAATAGGGATATTTAAATGAGTCTAGTCGGATAGAGTTAAGGCAGCCAAACAATAATATGCTTGTGAATTTATTATATTAGACCAGGAATCGTTTATTTAAGGATTGCAAATAGTTATAGATAAGCTCGCTATCATATAATCGACAATTCTTCAGACCACTCCTGCTGAGAATAATCGGGAAGAAACTCAATAGTTACTCTTATAGAAAGTACCCATACATTATTCAAACATTATTAATTCAGTTATATGGCTTGCATGAAAGTCAGCGCTATTAAATACAATTTTGTACCGAATAATGTGCTTTGGCTGTTAAAGCCTTTTTCATTTTTTTTTAAATATAGATCGACAATTATATGGTAAGGACTTAATTAAATGTTTGAGATTTTTTTGTTTTGTTTTATTAAGTAAGATTACCTAAGTAGTCCAGTAAAGTGAAGCTTTAAGCTACCACTCAAAACGAAAGCCTGCATTTTTTTTAATGTAAGTTCGTTTTGACATAAATTTGAAGTATACATAGTTCGAAAATATTACTGCATTCTATATATGGGGTAAAAAAAAAAATTAAAACCAAAATCACTTTTTTGAAAATATCTCCGAAACGTTCGAAGATATAGAAAAAAGTTTAAAATAAAAAATGTAGCTAATATAAAAATTTTCTTTAAAATCATTTGTTATCACTGTTGACGTATTTTTAATAGAAACCGAGATATTTGCAATAAACAATTTTAATTTATAGCTCAGCCGCATGAAATATTAAAAAAATTATAAAAAATCGAAAAATGAAAATATTTTTAACTTTTTAAAATCATATCTATAAAATATAGAAAGTCTTCTCAGATAAATATTGTTCTTTATTGAAAAGTTATACCTAAGCATTTTTATTTTTCGATATATATTTTTTTAAAATACTATTCAAAAAAATTTATATACCTTTTCCGTAAATTTTTGTGTAAGTTACTATTTTATACCCCATAGATTTTATGATCTATAGATATATAGATTTTTTCATGCTTATAACTTTTAATTAAATTAAAAAAAAAAACTTTATTTATATTTTTTTGTCCATATATTCGTAATTCGTATGTTTGCAGAATATTTTCACAAATATTTCTTGAAACAAATATAGTTTATCTACCCTACTCGTTAAAAAGAATAATTAAAATTACATGCATATCGTACAAAAAATACTGATGAAATGAAAAAAAAGGAGTTAATCACTCCTTTTTTTTAAAAGTCGCGTTTAAATTTATAATTATTTTTAAGACCAATTTTTGTAGGAAAGCAACTTAGCGGATAATATTAAACAGTAGATACCTAATCTATACATATAATAAAATGGTAGGAAAGTCAAAACTGTAATTTGAATATTTTTTTTAAAGAATACTTGGGGTGTGCCGTGTGACCTACAATCGATAGTCGATACCGAAGCAAAAAATATAGTTTTTAGAATTTTTGTCTGTTTGTCTGTATCTATGTCCGGGATAAACTCAAAAAGTACTGCTTGGATTTACTTCAAATTTGGCACGAATATTAATAAGACCTACGGGGAACGAGCAGTGAATCTTTATTTCTTCAACGCATTCTGTAACAACGTGTAATCTAATAGCATTCACGCAGACGACGTCGCGGGCAGCAGCTAGTTTTATATATAAAGTAATTTTTTATTAATGTATTCATATTACAGTAATTAACAAAACAGTACCATCGTCCATATAATAATTTTATCTAAATTAACACATTTACAATTAGACTTAATTTAAAATTTTACTTGTTTTCTGGTCATACCGTGACCGAAATTAATTCATCGCAATTGTAAAGACATAATAAATCGCCAAATAAAATTTTAAGCGTAAGTATCTTTAATTATCTAACAACTACAACTACTCCCACTTTTTTAGGGTTCCGTAGCCAGAAAAACCCTATAAATAATTCGTTATCCGTCTACCCGTATGTTACAGAACTGCATCTTTGGAAACGTAATAGGTATACACTAGACATCATCACGGGGTTATTATGTATTACTATGATGAGCAATAATAAAATAAAATTAAAAATTAAGATAGCCCTTTTACCATAAAAGTATCGCATTTTTTTTTTAATTTTTTCTCGTTTTAAGCAATAATGTCTTGTGAAACATTAAAATAATACAGAACCCTTAATACGGATCCACTTTTTTTACCTATTCCTTTTTATTGAAGTAGCATATAAACGAGCAGGCGTATCATGGGATATGGAGTGAACACACATATCTCTTTAGTAGCTATTGTATGACGAATAACTCAGTTTGGATAATATGATTAAAATTTAAAAAAAAAACCTTTGAGTAAAGTTTATTATATTTCCTGTTACGTAATTTCGATGAAAATTTTCAAAATACATTGAATATGTATAAAAACTATACCTATACGTGTAAATGTAAATTAATTAATTATACTTAATTTTTTTAATTTATTATTATTTTTTTTAATATAAATATAAATACATTTTAAGAAAACATTCATTAATAAAGTATAATATATAAATATATTAAAATAAATATTAAGTGAGAGCTCGTTTCACCATACAATATTTAAAAAAAAAGAATCTAATAATTGCGTAATATACAACAAGAGTCAAATAAAAGAACATTCAGTAAATTCAATAATTTCGTATATATTTCCAAGGTCAGTTCTAAGCAGATAAAACTGGCTTAAACAAGTAAGTTAGAATAACATGACAATCTTTTTAATACCATTCACTTGATAAAAATTACAAAAACTACATACAGGATATAAGTACGATAACAATTGTTATATTTTCAAACGAACGTTGTTTTTTATAATTGATGAAACAGCAATTAATTAATGTAAATTGCTTGAAGACAATCAATAAGTATACTCGCAATGTTTAACAAAACAACGATATCAATGTCAACTTTTCGAATTAAATATTTTTTAAGCATTATTTACGAAGTCAAGTACACAGTTACGTCAACTTTTCAGCTCATATTATGTAAGACTTTAATTAAGATCTCCAGAACTACAACAGAGAATATCGCTTGATATTTCGTGCATTACTTTTCGCGCGATGCGGTAACAGATATACACGTGTGTGTACAGACAGAGGACAGATAAATACATTTTTTTTTTGTGACGCAGGGGAATCCATTTACGGATGATATCCAGGACGCCCGGGTCGGCAGTCCTAGACCTATGTCGGACTCGACACTTTGGGAGTGCAATACCCGTACTAAACCCCTGCGGGAGCCTTCAGCCGCTTTAATTGGAGTGTCCCGGATCTGCAGGCAACAGGATAGACAAATACATATATGGTAGTGACTAAATTTAATATAATATTAGTGTTAGTAATTTTTTTTAAATAAATTTCCTGTATAGACATCGATCAATTGCAATATTATTAAATGTACAGAAAACAAAGTGTAATCCATCCCGATTTTATCTGTGTTGAATTTCAATACTTGTTAGATTTCCTTCACCTTTATAGTAGGTAAATCCTCAAAGTTTTAGTAAAATATTTCATAGCCTTCCTTTATAAAAAGTCATTCTTCTTCTGCTTGGCATTGTCATGACAAAAAGTCTATTATATAAAAATAGTTCCTCAAAGCTGACTGCCTAATATCAATGTCTTTAAGCGAAAAAACAAACAATTTCTGTCCCTTTACTATGTTCTTATAACTTAAAATATAATTGACTGGCCCGTTGGCGCGGTTGGCAGTCACCCTACTTTCTGCTCCAGAGTTGTGGGTTCGATTCCCGCCCGATTGAAAATGTAATATCATACACATATTTATTAAAAAAATGTATATCAGTCGGCTGTTACCTAAAACATAGGCATTAATTTACCGATATTAGGAACAGACGATCGTGTGCGTATGTTATACATCTTATTGTTAGTTATTATTTTAGTTTAATTTATTAAACTAAAATAAATTCGTTAAATAGGTATATAATACAAAGTGAATCGTGCATATTCATCCATTTAATTGTCTACACATATGGCTATAATAAAGTAGAATTAAAATAAAAGCATTAAAAAAATATCATCATCATACTTAATAAGTCTTCATTTATAGAACAGCTTCAAAGCTTATCTCCCCAAATATATAAAATTAATTAAAAAAATATATAGATAATGTTGAAAAACATTTTAATTAGACTTCAATTACATTTGTGTATAGATAAATATGTAATTTCTAACTGAAAAGTATATTATACAGCGATATTAGATACATAAATTGCACATTATCTATAATTTATTGAAATTACTCGATATTATCAAATTTCAATTAAAAATTTAACCACTTAGATAATTTTAGTTCATTATTATTTCGTTCGATCGTAACTAATTACAATTGCAATTGAATATAATTTTAAAGGTATAACAATTTTATATACACGTAATGAGTGCCCCGTGTGCAATAAAGCAAATTATTTTAGTACTATCAACATTGTGTACGTCTATGGAGTAATTACGTATTTTATGGAGGCGATACACCATAAAAATTTATAACAACAATGTTATTCTGAATCATGAAGATTTAGTCGTAAAATATTTTTAAGGATCGTCATAATATATAGAGTGTTTTTACCCGACTGCGCTAGAAGGAGAGTTATGTTTTTCGAGAGTATGTATGTATAATTGTTTGTGTCGCTTTGCGGCCTGAACAGCTCGATAGATTTTAGATTGAAAGATGTCATTAGATTCGTATTTACTGTGAGAGTGACACTGGGTATATCAAAATAAATAAGTAAAAAAATGGCGGATTTTTGGCGTCAAATTAATTTAATTTCCAAATTAAACGGAAACGCAGTCGGGTCTTTTGGTTTTTTAAATTACTTTGACTTGTGTAAGGTAATTTTTGCGTTTGCCGTTTTTAATATAAAATTACCTCGTGAGAGACAGAAACGATTAATATATTTGTATTATTGTACATTTTCATATTGTTATAAATAGCTCATTTATTAGAATCTAGATATTATATAAAGGTACATTAAAAATCAGAAGCTTAAAATTGTAACGAAAACAGTTTAGTTCTAGTTCTTTCTACTTCTTAGTTCTACTTATCTATCTACTGGTTGAAACTATAGATGGGCTATTATTATATTTTTTAAATTACGACCGTTCTGGTGTAGTGGTGCGAGTAGTCGTCTCAACACCGCGCGCCTGTGGTAGCAGGTTCCGGTCCTGGGGCAGGTATTTGTATTTGTGGCCGGACGGGGTTCCCGCCCGAGTGCTGGCCCTGGTCCTCCATTACCTGGAGCCTCGCCTCAGGGGACTGTTCGACGCTAGCTTGGTATCCGGACAGTTCCCTGACTGCTGGAAGGAGGGGAAGCTCGTGCTCCTGCCGAAGCCGGGACGGCCTCTGCAATCAGTCGCGGCCTTCAGGCCCATCGTGTTGTTGGACGAGGCGGGCAAGCTGTTTGAGAGGGTAGTCGCTGCTCGCATCGTCCAGCACCTCACGCGGGTTGGTCCTGATCTGTCCGACGCTCAGTTTGGGTTTCGGGCTGGTCGGTCGACGATCGACGCAATTTTGCGTCTGAAGGCCGTGGCTTCGGAGGCCGTCGCCTCGAAAGGAGTGCTGTTGGTGGTGTCTCTCGACATCGCCAACGCAGTCAATAGTCTGCCATTCGGCTGCATCACGGAGGCACTCCGGTTCCATGGAGTGCCCCTCTACTTAAGGCGGCTGGTGGCAGACTACCTCGACGGCCGTAGCGTCCTCTTCGTCAACCGGGAAGGGGACGTTGTCAGGAGGCCCATGTCGTGCGGCGTCCCACAGGGTTCTGTTCACGGACCGCTCCTGTGGGACATCGGTTACGACTGGGTCCTCCGTGGCCGGCTCCCCCCCGGGCTGAGCGTAATCTGTTATGCTGATGACACACTGGTCACAGCCCGGGGCGGGACCTTCGAGGAGGCGGCATCCCTGGCCACCTCAGGTACCGCGGAGGTGGTCAGGAGGATCGAGGCACTGGGGCTCAGGGTGGCCCTTAACAAATCTGAGGCCATGCTCTTCCATGGGCCTCGACGTGGTCCACCCGCCGGTGCCTCGATAACGGTTGATAGTACTGTGGTCGGTATCCGGGCCCACATGAAATATCTGGGCCTGGTACTCGACGGAAGGTGGTGCTTCGACGAGCACTTTCGCCAACTCGCGCCGAAGCTCGTCGGCACCGCGTCCGCCCTCGGTCGGCTAATGCCGAATATGGGCGGACAGAGTCAAGCGTGCCGACGACTCTACGCTGGGGTGGTCCGGTCGATGGCGCTGTACGGCGCCCCCGTGTGGGCGGATTCCCTGACTGCCCACAATAGAACCCGTCTGTGGCGTCCACAAAGGGTCATGGCGGTCAGGGCCATACGCGGCTATCGCACGGTAGGTGTCGAGGCTGCCTGCGTATTGGCCGGAACCCCCCCGTGGGACTTGGAGGCGGAAGCGCTCGCCGAAGTTTATCGGCGGGTATCGGTGGCGCGGACGGGGGGCACTAATCCCCCGCTGAGCGAAATCACCACATGGCGGGACGACGCCCACCGCACCACCTTCACGCGGTGGAAGGCTCGGCTGGAGACGCCCCGGGCTGCTCTTCGGACGATAGGGGCGCTTCAGCCGATATTGGAGGAGTGGACGTTGCGGCAGCACGGAGTCCTCACCTTCCGACTCGTGCAAGTGTTGTCAGGGCACGGCTGCTTCGGCAAATACTTGCACGTTGTCGCAAGGAGGGAGACGACTCCGGGTTGCCACCACTGCAACTGCAGCGAGGACTCGGCGCAACACACGCTCGAGTCATGCCTGGCCTGGGCTGAGCAGCGCCGAGATCTCGCTGCAGTCATTGGAGAGGACCTGTCGCTGCCGGCCGTTGCGCGAGCGATGGTCGGTGGTGACAGGGCCTGGACCGCGGTCGCCACCTTCTGCGAGGACGTCATCTCGCAGAAGGAGGCGGCGGAGAGGGCCCGGGAGGACTCACTCCTTTCGGACCCAATTCGCCGCCGGCGCGCGGGGCGGCGCAGACGCGCTCACATGCGCCTGATGCCGCCCTAGCCGAGGCTGCGGACGGTAGGGTCGGGGATTGCCCACCGTCCGCCGAAAGAGCCTACCGCGAAGGTGCAATGCCCAAGTGCGCGGGGCGTAGCACAAGAGAGAGTGCCCGATGGGGCTGCCGCCTGCGGGCTACGGAGCAACGTACGCGGTACCCGTGGTCCGCATTGTAAGGGCGGGTGAGGGCGCACGGCGGGTTATTTTAGTGGGTGAGGGCCCCACACTACCCTGTTGTCTCCCTGGACGACATGGTGTGCGGTCAGGCACATTTTTTCCCGCCAAAACAAAAAAAAAAAAAAGGTATTTGTATTTGTACAAATAATTGTTTTTCAAGTCTGGCTGTATGCCCTTGTGGGTCTCCCCACCGTGCCTCGGAGAGCATCGAAAGCCGCCGGTCCCTGTTGTTATCATAAACACCTCACGATCGTAACTCATGGTAGGGAAATTATCCGCCAAACCGCAGTGGAGCAGCGTGGTGGATTAAGCTCCAACCCTTCTTCTATATGGAGAAGAGGCCTTCGCTCAACAGTGGGTTATTTACAGGCTGATACTGTATTATATTTCTTAAATTATTATCACGAAATATTAATCCGTTATAAAAAAATAATTAAAAGATTGATTTAAGAATTTAAAATTTTATTTATTAAATATAAATTCACGAAAATTGAAATAAATTTTATTTTTCTAAAAAGGATTACCTACTCGGTTAATTTTAAAAATATTATTAATAAAGTCGTTTTGACCTCAAGATATAATAGCATGTGTATATGCGAGGTTATTAGGTTAATAATCAGCATAAGTTTTTATTGTGTCATTAAATTATTAATTACTTGCAAGAATATAGATAATTATGATGATGTTGAAAGGCTATTAATTTATTGACAGCGGCCGTGTGTTTAACTAGGATCATGTGGGGGTATAATTTTTTTTAAACTATTTAATTATTTTTCAACTCGTCCCTCGCGTTATCGCTTGACATTTATGAGTATTGCCCTACTACATATGAATTACATATATGCAGCGTATAATATTTCTGTGAAAAGCCGTTGGACGGAGGCTGCCTCGAACCGGTCGCTCTGGAGGTCGCTGGGAGGGGGGGTCTACGTTTAGCAGTGGACATCCAATGGCTGATATGATAATGATGAAGATGATGATATTATTTCTGGATAATGTGGTTTTCTAATTGTATAATACTTATTAAAATAGATAAAATCAATTTATATAAATATAATAATTTTAAAACAGTAACTGTTGAGTATTCCTCGCCGATTTTTCTTAACCAAATCTACATACCAAATCGGTCGTAGATTTACATTACATTATAATAATACATTGAATAAAGAATATTGTAATATGCTTTTTACAATTACGATTCAAAAATGCTTTTCAACAACATGAATAAATATAATTTTTGATTTCATCCATAATAAATAAACAAATAATTAAATATTATAATACTAGCGGCCCACCCCGGCTACGCCCGAGGTATGTATATATACCTAAACCTTCCGCATGAATTACTCTATCTATTGGTGAAAACCTCATGAAAATCCATGCAGTAGTTTTTGAGTTTATCGCGAACAGACAGACAGACGCGGTGGGGGACTTTGTTTTATAATATGTAGTGATATAGACATGACATGCCAATATACATATACCTATGACAATTGAAAATGTAATTAGCAATCATCAGTGGCAGGTAGAGGGTGCTAACGGCGATGAACACAAATTCATTGGATTTTTTTTTTTTTAAATGTAGATGTAGATAGTAGGTATCTAGATTATTTATATTTAATTTAATAAAACTCCATGTAATTATTTTTAAGCTTATCTCATACTCTTTCTCATATTTGCGTTTCTTTTTCCAGTCACTTTTATCGTGTATTTTGTTATGTAGAAACATTGTAACTAAATAATAATATTATAATTATTATTTCAGTGACTGTGGAGAGCTCATTTATGATGGTTTTTTTTTCTTCTTTTTCATATATATTTTATATGTTGTTAAGATTTATTAAAGCATCTTTAATTTAGAAAGAAAAAATTAAAAGTTTTACAATATTATACATATTTACAATGCAAAAATTAAGCTAATTATTTATTTACAAACAGTTTTGGTATAAATCATGTCCGCGTGGAATGGTGCCAAGAATACTGGCAGCATATTCCCGTTGATTCGGAATTCCAATATATATATTTATCAGTGTATAAATAATTCTGGCATTTATGAAAAAAAAAAATTAAAAAAAAAAATCGATAATACTTCGATGATTTTTCTGTTGTGTATACAATGTTACATCAAAAATAATTGGAAAAATTTTTCAGAAGTCGCATGTCGCATCATTTGTAAAAAAAAAAAACAATAATGCTCATCAAGACAAAAAAAAAATAATTGACGCTAGTCTTTTAAAAATATATGCCACTTATTAAAGAAAGAAATGTTATTAAAAAAATTATATTTATTAGATTGGTACAAAAAGTTACTAGTAAATTGATTAATTTACTTATAACTTATTTTTTATAATTTTTATTGACGTTTTTAAATATAGGTATATTTAAAAAATTCAATTCTTCAAGTCTATTTAAATGAAAAACTTCCGTGTTCTTACAAGTAAATATTCGGACAGTTATATTAAAAATATGTCTACAATTTTTGAGACTTAATGTCAAAGACATTGAAAGAGCTTGTGTAGAGTAGAGATGTAGTAGTAGAATTTTATTTTTACGGTAAATTAATTAAAAACGTTTTCAAATCTTTTTTAGTAAAAAAAAAACAAGAAATTAAAACCGTTAGTGTGAATAAAACTTACCCTCATTGGAATTAGCATTCCCGTCGGCAGGCCGATCGCAGTCCTCACCGCCGACCAGGTTCCTGATACTGAACGAATTAGTTTTTCTCGACACTTCTATCATCCCCGTGACGTCACTACTCTGCGTTCCGTTAAGATCCCGGCACTGTTCCGTACCGTTCACTAGCGAATCCCCCGGCCCATCCTCACACCGTCGTGTCGTTAGGTCCATATTTAAATGTAGCGTTCGAAATTTGAAATTTGGTTTGTTTAATCACGCTTGTCATTATCACACACTTGACAGTTGGAGCATGTTTTGTAATCCCATTTTGTTGTCCATACACGTCCTTTATATTTAAAAGTTTTATATTATTTTCTTATAATAAGAAAAACTTATTAGTATTAAATTATTGCACTAAGTGACTTTTGTTGAAGATATTTTATCACAGCTTTTTTTTTAATATAATGGTGGAAAATAAGATTATGGTATGCGCGTATTCAGCCAGAGATTTCGTTTCGCGAGCGCAACGCGCGCTAACTCCGCGGTAGTGAGCGCGACTGGTCCTCTTTCCTCCTCTGGCTGTGCGTTCTACGTCACTCCCTACGCCCTCTGAGCCTAAGACTCCGCCCCCTATATTGACATTTAAAGCTTACGCGATTTCGTCAATTACTTCGCATTACATTTACTGTTTGTTGGTATCAATAAAATGTGATTGTCGTTAATGATTTGTTTTAAATTATTTAATACGTTTGAACAGCGCTTTCTTTTTTCTAATTGATCATAATAAACTCTTTTGCAAAAAAAACGGGCACTTAAGTAAAGAACTATTTTATAGTTACTATTAGTTTGTTTGACAATTTTAGGTATTGTTATCCTCAGAATTTTATAAATTAATTAGGAAGGAATAGTTTTCATCAGTTTTATCATAACATTTTAATTAAATTATTAAGAAATAATGTTTAAGCTCAAAACACTATGATTGTACCTGCTCGCTAAATAAAAATGAAACGCGTTAATTTCTTTGTTTTTCTTGAATACATTAAAAGCAGATAAAAGTTTAGTATTGAGTGTGACCCCCTCTTGCTGAAATCACAGCTTGCATTCGTCTGGGCATGCTAGTGAGTATATCTTTTATGGTTTCTTGGGGAATACGTTCCCACTCCGCGGTAATCACATTCTTTAGCTCTCTGATGGTCTGCGGAGCCGGCTGCACTGATCTCACTCGTCGCTTCAGAACGTCCCAGACATGCTCTATGGGATTGAGGTCCGGACTTCTAGCTGGCCAGTCCAAGCGACGAATTCCGACTTCTAGCATATACGCATCCACACCGCCAGACCGGTGGGCGCGAGCGTTGTCTTCCATAAAAATTGAGTTTTCGCCAAGAGCGGTTAAAGCGGGTTGTGCATAAGGAATTAGAACTTCCGTTATGTATCGGTGTCCAGTCAGTGTACCGTTTTCGATGAAGACTAACTCCGTACGATCCATAGAATTTATTCCTGCCCAAAACATAACAGAGCCCCCTCCATAAGGTGTGATTTCTTCAAAACATGCCTCTGCAAAGCGTTCTCCTCGTCTACGTAGCACTCGCCGACGTCGGTCTTCACCATGCAGAGATATCCTGGCTTCATCGGAGAACAATACCCTATCCCAGTCTTCATGAGTCCATGACACACAATTTAGAGCGAAGCTAAGCCTGGCAACTCGATGTCCACGGAGTAATTTAGGGCAGCGTGCCGGGCGATGACTGTGTATATTAGCAGCGAGAAGCCTCCTCCTGACCGTCCATAGACTAATTTGCACATTTCTTACTTCTTCGAGGGTGTTCTTGAGGTCCACATAAGAAGATTTGCGATTTCTCAACGCTTGACTAACTAGAAAACGATCATCCCGTGGTTCGGTACATGTCTTTCTGCCAGAACCAGGGCTTCTCTCGACGGAACCGGTCTCTTGATAGCGCTGCCAGGTCCTTTGAACTGTCGACCGACTCACATTTAGCCTCTGAGCCACGAAGCATTGACTGCAACCTTCTTCAAGCAGCGCAATAATTTTGCTCGCTTTTATCACTTTATCTACCATTTTCGAGATTGCTAAACAGCAATAACAATACTTTTAAATGTCAAGGACACCAGATAATTTAATAAAAATTGACAAAAAGTTAATTAGAGTCGATATTAACTATAGGGAACTCGCGCCACAAAATGTAGTTAAAAGTTATTTTCTTTGAAAACCAGGCTCAGTCAAAAATTTGAATTTGGAATGTACTCTTATAAACATTATGGCACTTTTATAACTGGCCAGTAACATGTTCAAATGATTAAAACCTTTTTGGTATTTTATTTTTTTCAGCCAGGAAGAAAATCGAAACCGCCCGTTTTTTTTGCAAATGAGTGTATTAGCTTTCAAAGTAGAAATTTTAAATTATAATTCAAATTTCACTTATGTATCACTTAAAATTTATATAATATATATTTCTATAACTATAGAACCATATAACTTTAAAATAGAGCCGTTTTAAATCGTATAAAGATCATAGAGAATATATTTACCTAATTATAGATAAATAACTTTTGTTATTTTCAAATGATGTTAAATTTTCTGTTATTAATATTAATTTGAAAATTCATCAATTTGATTTTAATTTTCGACATAGGTACCTAATTATTGTAAAAAGGATTTGTGCACTTAAAACATTGATTTATGTAGTCGATACCTACATTTAGTTACAATGTAGTTAGTAAGATATCTAGACCTAGTGTTGATTTAAACGTACAGAATTAGCTAATAATTGTTGTCAATACGTTTATCACAATTTAAACTCATAAATTAAGATAGCCTCCAGGCCTTGGAGTGGTAGGGTTGACAGTAAGAATATAAAAGGGATGGACCTAATTATTTTTCTAACGGCTTAGTGTAATATAAAATGCCTCTACATAATATAAGAGTTTTATATAAATGTTTATTTTATTAAGTTTTCATCCATTTTTGTTTTATTGGAGATAATTTTATATTTAAATTTATATTTGTTCGGGTGCTTACCGCGTATAATTTTGTTGAGTTCCCTATATTTCAGCAATGTTTCAATCGCCATGATCACGGGGAGACTGACGTACGGAGATGGTGGATGATGGCAGATCAGAAAATATAAACGCGGTAAGCACCCGAACAAATATAAATTTAAATATGAATAGTGATCGCGTTAGTTTAAAACAAGATAATTTTATGTTCATCTATTTACATAGTTGAAAAAAATATCTAAATGAACTTAAAATATATAATTCACTTTTTAACAAGTCTATAGTAAAAACTTTGCTGGAAAGTATTTATAATAATTTTACCGTGTCAATTGTACCACTTTAGGTAAAATTTTATTTCATCTAAGTAGATTAAATATAGTTCATAGAATTCAATTTTTTGTTTTTACTTTACCGCAGAAGATTATTTTTAAAAACACTATAATTTTAAATACTCTAAGTATATTTTTATTACGAACATTAAAATTCGGTGGAAAGAAAAGAATTTAACGAGAGCCGTTCAAATGAACACTTAATTCTATTTATTAATTAATGCCTCTTCTCCATATAGAAGAAGGGTTGGAGCTTAATCCACCACGCTGCTCCACTGCGGGTTGGCAGATAATTTCTTTACGATGGGTAACGATTGTTATCAGGTGTCTTATGATAACAACCAGGATCGACAGCTTTACGTGATCTCCGAGGCACGGTGGGAAGACCCACAAGGACATACACCCAGACCGTAAACAAATATTTATACAATTAGAAATATCTGTCCCCAACGGCTTAGCGGTGGTCATAGCACTAGCTGCTAGGCTAAATATCGCGGACTTGATCCCGTTTTTGACAAATATTCGTACATTTCATATATATGTTACATTAAAAAAAATACGTGTGTGTGTACTTATGTATGCCCGTAAGAAGTTGCACTTCCTTGGCGTAACAGAACAAAAATAGGCGACGATTTCATCCCGTATGCCACAACTCTTTATTTGTAAAAGGTTAAATTAATAAAAATAAGTGAGATATCTAGTAAAAGTTTCTACTTTTAGAACATACGCGTAAATTATTTTTCAAATAATATTGCAATTATAATCATTTATAGTGTAAGTAAATAAAAATAATCCATACATTACATATATTCACCATCATATATAATTTAAAACCACATACACACAAGTATGTATATGAATAAATATTTTTTTTATCACCACTGATACAAACGTTATGGAAACTCCATGAAAACTTGAGTGACAGCTGTCAGCTAATTTCATCATGTCGCTTTTTAGTTGTCGGTATGCGTACGCATCGTAAACATTTTATTTTCATATTTTTTTCCAAACGCGCCAAAAGAAGTAAAACTTCGAAAAATTTACTATTGCAATAAGTACAACCCTAGACAAATAAGTTTGTCTTAAGGTAGTCATTTCAACTTGTCCACCAAGCTATGCGTTCTAGTTAGCGAACTATTTTAGAGTAACCCGCGGCTCAGTGGATTTATTGTATTGCCAATCTGTTCTCACTTATAATTATTTAGTGCTAACGGATGTTTATAAATTGAAATACTTATAAATAAATATTAATTAGTTATTTAAATATCTTATTAAAATAAATTGTTTTTATTAAATATTAAAACTAATGCTTTATTGTGGTTTCAATCTAGTTAATTATATTGTTATATCCTGCTGAATGATATATATATAACTTTAAATTATTATTTTTTTTAGTTTGTTTTCCGTTTTGTATTGAATAAGTATATTATGTTTTATATTTTAGTATCATATACACGCGCGTTTATTTGCAATGAAAAAAGTACCGATTTTTTCCTTTAATTTCTATATTTAAACTACTTTATACATTTTTAAATATATTCATAAAACAAAAACAAAATTATAACAGAGACCACAATCGTGGTATAAATCATGTCCACGTGGTATTATAATTTCGATTTCCGATCCAGAGGAGGCCAGGAAATCTTTATTAAATATTTATTTTTATTAATATTGCTTGAAGTTAATTATTGGCCCGAACTTATGCATTGTAGACTGTTAATGAACATGTCACACAGAATAAAATCTAACAATAAGTTTCTTGTGTGTGTTGTATTAAAAGATTAGTTCTTACTAATATTCATAAAAATCATAATATAAGAATTTATATATAGAACCTAGGTATATTTATTATGTTGTATTATGACAAAAAAGTGTCTTAATCGTTTAAAGGTTTTAGTTTTTTTTTTCATTCATTAAATAATAAAAAGGTTTTACTTCGGTCCATACAGAATTAGGTATAATTGTTTTTTTTTTACACGTTTAGGAAATTCTAAATTTAACTTATTAAAATATCATATCACAAAATTTACAAAACAGAATCAATTAATTTACATTTTTAACATTCTAAATACGTAGAATAATTAAATTGCAAAAAACAAAACAACTGATGGCGATTTAATCAGAAACACGACGCGACGGTTAACATTATCGATGCTTAGTATTAATAGAAAATTTAATTGGAACGTTAGTATCCCCGTATATAGTAAAATATCTAGTTTACGCAAAGCCAGCGGGATGCTGCATGCTAAATATACGGCTGGCTGTATTAAGTATCCCGGCACCTAATAAGGTTCGGAGGCGCCAACAACTACTACAGACGTTATAACTTCCATATAAAATGTTTGTACAGACACATCCTCTTGCTACTAAACACGCAATATACTCTATTCGTATATTTAGTTGCAGCTAATTAATTAAGGGATTATTTACTGACTAGTTTTGCGGTTTAACCGACATTTGACGTAAATTATCACACTTGACATATTGTGAAGTCATTCTATTCATTATCGTCATTAATTTATTCGTTTAATTTTTCTTAATGAACGCGTTATCTACAGGGAAAATATATTTTCAAACGTAATTATTATATGTAATAAAACAAACAATATTCCTGCTTTAATATTTAATAATATTAAAAAAAAATAATCATATAATCTGTATTTTTACAACTTTAAGAACGCTACCGTTGTTGTAAATATATTTTAAAAAATCTCTTTAAGTGAAAACATAAATTATTTGTATTTACAGATGAATTTTAATGATACTTCTTATCGTACAAGCTGAACAGACGGACTTGCGATTATTTTTTTTCGTTTAATACTTGGAATTATTCTATATCTTGATGTACAAAAAGCACCTTTTTACCTAAATTCATCATTTAGTTCATCATTAATCCATGACAAATATTTGAAAATATGGTAAATAGATAGAGTTGTTCTAAATTATGCATTTCAATGAAAATTTATTTGGTTTTTAATTTGAATTTATATTTTAATTGTTATTATGGTTCAAACTTGAACATCTTACATCATAGTACACTAAAAAAACAAAGCCTCAATACGTATAACTTTAACGAACAGGGTTTGATTGTTGTAACGGTTAATGCAAAAACGATTCCAGTAACCACTGCACCGATCTCTCATCAAAATCGAATCAACATACACATTATTCAAGGAGGCTTTGCCAAGTACTTTTGGGTCATAACGTAAAATAGTATTTCGGAATATGGTCTCTACCGAGAAGAATTGGTAACGAACTTACGTACTTTGAGTAAAAATATTGTTAAGAAATAATAATATTAACATTATATATTCGTAAAAAGTATTATTTATTTAAAGATTTTTTATTAATCGTATATATATATTTTTGTTTTCACGGGAATATTAATAAATAAGTTCATAAATAAAATAATTTTTTTTTGCACACATAAAATTGTATTCCCCGGTTATTTATTGACGTCTAAAGTTAATTATATTTTGTACTAACCACATCATTTGTTTCATACAATTACGCAAATAATACAATATATACGTGTGAATCATACATAATAATTTTTATTATTATTTATATATTTGTCATTAAATATAATTATTTCTAATAATATTAATTTGTTATTAACGTTCGATTAGTGTATTAGTCAATACAAACTTAATAATATTTTATTATTTACATTACGATTGATACAATAATAATAAAATTAGAATTAATTTCATTTTAACTGTAACCAAATAGTTAATAATTACTTGACCTTTTTAAGTCCATTGACTATATAACATTTAAAATTTTAAATGATCCTTCTTACAAAAAACGAATCCTTTTAGAGTTTTATTTATGATGATACATCTGTTACAAACCATCTGCTGGTGACAGGAGACTTATGTCTTGTTATTGAAAACTCTAAAGGTATAATAAATCTATTTAAAAAAAAAAACGTGTTTGTAAAATGAGATATTTACTACAACTAACAAAAGTTGATCACACATATTTTATCCGAGATACCTAATGTGATTATGAAATCTACTTATTTCAGCGATACTATGTCGATTGCTATAATAAGTATCTTGTGATATGAAAAAGATATCCTCATAGATATTTATAAATAAAACTATGTTGAATTAAAATATTCTAAGTTTTTGTACCGATTATGACTTATTTATTTTTCGAAGAATTGTGAAGCAACTGCTAGACTTATTTAAGGGATTTAAGATATTTTTAAAGATATTTTTTAGAGTGATTAGCAACTGATATTTTTTGTTAATGCTCCACTCTTATGAGCCGTAACGTGACATTTTACAACCTAGTAGCTAATATTCTCAACATCGTCTATATGGAATTAATTTTTTCGTGAGAAACTAATATTGTTTTACAAACAAAAGTTACTCTACATTATGTATCTATCTGTCAGTCAAGTCCCGTCAAGATTGAAGTTTCCCTTTGAATAAACTGGTTAACAGGTATAAATATAAGTTTTATAGATTTTTTTATAACTTAGTATAATAGAATTATTACATATTAAAGTGTTACACAGTTTAATATTCGTCAGTAGCTAAGATTATTTGTTATTTGTAAGATGATATTCATGGAGATTACATTAGGTTTCACGCTGGTTTTACACTTCAAAGCGAGGTAATGAACGCTCTTACACGTTCAAAACATATTAAAATTACCATACTGTTTCATTATTCGAATACCATGGAGACACTCGAAAAAGATTTATTAAGATTCCCACTTTTTGGTATGTTTACTAAATTTTCTGATTAGTAAAAGATTTGGAAATAATCTGAAATTATAAATGATATACATATAATAGATGATTATTATTTACTAGGTAATTATTGTTTAACATAAAATAAAACTACAAGCACACTGAAGACTAGTGAACCTTCCAACCGTATTTATAACATAATTTATATCAAACATAACATTCAGCACAAGTAATAGTACCATATTACTAATTTCCTATTGGTAATGAACAAATCAATACTTACACGCACGTAGTCTTCGAGTAATATTTGTAAAGCAATGCTGGAGCATTCACATATAAATTGCAGTTGCTATCCGCGCGGCGCCAACACACAAAGAAACTAAGCCAGCGGGACGCCTACCTCAATTATAACTGACTCCGAAACTGAGTCGCCATCAAAGAACCTTATCCCTAATAAAATGTAATCGTCAGAACGAAAACGTATATACTCCCTAAGAAGTATAGAGTTCCAATCTCATTCGAAAATGCTATCGTGTTTTCCGATAGCACCACCGATTCTATTTGTATGGTAATGCTCTCATTATCAGAGACAAAAAGGGTGTAGGTTATAGAAAATATTACGATTTATGACTTGCCCTCTAAAAAGTCGCTTTCCAAAGGGCTAATGAAATGTGTAGGAATTCGATTTGTGTTATTATGACCCATAATGTTGTGCTTGTGTGGTAATGTGTGGGTAGTTTTTCGGTGCCCTTTATAAACTTATACCTTAATATTTAATAATTTATTTTATAGAACTTACATGTTTATAATTGTCAAATTATGCTTATAATTTCGAATACAGTTTGTCATACTTTATACAAATATTTATAATTATATCGGATCAATGACTTATAAAGTCTAGCAATGAGACTTATATACTTATAAGACGTTTAACTGGGCGTGTATTTGGAGAACGTATAAGGAGAAAATGCTGAATCATCGTTTATTTAGTTTAGAGATGGTTCAAAGATGCCGATTCCTCATTGCCTTCCGATGTTTGTTGTGAGGATTGAGGTTGATGTATTATATTAATAAATAGATTAAACCTTTGGAAGTGATATGCCGACTATTATATTATAGAGTGGGGAGAGCCGACTTAAATCTGAAGACTGACGCAATGGTAGCGACGTGGCTTCCAACGTTGATGGGTACTGTTTTATATGAATAAATATTTATGAATTTGACTGGTTCATTAGCGTAGTCAGCAGTGTTATCCGAACCAGGATTGTTGGTTCGATTCCCGCCCCGAGTCGGGGTTATTCTTATATACGTAATAGGTATATACGGGAGAAGCCTACGTTGAGTAGTAGACATCCAATGGCTGATATGATGATGATAATGATATATTCATTTGTAAAAAAATATATAATTAAATATGTATATTAGTCGGTCGGTTGTGTTACCTAAAGCACAAGCATTAAATTTTTAACCTTAGGAAGAGACTACCGCTTGTGCATGTTAAACATGTTTATTATATTTATTTATTAATATAATATACTTATATTTGTTTATTAATAATATACTTATATTTATAATATACTTATATTTATTTATTAATCTTACAAACTCAGTATATTAGTTTTGCATTAAGTTAGCATTTTCCGTTGGTTTTAAGCTCTTCAACGTCTCTCATATGCTGTGCTAATACTAATTTTTTCCTTTTTTGCATACTTTAAGGTTGGAATGGATTCAAATCCCGTACGTATTGTAATATTCATATTTTAGTTAAACTAAAAAAATCACTTATTATAATATAGATATTTTCATCTAATTTAGAGGAAAAACAACCCGAAAATCATTCTCAAACCTAGAGAGAATATAGTGTTGTTTATTTTTTTTTATTTTATTTATGTAGGTATCTCGGAATAAAATATAGCCCCTGCATTTCGTAAGTGATTATTTCAGGATTCTTGAAAACCTGTTAATTGAAAAAGATAGATGTAAAGGATAGGCTATAAAACATCACATTATGACAAACGAGTAGAGCTGTAAGTATAAACGCGAATGAAACTACCTGACTCATCTCTTTTTTTACATATTTTAAAACCTTTTCTAATAAAATTATTATTTTGACAGCATAACCTTAACAGAAGTTTTATACCAAATTTTCGGTGATTTCGTACGCCATATGGAGGTTGATCTCTCTAATTTCAAGACGACGCTCACACAAGGTGCAAGTCACTCACGCGCAATCAGGCTTCTTCTGCTTTGTTTCAAAGGACACCGCTCCAGAGAGGCGCCGAACACAGATATAAATAACTAATTGTTAGCTTTTGTTGTTCGAAATGATATTTGGCTAAAATAGTTACTAGAAAAAATACATATTTGTGTTTTATGTGTTATTCTATACTATATTTAAATCTCCAAAACTTCCTAAACTGTAACAACAACAATGTATTTAATTTAATTTAATTTTTTTAATTAGATATTTATAAGTATAAATTATATGCTTCTCATATTCACTGTTTATGTATTTATTTTATATATGTACGCTAATCATTATTTTATGTATTTCTATGTATTAATTTAAGATTGTGTATTGATTGTATTAATGGCAATTTAACTACACTATTTTTATTTGAATCCCACGCCATACTTATAAACGCATAATCTTAAATAATTATCGCAAAGTTGTTTTCAAAAATTGTTAAAAAATTATATTATTTTTATTTATACTAAATAATAATATTAGTTTATTCTTTGTTATTTGACTATTGTCAATCAAATGCATGGTGTGACTACCTGTAAGTGAAATTATGTGTAACTTGTACTCTAAGGTCCAAAATGTGTTAATCCGTAATTGATGACACAAATTAATTATATAAAAATTTGTTTAGAAGAGACAGGTGTTGTTAACATTGAAGTACATCTTAGTTGTCAAGCAATATGTAGAGTTGTCAAATAATTTTTATTCGAGATAGAACTCTATTGAGGGCATGGACTTTTTGAGTACCTAAGTTTATGTATAAAGGTTATTAATACTTCTAAAGTGTATGATTTTAATAAAAAAATGTAATACCTGATACTATTATAGTGTCACTATAGTTTTGTAGAAAACTATTCATCGACTTATTTAATTTGTTGGATGTTGCGTCATGCACGATGTTGCTTCAGATCCTTCTGTAACAATGTTTTCGATGATAATACTGCTCATCAGTACATAACTATAATAATTTCATGGTGATTACATATAATGTAAGGTATCCAAGAGAGGGGATCGAGTTGAACTGGGACCATAATGGACGCCATCTGCAAACTGGGCACCATGAGTTACAATTTCCAATATTGTACATCAATATAGACATTATATACACATATACCTTCAAACAACAGATATCATACGGACAGAATTCTTCATATGAAATATGCTTAAGTCATTATGCGTTATTACCCGACTGCGACAGAAGGAGGGTTATGTTTTTCGAGTGTATGTATGTATGTATGTCCATTTCTTTGGCACGCCCTACAGCCCAAACGACTGGACGGTTTTTGACATATGAGGTGTCGTTGGATTTATCTAAATTGTAGTAGTGACATAGGCTATCTAAATTTTCAAAATGGCGCCCGCAAATGGCGGAATGAGGGGGGGAGTTGAATTTTTTTTTCTTACTGTAGCAATATGGGTATCAAATGAAAGCTAGTAAATTGTTTTATTCTTTTTAGTTTATAATAAGAGTATTTTACGCAGTCGGGTTTTTTTTACTCATCCATTTTGGACTTACATAATTTATGAATTACTAGAAGCTCCTCTGCTATGTCGTAGCATGATGTTACACCTAGATAATCAAGTTTTCTAGTGGAGAATTTTTTTTTTAGAATTGATACAATTGTTTAAAAGTTAATCCACAACAATCGGAAAAGTTTCGCTTTTTATAGTAATATTAGGATTTATTTTAGACAAATTGTAAATAGCTTGGAAAATATAAAAGCGCACGCCTCATAATCTTATTTTTCACAATAAAATTGTTAAAAACTATTAAACCACATCGAATTAGACCGTGAAATTTAATACGGCTGTATTCCTAACTATACTGAAGTGTAAAAAAAAAAGAACTCGATTAGTGAAGTCTCTCGGTCGTTATCGCAACCACATACAGAATCCGCACATACAGACACACGGACGTCCAAGAAAAGAACTTTTTTAAACAATTTTTTTAATTACTTTAAATAACAAAAATGTCATTGAAAGTATAATGAGTGTTAAAAGTAGTGTTTTATCTTAATATATGTGTGTATACATTATTTTACAAGTGCAATATACGATAAATAGAGACTTTTAAGTTCAACGCTTCGCTTATGAGGCGTGAAATAACGTGTTAGTAACAATGATCTTATAAACTATGTTAGTAAGAATTTGAAATAAAAAGTAGCAATAAATAAGAACATTAAAATAAATAAGAGAATTTATATTTACGCAGCGACAATTTAAATAATATAATAATACACATAGTATTAAATAATTATAAATTATTTTGAAAATAAGTTGACGCAGTGGTCACAGCAAGTGCCCGTTGTGCTAGCGATCGCGGATATGATTTTCCGTACTCTACTGCATCAGCCTGTAAACAACCCACTGTTGAGCGAAGGTCTCTTCTCCATATAGAAGAAGGGTTAGAACTTAATTAACCACATTGCTCCACTGCGGGTCAGCGGATAATTTCTCTACCACGAGTAACGATCGTTATCAGGTGTCTATGATAACAACCGAGACCGACGATTTACGTGGCAAGGCACGGTGGGGAGACCCACAAGGACAAGGGTAACCAGACCCAAAACAAATATTTGCACAAATATAAATGTCTGCCCCGAGCGGGTATCAAACTCGCGACCGCTGGCATTGAGTCGACTACTCGCACCACTACACCAGAACGGTCATCACGATATGATCCCAAATCACGACAAATGTTTCCAAAGGACATACAGACGTTTGTCGTGGTCTGGGCGTTTGTGTGTGGGTTGTGTGTTTCCGTACCGCCAACACAGAATTTGATTGTATCGCTGGCCGGAGCGCGAAGCGTCTATTTATTTCAGCATCATTATGATCATCATATCAGCGATTAGATGTCCCCAACAACCTCTAGAGCGACCAGTTTGAAGTAGCCTCCATCCAACGGCTTCCGGTGACTCTTCTTAAGTCGTCTGATAATCTCGCGGACAGCCGTCCGACGCTACGCTTGCCTGTACTATAATTATGGTCTACACTCGAAAAACTTTCTGCTCCATTGGCGGTCAGTTCCACGAGCTATGCGGATGTCCTCATTTCTCCTTCGTTCTCGCAGAAAAATACCAAGCATAGTATCTATTTATTTACTTGGTTTTAATCAATTTAATTTAGTAATTTTGTTCATAACATGTAGTTTAAAAGTTGATAGAAGAAAGAAAATGCTTTACATCACATCTTCATCTCTATAAATAATCTACATATTAAATATCTATACATAATCTATACATATAATAAAATGGTAGGAAAGTCAAAACTTTACATTGAATAGGTATTTTTTTAAAAAGAATACTTGGGGTGTGATCTTCTGTCGATAGCGAAGCCAAAAATATAGTTTTTAGAATTTTTGTCTATTTGTCTGTTTTTCTGTTTGTCTGTATGTATGTCCGGGATAAATTCTACATGGATACTTCTGGCCCTGCATGGATTTACTTTAAATTTGGCACGAATATTATTAAGAAGTCGGGTCAACATATAGGCTACATATTATTACGCTATCACCTACGGGGAACGAGCAGGGAACCTTTATTTTTTCAACTCATTCTGTAACAACGTGTAATCTAATAGCGTTCACGTAGACGACGTCGCGGGCAGCAGCTAGTTTTTCATAAAAACGAATGATTTAAACCTATATGTTTTAGGTTAAGATTGTATATATTTGGTCTAAAGAAATTAACTTGAAAAGAAAGCACATTAATTAGATAGCTCCTTATTATTCTTAGTGTTATGCCAGTAGCCACTTAACTTTCTCGCTTGCCACACAAGAATTTTCTTAACTCATTTAAAGTATGTGACAAGTTGAAACCATTAAGAACATCTAGGTTATCTCCACACTGAGTCAGATTAACATTAAACGTGACGAAGTATCTAATAAACTAACGGATATTTATTAAAATCAATTTATGTGAAAATAGCTTTTTAGCGTGGAAAGAACGCTCACCTTGAAATTTGTTGGTTATACAGTGACCATTCGTTATAAGACAGTCGCCTGTATTGTTGATAATCCGTAGGTGGAGTTGTCTGGCAGTGTCTTGCTTAATCCCCACTCTTGTTTACATATGCCATACAGATGTAGATGTGTGAGTTGTGTGTGTTTCATCTAACTGGGAACTGACGCATATGATGCGTCTATATATTAATTTACTCGTATTTAATGTTTCATTATTATACCAGGTAACCGTCGGGGACGATTTCTCTACCCCTGCGTCACAAAAAAAAAAATGGGGACGATTTCATCTTTCCAATGAAGCTCATAATAATGCCCCGATAAATGTTTCTTTATATAACTAACCTTGTCACCATAAGCATATGTCATCCGATTAGTTTTGATAGGCACTTACAAAAGAAAAACTGCGATAGAGTTCTGTGCGACTGTCGTTACCAGAATGGTGACTTAAGGTAGGGCGGATATATGTAAGGTGTTGAAGACAAATGGCTTTCACTGCACGTGTGTAACCATGGCATTCAATGTTTAAATTTTTTTCTTATACAATAATACATATACATTACGTCTTATGTCTTAGTGTCGTCATTATGTCTAGTTATTTTTTTTATTATTATAGTGTAATAAAAAATAATAGTATAAAGGATAACGTCACTTTGGTTTTCATTCAAAACAATAAACTTGCAGTAAAATAGAAATATCTATATTTGCTAAAATTATATTAAAAAAAGAAAAAAAAACTTTAAGTGAGACAAATAATAGTCATCTTTACTATTTATTATTTTAAAAATCCTCTTTGTCGTCGTAGACAATATGAATTTCCCAATCGGGCAAAAATTTTTTTACAAATTAAACTCACTACAAAGAATACCAATTAATAATATCCATACAATGCATATTAAAGTAATTTTAATATTATACATAATAATTATTTTCATATCTTCTTTTATTATTCTACTATTAAATTATGTTTTAACAAGCCCATCATAAAACTGTTTCCGTTTTATACAGACTATGTTCATATTATATCAGTACAATAATATTTTTAGTAGTGGCTACTACTGAGCTAAGAGAACAGTATACTACTGAGCTATCAAAAAAAATAAAAAGAATGGCAAGTAGACAGTTGAAACAGATTTGATTAACACGCGGGTTATATTTTGAAAAAAAATAACGAAAATAAAAATATAAACGAAATTTGGACGAAATCGGCGCTTATAGAAGTAAAACCGCGGGAAAGAGTATACATACATATAAAGCTTTATTAATAATTTAATATTTCGTGTGCGTTACAGCGGTCTCTTTTATACGAACTGGTACAGTTGCGTACAACGCACAGTCACCGCAACGCGCCGTGTACACGCCCACTAATTCAATTTACATCGCTCTCAGTACGGGGACTATCGAAGAGATCAGTGCTTGCAGCAAAAATATTTAGGTTCTTTAATTTTACTTGTAATAAAGTTATATTAGATAAAATGCCAAATGTTTTATAGTGTAATGTGAAACTTTTAATTAGGAATTATTTTATTCATGATAATGTCATAATGAGATATTTCTCGTGTAAGGTAAATTATACTGTTTAAAGGTAAAGGAGGAAATTGACTGATTCCTTATTGTACAGCTGTAACTGCTGGCGGTAGTCAGAGCTTGTAGTTATAAGCATTTTTTAGAAAAAAAAAAGAATAAACATGTAATTTAGAGAGTCAGTTTCCATTAATTGCCAAAATGTAAAGAAACGTCAACGCTTAGTGCAAGCACCCATATCAACACAAAACCGAAATTTGGTTCTTCAAAGACAAAAAAAACTAAATTTTTTATATCCTATTCCACTTTCTTACCGCCAGTACTATGTATGAATTAATGATCAACGATGATTTGCGAAACAAGGAGGTTGAACAGGCATATTAAATTTTGTAATTATTCTAACAGGCCGGCGGCAATGCTTTCGACTTACGGTAGCCGCTGCCTTGTAATGACGGACCACATAATTGCTTTTATAATAGTTATTTGCTTAAAACAAAACAGATTTCAGACCGGAAGGACATGCCAGATAGGATTATAGACAAATCGATTTGCACAAAATATTTTTTTTTTAATTATTTTTTTTATGTTAGTTGGATAGGCAAACTGGCAGACGTGCCACCTGATGGTAAGTGGTCGACGTCGCCCATGAACATAAACTAGCTTACCTGGAACTAGCCCAGCCAACTCATTTATGTCTTGCCTATCCTGAGACATATGATGTTAAGTCTCGGTGCCAGTAATTACACTGCCTGTCTTGTCCTTCTTTCCGAAACACAGCGAAGCTGTTTCACGGAAGAAACAAGCAAGATGATGGTTTGTGGACCCATGCAGCCGGGAGCAGTGCATAGCGCATCCCTCCCACCGGTAGCAAAAAATACATAAATACATGAGCTAAATTACTAAAAGCAATTATTTTCTATATGTAGTGTAGAACTGGCACTAAGCTGTTTACAGTAATATTATTTAATAACTGTTGCCACTCCTGCAGACTAATTTTAATTTTTAATGTCGTTTGGGTAATGTAAAGAAAATAGTGCGTAGTAGCGTTCAAGAGATAAACAATGATAATATAACTAGGTATCACGTACGGTAAGCGCAAATAGACCGTCATGTATCATTGAAAGTGCAGACTCTGTGCAGATATGTCTAGGAAAAATTTTAGGCACTACATATTATTATAAAACAAAGTCCTCCACCGCGTCTCTCTGTCTGTTCGCGATAAACTCAAAAACTAATGTACGGATTTTTATGCAGTTTTCAATAATAGATAGAGTGATTAATGAGGAAGGTTTAGGTACATACAAATATCACGGGCGTAACCGGGGTTGGCCGCTAGTTATAAATAATGAAGAAAATACAAAACAACAAGATTGAATAATTAACAAACCATTAAACTTATTTTATTGATTCTGAAAATACTATTTTACTAATATTTGCCCATTAAGGATATTTTCGCAGATTTTTAAATAATTTGCTTTAAGCTCGGTTTACCATGTACATAATTACTCGTAATTGATATTTTTATACTACAATATAGGGTTTATAATAATGTAAAATTATATAGACTTGTAAATTAATACACGTAATAATTGAGTATTCCAGTATATATTAGCTATGTTGAACATGCGTACCTACCTACTACCTGCTCTATACATATATCTATTGTCAATTATTTTCTACATTTAGATGTTGCAAAAGCTTATCAACAGTCTCCTTAAAAAATATATATTCGAATAAACCGAATAAAGTACAATACCTACAATGTAATAAGCATCTAGGTGGCTGCAAGTATTATCAGCTTACTAGCTAATGTACATGCTTTATTAGTTTTGATAGTCACAAAATTTGACTCGATTTAACCTCGAATCTAGGCCGCGTAATGACAGTCATTATACCATAGTTCGGTATAACCACAGGCTAATCGCTAACGAGCGAACCATTTTGTGCTGAAACCACAAAGCAGCATTTTGCAAGGCGATATTTGAGGATTAGATGAAGGTATAAGTGGTCGAGTTATGAAACCTTTTTCTACTCTTACTGATATTTGGTTTGTTTTGTACTAGACCTCTCACTCGGTTTCACGCGTGTGGTAATTTATGGCTGTCGTTGCTGTCATTCTTGTGATGAGTTAAGTCTGGATAAAGTTTATTTTTTACGGTAAAAGTTTTTTAAAATCGGTTTCGGATTTTCAGCGATAATCGATCTGTACCCAAAAATGTATGTTCTGGGAGCTGCTTTGCTGAGCTTTGCTCCTTCAGAAATCATATAGACTCGCCACACATTGCTTTAATTTAGGTACTCCCGTACTGATTTTTTTCTTTGTGATGTTATATTGATTTACTTTTCATGCACTGTGTGGCATACGTTAATCCATACATGGTTTTTTTCTGTCTTACAATGTTTCCTCTGTATAATGTTGGTTTTCGAGCCCCAGATATTCGTTTTAAGTCAATAAATTTAAGATTATTAGCATTTTATGTATTATTATTTACTTCAATAACAGTAAAGTACCTACAGATACAATATAAACCGTCTTTCATTACATAAAAAAGTAAATAGCTGCTAGTTAAAGTTTTTCATAATTACTTGATAGAAGTAAAAAAATGATTACAAATCGTTTTAGAAAATTATGTTTGCTTATTATATTGTTTTTAAAGCATTATGTAAATAATAATTTGGTCTGCTTTCCTCGTAATAATCGATATCTGTCCGTAATTGTCTCGGATGGATAGACAAACAGAATATCCGATTGCGGTTTTCTCACTGTCCTATCGGTTATCACAGAACTATGGAATAAATGGAGAAGGCATTTATTATTACTGAATAGATATTATTTTATTGTAACTATAACAGCCTATATGTTCTACAGCTGGGAAATGACTTTTCTTTAATCAAGCACGCTACTGTTCTTCAAATTAATGAAATTGAAAAAAAATTCTGTTTAGACATGCAACTTTCTTTACAATTTCGTTTTCCATCCCTGTCCAAGCAAAATAATGTTTGATTCAATATTCTAGTCTATACTAATTTTCAAAATGTTTATTGTTAATTATTAAGAACCCATTTACTTTTCGAATTCGATAACGTAAATTTATACTGACTATATTTAACATGTCAACAGTTTTCAAAATTTAAACTTTTCAATAATTCCATATAGTATATATCTATGGCTATTAGGTATATCATATCTTAGCTCCAAGTCAGCTATAGCAATCGTGTTACAATATCGGTATATCGATCATTTACATAGAATGGTGGGTTTTAACAGTTTGGTAATCAACTAATTCAATAATGACACAATTACGTCATAATGACAAAATGACACCAAGCAATCTTACACTGATCGATACCTTGCTGTTGATTCCTACACTTCAGTTGATACCCTACCTTAACACTGATTGACTGATAAAATAATTTTACGTGATAACGTTATAAGAAAACATTGAAAAGAAATTGCATACTTTTATGAATTGAATTGAATTTTTAACACTGAGTTATCATTATATTGTATAGTACAAAGAATGAGCTAATTCAATTAATGACAACTTTTTCCGATAAATTATATTATATTTATATTTGCACTCGTTAATTCAAATATGTCATTACTTAAATTATACAGATTAATTACAACTATCAATGTGCTATTAACAATTTATTTACAACTTATATACATCTTTGATACGAGTATTTAGGAGCCTCCAATCTGACAATGAGTTATTGTTTTTCATCCACGAGCCGAATGCTTAGGCCGATCGTGCCTCTCTATCGCTTATTACGCGCTCTCGCTCGCGACACGTGACACTTATTCGTGCGTGCAGCCGGCATTCATCGATTTACAAGACGTTATCACGTCAAAAGAAATAAGAAACTCGTGAAGATCTTTATTTTTACAGATCGATGTAATTCTTGTTGTTACGTTGATTGCGACGCTCCGCACGCTTGCCACCGCAGGCCATTATTGAGCTGCTCTGCGTACTTTGTTTGCTTTGCATTTGATTGACTTCGGTCGATCTTGGCTATTGTGAGCACGTGCCGGCTGTAAGAGACGGTATTTGAAGTTCTAGTTACAAAAACGTACTTAAAGTATTTGAATTGACTTATATAGTTTATTTTTATAGGAGTTTCACGTAAATACTTCTAGTATAATGGCGTAATATTTCTCTTCTCTTTTTCTTTCTTTAGTAATTAATTAAAAATTTAATGTGTTAATAGTATTAATAAATAAATAAAAAATAGCGTGTGTGCGGAGTACACATGTCAGAAGTAGAACCTCATTGGCAAAGTCAATTTACAATTTATTAATTAATAGTTAATAGATGTCAGAGATGAAAGAGGTGATAAAATTTTTTTAAACAAATATAACCTTAAAATGTATAATATATATATATATATATTAAAATGATATCAGCTAGTAAATTGATGCTTAGACCTTTAAAAATAACTAATATTGATAACATTACATTATATTTATAATATGTAATGAATAATTGTTATTTTTTCATCTACATAATTATGTATCTTGTATAAGTATTAGTATGTAGACATTAGTATGTAAGTTTATTATATAACTGCTCAACCTACATACCCGTTTTCTTTTTGAACTCTTCTTATCCATTTGGATTGTTTGGAAGAAATGGCTAATTATAGTTATATATTTGTGGTTTGCGATAAACAATAAAATAAATAAATAAATAATTTAAAAAATATGTACCTCTTATTAAACTAAAAGTTTAACCTTTATTTTAATCTCCAATAGTATTTTGTGTTGGTGATGAATCAAAGTTTTTAATATCAATTAACTACAAACTTTAAAGATAAAATATAATAAAATAATAAAAGCAATTTAAAAAACCTTAGGTATGTCAACATGTCAAATATCTTTAAAATGGCGGCCTGGCGGGATATTTTTTTCTCATAATTATATAAGAGAGACGAAAGTTATAAATTAATTTATTTCACTATGCTTTTTTATCCGTCCTTTATTCTGACACTCATACATGACGCTCATATCGTTCTTGTTCATTTTAACGTTAGTAATATAAATGTTGATATTTAAATCCCTATAGAGACATCAGTTGAAAATACCATTACTTAAATTTATTTATTATATCCAGTTTTTTATTAAAATTAACAAAATAATTTTGTCGAAATACGTTATTAGTAACGTGAATCAGCTGTAGTTGTTACAGATTATTAAATGATCGGACACACTTATAAAACTACACAAAGACGATTCGTTCTTGACCATGCTATTTTTATTTCAAACCAAATAACATTTATGATAATTTATGTAAAGATATATATTAGTTATATATAGTTTTTAAAATAGGTATATCTATTAAGTCCATTAATCCAAATAAAAATAATTTATCATTTTTATGATAACAATATTACCAGCCACTAATTCAACTTACGATATATTTAGTTACGATATCTGCTGAAAGTCTAGACGCCATTTATTGTCTGCAGACGTTCCAATTTCAAACGAATTCGAATCGTGTTCCTTTTAAATGTCATTCGTGTGTTGACTCGGCGCGTGCCCGCTAATGGAAAGCCTAACCGAATGTTTCCTTTCAAAAAATACCTAAAGGCATTACAAACTATTTTCAGACTTATAGTATTAATTATAAAGATTAAATTTACTTGTGTTTTCCATAAAATAGGATCACATAATTAATGTTTCGCAATAAGGTTATCAGGCATCAATATTCGGTTTGTTTCGATGTACCCATATTAAGTTTCCAGAGTGTTCGAATTAAATTAAACATTACATACGTTATGCGAGTTGAAAATCGATTAATGACAATCGATTTTATATATCGATATTTCATGAGTATTGGCCGAATATTGTCGATAGTTTTCTTTCTATTATGAATTCAATCAGCATAAATTATTTTTAATTTGGCCGGCGGAATTCAATGACGGGATTTGTTGACCGTAAAACGATGATTCGTTCTTACGATCCCTAGTTGATTATGATTAATATATATTTTTTGTTTATATTTAATTTAAAATCGATAGGCATGTTGGAATTGGATAGAATAAAATGTTGTGTAAACTTTTAACTTTTTAATTTATGTTTGTATCTTGATATTCTGGTTAACTTAACTAATTGTATCTATTGCAGCAATTATTATTGATCTCTATCTCTCTCTCTATCTCTGATAATTGATAAATTATTTATTATTTAAATTATTTTGAAATAGTACTTAAATTTATAATATTATATCATATTATTAGTATTACCTAGTTGATTGTTTTTTTTTTTAGTTTTCTTACGGCTGAATTTTTAAATTGCGTAATCATATTATATAAAATTAAAAAAAAAAACAAATTTAATATCGAACCATTAGAAAGATAATAACAGAAGTTTTTAAAGAAATAACATTATTACATTTTTTTTAAATCGACTCTTTCTTAATACATATTTATTAGGATATAAAGGGAAAGTGGGGTAAGACGAAGTACCGAGTATGATATTTCCTAATTAGTCAAAAGCTTATCAAATATATTTTTGTATGTATTTACTCTAATATTAGTGCTACATATTGTAAGCCATTTTATAATCTCAAAATATTTTTTAAGTGAGTAGGAAATAATTGAATGTGGTAGACTTAAAATAATTACAACCTTTACAACCTTTTTAACCATTATTTGTTAAATAGCAACAAGCAATGGAATCTCATTTTATAGCTAGTATTTCATTTTATTTGGTATTTCGTTAGCAATTTATACACACACGTCACAAATAAAAGCAACACAAATTCGTATAAATATAAATAGGAGGAATCGCTCTAATTATACAAATATACAGAAAAAAGCGAAAAAATACCCAAACAGTATTTAAAAAGTGTAAAAATAAGATATTTTGTAAAACTAAGAGAATGAAATCAAAGAAAAGATCAAAGCAACAGCAGAAGAACAACGAACGAAGAACAGCAGTAGAAGAAGAACAGTAGGTGGAAGAATTATATAGAAGATATCGAGTCTATACTTTATACTAAGGTCTATGTCAAGATCTATGGTTAAGGTCTAGACCATGTCTCGTGAAGGTTGGATCACTTATTAATGCTGTCGAAACGGCTGAGTGCGGTTGTGCCGGTGTGAATGATAAAGACAAAGACGGTACATATTTATCACTCACCGTGAGCCATCTTACCTCTAGAGTAGGGTTCAAAGAGTACTTTTTTAATTTAATTATTTTATTAAGATTTTATTTTATTTTTCTCCCTAATTATTTTTTCCAAATTATTTTTCATTATTTTTTTTATTCTGTAGATAACAATCCTGGATTATTTTGTGAAAAAACAGTAAATATCCTGTCTTGCCCCACTTTCCCCTATTTTGTAAGATATGTCGTAAATAGTATAAATTAATTTCCCTTGATGAAACACATAATGACGTTTTAAATTAAAGAGCAACAAATTATAAATTTAATTTTATAAAAATTGTCCGGTTTTTTGTTCTTTAATTGAATGAATGTGTTATATTTAGCAATAAATAAACTAAATTAACCATTTAAACATAAAAATGCAAAACAATTACAATCGGGTAAAGGTTTTTTTGCTTGTATATTTATTGTTCTTAAGGTTTCGTTGATTTCATAAAATAATATAACTGTAAGAAATGACCATCCTTTTGTTTGTCATAAAATATATTTTGTAGAAAGGTTATTGAACTGTACCTAATTAAATCAATACCTAAAATTTGTAATTGCCTTCAATGTTCTACTACAGATAAACTCAGTAGCTAAGGCTACTAAGAGCTCACGAGAGAAACATTAGTAATTAATAAATGATAAAGCATTGAATTAATGAACGTGGAATATATCGCAATTTATCTGCGAAATCGAATCAGAAATTATAAGATCCTCAAACGAACGAAGGTTGCTGACATAGCCCAGCGGATTTGAAAGCTGATATAACAGTTGCCAGGACACATAACTCATAGAACTGACGGCTGATGGAGTTAAAAGTTTCTCGAGTGGAAACCACGTACCGAAAATCGTAATTTCGGATGGCCGTCCACGAGATGGACAGACGACTTGAGGAGAATCACCGGAAGCCATTGGCTGGAAGCTGTTTCTGTTGAAGCTGTTTGATGTTGGTCTATAGTGGAGGCCTACGTTCAGCAGTGGACATCCGATGGGTAATATGATGATGATGTCGTAATTTTATTTGGTGCTGATTTTATTTGTAATAATAATTTAGTAGTATATTACATAACACATTTAAATTCTTTTTTTTTAATGAGTTGCTTGCCGAATATACCCAAAAATGCCTTTTTTATCGCAGGGGAATCCATTTACGGATGATATCCAGGATGCCCGGGTCGGCAGTCCTAGACCTATGTCGGACCCGGCACTTTGGGAGTGGAATACCGTACTAAACCCCTGCGGGAGCCTTCAGCCGCTTTAATTGGAGGGATCCCTCCAGCGACAGGCTGGCCTCGGCGAGAAGGCCAGACTTCTCCTCCATGGGGACTGTCCGGCTAACCTCAGAACAGTCCCGACGATGCCGTGTCTAGCAGGATCAGGTTCCCATCCCGGCCCGACACGGGCACAAGGGCGTTACTGGAGGCGCATTAAGTAGCGCCTCCTACGCACCCCCATTCGTCGCCCGCGGAACCCAAAAATGCCTAGAAAATTCATAATAGAATCTAGATTTCGAACGGATAGTCACACGATAGTCGATACTACTTACAATATGTAACACAAATAACAAGACGGATTTGTGTCAATATAGATGGTTTTTAAACCTACTTGAATAAAGTATGTTTTCAATTTAATTTTCTGGTACTTTAAAAATAGCTAATTAACTAAAACTTAAGTGTTAATTCACAGTAGAGTAGTGTGATTTATTCGAACTTCTTATATTTAACCAATTTATAAAATGAGGTAAGTACCTACTGATATGAGATTTCAAGAATCAAAACTGTCAACCGATTTGACAAGAATAAAAAATCAGACAAAGTTAAACCACGCTTTACATATATGGTACCTAATGTATACATGTAAATTCACATTCGCTTTGAAAAATATAAAAATAAAATATTATTTTTAGTTATAATGTATTTTATGACTTGGTATTTATTATATAATTTTTTTATAATTTTAAATAAAAATATATAAAATTCAAATATATAAAATAAAAAAGTAGAAAAAAATCTATTATTTCTTCTAATAACATATAGAGTTTTATGTACCAAAAATGATTAATTACTTTAACGAGATTATAACGAGTTGTTTTAAGTTGAATCTATACACAAACGACTTTTTTAACAAAGCACGTAAAATTATTATTTTAATATTAATTTATTTTTTAATATTTTTTTTAATATTAATAACTGAAACATCCATCCTATTAGATCCAGATAAAGTACTAAAGGATTTTTTTTGTTTTAAATTTATTACAATTAATTACGACTTTTAATGGGAATAAAATTATCACTACTATTAAACTGAACTTGAGCATCCTACACATATCTGTATCCACCTACTGAGTAAAGACTTCTCCATATAGGAGAAGGATTGGTGCTTAATCCACCACGCTGCTCCACTACGAGTTGCCAGTGGATAATTTCTATACTAAAAGTAACAATTGTTATCCGGTGTTGATGATAACAACCGAGATTGACGGCTTTACACGCTCTCTAAGTCACGATAAGGAGAGTCACAAGATCTTATTACTATAATTATTAATTAAATTAGTATTATCATTTACTTTACAAAAAAAAAAAAAATCTACATAACTTTCCAGACATTTTTGTCTCAAGACAATTTTGTCGTTAGTGTATAAGGAATAACGAAATAAACAGGAAATTTGGATTCGTTAATCGATTCCATTTCCCATCCCCGCCCATATGTTACCATTAGTGATAACGAGACGTTTACGACTCGATCTAATGAACGTCATATATATTCGGGCCATGCACACGGTGTTGCCAGCTCTTTTATATTTGCTTTGTTATATAAAAAGTATTAAAAAAATTATATTAGTTAATATTTATTTATTTATTCTTTATTTCATAGTTAAGAAATACATAAAATAAGAATAAAAAAAACATACAAAATGCAAAGGCGGTCTTATCACTGATAGTGATTTCTTACAGACAACCTTACATTTAATAAGTATATTAGACATTTAAAATATAATAACATAAATCAATGAACATAAGTTATACACTTATACCTCAATAATAAAACTTTATGTATCTTATTATGTAGCCTATTATATACAGTATATTACAATACACTAAAAACATACATATATAATACATAAATTATTATAAAAATATTATAACGCAGACTTATTAATTATTTGTATGATAATTATTTTCTAAAAATAGTAAATAAATATCATACAAATAATTAACGATATGTAGATAAATAATGTTTTCTGACAGCTCGCTTAAAAATATTTATATTTTATTTTTAAATGTATTTCATTTTCAATTAAATGTAGTAAGTCCTTCGCAATTTTACTTGCATTGATATTTATGGCTTCTTGCACGGTTTTATGAGTCGTAGCGTAATTTTTTATGAGCCGTTTTCTTCTAGATAATGTAACTTTCCAGTGGTGAAAGAATCGTTAAAATCGATTCAGTGCTTTCAGTGTTTATTGATTTTATAAATAAACAAATGTTACCAATGTTTTTAATGTCTTTATTATCGATATAAGGTACACCTGAATACTGGATGTACAAAAATGAAGGGACAGTTGATTCTTCGTATAGACGAGGACGACAAAAATCTTAACCTATTAAGGTGACCCATAAAACACGTGACTCGATATCAAACAGGTTCAAATCAGGGATTACATAGCCGAATCTTTATTTTGTAAAAAAATTGCGACAAATATATTTTTCAAACAACAGTGAAAGAGCATCGTGGATAAAGCGCCAATGTTTCTCTTTATTCGGAGAAAATGACAATTAAACCTACTACAGTTTAATACGTAAAGTAACCAAGTATCCGTTTTAGACACACGCATTCTCTAAACATGAATCAGTGGAATTTCACTAATTTTATTGGACTATTTAATTTTTATCAATGTGAGAATCGTACCACACAGAACTAGTGACTATTCAATGTATGAATATGTGAATATCAGAGTTCAATGATTTGATCATTGAATATGTGTGTTAGTGATTTAAGAAAGAAATTCACTGATATTTAGTGAATACAATTTCACCAACGTTATTAATGAAAATTTCATTGTTTCGTGTTTAAAGAACAAACATGGACATCAATATGTAGTTAACAATAAAATAGAATAAATAACAATCATGATTTATATAAAACTTAGATTTCGATTAATACGAGTTAATATTAATTTTCCCATCAAACAGTCGACCGCTTGTTCAACTAATCAATGTATTGGGCCATAAACGCTTCATCGTAAATAATTTCCCTATTAATTGGCACTATATTATAGGAAACGTTATTGCTTTCATTATTTATGAAGCGCTGTTTATTTAAAAAAGGTAAAAGGTGACGTAGTGTGTCATAATTAATATCAGCATAATAATCTTACATTTCAAAAACCTTGTTAACAATAGGTATTTAGTAGAATAACATAGTATAACTACAAGTTTTTAATTTTTTGAACGCGGTAATGTAAGAATTTGTGAGTTTGCGTTATAATATTTTTATAATAATTTTTTTTTTATCAAATTAACCCTTTCGCTACCAGTGACTCAGAAGAAAAACCGATCAGATCTTATAAACAACTGTAATTATTATACGTGCAGTAAGACTTGATACAATAGTTATAATAAGTTGTTAATGAACATCCGCTACATTTTTGTGACACCGGGCCCAGTAATGAAAATCGGGTCGTCACATGTATGTGATGCTGGTAGCGAAGAGTTAATGAACAAATGAAGCGCTACACTCTCAATGATCCCCATAACGGTGAAAATCTGCTATTGGGGGTCCAGTAATCCACGCAATATTAACGTTAAAAGCAAAGCGTAAGCTCTTTAAAAATATTTATCATGAACGGAACCGAACCTGCGACCGCTAGCGTAGCAGCCAATGCCATGTGACCGCTGCGCCAAACCATCGTCAAGGCAGCCTGTCTGTTGAGGTCATGCACAAAGTGGTATTTCTAATCTCTATATAATAATATATTTGTATTATAATTTAATTTAAAAAAAAAACGGGTACATATCACGTCCATCTCGTCGTGTCCACGGATCATATAACTTATAAAAAATATCGATAAAAATCATCAAAAAAATATATATCGTGGTATGTACCTACCTACATCTTTTTAACATTAAAAAAATGTTTGAAAACGGCGAGTGTCTAAGCCTAAAAATGTATTATAATTTATAATATTAAAATCTTACCATCCTATTTTTTTTGTTCTCTTTCCGAATTTAGAAATATTTATTTATAAATATATATAGTATCTAATTAAAATACATAACTGTGAAACTCTCAACCTACGGACCTACCTATGATTAAATTTTATTCTAAGGCAAAATTCCGAATGTTAGCCAAATACTTTTATTTTTGTGTATATATCTTGCAAACAGTATCGGGCACAAATTATGTTATAATAATAAAATACAAACATTCTCAAGAATCCAAAGATATTTGCAAAGAAAACATATTTATTTTAAAATATAATGCACACAATAACCGATCCTTTACAACAAAAAATACATTTCTTTGTAAACTAACCACATTAACAAAACGGGTATCCATAATACGGAGCCTGCACTGCAAAACCGCGGAATAAATGAAGTAAATTGAAACAGCGAAAAGCTTATTAAGACTCGCAAGCATTAAACCGGCGCGTATTAATATAATTTAAATGGAAACATCCCGTCGTTCTTCTAACAAAACGTCTTTATATGTTCACGTTATTTACGACACGCAGTAAAACCTCTTATAAGATCGCTGAATAAACGTTAGGCAGACTACGCGCCAACCTGACTGCTCGCGTAAAAAAAATAATAGTAGTGACGTCCATATTATCGTGGTTATCGATAATATTTTAAACATTGTTATATACCAATCATTTAAACGATGAATAGAAACGTAATAAATACTAAATAGGTGATATTGAAAAGTGACATCCAATATCGGGTTATGATGAACGATTGTTCTCGTTAGCCCGTCGTGAGAAGTAAATATTACTGTTTATAATTATGTCAGCTCGTAAAATCGATATCGATAGATCGGCTCAACACTAACCGATGCGCTTGCGTCGGTCACAGTCCGTTGTTGGTCATAAAATGCTACGCTAACCGCCATTACCATCACAAAGGACGCGTGTAATTGTTTGTCAAATAAATACTAATAAAAATTTGATATTTATTAAACGTGATTTTAAAATAACCCCGCATTGATTTTCATGTATTCTTGATAGCTGATCACATGATTATATCTCTGCTTCTTTCTGGATATGTTTATAATTTTAATTTTTTTTCTTGAGTTAGTCGTTCGTCATTTTCGTGGTTGATCATTTCAACATTTTACCCAATACAGCTAATATTATGGTTTATTGACAAAGTGATAATACAACCTTACTTTTAAATTTTTACTTTTGTTAAGTGTATGTATTTAATATGGATTTGACTACAATTATTCGTGATACTTATGACTGCCTTTGAGATAGGACCGTACGTACGCTCACAGAATATGGGCGTAAGGTAACTTACTCTAGCTGTGTTTCGTCCGGTGAGTGAAAGAACCGGAATCCCCTGTCCTTTCTCATCCTAAGCTCCACCTATTCCTCTTTATCTTTTAGCCAGCAATACATTTGTGGCTCTCATTAGAATAGCAACCTAAAAAACGTTTTTAAAAGGCAATGATTTTTTAACATAAGGTGATTCGTCTACTAGTTTTCTGGTTATGACCATACAATTTATCATAAAAATCGAAGTGTCATTAAAAAAAAAAAATACAAGTTGCCGACATTTTTTTTTAAATAAAATTATAAACAAAATCTGTAATAACAAACTTTGATGCATTGCTTGTAGCACGATTGCCCAGTCAAGTATACATAATTTAAAAATTATCTAATTTTACAAATTGCACGTCCTAGCTTCATTCCGACCGCAGGTCCTGGGTCCTAGGTCATGTAATTAGCCCACGTTCATATCCCTTCACCTGACCTTGCAGGTAAATTGGTGATGAGAGCGTAAGGTGACTCCCATGAATCATGGTTTATAATCCTGCAGAGGTTAACATTATGTGGCAAATAATTACATAAATATTTATAAATATAAGTAGAAAAATACTAATTTATGAGGATTTTTGTGATGTAAAATAACGATTTTTTAAGATTTAAAGCTAATTCAAATATTGTTCTTATTTACTTAAGAATATATTTCTCTAGGCCAGTATACAAACAAATGTGTCTTGTTGTTCTACCACCGAAAAGTTAATTAACAGTAGTTACTGATGGCTGTTCGTTCGCTTTTTATAAACAACTATTTATTTACCTATATTAAATTATATTCTACACTCATAAAATATGTAACTTCTCAGCAAAGTTTTTAACGGCTCTAGATTAAGCAAAACTATTGGTTGCGTTAGTGAAGCAAAAGTAATATCATTAACAAATCATGTTTTTTTATAAAAATGGACCCAAAATCGACGAGTCGACCTAACACACGTATAATTACATTTTACCGTACAATACTTTCTACTGATTTTTTTTAATCGTTAAAAAGAACATGGTTTTGTAATACAAGCCCATTGTCACTATTTGGGCACATAATCTTAATAAGTAGATGACAAACAGAAGATAAAATCTGAGACTCATTGATTTTTACATTTCTTAAAATTTCTTCGTGTTCTTGTAATATTCAAGCAAAAAACATACTATAGAGAGTAAGCTTATAAAGGTTTGTATAAAAATGAAATTGTATTATTAGTCTTTCGTTATAATAATAATAACTCTTTATTGTACAATAAAAAAAAAGCAACATAACATACAAAAAAAAAAAATAGGAAATAAGTACAAAAGGCGGCCTTATCGCTAAAGAGCGATCTCTTCCAGGCAACCTTAGGGCAGAGGAAATGATATGCTAATGGTATAGGTGTACAGTTTTATTTTATAACATATACAATACATATAGACAATAGAAAAAAATATGTAATTATTTAATAAATATATATATAATGTGATGAGAATAGATGTATGCATAAAAAATATATCCTTCCACCTTCCACTGTTCTATTAATATTATAAATCTGAAACTTTGTGAGAATAGATTGGTGGGTGTTTGTTACTCTTTCACGCAAAAACTACTGAATCGAAGTTAGGCGGGCTAAATTAAAAGGCGCGAGTACCTACTTGATTAAATAAATTGAAAGTTCGTACGGGACTTGTATCATTTATGAAGTAAATTCTACGAAAGCAAAGCCTTCGTCTCTAGAAGACCCTTCTAGGTAAAATCGGGTGAATATTTTTTTCATTATAAACCTAGTAGGTACAATGACAATGAAGAGGACATAAGAATATTGACCGAACGAAAGTTCGGTTTCGGTTTCGGTTTCGGCCAGTTTCGGCCAAAAAATGGCCGAAACTTTCGGCTGCATTGAAACTCGAGTATTGAACTTTATTTGTTCTTTATCGGTCAACGCGTTTGATCTCTACAACGCCACAAAGGAACGAACATACATACATAGATACATAGGCTGATAAACACATTATCATTCTTCGTGTCGCGCAGTCGGGTAATGATAAACACATTACCCTTCTTTGCGTCGCGCAGTCAAGTAAAAATACACTAGATTTTAGTTGTTAGTTACAATTGAAATTTTAAATATGTTTAAGTAAGATTCGGTTTCGGTTTCGATCGAAACTTCTAGCAAGGCCGAAAGTTCGGTTTAGGTTTCGGCTGTAAAACCTGTTTCGGTCGGACTCTACATAAGAACAATGCGTACCTTATGGTTACGGAATACAACTATTGTTATTATTTGACGATGTGTTGGTACAGATGTCAAGGAATTGGCTGATGCACTAAAGGTAGCAGGTACAGTAAGAAGTAGGTTCGATGCCCACACATGTGAAATGTTTGTATATAGGTCATATATATGCTTGTCATGTCCTGGGCATTTGTGTTGTATGTATATTCCGGACATGCCCAGGGCGTTGAATGTGATTTAATTAAATAATTTATTTATTTCAAAAATATTACAAAACGAAGTGATAAATTCTAAGATTAAATCAAATTTCACATAAGTTTTGTTAAATAAATAAAAATACATTATTTATAAAAATAATTTTATTCATAACTTTATATATTTTACATTTTTGTCCAAACAATAATATTATGTAATTACAAATGTTAGTAACTAAGAAATAATAATTGAGATATAATTATAACAATAATTAATTATTATTGATGTGTCAATTTAAAAAAAAATTATAAACAAAAAATAATAATAACTAAAAAAAATATTTTCTTACAGTTAAGTGGGTGTGTTGGTTTCTTTGTTTGCATATTCCAAAGTTCTAAGGCTTCTCCTAAAGAATAGAGTTTAATACGGAACATTGTTTCAATGCGCATCGCAGTTTTAATAATGACAAGGGACGCGTAGCCATCAACAAAAGAAATTTATGTACATTTTTTTTTATTCAACATCGTTTAAGTAAAATGTCTAATAAAAGCGAACAAACTTAGACATTGTTCACAAAACTATGGCTACATCTATGTTATAAAGCGATGACGTTGAACGTATGACATTGAAGCTTTAAAGTTGCTTTACTAGGTTTGGATAATTTTATGTCAATTTCATATAGGTACCTTAGTAATAAAAAATCTAACATATAAGCACCTGTTCATGTATTTACTCTGATATCACAAATTAAGACCTCTTTTTAAGTAGTAATGAGATTTTTTCCATGGAATTTATACCATAACTGAAACGGTCACTTAATAAAATTGTATATTCAAATATGCACCTTGAACTATTTGATATAGGATTGACATTGGCTTATAACATGTAAAGTGAAAAAACGTTCCGAGCATTTTGTTGACAACTGGTATTTTGTCTCTTTATTACGAGAGTTGCCTTGGATCAATGGTAGAAAGAGATACGATCCCAGCCGTAGGAATGTTTTTTGAGTACACGTGAGCATTCCAGTTTGTATATAAATTCCTTGGATTATTTCTTTTAAGTTATATAAATACTTTTTTTATAACACTGGATTTTTTTTGTTGAATATGAATGATTTATTTCAAACATTAGAATTTTTAATAATTAAATAGGCACGTCAAATTTGTGTGATTTTTACTGAGATTCAGATATATTTATTTTAATATACAATTTATTTAATACATTTACTAATTAATATACAATAATTATCATGTCTTCAAGCTATCAACAGATCAAATCAGCTCTTTGCCTTAATAACTCCAATCGCAATTCGTGTTCTCGTGCAGCTAATCTTAAAGCGGCTATACTGGAACTCCTCACATCTTCTGATAAAGTAGGTAATGTTTCACTTCCCGGAGAAATCGGGGGAGAAAGGGAAGAAGCCGGCGATCGGGTAACTTCGGGTGATAGTCGGGATTGTTCGGGCGAAAGGCGAGGGGGTTCGGGTGCGGTTAAATTAGCGAAAAGAGAGTGGAAATGGGCAGGTGAGGTAGCGTAGAGTGGGGGTCCAAAAAGAGGTGGTCGTGATAATGGTGGTAGGTACTGTGCTCCGAATAGTGGTGAATTTGCGTACCTATTGGAAGAAAAGAAACAAAAAATATATAACATTGACTTTTAAGATTCTATAAATTATAGTAAGAGTTTATTTTATTGAAAAAAAAAAACCAGCGGGACAAAAATGGTATTCAAATAATTAAAATTTTTTACTCGCACCACTACACCAGAGCGGATATGGATATGAGATGTCATACGAGTATATAAGAAGATAAATACATAAGTTCGAAAAAGATATTAATATAACTTACCTAAACGAAGCCAAAGCACTATCAAATGGTTTCCTCAGTCCAAAGCCGAGCTGGCCAAGCGTGTGTGGCGGTACAGGAAGACTTGGTGTTGGTAACGGTTGCCCACCGTTCAAATACCCGCTGTACGGGTGCGCGTGTGGACCCACCTTTTCTTGCTTCCTCCACTTTGCCCGCCGGTTTTGGAACCATACCTGTTTAACAACATAAAAAGTTGAAGTTAGATCTAATCATTTTTACCCAAAAGCTTGTCTGTATTATTTGTTATTATTTTTGGTTTTATTTTATTCTTTTTTTGTATAGTTTGGTCATTATAATAAATAATAAATAAATAAATATTAACCAACAATCACACCACGTTAACCTAGCCCCGTGTTAAGTTCGTAAGAACTTGTGTGATAAGAACCGGTGCAGACATCTATATTCGTCATACAAATTATCTGCACCTGGCGGGATTCGAACCCGCGACCGCTGGGTAAAGTGTCCAGTTACCTGACCACTCGACCAGCCGGCCGTCGAATGAAATTGAAATTATTGAAATGAAAATTATGTGTCCGCAATGTTTGTGATGTCCCAAATAAATATATTTTTACTTTTATTTTATTACTTAATATATAGTAAAATATATATACTTTGGCTAATATAATAAATATAATTTGATATATTTCTAATATAGTTACATTAGTAAATATCAAATTTAATATAAATTTCACAAACGTATTACTTTCTTGACTAAATTCGTCCCCAAAACGTTCTGTATATGCTATATTTTAATAGATAGCTCCTGTCTTAATAAAAATCATTCATGTACCTAGTGAAAAATAGATTTTTTTCACAAATAAAATTTGACTAACAAAAAAAATTAAATAAAACAGATATCATTAATCCTAATACTAGAAAACATCGTTCAATTTTTAAATCAAGTTTGTTCAAAAAACAATCAAAGCCATTTTAGGTAAAGAATTTATATTTTAATAGTGTCAAATAATAGATTAATATTATAATAACAGTTACGAGTATAACGTAATCAAAAAAGGTTGTACAATTTATTACACCTAATTGCTCCTTCATACCTATATTGATTGTAACTTGTCGGTACATAATCAGAGCTCGCCAATCTAATTTACCCATTCTGGGTTAACAATTTTATAATAATTTATATAAAATTAAATACTGGAATCCAGTCATAAACGCTGTAAAACAGTATTAATTAAACCATAAATAACTAAATAACACAGAAATGTTACATTATGGATAAGCCAGTTTTTGTTAAGGAGAAGGAAATGTTGCTATCACGCTTATGACCTTACGCTAGTAAACTGTTTAATTGATGTTGCCGTAATATTTCTCTACCTTTTAGTTTACAGTCCAATCCATAGTAAATTTTAAGACTGTCTGTGTGTGTGTATGTGTGTGTGTGTGTGTGTGTGTATTGATTATTCTAATTTATGTAATAAAAACGTGGCTTAGGTAAGGTTATTATTAGACTTTAAGACGAGCCAAATGAAAATAGTGTAATATAAATGATTTTATTATTGTACTAGGTAACGATTTAACGATTTGAAATAGATTACAAAAACACATAATAATCAAAATATTGACATACATTTTTTTACTTTGTTTTTACTTTTACTTTTTTTTACTTTTGAAAGGTTAAAAGTTTTTACAGTAAAAATAAAATATCGATCGTCCACGTAGACCATCTTAGGCCTCAATTAATGCAGACTGATAGCTCTATAGCACTGCGTGATATAAATTTGCAATATTTTTTTCAGATAATTCTAGAATCGTATCTTAGTATAAATAAGTTAATATAATTAGGACCGTATACGGAATCGATAAATACGTTCAAAGCAAGAACCATTCTATTATAAATGTACATGTTGATTTATAGGTTATTTGTAACACGTAATATATATCTTTGATGGTATATTTACGATAATGGCTGTGTGGGTAAATAATTAATAAATAATAACTGTTAATGACGAATTAAATAAAATAGTTATTGTTAATATTTAAATTAAAAATTAAATATCTTTGCATTTAATTCTTAATTGATAATTATATTTATGATTATTAATTTATAATAATGTGAACGCTATTTTTCGCTTCTCAATATTTATGCTTGAAGTTCCGAAAAAAAACTTTCTGGCATTCGAGGGAAGTTTCTGGAACTAGAATATTATATGAATTTTAAATTAAATATTCTAAAATTCGATATCAAATAAATAACCAATACTAATATAAAATATAATTAACAGACATACCATTCGATTGTACAGATAACAATTTTCAATCTTCAAAACAGTTTGTAAAATTATAGCGACGTATAAAAATACATTCTTAATCTGAATAAATTATTAATAATTTAATCTGTATAACGTATAAAAATACATTTTTAATCTGTATAAATAACAACACTCCGACTCTACTCGGTTAATTAAATGGTTAAGTCTTAATGAGGTCTAGCTTTTTAATCGTACATTACCGTCCGATGTCTTTAGAATATAGATTGATTGATTGACATTTTTGTGCTAGCAAGTTTGTTGATTCTTAATATAGAATGAACTAATAAATTTACTACTGGATTGTACCTACATACGCTTTTAAATAGATGTACCTACTAAATCGTATCTATTTTAAGTTTTTAATAATTTCCATGAATACAGTAAAGGAACTATTGTCAGTTTAAGGGCTAATCTTTTCTTGGTAGTACGGGCAGTTTAAGCAACAATTCTATAAAAAGCTTCCTAGAATTAAAGCTTATTCTTTCAAGCATCTTTTCCGTTAACGCCGGAGAAGAGATTAATTAAAAAAATGTTAGTCTTAGTAGATCAGATTTGAACGTGCAATTTTTGTTTTAAATGTTATTGTTTACCTTTATATAATCCAAATTAATTCATCTACATATACGGAAAACAAATAATTTACACATGGAAATATACCAACTGTAAGGATATATTATTATCCATTCTGTGATTACGTCTCAATGATTGTATTTAATGTTACTTACGTAGTTGATATCAAAATAAAATCCGAAGAAATAATTGAATAAGTTGTTAAATATAATTACGAAAATACGTAATTAATGCATTAAATAACAACATTACAAATGCATTTGTTAAATTAAATCTGACTCATAGACCGCAATGCAGCACTCGTGCATCATTACGTCGGTATAATCAAATAATCTTTAGTTACAAAGTTTTGTATTTTTATGACATTATTTGTCATACACACAGTTCTAATGTGTATTATTAAAGCCCCTATCGACCTCAATATCAAGTCACTTTGTTTAAATAATGTTTATTAGATAGGTACTATGAACTATCCTTGACAGATTTTGAACTTGACATTGTCGCTGCTTCGCTATTACGAGTCTTACATAATGTTTTATCCACACCTTCTTCAACAAAAAGGCTTTATTTAGGCAAGATAGTTGCAAAGTATGGATATTTATGGCGTTATTAAATTAGAATCGACAGGATAGTATAAACTATAAATAGTGTCTTAAACAAAAAAATACTTGTCATTAAGAAAGAATGAAATACAGTTGATATATTTATCAATCTAATGTAAATAGTATAACGTTAATGGGATACAAAGAGTTATTTGTGATTTTTTCATAATTATAAAGTGAGAATCAGAAAGTGATATTCATAATCATAAAGTTTTTATTTTAAATAGTAATTGCAATCGACAGTACAGTGTATGTGTGGGAACGCCCTTAATGAAGACGTGAGAAAAATAATAACGTACGTCATGAATAATCAGTCGTAATGGGATTTTTTTTTGTTGCAATGCAATTGATCGTTATTGGATTTCTTTATTTATCAACAATGACATGTCCACTGTCATTACGCATTCGCTACGAACAATAAATAGATTTTTTACCATTGATAATGTCGTACGTGGTTTTTATAATTATACAACATAATTAAAAAATATGTTTGTTGTTCTGTCTGGATTTTCCCTTTGCTTTGTTCAATATTTTAAAATATTATTATCTTAGTTAATTTTATAGTAAAAAGTCTATATCCTGCAAAAAATTAAGTGCTTAAATGTTGATTTAATAGAAGAAACGTGTGCACAAAAATATTAATATTGTATAAAATGCGCTTTTATATATTATATAAATAAAAATAAAATATATGTTTGCTGGTATGTATGTGCGTATGTATTTGTGTATGTATGTATGGGTGTATTTATGTACCTATGTATTTTATCGTGTAGGTATACCTATGTTCAATGTATATATTATATTTTGTTTTTTTTTTCTCGTCTTTTGCACTACTGTGCCCCGCGTAAACTTCATCTCTCACCATCATGGGTAGGCTGGTAGAGATCTCTTTTAGAGATAAGTTCGCCCTTGCCAACTTACTTTGTAAACTTGAATTGTAAAAATGCTTTTAAAGTGCAATAAAGAATATATAAATATGTAAACCAAAATAAAAATTTATATTTTTTGCTAAATTAGATAAGGCTTATCTTGGGAAGTAATCAGTACTTTTTAAGACGTCACTGTGACTGGACATGTGGAGTACGTAGTGTGAAATAGTTTGTTTTGTCATACAATTCAAACCCAAGATACAGTACAGTGATCATATAGAATCATACCAATCGTTTTCGTTATAAGATTTATATACCAGAGCGATCGTATGTCTTTATTATACGTGTTAAAAAGTGGGAGATAACACATGACGGATCTACGTCGGATGAATCAAAGAGTTTAAGATTAGTTTTTGCCGATCCCGTAATGGGATTAATTGGCCCACGAAGGTCTTACAACATATTGTCACGTATCAACACGATATTATGACTTTTTCAACTCCCCATTACATTGAGAGGTAATAATATTTTACTGAGACTGCAAATGCGGATATCAAAAGACACCGAAATTTTTTACTTAGTAATTAAATGTGTACCTCGTTTTATATCCGTATGAATACCTTCTGTTTCCTTATCATTTAAATTTATTAAATGTTCTATAATATTTTGTTTGTAATAAAGTGACATGAGCCGAGATGATCAGCGGACAAAGCACGTAGACTTGAACCGAAAAGACGCGAACACATCTTTATATCGGGAGTAATTGTGTCCGATAATGGAACTTTTACAGGCTATGACAGAAAAATGCAGTACAGTTATTATGTTAGTTTATATGATACATGTTATAATATATTACAATCCTTATATTATATTATGATATGCAAATATGCATGATAAGTTACTAAGCGCTAGAACTATTCAAGTGGAAAGGTAAATATATTCCTATATACTTTCAGTATGATACTTTGATTATCTTGTATAGAGCATAATTTATTATTTATTATATTTTTTCGTGCATCTTACCTGTATTCTAGCTTCCGTAAGACCGATTTTCAGGGCTAGTTCCTCTCTAAAACAAAAATTTTAAATAAATTTTTGATATCTTTAATAATTTGTATTATTTTTATTCTAGTCTTACACATGGTTGTGATTATTATCCGTATATTGAACGAGGAAAAACTAACTAAAAAACTACTAAACGAGAAAAATAATAAAACTCTTACAATAAAAAAAAACCTGAATTGATAGCACTCAAAAATATATACAATTTGAATTATATTTAATATAAATTCTATTCACGTTTATTAAACAAATATTTTTTTAATATGTACCTGGTAAAAACATCAGGGTAATGCGTTCTTCCAAATGCTTTTTCCAATTCATCAAGTTGGTAGCTCGTGAAGGTAGTTCTGTAGCGTCTCTGTTTCCTCCTAGGGATATCTTCGTCATCCAACCCACTGCCAGATCCGGGACGCTCAGGATCATGAGGAGGCAGGTCAGGGGTGGTTGAGGAACCAGTGTCTGATACTCCCATTGTTGATAAGATAGAATGTTTTGGCTACGTGTATAATATAGATGAGTGGTATATTTTTTTTTATCTGTAACAAACATTTTCATGAAAGTAAATTATATATAAAAAGTATTTGATGATTTGAAGTATAACTCATTTATGATATTTATATAGAAAATCCTTCGATCACTTTTGGAGCGACTAATTTTTATGTGTATATTTTTTTGCAATGACTATAACAATATATTAAATATGGCCGAAAAATTGTAGAAATGTAATAAGTAAATTATAAAAATTAGAGTAAAAACGTCAATAAAATAGGCTCAGGTGATATTAAAAAGTCGAAATAAAATGTTTTGAAGATAAAATTGAATAAATAAACAGTCACAATAACTATATTAACATCAAAGCAAAACGCTAACAGTAAATATAATTATTGATCATTACATCCGTATGCAATACTTCGAACAATCGTGATAGCAATCAACAATCATTATCTAATATGAAAATGTTTTTGTATGTCTCTGTGGTGATATTAATAAACACAATTACGTCTGACCTAAAAGCCGTCAAGCACAATTAAGCCCGTTATCGCATTTCCGCATCTAAATTGCAATATGCATGTCCACTTTCTTTACCTCGCTGTTTTAAAATAAAACATAATTATAAAATATTGCAAAGGGCGTACTGGTCTTTTTGAATTTTACAAAATCGTAATGCGTATACGTATTTAATATTTCAATATGTTTTATTTACTATTCGAAGTGTAAAATTTTTAATGTCAGTTAATTCGTTTTTGCAGATTTTAAAGTGCAGCTCTTTTGGTAGGTATTAAAAAAATCGACTATGGTTGGTATAGCTATCTGGAAGTTAGGTTCGATATATGCCAACTCACTAATCAGCTTTAACGATTCCATGAATTCACGTTTTTTTTAATGTGACATCATTGTTAAAAAGATCCTTTGCGAGTACCTACATTAATGATTTGTGTGATAAATAAACTGGGTGTTACTTAAAAAGGACTAGCGATAATTTTCGTTTCTTATCAAGAGTTACAACTATCCTTGCTTAATAGTCGATGAGTCATGTGATTGTGTTTGAACATCTTTAAATAATTAAACATCTTAAAATAATTGAATTCGAACAACCGAAAACAGAAAACGACTTTAAACGAACGAACAAGCGCAAAATAAGTTACATAGCGCGCCACTTAGTGGTAAAGTAAATTATAATTTGTTACTTACTAGACTGACTAGAGGTGCTAGACAAAACATTTTAATATTTATGATTTTATATCAAGAAATAATCAAATCGAAAAAATTATGACAAATGAAGTAAATAATCAGTAAATCATTGTATTTAGTCTAACAGTAAACTAAACAAATAATTCAGCGTTTGTAAATTTAGTTTTTCTACGACTCATAACGTATGAAAATGACATACATTCGAAAAGCCTCTAAACTCTATTACCAGATAAAGTTATCGCTCAAAAAATCATCGCTTTATATTATTATAATAAGTTCAAAGAAAATACACGTAAAATCTTCATGTCTTTGTTGCGAATTGGATTTCATTTTATATGTATAATGTATGTATATAAGTTTATTCCGTGTTTTGAAACAACACTAGTGTCCATCGGACTGAGACGCAGATCCAATTATGTCAGTGTTAATTACATTTGAGACTTGAGTCAATTTAACGGCGCATTTGTTACATTACAATTAGACCAGTTTGATGATTATTCGATGAAAACCGTTTATATAATTGTTCATTTTAAAATTGGAGGATATATTAAATTGGTTGGCAATTGCTTCTTCAAAATGAAATGTCTTCATACACTGCTATTATTAAATATATACATATATACATAACGATGTGCTTGTTATATGTACCTATGTACTTAAAAAAATACATATGTCTGTATTAATAAAATTGTAAATGGTATTTTTGTCATATATTTTTTAATGTTGATAATTTTAATTGTTTTAAACTATACTTATAACTTAACTTAATACTTCTTCAAAGGAAAGTTGAAAGTTGACAAAAAATCGATATGAATTGAATGAAATAAACGGATGACAGTTTTGTTTAAAAGTTTTTAAAGGTATACAAAAATTACAGATAATACGATAATTCCTAGAATCTTCTCATTGAAAATGACTAATTTGCCAAATGTCACGTCATGGAATTTATGTGACATGAGTCATTTAACAATTCGTTGCATTTTGTTATCTTTGATTAATAACACTGACATATATTATACAAATATTATTTTTTATCTAAACAAAATATAGATAATTTATATTACCTAAAAGTATATTGTCATTTCATAAGTAACAAAATTGTTTTAACGATCAACGCACATTATCAGTTTCGGGACATCATTCCCGTAAAATGCTGTTCGTACGTTTATGTAGAAACGTCAGTGATGACTGATGCCTGCTCTGTAGTATAGAGCCTGTATAGTATTATACAGTATTTGAAACATACATAAGTTACAAAAGAGAAACACCTAAAAATGCCGTAAACGCTAAGCGAAACATATCTTTATTTTTAAGAGTACCTACCACAATTTTGGAGATCGATGGGGGAGGCCTACATTCAACATTGGACATCCAATGGCTGATATGATGATGATGATGATGATACAATTTCTGTTAATAATATACAATATTGTTAAAAAAATTAGGTAATTTTGGTGTTACATATAATTTATTATGAGCGAACTGCGTAAATTAATATATACATATAAATGCAGAAATATTTTACTAATGGCAATCTTTAAAATTTCCGGCTGTAAAAAAAATTATCAATACCACGCGTTAATTAATTACAACCTAGTAAGATTTTGACTTTCATGTACGGAGTGTACCGATTTTTTTTTTTTTTACATTTTTATCATAAGTATGGTTAATTTGTTTTTTCATTTATAGGTAGGTAACCTAGGTATTATTTTAATATTATTATTTGTATTATTTTAATAGGAAAAGTGTGTTGCTTTTTCTGTGGGTTTGCTTGTTTGGACTCGTTATTTGGGTTTAATTTCATACATTATATTAGTGTAAAGTAGCTTGGTTGTAGAGGAAGTATAAAGGTTATGGAGACATGAGAGGCATGATTAGTATCGTTAAAAGTTAATAGATTTCTAGGTAGACCCTCTATTTAAAATATATTAAATAAAATGTTAAACTGTTTTATAATGCAAGTATTTAAAACAGACTACGTCAATGTTATTTTTGACATTTCTTTCGTTAGAAAGCGAAAAACATAATAATTATATTTATTTAGCCTTTCGTTAGAATAGCAGACAAAAAATCAACACGATCTTTCGTACTATAATCTAAATTATACATGTATTATTTTTCTATTTTTTCCACCAAATTTGGAATGGACTGATATCGAAGGTAGCTTTGAAGCGTGACGCTACTGCCACCTGCAGCCGCATCTGCTGCGCACGCGCCGGTGACTAGACTTCATGACCATTTTATGTTTACAAAAAAGAAAAAATTCAACTTATTAATCATCAATATTATTTTACTCTAATTTTAAAAGCGAGAATTAAAGGCTTGAAATGAAAGAAATGTAGACTCCTTATCATTTTAATATAATAAAAAATATAAGCAACCTTTTAATTTTATCCAATTATAAACATATGTTTTTATTAAATAACTTAAATTGAAAATATATGTAGACAAAATTTTATTATCGTTATCATTTATCTGTTCATCTATACATTTGTTTTAATTAAATGCCGCTATTTGCAATAAGTTATCATGATTAGAAATTTAAATTGGTTTGTTCCTTGCTATAATCATAGCGTCTTGAACAAAGATTTCGTATTCGCAAAAAAAAACAGATGAATCGGAGAAAAAAAAAAAAGATTAAATTAAATAAAGCAATCAAGAAGTCGACGAGATGGTTGAATGATTTCGCTTAGTATTGGAATATTTACCATTGATTGAGTTTTCCGGTTAATCGGCGAATTGACAGATTTTTTACAATCGAGTTAGCGGTGTCGAGTTCATTTGCCTCGGTGTTGCCAGCATTAAACGTAGCGCTCCATTAGCTAAATACTTAGAAAACTTTCTTTTCACGAAATCAATTATCTTCTGACCGATTTCATTAATTAACAATATACATGAATTTAACGAAAATAATTCGTAATTATAGTTTTAATTGAATAACAATTTTATTTTACGAAATATAATATTTAAAAGAATATAAGCATTATTTTATGGGGGATAGAGTACATACTATTAAAAGTTCCATATTGACTCTTTTAATTAAACGTGCTTTATGATACTGTTATAATAATTTCCCGTAGATTAATTAACCAATTAATAGGTCGATAGATAACGGCAAGCTCCAATTAATTTGTTCGCATTAAATATTCACAGTGTTGTAAATTTTATGCGCCATTGGTTTCATGGTAGGCATCGGTTGTTTGTAAATTACGTTTTCGTAACTACGTAAGTAGACAAATACTGAGTAAAAAGTATTGAATAATAACAAAATAAGTAAGATTATTTTCAAATTAAAAATTTTTTGGTAATAATGAGAAGCAGATTTTTCTTTTTTAATAATCTTCAAGCAGCTTAAGTTTAGGTCTCTTTTATATTTATATTATTTACTATTATAAAAGCGAAAGTTTGGTTGGATGGACGTTTGTCACTCAATCTCGACAAAGGCCAAGTACCTAATTAGGTTTATAAATAAGTGTTGACTTTATTTAACATGTTTTGTCTCTAAATAGCAAAAATTTTATTAAATTTTTTTAATGATCAATAAACTATATGTGTATAAAATTAACAATCGAATGTACCAAATAGGTAATTGTGAGATACTTACCCCAAATACGATTTTAAGATGATTAAAAATTTGTAAGAAATTCGTGAAACTAATTAAAGGTACCTCTATATTATAGCTTTTTTGAAAAAGCTTCCAGACAAGACTATAAAAAAAATCCTCCGGTATTTATACGAGGAACCCTTAAATATATCCTAGTCGTGACGTGTAATCTCTCTCTATAAAAGTAATTCTAATCATTTCTTAACACATTTCGAATAGTCTTCCTTAAAATGTAATATGGAATGTTCTAGATTACGAGTATAATAGGATAGATGTAGATGAGACCGGCGCCTTCGGGATTACGGTCGTGATCCATTAGAGCAATCGGTTCACTTGTCTCGACTTGTCCATCGGCACTTGATTGTTTACAACTAAAATGTGTCAATTATTACAAATAACGTCACATTATTAATATGTGTTATTATGATGGTTCAAATTTTGATATAGAATCATTTTTGTGTAGATATTTAAAAAAGTATGAGTTCTACTCAATAGAATAACATTAATATTAAATATTCATGATGTTTCTATTCATTTAAATTTGTTCAGGCGTATTCTTCTTAGTACCTACTACACTATTTGTAAATGGTACTAAGATATTTAAAGACAATATAAGGAAATTTATGTTTTAAACAAAGCATGTGAGATAGGTTTTGGCAATGAGGATTATCTTCGAGGTGGTGGATTAGAGTTTTTGTCCATTAGGCTTAAGTATTAATGGTGTCCGGGATTATAACCTCCGAACACGATAACAGATGAAAGTATGTGAGTCACCTTGCCTTGACTGATGCCTGACTGCTACCTGATAAACTTCCGTCCCTTTACATAGAACAATAACATTTAAAGAATGTTTTGATGTAGTTATTCTGGATACCATACTAATTTTAAACTTTAATTTTAAGGCGTTAGGTTTATCTCTCGACTAGTTACGTTATACTAAGGAGAGCCGGACAACCTTTCTACTTAGTGGTGCGAATAGAGAGTAATTACCTCAACGCTGGCGGTCGTGTTTTGTATTTGTACAAATATTTGTGTCAGGTCTAGGTTATTGTGGGTCGTCCCACCGTGCCTCGGAAAGAACGTAAAGTCGTCGGTCCAATTCATGGTAGAGAAAAATATCCGCCAACCCGCAGTGGAGAGACAAAAACCATTGCCCAGCAGTGGGACGTTAACAGGCTAGTTCAGTTCAATTCATTATTCTGGATAAAATAAAGCGAACGAAAAGAGAAAATGTGGTTTACAATTAAATATTACCGTGATCTTTTGATAGATTTAGTTAATTATTGTTATAATAAGTTTTTTTTTTAATTCTTACGGGTTTCATAATAGACCTTACAATAATTACGTCGATACAACACAATACAAAACAAAACTTCTTATTTTTTTTAAATCATTATTTCATTAACGTACCTACCCGGTTATCAAGATCTACAAAGGCTACTGAATGTTTTGCCTTAATAGCTAATAATAAACCTCTGTTTTCCTTTGTATGGTAATTACACTACTATTTACAACAAATTGTAATGAGAAAACGTACACATTACCATAATTTGATCAACTCGAATAATTACATCAGATAATTCGATCAACACAAAACGCATACCTTGCGTTCTATATAATAATCGTTACAATAAATCTTGTATGAATTTTATTATAATTTCATCACTGTATAATGAAACAAAAAATATCAGATCACATCAAAAACATCGAGATATGATCTCAAGGAATCGATTTTCCTATTACACACGCCGCTGGTAGCTCCGAGTAGCGTGTAATGAGAAAAATCAAAATGTTAATTAAGATCTAATTAAGTCTAATACAATCAATACTGCTCGCTCTTCGGCGGCTTCCGCAAGTCATCGTGAGGTTTCATCTGGACCGGCTAACAGAGATCTCTGGCCTTGGAATAAAAACGTCCTTCGGAACGAACTTCATCAACAGCCAAGGGGATAGCGTGGAGCTATTAAAAGTGGCAATGTTATCGAATTGAGATCGGCTAACCCTTTAGTAAAAAAAAAAATTAAGAATCACTCATTCGAAAAGCTATTGTGATCTGAGAACTCAATTTAGTAAACGTTAAAGCAATACGTGAGGTAGCTTAAAAAGTAATGGAGATATCTCAATAGACAGAAAACTTTATTAGACGCCTTGATTAAATATAGGTAGAGCAGAGAAAACTAATTCAAATGTTTGAAAAATTGTTCTAAAACTTATATGTATACTTATTTTATAAGCAATACTTACTGCCGACGCTACAGATATGTCAGTAATATTGAAACTTTTTTTTTAAATATGTAATTTGAATAAATTTATGACAACAGTAAAAAAATCTATTGTAAATAGAAAATGAAATTAATAAAACAGTACGAAGGAATCCAACCCGATACCAAGAGCCATAAGATGTTTTACAGGTTTATAAATGGAATAAATGGCATCTTCAATAGCTATATCCAATAAAAATCATATAAAAATGGGAACAACAATACAAACGTGCTATTGTTGTCGACCAAAGCAGTATCTAATAACATTTAAAGCGCTTGAGATATGGGAATAAAATTCAAAGCTGACTATAATACAAGCTATAAACAAAATTAACAACACAGGAACCCCCGCTGGTTTCAATTTTGGTTCTGACATCGGCCCTAATTCAATAAAGCAATAAAATTCACCTAATTATGCAAATGCTTTTAAAATTTCAAACATTATGCTTTTTCGACTTAAAAAATATGAAAGGCGCCGTCTTGATGCCTTGTTGTGAACTTTGATTAATGGTTGTGGAATCATCCGTTATGAAAATTGTGTCATTATTACAATAATAATTAATTTCAAATTATAATCAGCGGGAAGGTCTCGTGTGAAATAGGTCAAAATGAAGAAAACATCTCTAGAATATTTTAATATTTTTAACATCAAGGTCAACTAGTGCAATAAATTACTTTTCTCGACTTTTAAAATAATTATAAAATATATTTGAATAATTAGAACATTTCTAATATTTTATATTTTTTCCTTAAACGAAATTTTATTATAAAATTTAATTATATTATAGAATTAAATTAATTTAATTTCACTATAAAAAAATATTTTCCTTCACAGCACAAATATATAATTTTATTAAATTTTAAATAACTTGAGTTGTTATATAATCATATGATATAAAAATATTTAATATTGTACTCACATGAAATCACTTGAAACACGAAACTAAACTCCTTTATTAAAGTCCTTAAGTCACAAATGTTAACAGAGAACTATTTACTGCTAACAAACTCCACAATTTACATGATACGACGACGTTATGAACACGAAGTCTGATAAACTATGACACACCAACGCCGTCGATCGACTGTTGTTGAATAAAGCGGATGGACCGCGATCGCCCACGCACGATTCAAGAGTGTACAATAAAAAACGTAGCGGTCCAAAACCCCGCCCCTGCGGTACGCCCGTCCAATGGCGGGGCTCCGATACGACGGCAGAGATGAGGGTGGGCCCGCATCGGTTGATACGGGTCCCTGCTTCGATACCGCTAATTGACTTTATCAACAAACTGACTTTACTGGCCGGAGTCACGATATACGCGTGTGTCTGACGCGTCAAAAGCCTAACTGCGGCCAACTACGGCTGTAATTAAGTGTGCCGCGGAGTAATGGGTGATTTGATCTCATAGCCGGGACATCCATCTCGTGGTGCTTTTTATTGTACAAAGTTACACCGATACCGCTAGCTACTTTTATTGCCAATTATTTGTTTAAACGTTTTATAAATTTTCTTAGTTTTAATGATTGACTTTTAATTTTTAAGTAATTTTAAACTTTAAATTACCTACGTATATTTACATTTCTGTAACTAATTAACGACCGACAATTATGAAAATTTATAAGTTTCTTATCGTTTATTTAAATTAATTTTTATGCTTTTCAATTATCTTTTAGTAAAGTTGCTAATGATTTAAGTTAATTTACGAACACAAAGGGTTTTGCACCTTATATGTTAAGACAAGTACCTACACATATTTATTAATTATAATGACATATGAAAGACATTTTTTAAAAATTACATGAAAGTTTTTCGTAGGTAATTTCCATTATAGTTAGATGAACATTAAATAAAAAATACGAACAGACTTTGTTGCCGTACACGCAACACAATTGTCTAAATCATACTTAACTCATACGATACAATTAAAACTATTAAAATGACATTTTAAGCCTGAGACCGGATTCTCCGCGTAATCTAGAATTGCTCAAGCTCTTTAAAATAATAGTAATAATTAACTGGCAAAAACAATTGTATTATAATTTTACTCATACATTTTTATATTAAAATTCTATGTTGAATATTATTTACGAAGTTCAATGAAACTGAAGTATTTTAAATCAAAATATTTTTATATGCAAATATTTCGATATTTGAAGTTTACCTACTTGTACATTCGGGTGTAGTCTAAGTTATTCTATTTTTATATGGCTAATTTAAATTTAATTTATATATCCAACTTATAAGAAAACAGTAATCTTATAAGTAGGTAGGTACCTACATATAATTCAACTTAAGCTTACGATCAAATAGTGGAAACTGAAATACCTTACAAAAATGTTTCCAAACAATGTATTATAGTTGATTGAGATTAAAGCAAATCGTATTCATGTTTTTGAGAAAAACTTGAAATCGCGTATACCATAAGTACCACTCACATAATCTAATACAATAAAAAACATTCATAAGCATTAAACATAACTCAATCCTCGATTACACAACAATCACGCGAGTAATTTACAGGGAATTACATTTTGTTAAAAAATATTGTCCTCGTACGTAATGAATGTAAATAATGAAACACAATCGTAACAGATAAACACAATCCGCGGAGCGCATTAGAACACACAAATTACAAAATAACAAGGATTTCCTCCCGCACATAATTACACAAACGACACAAATTACTCAAGTAATAACACGTGAATAATAAACCGGCGATAACAAACTTGCTTCGTAAGGGCGTGTATACGATGATATTCGATCATATTTAATCTGTAGCCTAATTCGTACACACTAATCTCAAGAGTTACCGGTTTATTAAAAATGTATTTTTGCTATATTTAAAATATTGACGGATGTGACAATTGTAATTAGTAAAAAATATTAATAAAAAATAATAATATAATTAATAAAAAAAACAAAATATGCAAATATATAATGCAAAGAAAACAAACTTATTCAAAAACCTGAGAAAGTATCAACTACTTATATAGAATTAATAGTTCTCTTCGTTAGGTACGTCAAAAAGTTATAAAAAACATTTCAATTTTATTTGAAGAAGATTCCACTTAGTATGCACTCAGCCTTAATCGAATGAATTACTTGACTATATAATTCCCGCGCTCAGTAAATTAGCCCATATTTAATTTTGGGAAAATGTAAAAATAAACGTTTTTATTTGTGTAAATAACACAATAAAACCGCCGCTATTAAGTCCGCACGAAATTTGTGCGCGCACCAAATTACACTGATAGTATCTCTGTCACCATAATTGTTATTTTGTGTCGTTAGTGCGCGGATCGTGTAAATTCAGTTAGGGCTACGTTATTATACATATGCACTTTATAGGGTCCCTTAAAAGTGCATCAAAGTTTTTCTATGTTATAAATATGTTTTAATTTTTTGTTTCTGTAATCGTCTATTATAAAGATTTTCTTTTTCATTCTTATTTCTTATTATAAACTGTATGTCATAAGATATTTAATTATCACGTTATATTTCTCTTAAGCTTAGGTTAAAGTAGGTAGGTATCTATTTTATTATTCTATTCTTAGATATGTAAACATACATAAACATGTGCCAAAAATATCTAAAACATAGGTAGGTAGTTTAGATTGTATAGTAAAATTAAGGGTATTCATGTACCTACTCTTTCGCTTTCAATTTAAATTAAAAAAAAAAAAAACTAAAATAAAAAAGTTAAATAGTTGTATATAACGTTACATACGGAATTAAATAATGTTTTCAATAATTAACTATCTTAAAATGTTATAAAACTAAATTCTTTACATTTCGACTTCTTTTAGGCGCACTAAATTCTTTACATTTCGATTTATTCTTAGTATGATTTCACTTATCCAATTATAAAAGTTCTTTTTAACTGTTTCGTTAAGAATATTACCTATATAATACAAAACATTACATAACATATTTTATGAGCGCATCAGTAATTATAAACGATAAACAATTTAAAAGGTGTCGAAATTTGACAAAACTAAAACCGCATGTTACGTCTAGCTTATTTAATATTTTTATTAGAAATGATTTTAACACAGTAAAGGAACTTACAACAGAACCATTTTCAAGAGCGACATCTCGTCCTGACCAGTTCGGTTGGACAGGAAACAGGCGCGTTAAAAAAAATTACAAACATCCGCCCATTTGCTTTTGCGATATTGCAATAACTAATTATTATAATAATAAGTCTAAATGCGTCAATGAATTTCCGGATTAAATTTAACTAAACAAAGTCTAATGTAACGGAGATTTTTTATAAATAAATTTAAAATATCCGCATTAGGCTCTGAATTCTATGAAATTTGTTACAGAAATTATGTAGATTAAAATGTTTTAGTTATAATTCTATATATATTGGAAATATTGTAATATAATAAGCGCGTGCATGTAGCATTCAATAACAATTAATACTTACATTTAAACGAATTAGAGTTTGTTAATCTTTACTAAATTTTTTGTGTTGAAGTAGTAGGTACTTTAAAAGCCGTTTTTCTACATAGCGGATTTCAAGTTCTTTTAGTTACAATATACTCTTGAAGCATTTACGGTACAATCTTTGAAATATTTCATTTATAACAAAAAATAATTAAATTAAATTAAAATCAATTAAATTAAAAACGTCTATGAAGATAGAAAATTAGAGTAAGATTATGAAAAAGGTCAGAATTTTCTGTAAAAACTATTGTTTATGTATTAACTATTATTATTATTAGATTACCCGTAGAATTTCGTGCCACCCAAAATCTAAAATATTCGACTTTACCTTTGAATTTTATATCTCAAAAAAAAGAAAAAATAATTCAAATACATTGATCAGAATTTTTCAAGTTTTTACGAGACAAACGTAAGGCAAGTGGTTTGTGATATAAATTTAATAAGGTTTTATGCTATATATTTGATGATATATATATATATATATATATATATATATATATATAGATTTTATTTACTAACTGTGCCTGTGACTTAGTTAATGATTTCCATTCATTTTATTAAACCTGTAAGCTAAAGTATGAACACCAGCTTAAGATAAGCCGTACGTTCAAAGGTTTCTCTTTATAACGGATTTCAAACTCTTTTAGTTATAATACTCTTGAAACATTTACGGTACAATCTTTGAAATATTTCATTTATTACAAAAAATAATTAACAAAATTGAACAAAGCGTTAATAAATTACAACTAAGTAGGTAGGTACACATTTTGACTACCATTTCTTCTCCAAAGAGAACAGTGCTGAATTTCAGGATAAAAAATATCCAGTTTCCTAGCTTATTATGAACTCAAACCAGAGATGTTCATGTAAAAAAAGTTTCGATATTTTTATCGATATAATATATCGTATCGTTGTATCGATACTTTACGATATATGGTATGAAAAATATATCGATACTATCGGATTGATACAATATATCGAATGAATATATCGATTATTTACAAATTATCCATGTACATATATCGCACACTCAAATCGTGCCCAGTTCCATATAAAGTCATTCTGTATTTTTGGCTTGATGCGCAACCAAGATACGCCTGTATCTTGGTTGCAGACAGACAGACAAAAATTAAAAAAAATACACTTTGACAATGTACATAATTGGACCTGTCACAGACTTACAGTTTTATTATAAGTTATGGAGGGTAGAGAAAAGAGCACAATCTCACGTGGCTGTTTGACACAAAAAGTGTCCACAAAATAGCATTAAATAAAGAGGGCGCTGGTGTAGTGGAGAGCACCTATGATCTGAACTTAACTGTAGAGTACTTCAAGTTTGATGACTGGAAGTATTCTAATAGACTAGAGTAGTTAGTAAATGTGTTATAATTGAAAGTTAAGCGGCTAGCGACTTAAATAAATTATCTAACTTAAAAACGATCCTCTAGTAAGTACAGCAACCCTTTTTTTTGTCGCAGGGGAATCCATTTACGGATGATATCCAGGATGCCCGGGTCGGCTGTCGACCTATGTCGAACTCGGCACTTTGGGAGTGCAATACCGTACTAAGCCCCTGCGGGAGCCTTCGGCCACTTTAATTGGAGGGTCCCGGATCTGCAGGCAAAAGGATCCCTCCAGCGACAGGCCGGCTTCGGCGAAAAAGCCAGACTTCTCCTCCATGGGCACTGTCCGGTTCACCTCTGAACAGTCCCGATGACGCCGTGTCTAGCAGGACCGGGTTCCCATCCCGGCCCGACACGGGCACAGGGGCGTCACTGGAGGCGCATTAAGTAGCGCCTCCTACGAAGTACAGCAACGCTGTCTTTATTTAAGCTTATTTCGGAGACAGTTTTTGTAGCACAAGAACACTCGTGTACTCCTGTACCTGTAACCTCCATATTATAAGTGTAGATTATTAATCACTAGCTTTTACCCGCGGCTTCGCCCGCGTGGAATTCGGTTATGAATTCGGTTATATCGCGCTTCTTAGTTTTCCCGTATATATAGAGTTTAGAGTTTTTAAACCAAAACTGCGTGGTAAACTATATTATATGTTTTACGTTGGGGAGCAAAAACATGCAAATTTTGGGCACTGGATACCCGGGAACACGCTACATAGAGCTGGCCATGCGAAAAACAATGCTTTTCTAAGTGTACTCCAGCAACCCTTAGAGTTTGACCTTGTGCTTTATTAATGGTCATAGCAAATGAAACCCTTATAGGAAATTGAAGTCTTTTAAACTGAAATGGGAGGTCTGTTGGAATAATCGGAATCCGAGGAATGAGTACACTTTCACCCTTTGCAGCGCCAGTTAAAATAGTGGCGGTAATAATATTCCGCCCAAGGTGAGTGACACGCAGCCTGGTACCATTGCACAGTCTAGGGGCATCGAGATTACGCATGAGCATCACCGGAACCCCTACTTTTAATTTTAATTTATGTGATGGCACCCCAGATAATTCCAAAGAATTTAAGAACTCTACAGGATATGAGGTACTATTTTCTGAGTCTATCACCGTGTCTACAGATAAATATTCAGTAGTTTCTCCCATATAATCTCCAATAATCTACTTTTTTGAAATTTCTTCACTTTTGTAAACCCTCTGGAACAGTATTATACCAGGATAAAGGGTAGGTAAATAATAACAGAAGTTTTTGCAAAGAAAATTACTAAGTACACAGGATTAGTAGAGGTAAAAAACCAGTTTAGAAGATAAACCAATTTCCTCATTTTCGGGGATTAATTATCATATCATTTACCTTCTAAGTTTACATTGTGTATATTCGTATGCAAAACATAACTTTGTTTTAAACTACACACAGCGCCATCTATCTCCGAACTAACAATATTTTTGTTTTCCATCGGGAAAATCAAACTTTTTCGGGATAAAAAGTACCCTATTATTTAATCCGGACTTCTAACTTTACGTCTGCAAAATTTCAAAGCAATCGGTTCAGTAGTTACGGCGTGAAAGCGGAACAAACATACAAACAAACTCACTTTCCCATTTATAATATTATTATTATTACTAGTAAGGATTGTACTTGTAAAATAAACGTATGGCATATGCTTGAATATAACGTACTAATCAACACTAGTCTTCCGATATCAACGTACCTGCTGTAACAAAATCAATCATTTTTTTCATTACAGTTTTTCCACGTCTCCCGCCGGATGTGGTACCGGACCTCGATTTTCAACACTATAGTAAATTTTTTGCTTAATTTTAAATAAATTGCCGCAGAATCATGTCACCTTTTTATACATCGTGGCCATTTGCTTTTTGTTAACATTAAATGTAAAATATTACATTATACGCTTCAATTAATAAAAAGCGTTGACAATAATGTTTCTAAGTATTTGACCTAATTTAAATTTTGTATCAATAGATATAGCTATAACACATTATTTCTAATAGAATACGTAAGTACATACCTAATATATTGAATTGCATTGAATAATATATTATTTTAGGTACACTTTAACTTATTTTTCTACTAATAATAATTTATTCAAATCTTGTACTCTAAACATACATTACTCTGATCGTATTTTGTCATAAAATTTTAATGATGATAATTGAATTTCATTGCTTGTTTCGCTTGTTAAAGTATTTGAAGATTTTGTATTTATAAAATCAAGGGTTTAACCCGTTTTTAAGGGTTACGACAAGGGGCAGAGCCACAAATCAAGGTGGGTATCACCGGGTAAATCATTTAGTCTGTACATTAAAATAGAATAAACGATTTAATGAAGTAATAAAGTTTGAACGCACTTGTCTATTTATGTAACGGACGGATAAAAAAAAGACTTTAGAAAGTCTGTTTTTCAAGGAAAGTTAGTTTAAGTAAGCTGTAAGATATCACGCGTGTTTATACATACTTACTCGTAGTAGTCATTAACAGTGTAAGTAAAAATTTATATTCTTTTTACCGCTTATTCTTTTTTTATGTTTGTAACACTAAAAACATTAAAAACGTTAGGTATCTACTGACAAAATAGCTTAAAAATATTAACTAACACAGACAGAAAGATACTGAAATTGATTGATTTTTTTTTTGTTTGTAAAAGTTGAAAAGAGGTCTCGAAGGATAAAAATATTCCTTAAAAAAATAAATATTAAAAAACAAAAAATGGAGTCACGAAGTCCTCCGAGACGAAACTGTAACTCAATATTTGTTTTAATCACACCAGTAATTGATCTTCACGCTGAAATCGTGTTTTCGAGCCCCGAAACCCATCACGATGTTCTCAGAGCGAAGCACTAACAAAATTTACTTGCCTTTGTGAACATGGTATAAAAAGCAAATCGAGTTACAAGCCAAAACGGATAAATCGACAAACAAACACCATTACCACGGCCATTTTCGAATGGTATCCGCTCGTGATGACGACTTTTTTCATACCAACCGCTACCATAAAAACATCGTCCCACTGTCTAACATTTCGCTCATTATGCGTACATTGCCTCATTCCTCAGCATTACATTTTGAAACCTATTAAATAAAAGAGCAATGGGTTGCATTAATTTAATATTATCGATATAACGATTTGTATTAGGAGTTTATAAACGGTCGATTCAATTCACAACTCATCTTTTTGAAGAGACTCGATCGAGCTAAACAAACTGTGCGTCGTTGGCCGCCGTATCGATTGGTCTCGGTGTGATTCAAAAAGGAAGACATGACACTATTTTGATACGTCGATATTCGACGGTGTACGAGTGGTGGGAATTAACTAAACATTCGATCGCCCACTTTGAAATTGAATCTTCAGTTATTAAATTTTAATTGTACTGGTTGAAATGAAAAATATACCCGCATGATTGAAATCAAAACTCTTTACAGAACTTTTTATGTTCATGTTACTTACTTTTAAGTTTTATCTTTTGTCAAATCTTAAGTATTAACGTCTTTTTTATTAATCCAAGAAATTGCCGTTTTATGGTATCACCGTATCATAGATCACGAATTTTTTTTCAAATAGATATACATAAATGGAAAACACAAAAGTCCTAACAAATAAATGAAATACGAGTAGTGGATACAATATACTTTTATACTCGTATAAGAGCTGGATGGCTCTTGTCATTTGGTTTTCATGTCGTATACATACTTTATATATACATATATTTTACAGCATATATGTATATGCTGTAAAATATATGTATTCTAATCAGTGCCGGATTAAGTCAGCGCGTGGCCTGTAGCAAATTATGGATGATAGTACCGATAACTTTCCTGTACCTACACCTGTTCTTTGTATAGTACCTACGAGTAAGTGTACCTATCTACACGAAAAAAAAAGTCGTCGCGATCCCAGACTGATATTATTTACACCAAGGAAATTATCACATCTTAATAAGTCTCCACTCAAAAAATTATGCTCAGGCAAGAGATGAGTGGGTTAAAATATGCGGGGCCCAATAGAATACAGACGTTATACCGAAGTCAAGCTGAAACTGTAGTCGAAATGTATAATTCCATTGAAAAGAGAGAACTGGCTAGACAAGAATAGCCTTATATTTAATAAAAAACTAACTGTCGAATAACATATTTCTCTTTTTTTATATTAAATTATATAAAAACCGTTTTCCTATTTCGATTCTAATTATTTTTTAAGAGATAAACCTCTTACAACTAAAGATATTAAGATGAAGCAATTAATAGTGTGATTGTGGGTAATTATTAGGCTTGTTTTACATCTATAGCCTATCACATATTAAGTTCACTACAATATACATATGTATGATCTATATATGTATGATCAATAAATATTATAACAATATAATAGTTGGTATTCTAAAATTTGTAGTACTTTTAAAATTCTATAAAAAAGTTCCTGTAATTTTTTTTCATATCATCAATAACAATAAAGTTACGGCTCATGTATATATTTTATTGGTTCTGTATCTTTGTTACTCTTTCACGCAAAAACTACTGAACTGATTTAGATAAAACTTTACAGTAACATAGCTTATACATCAAAATAACATATAGGCTACAATTTATAAAGATTTTGTGTAATTGTCCATAATGTAACATATTTAAATTAATTAATAACAATTAAAATGTCAAATATGTTATATTACAAGATGTCCCAACAAAGCTTGCCTGTAACAGTATTCGGTCGAATAGCATACAGTATTCGACCGAATAACAATACAGCATACAGCATTCGGCTATGCTATTCGGTCGAATATAGATAGTATTATATTCGGCAGTATTAAAAAAGTAGACGAATACCGAATAGTGGCCGAATATTCAGGGCATCTCTATTTTTTATACTTCTGTAAAGGCAGAGTTTGAACCGCAACCGGTATTTTATTGTAAATTAAAAAAGACATTCCAACAAAGGAATTAAAACGTTATTTAGCATCAACAACTATTATTAAGAATAATTTGTGATGTCAAATATTAAAAACAGAATATCACTCCTGGTTTCACTCACGCCGCAAGATTTAATGTATAATATAAAAATAAGTCGGGTTTTCCTTCCTGACGCTATAATTCCAGAACGCACGAACCGATTTCCACGGTTTTGCATTCGTTGGAAAGGTCTCGGGCTCCGTGAGCTTTATAGCAAACTAAATTCAGGAAAATTTTCAACAGAAAAGCAGGAAAACAGGGAAAATCATTTTTCACATAAAGCGCCATATCTGATACATAGCATGTACTACAAACCAATATGGTTTTGCATGGCGGCAGTACGTGGTGTGAGTATCTCTCACGAAAATAAGTTGGTGGCGAAACGGAGTTCGCCGGGTTTGCTAGTATTTAATAAATATTAAGACTATGTACGTTTAATATCGTATATTAGAATATCCACTTAAAAGAGTATAATATACTGCAAATGTATTGCTTAACACGGGTCACAATAAAGATAAGCGTGTTAAAATAAATTGACAAATTCATCAGATTTTTTATACTAGTAGGTAAATAGTTGCAATTCAAATTATTTACAAAACGTTCATTAAAACAGTGCTTACAATGTAAACTAAGGAGATCTAAATGAAGTTATAGTCGCTACATTTTATTATGCAGTAAAACTACGCTCACGAAATAGTGATTAAAATATTAAGTACTGGTAGAAAAATAATTTTAATGGCTTCATTATCGGCTGTGGATACCTTTAGACTTCATCTTGATCTATTCGTAATATTTTTTATATCTATGCAATTAGTATTGCCTTTAAAAATGTGAATTATTTTAAAAGGTAATGAAATGTGAATAAAGTATACAAAGTTATAGTAGAAAAATTATGGAATTTTATAGATTTTTTAATATAGGTAATTATTACTACTTTAAATTGGCACATGTTACAACAAAGCGGAATAAATAAGACGTACACGTGTAACATTGTTTTTTTTTTTCTTTTTTTTTTTAATTCTAAATGACTATGATTCTCGACGATCATTATGGTATAGTGGTGCGAGTAGTCCCCTCAAGGCTAACTTTCGCGGGTTCGATTCCCGCTCGGGGAAGATTATAATATAGATAGATAGATGATAAGTATTTGTGCAAATATTTCTTTCTGGTTTGGGTGTTTGTCCTTGTGAGGTTTCCTCACCGTGCCTCGGAGACAAGTAAAGCCTTCGGTCCCGGTAGTTATCACAGACACCTGATAACGATCGTTACTTATAGTCCATCATCCGCTTCCTCGGAGGGGACTTGTCGCTCCCGACTCCAGTCTTCTTCTGCGAGACAGTGATGTCCCAGAAGGAGGCCGACGAGCGGATGAGAGAGGAGGCCACCGACGTGGCCTCCATCCGCGGGCGACTAATGGGGGTGCGTAGGAGGAGCTACTTAATGCGCCTTCAATAACGCACCTGTGCCCGTGTCGGGCCGGGATGGGAACCCGGTCCTGCTAGACACGGCGTCGTCGGGACTGTTCAGAGGTGAGCCCGACAGTCCCCATGGAGGAGAAGTCTGGCCTTTTCGCCGAGGCTCGCCTGTCGCTGGAGAGATCCTGTTGCCTGCAGATCTGGGACCCTCCAATTAAAGCGGTTGAAGGCTCCCGCAGGGTTTTATTACGGTATTGCACTCCCAAAGTGCCGAGTCCGACATAAGTCTAGGACTGCCGACCCGGGCGTCCTGGATATCATCCATAAATGAATTCCCCTGCGCCAAAAAAAAAAGATCCATCATTCGCCAACCCGAAGTTAAGCAGCGTAGTTGCTTATTTATTTATAAGCTCCAATCCTTGTTTTAGATGGAAAAAACGCCTTATCCCAGCAATGAGACGCTTACTGATTGGAGACTGAGAGTTAAGAGTTGCTGATTCAGTTAAGTTCATTCTAAATGATTGCTTGTTGGAAATAAAAATTTAATAATAAGATGAAATCGTATCGCCGTGTTCCCACTACGCCTGACGCGCGAAATTGCTGGAAACCGGATCCCGGAACGAGGTGTTCATATTACACCGGATCAGCAAAAACACCCCACAAACACCGGATCCGGTGTTTTCGCCGGAAACGGATAAATGTGAACAGCTTCATATAAAATGTATGGCCACTAACTTTTCCAGCAGTTTCACCAATCCGGCGACCGTCGTCGGCCTATGTCGGCGATTTTCGGACCTCAACACGAAGTTCCAGATCATGACAAATATGTATAGTTTAAGCAAACTTTTATAACCAGGGATCGTATTGGAACTGGCAGCCTAACACTCAACAGCTAATTTATGTGACTAGCGTCGTCTAATTATGCATACGTGAAAAAACAATTGAACCTCCAAAAACTCATTCACAATTAGGTACATGTCAAGCTTACAATGCATACATTTCCACAACGTTTCATTATATGAACTCGTGATTTTCATAAATTTTAGACGTTATAACATAATATATTAACGAATAATATTAGGAAGAAACAAACTACGTTTTAAACTGTGATCTTTTATAATCGATTTACTCATGCCGCATCCCGTACTAATTTAGGTAAATCTCTCCAGATGACCGCTCTCCCGGCGGATGCTGGGACTGTGGATAATCACTATAAAATCAATCTAATTTCACTTTAAAAGTTTAAACGTACGATGTGGAATTTCATTTACAACTTATTGTTAAGAATTATCAATACTAATTTAACTAACTTAATTTAGTTCAGTCTAGTTTTAGCGAGGTTTTGTTTATTTTGAAATTAAATATTATTTGTGTATTAAGTTTAAATTCCAATTCAAATTCATTTATTGAAAAGAACAAAGTTTAGGAAATTTGAACATAGAAGAAGAAAATTTAGAAAATAATTGTTTAATAATAAATATTTTTTGAAATTTTGGAGTAAATGGTAGTGTTGGTGGAAATAGAGCACATGGATTAATATTGGCAGGGCTGTTTTTGACCAACTAGTTCCCGTGAAAATATAGAATGATGAGAGCTCCGAGTACTTAGTTAGGTACCTACTTAAAATTTATTCACTCTATATGATTCAATTTATTTGACTTAAATAAAATAAATATGTCCGCATCATCGGATACTGATGCAGGAGCATCAAAACACTGTTTTGAGCATTTAAAAAAAAAACTAGTTTTTTCCTTTCCTTTCTTCGAAATAAAAAAAGGCGAGCATCGGAAATTAAAACAGTTGAACCCGGGACGTCTAATAATTGTGTAAGTAGTTATTTTATTTGAAGTAGAGTTTAAATACGTTCAATGTCAGGTGAAACAAGCGACATAATCAAACTATGGTCACAATTAACGTCACACATTACCCGTAACGCTCATGAAGTCATTAATCACACATAAAAGGATTCGCCCAGTTAGCCATGTCACTAAACAGATGTTACATTATCTGTGGATAACCTTAGACCAGATAGAGCAGAAGTGACATATGAATAGATTTTTGTATATATTTATAGATAGGTTTTTGTTTATGTAAAAGAAAAGTAACGCCTATTTAACTGCTGAGCAGCGATTTATTTTTCTTTTAAAGAGGAGAAAAGTTACATAGTCTAAAAGTATCTGACTTTTTGAGTAATTTGTCGAATTGACAAAAAAGTAAACATTTCTTAAACAACATTTTGTCTTACGTAATTATTGTATAATTCTTTAAGAGTGATGTTTTTGGATCTTAATACGTGTTAGTTAAATAAGTGCACGAAGACCGCGACTCTTGTGTACAATTAATGACAAAATTTAGCATAATTATACGAAAATCAAAACGCAGCGTTTGTTATTTTTTTTTCTATAGAATAAAATGTTAAAGAGTACGGATTTGTTTGTTAGTTTGCTTGTAATACTAGTAGCACCTACTAGTAGTTATTATATCAGTATGGTGTAAATAATCGATTTTAATAATTCTCATAGTATTAGAACATTAGTCACAACTGTGGAAGCAGGTGAAACCGTAAGGGATGTCCGTAATTAAAAGCTTGATGTAATTTCTTTTGTGTCGTGTTATCTGAGGTGGGCGATAGAAAGCGCGCTTAATCGACTTTTAATTATTCAGATAAGGAGCTCATTACATCGACATTAGTTGTGCTAACTTAGTTTTTTATATGAGATTTAGGGATGTGTGACGAACCTCGATATGTACTTTTATATATAACATTTATTGACATGGTTAGGCTCCTACCTGCGATTTAAAAAAAAAATGTTTGTTTTGTGTTGGTGAAAGAATTATAAAAATTTTCAGTAGTTTTAAAACTTACAGATCTATGTTAAACATATAACGTTTTATTTTTCATTATATCGGTACAAACTATGTCCCATAATGAATTCTTTATTTCAAATAATTTTATATTAATTTTAATTGTTTATATTTTTATGAATTATTAGTAATTTGTAAAAAAACAGGTATGTTTAAAAGTGTTTCTTCTTGTTGTGTGTTAAGTTAAACAGAAACACACTTTAATGATAGTGAAATAATTAGTCAAATGTAATTTATAAAAATATTTTATCATCTCATAAAAACAAAAATTACGTCTTAAAAATCTGCGGAACCTCTCATTTGAAACAATCCGTTCAATTGTTCATAAAGTGGTAGAAACTATAACGTCGTCGCGAGCAAAGCGAGCGTAATGATGATAATGTTGTTTTAACCGATGGCAATATCTCTACACGGAATCTTTCTCCGTGGAAAATAAATCAACCTAAATACTTTTATAAGATATTTACTTAATTTTATTTCATTCGAGAGTTGTATTTTTACGTGGAAGTAAATTTTATCTACGGAAAATTTCTACGTTATTTCATTGCTAGAATTTATATTTGTTATGAAAATAAATAAATAATTAATTAAACTGAATTAGCCTGTTAACGTCCTTCTGCCAAAGGCATAAAAGCTTTCCTTATAGAAGAAGGGTTGGAGCTTCATTCGGCAAGCGCTACTCTAATGCCAGCTGGCGGATAATTTCCCTAACCAAGAGTAACGATCGTTATCAGATGTTTTGATAAGAACCGGGACAGATAGCTTTACATATTCTCCGGTGAAGAGACCCACAAATATAAAACACCAAGAACAGAATCATTTGTATGAACTCGCGACCGTCAGAATTAATTGGAACTTTCGCACCAGTATGTCAAACGCTTATCTGATAAAAATCATTAATAGTTTAATGTAATTTTCGTCAAACATATTCAGATAATAAAACATTTCATTTAATATGAGAAATGATTTCCTCTTATATTACATGAATCAACATACACTACGATAATTGATTTTAAGAAACGTTAAGACAAGAAAATGTATCACTAATTCAAAGATTACGGCCCATTATCAGCATCATGCATCGACCGGATCGAAGCAAATGATACGTTCGCAGTCCCACGCCGGCAATCTGGCAACACATTACGAGACGATTTTCACTCCTAGCTATAATTTAATATAATCCAAAGAAATAGGTGCACTCGACAAGACCGTAAACGCGGCAACATTATCGATGTTCGATATTACTTCGACATAATTCTCCCAACACTAAAACTAACGGAGTATTAAAGTCCTTATGATAACGACATAAGGTTTGATTTTGAATTGTATTGTTGGATTGGATTAATTTGAACTTTATAGTGTTGTCAGATATGTTGTCGATGTGTTTGACTGTACACAAATAATCGTGATTTCGATACCGAGATGGTATGTTATCGATCACGACGTTAAAGATTCGATTAGTTTCGATTGCGGATGGTTGTTTTGATTTCCAATTTGCGCTTGCTCCGTTTGGGTGCTAAATAGCGGCACGTAGGCTGTACTCTCATTTCACATTGCGATTTTCGTTTTCAATTTGAAATCGTATCGGTGTGATGTCCGTACGATGTGTACGTGTTTCTCTCGTTCGTTAATAATGTGAAAATTGCTAGGAAAAATGTGTTAATAAAGTTATGTCATACTCGCTTATTTTCATTGCTACAATTCAAAAACATGACAACATGAGATAATATATAGTACAATATACACTAACCAATATATCATAATTTGATGTATTACTTTATGGGTAACTAAATAGAATATTTAGTTTATGTATAATAATTTTATTCACCTAGAACTACTTAGATTTAAGTGAACTTTATTAACATTAGTTTTACTCGATATATAATAACCATTTCTTACTTTTACTAAATGACCTTCCTTCATAACAAAATTCAAATATTAACATCAAATTTTAAAAAAAAATATATATATATAATTACTGAGTAACGTTTACCATAATCGTACAAAATTAATATAATAAAAAGCTAATGCAAAATGTTCACATAAAATACTAATCGAATCAACTATAAATTTATTCACGTTCCGTACGAATCAAATACACATTAGTAAAATTAGTAAACGGACGAACCCTGTTTTATTATTGGCGCAACGTTTTTATAGACTCACAAAATTATATAACTTTATGTTTTATATCTTTTATCGATAATGTCCTTTAACGCACCGCACTAAAGTTCACGTTTTGTGCACAGCCTTCGGAACACAAAGGGCCACTGACACAATGTTGCGTTCAGACACTCGCTAAAAGCCGAATAGATATTAGCGTGGCTAGGAATATTTCTTAAGGATAACAAGTTTTAAGCTAGACATATTACAGTATATTAAACTTAAGATAAAAAGTGACTTTATTAATAAGCTATTAAATATTCTCTTCTATTACTAAAGCTGCATAAATTCATTAATTTATTAGGTCTTACGTGGTCGTGTCCGTGCCAGAATTCGGGCCATTGTCTCTCATATCTTGATTGTTTCGAGTGTCTAACCGTGACATAATCTTTTAGTAATATTGGATCAGCGGTCTCATGCCGATAACAGGTTAAGTAAATGACACAAAATCGCCTCTAAAAGCAATAAAAATAATTCCGAACGAACATCTCATAGTGTTTACCGAAAATTCAATTATGTTTTTACATTACTTTTTTTATACCTTAATTTTAAATATTCCAGGAAATTGACTATTTTATGTATTTGTTTCAATCATTTCTTTGCTTATCCTGATTGTGAATAATACGATATATTGGAATAAAATAACATAATTATTAAATTTATAATGGGTGTACTAGTGAGTGACGAAAGCATGTTTCGATATATCTATCTATGTATATATTCGTCAATCTGCTGTAGAGCAGCGTTGCGGATTGAGCTCCTTCTATAGGAGAAGAGACATTTGTCCAGTTGTAAGCTATTTCATGCTGTTATAGTACAATAAATAAATAATTTTAACAATAAGATGATATAAAATAATGTGTATTAAGTTTTTTAGATATCTCGCGAGTAGTAGGTACCTACCTACCTACAAATAAAATCGTTGTTTTTTTTTGTATTATAACTCAATTTTCATCCACTTTGTCATTGCTTATATTTACTATTTGTACTTATTTCTATTATTATGATAACAAAAAAGATTATTAATATATTTTTTTTCTAATATATCTAATAATTAATATATATTTTTCAAACATTATAACTTCACCAACATAACATAAAAGGTTAATAAACAAAGGGACAAAAAGTATGGAAAAGTATCGACATCCGGGGATAAAGGCCCGGGTGTGAATTGAAAATTGGTACACCAGCAGGAAGCACGCTCGCTTGAGCCAAATTACAACGTTAGTATAAAAAGAACTCATAACAAATTGATTTTTTTACCACCAAAATATCAGAGGGGCTTTGATTTTTATGAGTATATAATGAGGTTATTAAATAAATAAATAAACAAATTTGTTTATATAACATATACACACGGTCGTCTGTTCCTAAGCTAGGCAACTTAATGCCTCTGTTTTAGGTAACAGCCAACTAATGTTTTTTTATTAATAATATATATACATATAATTAATACATAAATAAATATATATTACACCCAGAATCCAACTATCAACAAACCTTGGAGCAGGAAGCAGGGTCTCTACCAACTGCGTCAACGGGCCAGTCAAAAGTATATACATATAGTTGATATAGTTATTAAACTTTTTATTACTCCTTCCGACTAGGAAAGTGAAATTAAAAAATATAGATTAAACTTTCCGTTCTTCTAGTTTTACCTATATAATATACGATTTTATTAAAATAAAACGTGCAACAATAGAACAATAATTTCATTCCCTTAAAAAAAATTCAATATTTCCTTCATATTAAAACTGAACTCTTCTTGTTTAATTGCTTTTACTTCCTCTTCCTGATTATATTTATTTATTTATATACTTTATTGTCCAACAACACAAATGCAGTCGTAACAAAAGGCGAACTTAATGCCTAGTGGCATTCTCTCCCAGTCAACCTTTAGGCCAGACAGAAAATATTGTAGGCGGTAACAATAAAGTGGTAAACATGTATATAAATACACTACGGAGACATATATATACATATACACATACATACATACATACATACATACATACATACATACATACATACACATATACATACATACAAAAACATAAACACAATAAATTAATACATAAATAAATTATACTGACTTCTTTCACCTTGAAGCTACCGAAGAAGAATTCAATAAACTTGAGAGGCTACAGAACTTATGCATTCTCTTATTTACGGCTTTTGTAAGTTCGACCACGTTTCTAAGTTTCGAGTTGAACTCAAGTGGCTTCCTGTTTGGCTTCGCATAGATTGCCAGGGATACACATATTCTTTGTTTCCTTTATAATATCTTCAACGCCTTATTGCCCAGTTATCTCCGTAAATGTTTTAAAGTTTTGCATCTTTCTGGTTCATACCGCTTTGGTATTGCGAATTCCTTCACACTCTTCCAATTCTTACTTTAATTCCTATAACGTCCACGCAGCAAGGTTATTAAATTGATTGCTATTGTCAATTCACACTTACAAGTTTCTCTGTATTTTTAAAAAGAAGTTAAAAAATTATAGCCTTTTCTGTCCTTGTCATTATTTATATAGTGTATTTGTGTGTATATTTATGTACATATCTATCGTATTAAAAATATTTATGTAATATAGATGTATACATATAATATATTATAATTTTACTTTTAGCTAAATATAGTATTGTTTTAACGCTTTCTCTTTTTGTAATTGTATGTCTAGCTCTTCTAATTTCTGGCTGTGATTTTTATTTTTCGGGTGTGCTGAAAGAAATCTTTTATAGAGATAAGTATAACTTATCTACTTCTGTTTCAATGACATGTATCTTTTATGTATAAAGTGTTAAATAAAAATGGTCACATAAACAAATATTCAATTCTCTTCATTAGCACAGGGTAAATAGCGCAGGGACAAATCTAAAACGAGTTGAACTTAACCTGTAAATATTTTATTACTATGCAAACGTCTCCTCTCCTATAAGAACGGTCTATGTAGAACGGTCTTGCTTATTTTGCAAATCCGTTTTAATGTGAATTGGCCGTATAGGACAGATAAAGACATCAATTTTCTTCACTTACAATACATAACCAAAATAAAAACAAGCATAGTCGAAGTATAAATTAGTTGTTGATAAATATATAGGTACTCCACTTTAACCCCTAAAGAAACATGTCCAATCATCTGTCACACTATTAACTACCTCACTAGACAATCACGCACAGAATAAGAGATCACGTAACGCGTGTCGAGATGACAGATAAGTCGTCGTGAGGGGCGGGTAATAGTGTTGAACACGCGAGCGTGACTCTTGTATTTTGTAAATAAGGAAATTGAGAAGTTAGTGAATCAGTATCAGTTATAATTTAATAAATGAGGCGCTCAGCGAAAGTGAGACATCGCAAGGCAGCTAGCGTAGGTATACACAAAAATATTAGTATGGTATATTTACAACATCAGCTGTTTTATAACCATGTCTATAAATCCCTGAAAGCTGTATTTTACATATACATATACAGTCTGTAAATGTACATACATTTGACTGATCCACAGCGGATTGGCAGTTCACTAACAATAAGCGCATTTTAAGTAGTTTTAATATATATTTTAGATAGTATTTCAAATTAAAACTAAAACGCGTGATTTCGTGATTTAAAATCGATATTCAAATAAGACATGTTTCTCATCACTTATCATGAAAACAGAAATTGAGTTTTCATAATTTACGTATTCTATTCGACTGCTCAAATTAATTAAAAAAATATATATGAGCGTTTAAAGCGGACCAGAATTATGTGACATAGAGTTCCATTATCTTATTTAGTCATCATTAATCATTATATATAAATTTACATAAAAAGAGTGAAAATATTTGAGTGTACCCATACACGTGGGAGGTTTTTTTTTTGTAATTAAAAAATATTTTTATTGTTTAAATTAATTTTGTCTAATTTTAAAAATTACGCTTCATTCAACATTCTATTACAATTGAACTGAATAAAGCTAAACTGAATCAGATACTTGTACGGGCTTTTTAGGCCTCCGTACCAAAAAAGTATAGCTGTATGTAGGTACCTACTGAGAAATTTTGCTGCCGGGAAGATATCGAAAATTCGTATATGATTTGTAGTTTAATTTATACCCGTGCTTAACACTATAGTCTTAACCAAAGGCTTAAAATCAAAATGTGTTTTGATTTTAAGCCTAATACGTTTAAATATTTATTTCATAACGACTTCACGGGCTCTTCGAGGCACGATGGGAAGACCCACAAGAACATACACCCAGATCAAAAACAAATATTTGCTAAACTAAAAATGTCTGCTCCGAGCGGGAATCGATCCCGCGATCGCCGGCGTTGAGGCGACTCCTCACAGCACTACACCAGAACCGTGGTCATCATTTATGTGAACGGTTTTCATAATTATAATTATGAAATAATATTTCTAAAACCTTTGCACAGAATAAAAAGGTAAAATTACATAACGTCCAGCAAAAAAAAAAAAAAAAACAAATTAAATTTGTTACAAAGGCTAGATTTGTTTTATTGTCGCATTGCGTGTTACAAAGCAGTTAAGTACATTAGTTACTGTAAGTATAGACCGTACTGCGTTTTAAACACTTAGAGATAAATTGTCATAAGAAAAAAGAGTTTTATTTTTATTGTTAACGATGTTAATTAAAATTTAAATAAGTTTATAAGACTCTACAGACATAATTTTAATAAATATTATAATATAAGATTAAAGAGTCTTATAAATATTTTATACAAATAGCCTAGAATCTAGATAGATAGCCTTCCGCAAACTTTCAGTCAAAGTTTTGAAACTCAAAAATTATTTCAAAAGAAAAATATGATCTGATCCTGACATTACTGCGTGTACACAAGCAAAAATTTTGCTTTATAATATTAATGTAAATGGAAAAATAAATACGCAAATATTTTTCCGGCAGTATGGCATTAGTTTGTATAAAATATAATTTATTTATTGAATAGGTGTATCTCTATTTAAGTCGCATAACGCATTTTATTTCAATTTATTACAGAGGCAGCTGGTGTTGTCGGATAGTGTGTAAAGCAATAACGCTACTTTAGAAAAAGTCTAAAGATACCTTATGGAGAATTTTTACTGCTTCTTAGTTTGGGGTAAAGGGTTAAAAAAAGAATTTTTCTTAACGTTTGAAGACAATTTAATTTAAAAAAGAATCTAGTAACGTAATGTGTACACTAATTATAATAATTAAAGCTGAAATCTAGGCAATTATTTTAATTCTTTATTTAATATTGACAAAATCCATATAAAAGAAAGGTTGGAGCTTAATCCACCACGCTGCTCCACTGCGGGTTGGCGGATAAATTCTTTATTACGAGTAACGATCGTTTAGGTGTCTATGATAACAACCGGGACCGACGGCTTTACGTGCTCTTCGAGGTACGGTGGGGAGACCCACAAGGCCGTACACCTAGACCGGAAACAAATATTTGTACGAATACAAATATTTACTACGATCGGAATCGAATCGTACTCGCACCACTACACCAGAACGGTCGTCATAATCTATATTAGGTACAGCAATTGAACGACGGACGGTGGTAGTACCACCTCTCGCAAGCGTCTACCCCGGAATGTGTCCAACTAACAGCGTAACAGGCTAACTTTGACATCCGTCAAAGCAAATTTGCACAAGTAAATCGTCGTCTATTTCACGTCTTTAATTATTTTTAAACAATATAGGTATTATAATATAGTCATTATGACTTATTGAGACCGAGAGTTAAGACGTCAGAAATTTCTGAAGTAATAAACCAAACACCCTAATATACTGACGGAACAATCTTTAAAATACATCTTTTCTAATAAAAAAATAATAAAGAAAAATCAAATAAAAAATCAAATGACGCTTTAATCAACAACATCTAATTACAGTTTGACTGTCACCAACTCGCCCATGTCAACTGTGATGAATTTCAGAATTAAAAGTATTCAGTCTAGTCTAGCTCGTAGTATGAACTCAAATAATGTTCTAAACAATCAGTCATCTAACCTGCTAAATACTTTATGCGTACCTTCTGTAAGGATATATTTTATATTTATAGATCACAATACATGTAAAAAGGAGAACCTACAATATAATTCTTCTTTAATAAATACTAGGAAAATTTTCTTTAAGATAACTATTCACTTTCATAATACTGGGTTAAAAAAATAATTAGATTTTTTTGGTTCAAACTTTCTGAAAAATTTATGAAATGTATGATAATTTTATGGAAGAAGTGAAAAAATGTATGAGAATCTCAACAAAAATATGACTTACAAAACATTCTGACAGATTGTTGAATGATAACCATTGGAGATAAATTTAATAAAATACTCGTAGTATGTAAAAGTCGTTATTAATTAAATAAAAATACAAAATTAAACATACTTCTGATTGATAACCTAATCCGTTTTTTCATCGGTTAAGTAACAAGGTACTAGAAAAAAGTAAATTACATCGATCAATAGAAACGATTTCCTTATCTCTACCTGATAACAAAGTGTTTAAGTGGGTTAAAGACTTAATTAAGGCAAAGTGTTATCTGTACTGAAAACTATTTAGAATTATAACTAGTGTGATAAATGTACCTAAACACCAAACAACATTGTTGCTGTCATTAAAACTGGATAAGGTGTGAACACATGAAAAAACAATTTATATTGCTACTTCGACAATATATATAAATTGATATTATGAATATATTATTGACATATATACCTACCTACGAAACTGCACTCATTAGAAAAAATAAATTGACAATAATAATTATATGGGGCTATGTTACCTATTAATAAGTAGGTAGGTTGGTACTGTTTGGCTTAGCAAAAAAAAATGTATAACATATTTATTCATACTTCTATTGTATATTAATTTAAAAAAAAAAGTTTCATATGAATATACATATTAAGTTAGTTACAATAAGTGACATATTATAATATAACCAATATTACAAACTCATTCAAATGTGCAAATAAACTATACAACCCTATTTTCACCCTTCTAAAACGTCGGCGCCGTGGCTTAGTTGGTTAAAGCGCCTGTCTAGTAAACAGGAGATCGTGAGTTCGAATCTCGCCGGTGCCTTTAATTTTCTTTTGAATAATTGCTTCAATATTTTTTTTTATCTGAGTAAGATTTCGAATATTTTATTAAACGAGTTTTTGGAAATAAAATATGAGTAAGCTGACGTATTAAATTTTACCGGTTTAGGTAATAAAAAGGCTTTGACAGCAATCGCTTTAAACAAAAAATGAAATACATATTTTTGAACCTCGGATAGCACGAAAAACCATCGGTCTCGGTTATTATCATTGCCTCTAATAGCGATCATTACTCATGGTAAAGAAATTATTTACCAAACAGCAGATGAGAAGCGTGGTTGATTGAGCTCCAACTTTTCTCCTATATTGATAGGAATCCTTTGCCAAGCACTGTAACGTTTACAGGTTGATTCATCTCTGTTCAGTTCATCACATAAAAAGAAAATCCGGCTGGCCGTTCTCGCGTCATAAATATTTTCTATTAAGACTTGAATAGTCGAAGGCTTCTTCTTAGGAAGAGAATACTTTAGTAATTAAACATTTAAAGACAGTTACAGTACAGTTAAAGATATTATAAAAATATTATTAAATAAATTTTTTTTTTCTAAAATAATCGCTAGTAAAGCATTATACGATATAACTAGTTATACAAGTTTTTATAACTATTATTGATGAATTAAGTTCCTAATCAATTTATTAAGAAATAATAGTATTAATATGAATAATATAAGAATAGGAAAACTAGACAAGAATGAAAATGGTTTAGAAGATGCGAGATTTTTTAAAATAAATTTGAAAACGAGGAGTTCTTAATTTAAGAAAATTCAAATTGTGGACGGTTTTTTTTTCAAATGAGTAGTCTAGGTATATCGTAACCCTTTCGCTACTCGGGTCTCAGGAGAAAAACCGCTCAGATTTTATAAATAAATGTAATTATTGCCAGACCAATAACATCTTTCATTTAGTTTATTGTTGTGTAACATTATATATCTACGTGCAGTACGACTTGATAAAACAGTTACGATAAATTGGTAATGAGGACCCGTCAAATATTTGTAACAATGGGCCCAGCAAATAAAAATGGGTCGTCACATATATGTGTCACTGTAAGCGAAAGGGTTAAGGGTGGTTAACACTAACTGAACTTTGATCCATGGAAACCTGCTCGAGAGAGAACTTTCAACCGCATGACAAAAAATTAGTCATGATCGGAGGAAGTCACGATGATATTTCTCGATCAACATATTTTGACAATGAACTAACAGTGATAAATAAATAAGAAATCCTTATCACAAGAACGAAATATAACGGAAACACAATACAAATAAAAAAAAGTATTTTTATTATTGTTTATGTTTATTACCGCTTTATTCATAAATATTTTCCTACTCGGCAATAAGCACCTAAATTCATAGACGAGTTTCACGATTTTTTATAATATTAAACCTTTGCCTTTATACCCAAGTTATTATGACCTTATAAGACAATATCATATTTTAGTATTAATGCCCTGTAACGCACGTCACGCGTCCTTTCGTCGGCGACACAAACGGCATCGTAAAATGATAAACATATAATTCGTTTTCCAGCTACACCAGCACGATCGTCTCAACCCACACAAATGGAGCTTTGCTCGAGAGAAACGAACACAGTGTGTCACAGTGTTGCGTCGTGATCGTCGTTGAGCTCATCCGAACCCCATAACAATAACAAGGGCAATCAAGGTAATAAATGACGGGCCAGAGCGGATCGCTTTTTGTTCCCAATTATTTTTATTGGTGTTCTGTTAATTACATTCTTTGGCGAAAGCCGTGCGAGTGAGTTGGAGGGAACTTATTCGCTTATTCTGTAACCACTAGGTATATATATTGTTTAAAATAAATACATTATTTTCTATTAAAGCTACTTGTATGTACGATTATGAACAAATTTTTCCGAATTATGAAAACGAATAAAAATTTTATTTTTAAAATTACTTTTTATAATAAAATTAATTTAATTGTAATTATTTATAATTCCAATACATGACGATCTTGGTAAATTGAGCTTTATTGTAATTACTGTTTATTCCGTATGAATCTTTTATAAAGCCATCGTAATAAGGACCCGCTAAGGGCGTGAATGCGCACTGATCGCGCCCTTGCGTCAAATAATAATGCTGTTGGAACTTTCGACACGCAATTCACTTAAACGCATGAAAGTACTGCAAGCTATGCTCAAAAGGTCTAAATATTATATTAGAAAAAAACGTAATATAACGAATATATATATATATATATATATATATATATATATATATATATATATATATATATATAATAGAGTTAGTGAGAAAATAAGTTTACAAAACACAGTACCAACACTTAAACTATGTTGTATTATTTTATTAATAGATTTGATCTTGATTTAAATGAAAGAAACTGTAAATATCCCACTACTGGGCAAAGGCATCCTCGTCTATATAGGAAGCGTGCTGGAGCTTAATTCACAACGCTGCTGCTCTGCCGGTTGTCTGATAATCGACAGGGGTATATCAAGAGTAACGGTCGTTATCAGATGCTCTTCAAGGCAAGGGAAATTGTTATCCTCCAATACTACACCACATAATACACTATATATTACACCTATTGATTAAATTAAGTACAATGTGATAAGTAAAATTTAAAATACCGTTTTAAGTAGCATTGCTATCGCATCGCACCTATTTTTCAGTATCGGAGCTACCTATAAAATTGAGATGTACGGACTACAGGCTCGCACTTAAATATCCCTTTGCGGCGTTACTTAATGAGTAAAGCAGTTATGATCTTAAGTTGTTATTAAAAATTATTTTATCTCTAATTATCTCATTATAACTTCTTGCTCTTCGATAAATGTTTATAACAGTCGCAATATAATTTTCCGTTACTTAAAGGTGCTAATCAACTTGAGCATTTACTTGTAAAAACACTTCAAACATTCGCCGTTTTAACTTCAACGGATTGTGTCTGTATCGGTTTAGTTCATATTGAAAGTTTAACAAGTTTTTTTTTATTTTGTATTTTTTATTTTTTATATAATTTGATGAGCTTGTACGAAGTAAGACGGTACTGGCGCGTAGATTACGAAGTCCTACTTTTTAAACAAGTATAAAGTTATTATTGAATAATTTTTGCGTCAAAACTTAATATTTATTCCGATCATTGAGAGAACGAATCATACAATTCTTAAAAAAAAGTATCAATTAGCTGCGGCAGTCGGTAGTGACTTCTAATGTGTTTAAGACTTCTTTGAATATTTGTTATATATTTATTATTTACGATAAACGAGATCTTTTCGTGATGATTCGAAAAAAAAAATCTAATTTTTATACATAGTCTTTTATGTATAAATAAATATAAATATGTTTAACATACACACTAGGTCGTCTGTTCCTAAAGTAGGTAACGTAATGCCTGTATTTTAGGTAACTGCCGACTGATATACATTTTTTTTGTAATAAATATACATATAAATAATACATACCTATATAAATAAATATATATTACACCCAGACTCAGGGCGGGAATCGAACCCACAACCCTGGATCAGAAAGCAGCGTCACTGCCAACTGTGCCAACAGGTTAGTTGTAAGAATCGTCTCTCTTAGTAACAGCACCTTCAAAAAAATATAATCATAATATGTATGGACTATGGAGGCATGTTACCCATGCTTATACCTATACCTTTAAATTATATTTTTTTATAAATTCAATAATAATGTACCCTTCAATTTGTGTTTTTGCTAAGTACACTTAAGTTTTTTACATGCGACAACACTCGCACGAAACCGGAGCGGTTCACTAATTACTTATGAATTTTTAATTATCTTTTTGCAAATAAAGACTGGATTACCAGACTATTTTCATTAAAACGTCGATTATGAGTAATTGTTAAACTATTGTAAAGGTAACACATACACGTGGATTTTAAAATCGAGTGCTCTAAAGATATGTAGAGAATAGCGTAAATTTATTTTAATTGCTTTTGTTTACAATCCATTCATATTTAGTTAAAATAATTATTAAAGCTTAATTATAAAATAAAATGAAATCTAAATGTATCGAATTGAATTTGATAACTTTTATATATTTTAATAACTTTTTCTTTCCTTAATTCTCCTTCCTTAACTTTTCTTCTATTTTAATAGGAGAAATAGACAATTGTGAGGCAGTGGAGAAACAATTAGATTTAAATCTTATACGACATGATATTATTTTAAAAGATAAAAGAGTATGTATTAGTCAAAATTTGTTTTATCATAACCAACATACAGTCAGACACTAACTAGTTGTGCGTAATTACATTCGTATCGTAAATTGACTGGCGCCTACCTTCACAGATTGATTTAATTACTCAAAGAATTCTAATATACCATGAAATCCCATGATATCGAACGATCCAACGTCATTATATTGATAGCTTAACGAAGGGAATCGTTTTGATTATATGTAGGAACAAATTTTATTAAGTGACCGTGTTCGATTCGATGAAATAAAATAATTATGGTATTTTGTATGATTATTATAATTAGGCAAGGCTTATAGCTTAATTTCTTTGATTTGGTTTCATTTTAAAATATATTGGAATGTATAGGAAAATTAAATATATCATATAAAACGTAACGAATACGAAATGATATCACTGTCTGTTTTTACGTAAGAATTGATAATATATAATAAATAAATAAAAATAAACACAGACAACAGAAAAATCTATTAATAACATTCTAGATTGTATCATAAACTATTTTTTTTTAATTCGAAATATTTATAAAATCCGTTTTTAGACTTTTAATTAAATGAGTAAAATTCGCGTAAATATAAGAGAACAGTATATCGAAATATTTATGTTACTACACAAAGTATACTATAGCAATTTATCTTTAAGCTGTTTTTGTTACTTTACTACTGGTACCTAAGCTTTGAATGTCGGGGTAATAAATGTACTTGCTTAGAAAATTAATCGATTAGAGATAATCTTATTAGTAGACAGTCTTTAGTCTTTACTTTTAAGCTATTTCCTTTTGTATTTTTTATCTGTAAGAATATACACCTGTAACGCAATTTCTTTAATATTTAACTTAACATCGACGGTTGCGGGTTCAAAACCCGCTCGGCGCAAGTATTTATATCTGTGTAAATATTTGTTACTGGTGTTGTTGTATGTATTTGTAGGTCGCCCCACCATGCCTTGGAGAGCACGTAAAGGTCACACACAAGTAAAAGTCACGTAAATGGTCGGTCCCATTGTCGTAAATATAGGTAACGATCGATACACATGGTAGATAAATTATCCGCTAACCCGCCGTGGAACAGTGCGGTGAATGCCTTTGCCTGATTCAGTTCATACGGATATGAATGACTACATTGATGGTATCAAAACATGTATTTTATTATTTAAAAAGAAAAAATCTTTTTTAACACAATGTTGGAAATAATATTTCAGGAACATATTATTTAATAATTCAAAAAAACTGTCTCAAATAACAACAACATAAATACGGACTCTAATAAAAATGTTTTTACTATAATTTGATATACTCAATCTTCGATGAGACTTAGTCTATTAAGAATATTATGCCAGAAACATATCAACAGAACCATTGACATTTAACAAAGCAACCGTTTCATCCAATTAGAAAAACATAAAATTAACAATAAACGTCTTTCCAAATCGTCCTAGCGTCCTTTAAATATCACACAACTCTTAGACATACGAAATAAAGTGTAATATCGTTTGTTATATTTCGTGAGCAGAATTACAATTTGATATGAGGTAATAGTAAGATATAACAGAGTCCTCATTAGAGAAAACAAATCAAAATAATTAGGCAATAAAGCCGGCCATATCCCCATTGTGATATAATTTCATAGATTGAGTTTTATTACCGATTTGATTGTTACAAATTTGTTTATGGGTGCGGTGTTTCGTTCATGTGTTTTTTTTTAAAGTTAATGTCATCTAATTTTGTGTTTTTCCTATTTTGTAATTAGAAATAATGTCGCTTTATACTTCAACCTATTCTTGATTAAAGCGTTGGTTTGTGTTAATAGTAACTTGATAAACAGGAATATTTTTGTAGTAACTTTAAAATATATGTCTATATTTATCATTTTAGTTGATAGGTACGAGTCTTTCTAATTGTAAGAATATTAAATTATGCCTAATCGCCTATATTTTTTAATAGTTATAATAATAAGTTATTTAATACTTTTTATAATTATAAACAAAACTATTTTGCCTGATAATGACTTGTAATAAAAATTATTTTCCAATCGTCTTAATTTAGTATTGAAATCAAATAAAAATTAGTCAATTATATACTATTGTTTCATAGCCATATAAATCTATACATGAGAGGTGTTTAGGAAAATCGAATCGGTATTTCTGAGAGCAATAGAAGCCAAAAAAATCATAGTTAAATTTTTTATCTATCTGTCTTTCGGTGTGTCTGTGTGTCTGTATGTTTGTTCTCAGAACACTCCGAATCGGCTACATAAAATGGATGGATTTTAATAACAATTAGATAAGCAAGTGTAATCGTTTTAGACACTATACTTTTTTTTATTATCGACTGCCATTGTTATTACTATGAATATAAAGTCCAAATCCACAGATAAAAAAACTTTTGTCTGTCTGTTTGAACATCGTACTATGAGACATATAAGCAGAGCAGTAACCATTAAAGTCAAAGCGGGTACTGACTAAAACTATTAATAACGTTTTTCTGAACCAGGATTTGTGATTTTAGACGAAATAAATGGAAAATAAGAAAAAAAAAAGACAGAAGAGACCGGATGCCATACTTCTATATTACTTTAGTTTTTGAATAACTTTTCAGTATTTATTATATTATAAATTGTATGATTTAAAAAATATAGGTACCTACTTAATTTATATTAGGTACCTACAAAAGATAACTCTTCAAAAAATTAAAATGATTATAAATAGCTTGTTCGTATTTATTACTTATATAAAATACATTTTATTTATCAAAATGCTTCCTATGTAAATAGCTTATATAAAGACAAAAATATCTCATTAATTTCGTTGATTGTCAACGCGAGGCGTCCCGCCCAACTCGCCGCCCATCCGCCCACCGCCTCCAGCTATACATTTTATTAATTCACAAGTAATGTTCCGCTCAAAAGTTATTCGAGATTTAAGTATTAATTAATCAATTTTAAAATAACGCTGTAAAATGTGCTTTATCTTTAATATAATATAAATGAAGTAAATACAAGATAAGAAGGCATATTGAGATTGAATTCAAAGTAATAATGATTAGATCTCTCACTTAATATATCCTAATTACATCTAATTATCTTATAGCTGTATATTCGAAAATTAAATATTAAAAACACGGTTTCATTAAACATTAGTATTTTTGATAATTCTAAAGCATTTTATCCTCGAGTGTACCGAGGTGCTCCAGTCGTATTTCTGTTCATCGTCTGCTGGTGAGTTCGTAATGAGCGACTTATTAAACAATTATTAATCGCCGACGACCCGCTGCGCACTCCGATTGCATCTTTCCAGTATCGCTTACCATCTTCGAATCATCTCGCAGCCATCTTTTAACACGTAAATGTTATTCATGTTGTGAGTTTAATTTTAAGGCGTACTAAGATGTCTGTAAACTTACTCTATCTCTTTGAACGTGGTAGCGAAATTGGCATTTTAATGAGTATATAAATAATTAACGTATTAGCAACTAATATCATTATTTTTTATTGTTTAATCGAAAATTGCATTTAGATCAAATTACAAGATACATAAAAGAATAGACTCATGCCTTCATAATTGTTAGGTATATATATAATGCCAATACGCAGCACGCAGCAAAACTGGCTTATGCTTTAAGTAGCAGCTTTCACTATCACACGAGGCAAATTAATTGAAAATTGATATCAATTTTAATCCATATTCTTGCAAGATAACGAGTGTTTTTTTTTAACTTAAAAAAAATTCTAATTTACTTACCACGCTTTTTTTAATATGGTAATTTACGAGGTTAAAAGGAAGAGGTCTACGTTCGGCTGTGGATATCCAACGGCTTATGTGGTGTGAATTTTTCCATTCTACCTTCAAAGGCTTAAATAAATTTACATCAGCATGCTGAATCAATCAATTATAGAGCTATCTAAAGACTTTGGCTTCAATTGCCAACTGTTTACTATTTATTATGTTACTGTTTATTATGTGTTTGTTTACTGTTTATTATGTTATATCTTGATGTTTACATCTTTCAGCATCGCTTCTGTATTTAATTGCATTAAATTGTAAGTAGGTTCTTTCGTAAGCTATGCAATAAAAAGTATAAAATATCAAATAAGAACGAAATTTTGGACATTTTACTCTTAAAGCCAAAAAAAAAAATAGAAAGAAAAAGTGTTCTATAGTGTGTCATATTTTTTAGGAGAAATATGAAATTTAAATTTTAACATCTTTGTTTAAAATAGTGTACCTAATAGTATATTACGAGTAATAGTCTTTGAGAATTCCACCCTGCGGGTAACAGTATTAGCAGGTAGATGATTGGCTACGATCACACCTTGTGGAACGTAATCATACACGACAGGATAGATTATGCTTATCAAGACGATCGCTATTGACTTGCTAAAGCAAAATACGCCCTTGGAAAGAAATAACTTGTCATATTCATCTTTCACACAGAACTAAAAACTTAGTTAAAAATATTTCATTTCCAAAAATGATTTGCGTAGTACTTTATCTTATGTCGTACATTTCAATTTGCATAAATATAAATGATATTAATTTAACACGTTCGGATTTTCTTTCGTAAATATCAACAGTAATTAGATGCTGCCAACGAGTTTAAAAATTACGATTTAGTATAATTTATCTTCAACCAAACCAAATTTATTTTATTTAATGTAACCTTTTAAGTAAAAAAAAAGTCTGTTCCATTGACGGATATGTTCTGGAGCAGTATAAGTGTATTTGTGTATTTGTTTATTACATATTTCGAAACAGCAAACGTTGGGTGAATCAAATTAAAACTTTGGAGGATTTTTGTCGGTTAAGCTATAAAAGTCACGCTTAAAAACAGTCGGGGTAATGTTGCCATCGTGTAAATACTCGTCGGGAATTTAAAATTCGACAAATACGATATGAACCTTATATAAAAAACAAAGACAGATACGACAAGGACACTGTCCAAAACATCTTCTTCCGAACAGTCAAAAGTCAAAACCATCTGCTTAAAAATGATTGTTTAGTAGTAATTTTTTTTATAATAACATAAACAAAATATGTCTTTAATTGTTATATATCAACAATATATAATACAGAAATTTATTATATATACATATAGCCAACCTGCAGTGGAGCAGCGCGGTGGGTTAAGCTCCAATTCTTCTTCTATATGGAGAAGAGGCCTTCGCTGAGCAGTGTGTTGTTTACAGGCTGATACTGTGCTGTATATAACATTTATACATCAACAATACTTACTCATGAAGAATGTTTTTAATTTTTTGTAACTACCCTTAACATTCTGCATGAGTTGCATGACGTATTTGTTGCTGAGACGTCAACGATTAAAACGAAGGGATATTTTTACTTAATGTAAAAGGTCCGATACTTCAGCACAAATTTGCATCGAAGGCAAAAATGAGTACCTACTGCTATAGTTGTATACTGAGCTATCCGTTTCATGTAACGTTTCACTTTTTTCACACACACAAAGAAAGCACTCAAATCTTGATAATAAATGGTGAACAAATTTTTATACGAATCTAAGAATTACGTAGAATACACGCAGTAGAATTACTATTTAGTTTATAAGTATTTAAATTTAATGTTGAAAAGTGTTTTATTTATTTTCTTGAGCGTTTCAACTTTTAAGTTCCATAACAAATCTGAATACTAAGAACGAAACAGCGTCAATATTATCATTCGAATTAACGACGAGGCGATTTCAAACAAATAATTTAAGCCTGCAAACCCGATAAGTCTTTAAAATGACATGTGTGTTTCATAAATAGGGCTGATACCTGTAGTTTAACGTCAAATCGAAGAAAATGGAAACATAAATATAGAAGTGAAAAAAATTAAAAATAATTTTAAGCAATTCATGTTAATATGCTTTTTTAATTAAAAAACATCTCAAATAATCTTAAATTATCTACCACAGCTGTCTTTTCCTTTGTACTTTCATTATTTACTTTTTACAAATGCCTTATTATTGTTAATGTAGGTTATATTATTTAAAACAACAATAAAAAATTGTTTAAAAAATGTGACAGCCCTATTAAAGCGAAGTTCTCAAGTAAGGTATTGGCCGTCCAACCAGACGCCATTTCGTATTGAAATTTAACCACAATATATTACGTTTGTTTGTTAAGTTAATTGCTAAATGGAGTTCGTTGTATCAAGAATATTTTATTGTATCGGCTCTCGCGAGTCGAATAAATTCTTTGATTGTGAAAGATGCGTCTGCGCCGGTCGAATGTTTGCAGCCTCCGGCCATGCCTTGGACGCCAGTTAATGCTTTTTCTTTACTTATACAAATTATATTTAGAATATATAGAAATAACGAATTTCCTATTATAAATTATGAATCGAGTTTGTAAACATTTGTGATAAGCCTTCAGGCGATAACGGAATTGAAATTAAATAATGAAGCGAGGCATTTGATAATTACATTTTTATTAATGAATGTAATATAACTTTTGATTTAATACACATTTATATACAAATTGGTTAAATTAACAATTCCAAATAGAATATTTCGATTAAAATATTTTAATTAAATTATATTGTTTATTTATTAATTAATTGTTAGAGAATTTAAGTTTTAGCAGAAATAGCCCAATAGTTCTGATTTTAATTAATAATTATCCATCTTATATGATTATTTAAATATTTATTAGGCGACTCATTTGAAAAAATATAAATTATTATGTTTATCGCGGGACGTAACAGGCTATAAATCATCGTACTAAGATTCATAGGAAGAGAACAGTCACCACAAGTGTCATCCAATATTCATAAATATATTGAAAAACACACTTGTGTAATCGCTAAGGATGAGACAGCGTTTACGCTTTTACGCTTTCTTTTATGTTATTATATTCTCTATAACATCTTATTATTTTCTAAATTTCAATATAATTAGATAGTATGAACTTTAAAACAAGCAAAGGAAAATATTTCGTAATAAACGTTAATTTGTTACGGTCTATAGAATTAAAAAAAAAATCTAACTTCCTAATCACATAAAACATTTACAAATAGCATTCAAGAACTACGCCCGAGGCACTTGTTTAATTATTTCTTAAACTCGCTTTAGATCATTTGCATAAAACAACAATAATTTATCTATATAAGAAAATTAACCTCTTACCTCGGACTCAATTAGGGTTAACCGAAAACGCATACTAAAAGAGTTTAATGCGTTTGTCGTTTTTTGTTTTGTTATTAACTAACATCATTAGTCAAGTTATCAATTACTTAAACCTCAATATCTAACTTTTTCGAAAGTGAATTATTTTTATTAGGTCTCTTTATTAAAAATTAGAAAATAAATAGTAAAAACAAAAAAAAAATACTAGGTTCAATTACTTAAAGTAAGAAATAATCATTTAAAAATAAAAATATTATTTTGTAAAATACAAAAAAAAAAAAACAACACATAAATCAGTAGATACTTAATCATCAAAAAATAATAGAAGAAACAAAAAAAGCGCACTCATATTTTGATTAAATGTTTAATGAAATCAACTTTATATTAAAATATCATAAGGGCCATAGCCTTCACAATTTACACTCATAAACAATGTTTTCCTATTATAAGTAGTATTATCTTTAATTGAACTCGGTACATGCGGCGACTTTGTCTGTACATTTTGAAGTGGAAACGTAATTGGAAAGGCCCGGGGCTCGTTATTTATGAGGCTATACATCAGCCGGGGAAAACAAACAATACGATCTCGATGCAAATGTACCGAATGTGCTTACACCTTGTGTTGTCTTCATACCGTAGCATTGTAAGTTAGACAAATTCGTTATATTACTTATAAATGATAAATGTTTCAATTTATCTTGAATGTTATATATTTGCAGTTTTGTAAGTAGCCTTGGTAAGTAGTTTTGGTAATGCAGGCATCAACAATACAATCGAGTTATTAGCTTCAGAAACTAGCCAGTTTCTCATTTAGCGAAATGGGAGCTTAGAGTTTCGTAACACTGTAAAAGATTTTATACTAAATATTTTAAGATCGAGCATAAAAACGCCAATCTTAAGTTTCGTGTATGGCAACTTATTTTACATCACTCGTATAGGTTTTTTAGGGCTCCGTAACAAAAAGTATAGCCATACTGAGAAATATTGCTGTCGAGTATATAACGAAAACACGAATATGTTTTGTGGTGTAATTTATACCTAAGCTTAACATTATAGAGTCTTAAACAAAGGTATAAAATCAAAATAAATAGCCTAATAAGTGGAAAGATTAGTGTTGACAACATTAATTTTAAAAAAATGTATGCAATAATTAAATTGAATTAGCCTCTAAATGTCGCTTTGCTGGGCAAAGACCTCTTCTCCATATAGGAGAAGGATTGAAACCTAATCCGCCACGCTGTTCCACTACAGATTGGCGGATAATTTCCCTACCATAAGTAACGATCGTTATCAGCTATTTAAAAAAAAAAAAAAAAAAACGGGATCGACGGCTTTACGTGCTCTCCGAGAATGGTGGTGAAACCCACAAATATATACATATATTATACGTAGTCTGTGGGATTTTATGTGTCTACCTAATATGACTCTATAGATATAGTTTTGTTGATACAGTTGTGAAAGACAGACGTACGCAGGAAGTCTTAGTATTACGGTTTGGTTGATACTCTTTCTTCTTCTTCTTCTTCGTCTTCAAGTGCCTCTCCGACTAGCGAAGGTTGGCAGTCAGCTTCGAATCTTATTCTTCGCGAGGCGAAAGATCTCGACAGCAATCGCGATTCCCGTCCATCCTCATTTTATTTCTGTATGCAGATTAAATGACACTCTTTGGAGCTTTTTAAATAAGCAGAACCTATTTTAAGGTTTGAGACATCTTTATTCTTATAAGAATTTTACATTTACTCACATGAGAATCACAATTCACTATTTGTATTTTCATAACGTAACTGAGCGAAACCTGCCAATATGACATAGTTGCAGTAGCAGCAGACATGGGCCCAAGTGAGTTGTTAATAAAGTTTAATAGTTAAAATATATTCAATAACTAAATAAAATATTGATACAAAATAATAGAAGTTGAAGTCGTACTATGAATTAGACTATTCAAATTGTAATAGTCTCGTAAACGATTTACATAACCATTGTAACCTTTGCGTCAACTGCGTATCATGCGGTGATCACTGCCTGCAGCTCTAACAATCACCGGTTTGATTTCCGGACGTAAAAAGTACTTATATATTTACTAGCTTCTGCCCGCAGCATCGCCCGCGTGGATGTCTGTTATCGTGACCAAAAAAAAGTATTCTATGTTATTTCTAATACCTCCAAGAATATGTGTACAAAGTTTCATGATGATCGGTTAAGTAGTTTTCGCGTGAAAGCGTAACAAACAATAAATTTGTTTCTTTCGCATTTCGCATACTTTTAACGTTTTTAATGCTTGTTTTCTAATAAACTCTTTCAGAAAGAGTTTTTTTAGAAAATATGCTGTAGCATATTTTAATAAACTTTATTTTTATTAATTTATTAGTAAGTATAGTAATACTTACTAATAAATTATAAAGTCAAAAAGTACATATTTTGATGTACTCTAAATTAAATATTCTTTTTGCGTCACGAAGCATATTTACTGGGGGAAAGTTGTAAGGCTATAAACAATACCTCGCAGCACAATGAATCGGAGCAGTAGGTAAATGAAAACGGCGCGGAACGTCTAGTTAACTATATAATTTTAAGTAGGCACCGACAAAGCAGCTGATCAGTAAATCAATTGATTCTTTATGCTTAAAGATCGTTGTATTTATTAACATATTTTGTAATATCGTCCAGAAAGTTGAATGGTAATAGAATTTAACTTAAATGTTACGACCCACGTATGGTAATCGTGACAATAGGAGTGCGCGAGCGATGTGACTTCATGCTGCGTGCGCGTGTGCCGATCGATGAAGCTATGCTCGTTTTAAGGATCACTTTAATAATTATTATCTATGTAAAAGGGTATTATACAAACTAAAAAAAAAATTATTAAAATAATTAAATGGTTAAAATGAATGTGATAAAACCAAGTGTAAAAAAGTGAAAAATGTAGGTAGGTACTTCTAGTTTTCACAAGAGTCGAAAGCAAAAAACGGTCTCTACATTTGGAACTGCACAACTAGGGATATCCAACCGTTACATTTGGGAAATAATAGTAAACAAATTATAGAAATTCAAAGAAAAATAGAATTAACTTACAAGTACTAAATTAAAATATTTGATATAAGTATAATAAAATTACAGAGAGGGTTTTTTTTTCGAATAAAATAAAACAACACAGACAAAACCGCGGTAATAAGATTCGTTCATCGGTGTTAAATAAATGTACATATTTTATTCGATTTTGTATCGTAAAATATTGTCACAATAACTAGACACTCCATATTATGGCAACAACCGAGACATGTCCTTATCTCCTACATAGCTATTGAATAAGCAATCGTTTTCAGGTATGATATTATTTGTATACAGTAATATAACTTAACAAATTTATACCTTGAATAATTTCTTAGTACAATAAAGTTACAAAGGTGGACATGCAATAAAATCATTTGATATTTGTAAACTTAATCAGACGATTATTGCCTTAATTTATAACTAAGGTGTATTGTAAATAATTCTATTTTACGTTACGATGACTTATAAATAATGTATAAAAATAAACGTATTCTTAATAACATGTTTAATTGGCAGTTATATACCGAATTAATTTTATGAGAAAAACTTTAAGTATGAATAAATATCTGTCGAGTTTTTATTAGATTCATTAAAACTGACATGGTATTTATATTTTAATGTAAATAAGGTAATACGTTAAAAACAGAGCTCACCTAAACAATGTCATTCTGTGCATATCCTTTTTGGTGCATATCTTTTTTTTTTGTTTAATAAAACGCTATGTGACGTTTTTTAGGTACCATAGATTATTTGTCAACATTTTTTCAAAACACACGACCTATCCAAAATACCTTTCAACCAAATCGTTTCCGACACGTCGTTAAAAGAAAACATGCTCATTAGACAAAAGTAATTGCTATGCACCATAAAACTTTTACGCCCTCGATCATCAACCCCACATAGAAATAAGTAATTTTCCGCTCGATTTATCGAAATACATACCCTATCAAGAATCTCCACGTCACGGTGTAACGAACAAAAAAAGCGAACTAGTCGATTCCACCGACGCTCATTGTGTTTAATTAATTACTTGTAAACAAGGGCGATGATTTTCGAAAAGTAAATAATAATCGTAGAAAGCTAACCGGTATCGAAATAACAATGGCGGTCGATTCTACGCTTCTTTTTTACTTTTGGTAATTGTGAATGAACTTATCCCGTTAAAGTAACACGGTGTTTCCTTTATGAAATTTTAATGAATTTCCGAAGTTAGATTAATTTGTAAGGGTTTTGTGATTTTATTTTTAAATAAAAAAAACAATTTTAATTTTATATCAGATTTATATAATTTAATATTTTTTAAACTTTTAATGTCATAAATATGTTATTGAGATAATAATTCAAATTGCTGAAATATATCTAGAGGTTAGATTTAGACGTAAAAGAGGCCCAGTGGATAAAATACGCGAATTCTAACCGACAGTCGCAGATCTCAATTTGAGTTCGTAGCGCTGAATTCTCAAAAACTTTTTTTTTTAAATTAATCTGCTCTGTGGCCAATAAAAAAAAAGTACTTAAGGAAACTTGCATGTTTAGGCAACAATTTTGAGACATGAACAATACAAGTGGAGCGGAATAAGCTTCAACCCTTTAACTTAATAAAATATTTATTTACAGAACTGTTACAATACTTCCCGCCCAATTATTAATTGCAAAACGACAATTCCATCTTTTATCATCGTCCTCGTGCGCTTTTATACGTACGCATTAAGCAGATATACGCACAGTTCCGGATCATCTATTGCTGGTAAATTATTTTCTATAAATAATTGTAATGACAAATATTTTTTATTCATTTTGCCGATACATTACGTATAACGTCACGTTCATTACAAAAAGTCTTTTTATAAATAGAAAAGTTGACGGCTCATATGATAGAATTCAATGTCAAATTTCTACATAATTCACATTCAACTAGTAAATTAAGAAACATTAACTACTCAACGCAGTAATTAACTAATCATGACTTAGTAAATATGAAATGGTTTTGGATTTCAAATTATACACAAGACTCAGCTTTGATGATATTAGTATAAGACTAAAAATATGTTTATTTCCGAAATAAACTTACTTATATTTGAAAATATTATAAATACATATAATAAATTGTTTGCACACAGTAAGCTGTGTTTAAAACATTTCAACAAATTTAATAAGATACTATAGGATATGGTAGCAAGTAGTAGAAAAACCACCTGGCGCCAAACATAATTAGCCCAATGTTGAGGGCGTAACTCCTAACTTGCTAGTCAGCAACCGACGATTACACGCGCTCCGCCCTGGAACATTGCATATAATACTGGATTACATGCAGATTTTTAATATGCTCCTTCTTTTTTAATGTTGGTACTGTTCGAACGCTTCCGTCTTTGGTTATTGTAATTTTAATTATGTTCCGCCCACTTTGTTATGAGTAACATGTACACGACCGTATCATATTAAATTGTATTGATTTTATTAATATGATATAAATCTCCAGTTTAAATGTGTCACAAATAATGTTTATTTCGATTACAATTTCTTTTTTTTTTTATCAGGAGAAATTCTGAATGACTATCTATGATCCGAATGATTTTCCTACCATCTGTATGTAGACGATTTACAATTATATCGTCATTTTGAGATGACCGAGTTGAATGAGACTATTGATCTTCTAAAGGAAGACCTCGATTATATAAATCGATGCGCCGAATCGTTCGGACTTCTTATAAACTCCATAAAATCTCAAGCAATAATTATCGGTATCAGTCTTTTAAGAAACCGGATTGGCTGAAATGCAATAATTTTTATATTGTACCTATTGTGGTTCTTCAATGTTGTGGTTCACCAATTTCTTATTTTACAGCGTTGACCAGAGCTGAGATATGGAGGGAGGTCGAGATGTTTTACGGACAGCTGTATACCTCGGTCAACCAACCTGTCTGTTGTTAAGCTGAAGATCCACGAGCCGAGCTAACCCGACATTATTGCGAAGTTAACCTGGACATCAGCTTGCACGAGATTAGTATGGCTCTGGGGCAGCTTAAAAACGATAAGGCACCGGGTGAGGATGGTATTACGTCATAGCTTCTGAAAGCGGGTAGAACACCGGCACATAAAATCCTTCAGAGGCTTTAATACCTTCTTGTTCGAGGGCGTAACGCTGGAGGCATGGAACAGAATCGTAGAGGTGCTATTCTTCAAAAAGGGCAATAAAACCTTGTTGAAGAATTACAGACCCATTTCGCTTCCAAGCCATGTAATCATGTTTAGGTATAAGCTGTTCTCTAGGGTCAGTAAACATCGTCTGACGGGCAAGTTTGATGACTTCCAGCCTCCCGAACAAGCCGGTTTCCGAAATGGCTATAGTACGTTAGACCATATACATATTATGCTACGGCAGATTATAGAGAAGACAAAGGAGTATAATCGGCCATTGTGCTTGGCGTTTGTGGACTATGAGAAAGCGATTCGATCGAGACTTGGGCGGTTTTTTTTTTTTTTTTTTTTTTTTTTTGTCGCAGGGGAATCCATTTACGGATGATATCCAGGATGCCCGGGTCGGCAGTCCTAGACCTATGTCGGACTCGGCACTTTGGGAGTGCAATACCGTACTAAACCCCTGCGGGAGCCTTCAGCCGCTTTAATTGGAGGGTCCCGGATCTGCAGGCAACAGGATCCCTCCAGCGACAGGCTGGCCTCGGCGAAAAGGCCAGACTTCTCCTCCATGGGGACTGTCCGGCTCACCTCTGAACAGTCCCGACGACGCCGTATCTAGCAGGACCGGGTTCCCATCCCGGCCCGATACGGGCACAGGGGCGTTACTGGAGGCGCATTAAGTAGCGCCTCCTACGCACCCCCATTCGTCGCCCGCGGATGGAGGCCACGTCGGCGGCCTCCTCTCTCACCCGCTCGTCGGCCTCCTTCTGGGACATTACTGTCTCGCAGAAGGAGACCATCGCCTTCCAGGACTCGTCGTCACCGAGCATCGCGATGATAATGCTCGGAAGCGACAAGTCCCCTCCGAGGACCGACGTCAGACTTTGACGCAGCGCCGCCCATCTCGGGCACACCTCGAGGGTGTGCTGGGCGGAGTCCACCGCCGCGCCACAATCGTGACATTCAGTCGTCGGCTCCCTCTGGGCCGTCCGGCACAGGTAGTCACAAAAGCAACCGTGCCCGGTGAGTACCTGCGTCAGACGGAAGGTGAGGGGCTTGCGTTTTCGACGCATCCACCGCTCAAGGACCGGGCGAATGGCAGCCGTTACGCGTGTGCCGTACGGCTGCCCCGCCAGGTCCTCCCCCCACCTCCGCATAAGCGCTTCCTGCCCTATCCGACGCACCCGCAGGATCCCGTCCAACGTAGGGTTCTCACCAAGAGCCCTCCTACCCGAGACGTATGAGTAGGTCTCGGCAAGAACCTCCGCCACGAGCTCCCACGGGGGGTCGCCGGCTAGAGCAGTAGCTGCAGCCCACGATACCGTACGGTACCCCCGAATCACCCTCACCGCGATTGTTCGCTGCGCAGCACGAAGCGCCGCCTTATTTTTCGCGGCGAGGCAATCCGCCCAAACCGGGGCACCGTACGTCGCCATACTCCGGCAGACTCCGGAGTACAGCTGCCTGCAGGCGGCGCTGGGTCCTCCGAGGTTCGGGAGGAGTCTGCCCAGCGCACTCGCCGCCTTCACGACCTTCGGTCCCACCATCGCGAAATGTGGGCCGAAGGTCCACCCTCCGTCCAGGATGAGCCCGAGATATTTCATTTGTGGGCTCATCCTGACTCTCCCCTCTCCGATCTGAAGGGTAGCCCCCGGTGGAGGTCCCTTGCGGCCGGTCCCGCGGAAGAGCAGGGCTTCGGTCTTGTCAATCCTGACACGAAGCCCTAAACTCTCTATGCGGCTGATCACGAGGTCGAGTCCGACCTCGGCCAGCCGCGCCGCCTCCTTGAAATTTCGTCCCCGGGAATAAACGAGGGTGTCATCCGCATAGCAGATGACACCCATCCCGGGGAGAAGACGGCCTCGCAGGACCCAGTCGTACCCGATGTCCCACAGGATCGGACCCAGAACCGATCCCTGCGGGACACCGCAGCCGACTCGCCGCCACTCCACGGACCCCGACCGGTTCTCGAGGCCTACCCTCCGATCAGAGAGGTACGCCTCCAACAGCCTCCTTAGATACGGGGGCACTCCGAAGTATTTTAGTGCCTCCCGTATCACCACGTGCGGAAGACTGTTGAAGGCGTTCGCGATGTCTAACGACACCGCGACCACCACCTCCCTCCCATGTTCCGCCTCACCCGTCACCGCCCATAGGCGTTTGAGGGCGTCGACAGTCGACCGGCGTGCTCGAAACCCGAACTGGGATTCCGACAGTCCGGGTCCCGAGCCCTCCTCCAGGTGCTGAACGAGCCGGGAGGCCACTATCTTCTCCAAGGCCTTCCCAGCTTCGTTCAGCAGCACCACCGGTCGCACTGCCGAAGCTGAGTCCGGGGTCCGCCCTGCCTTAGGAAGTAGGCAGAGCCGACCCTCTTTCCAGGTCCCCGGGAACTGGCCAGACCGCATGCAGCGATCAAACAGCTCCCGGAGGCTGTCGCCGAGGTTCCCGAGAGCAATCGCGAGGACTTTCCCGTGCACCCCGTCTGGACCCGGCGCCCTCTTCTTACCCTGGAGGCGGATAATCACCACCTCCATTTCAGCCTCTGTGACGGGTGGCGGAACACCATCCTCCTCGTCCGGCGTCTGCCGAGCCATTCTGGGGGGCACGAAGCCCTCGGGTTCGTCGGGAAAGAGTTCCCCGACGATCCTCCCCAGTTGGTCCGGCTGGAGCGTTTCGCTGATGGGGGCCGAATGGGCGCGGAGCTTGTTCCGCGCCCAATTATACGGTCGGCCCCAGGGGTCTCTCTCCAGACCCCCAATTAACTCCAACCAGGCCTCCTCCTTGGCTCGGCATATGGCCTGCCGCAGGATCTTCGTTTTCTCCACGTAGATCCTGCGCAGCCTGTCGTCCCTGTCCACGTCCTGGGGGCGTCGCCGCCTGCTCCGGGTATATTGTCTCCTAGCCCCGTTGCAGGCGGACCGGAGACCGGCTATCTCAGCCGACCACCAGTAGAGTGCCCGCCGCGAGGATGGACGCTTCGCGGGCGGCATGGCCGCTCTGCAGACAGCAGTGAATGCGTCGCAGAGCCGGCTGGCCGCCTTATCCACCCCAAACTCCGACAGCAGCGGGAGGCTCCAGCGGCCGACGATTGCGGCCTCCTCTGCCAGTTCCCGATCGAGCTTGGAGAGTGCCCAACGCGGAAACTGGCAACGCCCCCTGGACGACATTGACGACGATGATGACGCCGGACGGACAGGAGCTGGAGACACCTCGAACCTTATGTATCGATGGTCCGAGAGAGTCTCCACCTCCGTCTCCACCCTCCACCCCTCCACTCTGCGTGCGATGGCCGGCGTGGCAAGCGTGACGTCCACCACGGAACCTCCCGACCATCGCACGCACGTCTGGACTGCCCCCACATTGAGCAGGCACAGTCCGGCAGCTAGCGCCCACTCCTCCACCTCCCTCCCTTTTGGGTTCGTAACCGGGTTACCCCAAGCCGTGGACTTGGCGTTGAGATCACCGGCCACGATTACCTGGAGGGGAGCTAGCTGCCCCACCAGCGGCCCCAGAACGTCGAGAAACCGTTCCAGGGCCGCCAGGTCACGGTTCGGGGAGAAGTAGACTCCGACGAAAGCCACCTCTCCCCTAACCGCCGCCACGTACCCGCGGCCCCTCGCCTTGACGACGAGGGGGGGACCGGCTCCAGGCCTCACCACGATCGCCACCGAGTCCTCGGTGTCCCCCGCCCAGTGTGGGCTAGGGGGCACGGCGTAAGGCTCGGCGACGATCGCGACGTCAATACTCCACTCCGCCATGGACTGCAGGAGAAGGTCCTGGGCCCCGGCGGAGTGGTTGGCGTTCGCTTGGAGAACGCTGAGATGACCGGGCATCACTCGGCCATATCAGCGTCTGCTGCCTCCACTCGGTTCCCCCCTTGTGATGTTTGCGGGGGGAATTTCCCGCGGGTTGATGGGGGCTTACATGCCATGCCTCCCATCACGTGGCTCGCCGGCCTGCCGGCGTCCGCGCACACCGCGCAATGGGCGGCGGCCGAACACCCGGCGGCTTTGTGGCCTGCCTGACCGCAGCGATAGCACAGAGTGCTGCGGTCAGTGCCACCTGGGCACGCGCCGGCGACGTGCCCCAGTCCCAGGCATCGGAAACAATGCCTAGGACGCGCTTGCAGGAAGTGGAGCGTCGCTTTGGTCCACCCCACCGCTATGCTCCCGGCCTGCAGCAGCTTTTTACCTGCCGCCGCCGGGAGTTCAATGTGGGCTGACCCCGGGCCCCTTAGCCCCGTCCGGATGTTCCGCACGAGGACCTGCCCGGGGGAACAGCCCCCTTTTTTCGCCACCGCGATAGCCAGACGCTCCGCGGTGACCGCGTCGCTCAGGCCTGAGATTCTCATCTCCACCTTCTTCTCAGGCCTGAGCACCTCCACCTCCTCCGCTAGGACCTCCTTCAAACGAGCGGCGAGGGCATCGGCCTTCTCGCCGCTCGTGGAGCCAGGCACCTCGATGAGGCGCGCCCCGGTGGCCGATTGGCGAATCCGGAGCGGGCCGATTCCCAGCTCCTTTAGGTCGATACTGCTCTCGGCCTTGAGCAGTGTCGACCCGTACGTGGCCCCCTTGGCCGCTGCCTCCGGCCGTAACTTAATTATTACGGCCGATGAGCGGGGGAGTGCCAGCTTAGGCTTTGTAGCCTCCTTCTTTGCCGGCGGCGCTGAAGCCGCCGGTTTTTCGGTCACCGGGTTCTTCACCGGCGGCACTGAAGCCGTCCGCTTTTTGGCCGCCGTTTTTCGGCGGACGACTTCTGTCCAGCTTGTCGCTGTCTCCTCCTGGGATTTGGCCTCCTCTCTCTCCTTTCCCTGAGGAGCCGATTCTTTTGAGGTGGAGGGACCGAACGCAGTCCACTCCACCTCCTTGCCCTTCCCCTTGCCCTTCCCCTTGCCCTTCCCCTTTCCTTTGCCCGATGGAAGGGCGGGGAACTCCACCGGGTCCACTGTGCTCGCGCTGAGAGTCGCCGCCGCCTGGTCCTTCGCCGCAATGGCAGCCCTGGTGGCTCTTGCCAGCGGCCTGTTGTCCCCAGCCAGTGGGGGGCGGGAAGGAGGGGCTGCCGGGAGCTGGAAAGCCGCCAGGCGATCATCCACGGTGTTGGCGACCATATTTGCAATTTCTTGCATTAGGTCGGCAGTTCCCACCGTGTTCGCGGATTCAGCCGCCTTTTTGCGACTGTTCTCGAACTCCCTTCTGTAGGCCCGCACCTCGTTCCTTACCAGCTCCAGTTCCCGCGCGAGCCGACTGTTGTCGGCCCTCAATCGGCGAACCTCCTCCGATTCAGTGCGGGTCACCAGGGACTCCAGCACCTCCCTGATAGATCCCGCTGCCTTCCTTATTTTGGAGGCATAGCCCCCCCGCAGATTGACCGACTTACCGGTCAGGCTGAGGATCAGGTTTAGGTTGCCCTCCGAAGCCACCCTCAGCTCCTCGGCCCCTCGCTTATCCACATCGTCAATCTCGATGGGAGCTTCCTCCATTTGACCCCCCACCTCCTTCTGCTTTACAAAAGCTCTCTTTTGGAGGACCGCCTCAAACTCGTCCTCCCGGACTCTCTCTACACGCTCTCTTAGAGCCGCTCTGGCGCTAGTAAGGGTGGGCGCCTTGCCCCTCTTGGCCGCTGTCCGGGATCTACCCCCCGTGGTTTCTCCCGTCTCTGTCTCCGAGCCGGAATCCTCCGAGTCCCCGGAGTACAGGCGTTTCCGACCCAGGTCCGATTCGGACAGTGAGGTGATGGAGATGTTCTCCAGAACCTCCATCTCGCCTTCTGGTTGGCCCTGATAAGGGCCGTTGGGTTGGCCCTGAGAAGGGCCGTTGGGTTGGCCCTGAGAAGGGCCGTTGGGTTGGCCCTGAGAAGGGCCGTTGGGTTGGCCCTGAGAAGGGCCGTTGGGTTGGCCCTGAGAAGGGCCGTTAGGTTGGCCCTGAGAAGGGCCTTTGGTAGCTCCACTTTTGCTCCGCGTAAGCATCGCAAAAACCACTTAGTAGTCACACAGACAAAACACTCTAATACACCCAAGTACAGTTTACTGCGTTCGGTCACCTGCCTGCCACCTGCGTTACCGGGGTCAGGTCAGGGTCCAGGGGAGACGACGTGGACGTAGCAATAAACACTCGGGGACTCCCCCGAGACTTGGGCGGTGCCACATTGACTATCGGTATATCAACGTGTTGCAGTGCTTGTACAATAACGCTAATATGTCGGTTCGAGTACAGGAGCTTAGCACGAGAGCGATGCCAATGCAGCGAAGTGTGAGGTAGGAAGATGTTATCTCTCCGAAACTGTTTACCGAAGCATTGGAAGACGCTTTCAAGCTTCTGGAATGGAAATAATTCGGCATCAACATAAACGGCGAGTACATCACCTTCGATTTTCCGACGATATCATGTTTATGGTGGAATCCCTGGAAGACCTCAGCATTATGCTGAGTGACCTCGATAGAGTTTCCCGACGGGTGGGCCTTAAAATGAATATGAACAAGTTCAACATTAAAAAAAGCCAAACATTATTTAAACAATATAAAGCGGCTTTTGCGGCTAAAAAAAAATCGGGCACAATTAGGAGCAAAAGTTACGTTAATTAGAATATGGTGATGGCAGGTGTGAAATAAAAGCCTGCCTATAGTCTGAGAACGAGTGTAAAAGACTGTAAAATCTCATAGACTATCTTATTGAAGTCTGGGGAACTGCTGCCAAAACTCATATAAATGCTTTGCAAATAGCACAAAATAAATTAATTAAAAGATTATTTAAATATAACTACTTAACATCAAAAGACAAAGTTTTTAATGAAACAAAAATAATGAGCATTAATCAATTATATACTTATAAAAGCTGCATTTTAGTACGTAAAATTTTAAGTAGAAATGTACATACACAAATTGCTTTTACCAAAAAATATCAAATACAGAAAATGAAATTAAGAAATGCGAATAACCTTATTTTACATGCACCACGTACAAACCATGGCAAACAACATATTTTATTTACAGGCGCTAAACTATATAACCAGTTACCAAACGATATTAAAGATGCTAAATCTGCCTTGACGTTTAAAAGACTTCTTAAATACTACGTGCAGAATAAAGTTAAAATAATTAATAACTAAATAAATAAAATATCATAATAATTACTGAGAATAAATGCATTATAAAATTAAAATCTTAATTTAAATCTTATTTATAAAGTTCAAAATATGATTAAAAAAGAAAAAAAGAAAAAAAACTTTATTAAATACAATTAAATTGTGCTGTGTTGAAAATTAAATATTTGTGGCTCATCTAGTTCTGTACTATATCGAAGTTTTTTCGTCGGTCGCGACGACGGACGTCGAGTGAATCGAGCTGGGTTAGACGCGCAACTAAATAAACAGATAATATTTTGTCCTACCCTCGTTATATGTGTTTTATATTTCGCACTCTGTTAGTGTATTTTGTTTTAATGGATATAAGTAGTACTAGTATATTGTAGTGATATCTCTGTTTAATCCCGACCAAATGTATATTCATGTGTTTATAAGTGTGTTTCTCATGTAAGCGATTTTTTTTTTGTAAATCTTTTTGAGAAAATAAACCGTTTTCAAATAACCAACGAAAACTCGAGCGCGAGCACGAAACTGTAGAACGGTGACGATATATCACGGGCGCGCAACGGCTAAGAGCGGCGCGACAGGTAAAACCAAATTATCTGCATCTCTTTCTTATAACGATAACTTAATACTGAATAAAAGAGATGAGGCGAATATGGTTTTTGATCCTATTTAGCGGTTTGCAACTGTGTACATCGCAAAATATAACTACAAGTTTAAGCAATAAAGTCGAGTCTTTTATGGTTATGATAATTTAGTTCCCGTAATAAAATAGTTGGTGTATTTACGGAAAATTTTGTCAAACGAATCATTTTTAGTTTTATTTAAGTATGCCTTATAAACATAATTATTATTATATTAAAATATTATAAATTTTATAACATTTTATAATCAAGGCGTAGTTTTTCAAAACATTTTGTTTTGGGAGGTTTTCTCGGAAAATCGCCATTCTAGCTACCTACTCAAACTAAACTGCTACCCTAGAATAACTAGCGACTTGTTATAATTTATATTTAAACTGTTTTAACCTTTGCGTTCAAGTGTTCAACGGTTTGCGTTTGTTTCGGTTTGTGTTTACGGTACGCAACGGATAGCAAAACATTACTAATGATATCGATATCTGAAAACGGTTTTCAATATCGATATGGAAACTTAATATCGGCTACATAGCCATTTGTTCTAAAAACCGAAAACGCCCATGTCTAGTTTATGTATAATTTAAAGGGGTTTTTTAAATTTTTTTAAGTTTGTTAAATGTAAAATATAATGTAAAAAACTACCAAACTGCAGACAAAAGTATTTTTCTAGTTATGGTAACTTCAGTTTTTCAACAGAAGAAACTATAAGCTATGATCCGAGAAGCAGGGTTCGAACTGTTTCATTAACCATTATTCTATTACTGAGGGTCACCATAGATGGGTTATAATCTAATGTGTGAATTTCATAGACCCAAATAACTTACAACCGTTCTGGTTAAGTGGTACGTGTTGTCGCCTTAACGCCGGCGGTCGCGGGTTCGATTCCCGCTCTGTGCAAATATTTGTTTCCGATCTGGGTGTATGTACTTGTAGATTTCCCCACCGTGCCTCGGAGAGCACGTAAAGCCGTCGGTCCCAGTTGTTATCATAGACACCAGGGAAATTATCCGACAACCCGCAGTGGAGCAGCGTGGTGTATTAAGCTCCAACTCTTCTCCTACATGGAGAAAAGGCCTTTGCCTAGCAGTGGGTTGTTTACAGGCTGATTCAGTTCAAATAACTTACAGTAATTTAAACATTTAGGTAAATAAAACAAATTTTAAAATGTATAAGTATACTTTTATTTGTATCTACATATAAACACGTGGGTACGATAGGAAATTGCTACATCATACTTAAACTAAGAGACCAGTGCAATACACAGAAATTTAACTATTTTACAATTGAAAAAAAAAAACCTTCAACCATAGTCTTTGGCACATTATCTTTGAACAGGACAAAGACTCGATTCTCTTTTCAGTTCTTTTTCCTACCTACTTAATACACACCAATTATAAATACTAATTATTAATTATTAATACACAGATAAATCTTTAAATATAAGCAAACTTTTTCTAACGTAATATAAATAAAATTGTTAACAAGTACATTTGAATTGCTCGTTTTGAAATAATTGCCATTACTTTGTATTCGACAAAAGAATAAAAAAAAAAAAAATTATATCTCATAAATGAAACTCAATCATTTGTTAAAAATTCGATGATGAATCGATATAAGAATTTTTTTTTTTTTTAATATTGCATAAAAAATAAATTGGATGTAAATATAATTACGCAATGTGGTCACCATTCGAATAACAAACAAATCATTAAACTTAAATAAACGTTCTTGTGATGACAAATAATTATATAAAATTATAGTAACTAAAAACACATTTTGAACTTATAATACAATCACAAAATAGCACAAATCACATTTATAGATATAATTTACATACGAATTGACTCTATATATAATGACGAGAATAAAATTTATCCTAATTACATAAATAAAAAATATGAGTATTAATATTTGAAATCCCCGAATCGGTGGTAAGAAATGATGAAATTTAATTAAATGTTAATTAGAAATTATTATATACAAATATATCGAATTTTAGTTAAGTACTTATCAAACGCCGAAAGTAAATTGCACACCAATAATTGCATACCTACATGAGTTTGTTTTACAGAACAATACTTTTTTTTAATTTTTTTTTATTTGATAGTTTTCAGTTGTCAAAACTTGTTATGGGATCAGTCACGGAGTATAGAATACAAGGAGTCCGAAGTATAGGATTTCACGTTCCTCAAAATATTTTTTTAAATGATTTGTAAGTATTTAAGCGAGTACTTGTTGAAAAGCAGCGCGCCCTACCGGCAAAATTTACTGCCAAACGCAGCCAAATGCATTTGAGACCTCATACATCTTAGTCTCACCCGTGACCATCATTCAAAATCAAATCAAAATAAATCGGCGACAAAATCCGAAAAGATAGTTTTTTTCATTCAAGTATAAAAATTAAGTTTCATTCATATTCAATTTTGAGCGAAGCTGCGGACAAAAGCTAGTGTTACTATAAAATAAAGAGTTCACACATCACACTATCATTGCATATAATAACGTGTCATTATGACAAATCCAATAGTTATACTCTAATTAAATATTATACTGTATTATTTCCAGAAACATTGAATGCTGCCAGTCAATAGGTGAATGTTGACCAATTACCATCCATATCTCGGATATCGCTTCCATCAGGCAAAACCACAGACAAATAGGCTTTAAAAGTAATATGTTATGCATTAATTAAACTTTCATAAAGTACGTGAACATTATTTTTTATTACAGGTCCCAAAAGATGTGTTCAGAAATGTTTGATATATAACCAAACCCAAAAAGATATAAGAAAGTTGAAACAAGAAATCATCCGATTAAGAAAAAGGTGCAACAATTTTAGAACCCGGTTGGACAATGCAAAGAAACTTAGCAACTCACTAGCTTTGCAAAAAGTGACAAGCAAAATGAAATTGCCAGCTAAATTATTTACGAATATACAGTTCCGTGAGAGTAAGAAAAAACTCAAGGGCCGTAGGTTTAATATGTCAGAAAAAGTGCTATCGTTGTCAATATTAAAAAGAAGCCCTAAGTCATATTCACTTCTATCTAAGTGTTTCGTTTTATCTGCGGCAAAAACTTTAAGAAACCTACTTGGAAAAATAAAAATAAGTCCAGGCATTAACGAACCTGTTTTTCAAAACATGAAAATCAACGTCAGCATAATGTCTCATGATGAACGATTGTGCACCTTAATTTTCGATGAAATGCATATAAATCCGCAAATTCATTTTGATGCTCAAAACGACACGCTAAAAGGATTTGATTCCTTTGGAAATAAAAAAAAATTGCTGATCATGTGCTTACATTTATGGTGCGTGGAGTAAAAAAAAAAACAATTTAAGCAACCTGTAGCATTTTATTTTAGTCAAAATATGACAAAATATGAACTTAAATCTCTCATAAAAGCTGTTAATAATACAGGACTTCATGTTCTTGCAACAGTATGTGACCAAAGTGCTGTAAATGTTGGTGCTATTGATAGTTTAATTGAAGACACAAAAGCGATATATTTAAGAAATGGTAAGCCATGGCGAACTAATTTATTTTTAATTGACGAGCATACTGTCATCCCACTGTGTGATGTTCCACATCTTATTAAAGGCATTAGAAATAATTTACTGTCTAAAAATCTTAAACATATTGATCTAAGACAAAATAGAAAAAAAACTTATCAAATGGGAGTACTTTATTAAGCTATATCAAAGTGACAGAACATATGGCGAGCTTAACATCCTCCAAAAATTCACAGAAGAGCATGTTATACATGATAAAATAAATAAAATGTAAGTGAAACTAGCTGCCCAATTATTTAGCCATAGTGTTGCTGTTAAACATCTTTGTGATGCTGGTAAATTTGATCCAGAATGTCGTGCGTTAATACCATTCGTGCTATTAATGGACAAACTCTTTGATTCCTTAAACTCCAACACATTTAATGTTTTAAATGGGAAAATTTATAGAGCAGGAGTGAAAACTCTCCTCATCATAAACTTTGGCAAGAAGCAATTATATTTTAAAAAAATATGAATTTTGTGGAAATTAAACATACAAAAAGTAAAATTCGATTGATCAACCGTAAAGTACCATCTATAAATAATTTGATAAAAACAATTGAGGAGATGCAAGCACTATGGAAAATTTTAAATCAAAAACATGGCTTTGACACTATGCTTACCAGGAATTTCAATCAAGACCCAATCGAAAACTTTTTTGGAAATGTTAGAAGTCTAGAGGTGAGAAATGTGTTGCTAAATTCTATACATTTTGAAGGAGCCTATAAATCTCTATTACTTAATAATTTTTGCTGTGCACAATCTATAAAAACCAATTGTAAAGATGATATGGCGTCATATTTCCAATCCATAGACTTTCTCTTAAAAGAAAGTGAAAAGTAAAATATGAAATCCTCTGATGCAAACCTTCCTCAGGAAATAATTGTAAATGAATCATTGTAAACTAATTATAACTCATAAGAACAACAACAAGAAGGTCTGCAGCAGAGAAGTTATGTATGTGGTTGGGTGTTAAGGAAATGTTTAAAATATATATGTAAAGCATGCAAAACTTGTCGAAGCCAATTAATTGATAAAGAAAATTTAATTCAAAACCAATATATATTAGGAAAAAATTATGACAACAAACAGTGGCTTGTATATCCCTCAATAGACAAACAATTATTTTGCAGAACTACAAAACATAACATCTTCAATGTTAAAAGACGATATGGAAAATAAAAATGTTAGAACAAAAATTAAATTAATAAATGAAACATTAAACTGCTCTATATTTACCTGTGAAAATCATTAAAAAAAATGAAAAGATTATTTTGATGACAATTCCATAAATTTATTAATTTATAGTTGGTGTCGGACAATCAATCGAATTTTATGTGGCAAAGTTACATATGATGTGGACGATTTTTTCAAAATGAGCACACAAGTGTATTACACAAAAAATAGACACAATAAAGTTAAAAAATAACATTTTCTTTTATTTATTTATCACTTAGAATGATAATTATCACCCCTACTAGACAACTACTAATTTAAGTAGATCGATTTTAGATTTGTAGTATATATAATATATATACATATATTTTTTGCTTTCATTATTTCCATGTAAATAAATTATAATTATCATTACTATATTTACAAATTTAGAATCAATCTACTTTTAATATATTTTTATGATATCAGAAGGGACGGTTAGTATAGGGTCAAGATTTACAGATGGCGTTACTACGATGTGCGTTACTGTGTTGGCAAAAAGAATCGTAGAGTGGGCTCTCTATTTCCTGTATATTACTTTTCTCTATGATCTGTCCCCTAAATTTGTTAGAATATTATCAAAATATAATTAAAATACGATAGTAGCTCCACTTTATATAGTCTGTGTTAACTAGAATAACTACTTGTATTTTGGAATGATTCTCTACGATGTTGTCTGTGGTTCATAAGGTTAAATAGAATTAACGATCAGTCTTGTCGTTAACTCGTTACAGCTATTGTGTGAATTAAAGGTTATGGGCCCAGTCTTGTTTTCCAAGTATTCCAAAAGTTTATACAGTGTTTTCGTTTAAAAATGTCGTCGTTACATAATTAATGTCCCAAAATTAAAAGGCCGAAAAAATTACGACGATTGGGCGTTCGCGGTAAAAACTTTAAACTTTATGGTGTTAGAGGGCATTGATTTAGACAATATTTCATCAATTTAAGTGACAGTGAGCATGCAAAAGCCAAAGCCAAGCTAGTTATGACCATTGAACCTTCGTTATTCGTACATATTATACAAGACTGAGAAAACGGTTAACGCGTTGTGGAAAAAATTAAAGCAACTTTTTGATGACACTGGATTTACTAGGAGAATTAGTTTACTTCGAACATTAATTTCCATCCGCTTAGAAACCAGTGAATCTATGACTAATTATGTGTCTCAAGTAGTAGAAACAGCGCAGAGATTGAAGGGAACGGGCTTTGAAATTGGTGCGGAATGGATAGCATCATTACTTTTAGCCGGTTTACCTGAAAAGTTCGAACCAATGATCATGACGATTGAACATTCTGGTTTGAGGGTAAGCGCTGACGTCATTAAAACAAAACTTCTAGATATGTCATTTGATGTTGGCAGCAGTGGATCAGAAACAGCTTTTAGTATGAATCGTCGACCGAAAGTTGACAACACTGTGCACTCTAAGCAAAGACAAATGTCAAAATCAAATCAAAATACTTCAATGACATCGGGAAGTAAAGAAATAAAATGTTATAGATGCAAAAAATTCGGACACCATAAAAACCAATGTCCTGTATTAAGGTTAAGGAAGCAGGTGCCTTCAGTGTAGCCTTTCTTCACGGAGAATTCAGTACAGAAGATTGGTATATCGATTCTCGTGCGAGTCATATGTCATGACGGCGAACAAAGAAAGTTTATCGAAAATACTAATATTTTAATAGTAGGAGCCATGTTTTATTTGACTTGCCTTTTACAAGGACAAAATAGGTATACCCAAAATCTTCTCATTTACCGTGCATGTAATAATTATAATAAGATATTTAATAATGTTAACGATACACGATTAATTACATGTGTAAATAAACATAAGTTTGACATTCCTGAAAGGAATGTGTTGTGCGTTCCTAACCTCACAACTAATCTGTTATCAGTTAGCCAGCTAATAGCTAATGGAAATACAGTATCATTTAAGAAGAATTGTTGCAATATCCGCAATAGACAGAATAAACTTATTGGAGTAGCAAGTTTAAATAATGGAGTGTACAAACTAAACACAGTAAAGTCAGAGGGGTTCGCAGCTTCGGCAGTACATACATCAAGTGCAAGACTGTGGCATAGGCGACTTGGCCATATCAATAGTGTTGATTTAGATAAAATGAAGAATGGTGCAGTGAAGGGTGTATCCTATAAAGATAAAGCGAACATCCAGAAATCCAACTGTGAAGTATGTTGCGAAGGAAAGCAGACTCGCCTACCTTTTCCATTAGGTAATCATAGAAGTGAAACACTGTTAGAAGTTGTGCACTCAGATTTATGTGGGCCCATGGAGACCAAATCTATCGGACAGGCAAAAAACTTTCTTTTTTTGTCGATGATGCCAGTCGGATGTCAAGTGTATATTTTTTGAAAGAGAACAATCAAGCATTGCGGAACTTTAAGGAGTATAAAAGGTTGGTTGAAAATAAAACTGGAAATAAAATTAAAGTACTGAGAACAGACAATGGAGGGGAATTTTGTTCTTATGAGATGGAAAATTATCTGAAGTCTGAAGGGATAGTTCATCAAAAGACTAATCCCTACACCCCGGAACAAAATGGTCACTCTGAGCGCCTCAACAGAACTCTGGTTGAACGTGCTAAATGCTTACTCTTTAGGGCTAAATTAGGCAAACAGTTTTTGGTCAGAAGCTATAAATACAGCAGCTTACCTAAGAAATAGGTCGCCAGCCAGAAATGGACAGGCAGAAAGCCTGACTTGAGCCACGTTAGAGTGTTTGGTAGTTCTGTCATGGTGCATGTGCCCAAGGAAAAAAGACTTAAGTGGGATAAAAAAGCAGTCAAATATATATTAGTTGGTTATCCAGATAACATTAAAGGATACAGATTATACAACTTTGAAATATGGCGAATACTTATGAGCAGGAATGTGATTATTCTGGAAAAAGATAGTGCAGGAAACGACTAATGCACGGGAAGATACACAATCAGTGGAGGAAGAATCACAAGATGACAGGACAGTTTTAAACCCGAACAATTCAATTCAAGGGCAGTTGAAATTCCTGAATTTCCAAGTAAACACTTAAGAAAACCAGTAGAGAGGTATGGAGTTTCAAATCTCAGCATTACTGACAACCAGAAATCCTGGGATGGTGAAATAACATACGAGGAGGCGATAAAGGGGGCCGATAGAGAGATGTGAGGACAGGCAATGGAGCAGGAGCTAAAGGTTTTTGAAGAAAACCAGGCTTGGGAACTAGTGGATGCAAAGGAAGCAGGCAGAGTGGTTCAGTGCAAGTGGGTTTTTAAAAATAAATTAGAAAGTGATAACAAAGTGAGATATAGGGCTCGTGGGCAGGTTCCACCTAACTTAAATTGTAAAAGCAATACTGTTCTTAAATTGAAACGTGCTATATATTGATTAAAGCAATCAGCCAGAGCCTGGAAACAAAGACTTAATGATTGTTTACTAGCATTAGGATATGTAGAGTCAAAATTAGAACCATGCTTGTACAGTAAAAGGAAAAATAAGGAACAAATTTTTGTCACCGTGTTTGTTGATGATTTTTTTATTTTCTCAAATAGTAGTATTATGACAGATAAATTAAAGAAAGATTTAATGTCAAATTTCAAAATAAAAGATTTAAGGCAAGTAAGAAACTGTTTGGGCATGAGGGTTAGGACATATACAGACGGTAGTATATCATTGGATCAGGAACAGTTTGTTAATGATATTTTAATCAAATTTAACATGTCAGATTGCAATGGTATTGTAACTATAGAATGTAACTTAAAATTGGATAAGTCTGATAATGTTGAGAAACAGTTCCCTTATCAGCAGCTCTTGGGAAGCCTGATGTAGTTGTCAGTTTAAACACGCCCAGATATCAGTTTTAGTATCAGTTATTTAAGTCAATTTAATAATTGTTTTACAGCAGTCAATTGGAGACATGCAAAGCGTATATTAAAATACTTAAAGAAAACCAAGTCTTATGGATTGATGTATATTAAAGATGATAATAATTTGATAGGTTTTGTAGATGCTGACTGGGGCTCTAATAATATTGATAGGAAATCCTATACAGGTTTCTGTTTTATATTGTCAGGAGCTGTAGTATCATATGAGTGTAAAAAACAGCAAACAGTAGCATTGTCAGGCACAGAAAGTAAATATATGGCAATATCAGAGGCCTGTAAGGAAGCTACTTAAAGAATTTGTTGTCAGAAATTATTAGCTGTAATTATACTGTAACTCTGTACAATGACAATCAGGGTGCTCAGAAATTGACAGAGAATCCTTTATTTCACAGGAGAACAAAACATATTAATATATATTATATCATCATTTTGTGAGAGAGACTGTTGCTAATAATATTGTCAAAATTGTTTATCTGTCAACTTCTGAAATGTCAGCTGATATTTTAACAAAGGGTTTAATCAGTAATAAGCACAATAATTTTGTTAAAAGACTAGGTCTTGAAAGCATTATTTAATTATGTAAATTTAAGGTCAAGTGTTAATAATGGAAAGGTTTAGTTTGATTTGTTTGTTGTATTTTGTTTAAATTATTTTGATAAGTGGAGGTGTTAGAATATTATCAAATAGGTATAATTAAAATACGATAGTAGCTCCACTTAATAGTCTGTGTTAACGAGAATAACTACTTGTATTTTGGAATGATTCTCTATGATGTTGTCTGTGGTTCATAAGGTTAAATAGAATTAACGGTCAGTCTTGTCGTTAACTCGTTACAGCTATTGTGTGAATTAATGATGATGTCGTTCTTCCAACATTACGTTCGGACTCCTTGTAATCTATACTCGGTGGGATCAGTAATCAGTTGTAAGTTTTGACTATGACACATACGACACAATGATACTCATTTCTGCCTTTCGATTTGACATATTATTGCGCTTCGAAGTCACACATAAAATATACATATTAGACAAAATGTCATCTATTAACTTCCGTAGTCAAGTATTCTCAACAGTATTACAGTTCTGAACGGGTTTTTTCAAACCCGTATATCAGTTGGACTGTCATAGATTGTTTAGAACTCGAGGCTAATATAATGAAAAAATATCTACAATCAGATATCTCTCAGATCTCTTATATAGTTTTATATTAAATTCTTGTGTTGAAAAAAAAAATATACATAAGCAATTTAATCTATGATTAATTATGTCAAAACAGGTACATTAACACCTGCCCGCATTCTTAAGGTAAAAAAATATAATGATACCTGCTGAATCTTGAAAGCACTGTTTAAGATTTATTGTTTATTTCATATTTCATTGTTCAGAATATATCATAATTTTTAATGAGTGGTAAATCTTAAACTTCAACATTATCATGTGAATATGTTTATATGACACGACGAGGAACATATTGTTTTTTAAATAGTAATATTGACAAATCTTTAGTAATAGTCTTTTCAACTATTTCAAATAATAAAATCCAAAGTCGATTTGAGCTCGACAAAATAATAACAATATTAACTTTGCACATAAAATACCTTTTTACTACTCGTTGAGTGTACTATTACACTCGTTACGTTCATTTCATATCACTTAATGTGAAAGTTTACTCCTATGCTAAAGCTCGTGATCAATTCGATCATATTCAGTGATCGTTGATTCTTAATTATTGAGAAAAATGGCACTATTGTTCACAATGAACCGTGTAATATCAGTCTCTTGTAAATCCTACCAAATCGATATAAATTTGTAAGTTATCACAAAACTTGTTCTGACACGTTTAATTTTGACTGGTTTCAGTCTTGATTGAATCAATTTTACTCCTCGACGGCTTATTAGCCGTTTTGTACCGTAAATGTGGAATAAATACTTCCTGTATTTATCAATATTTTTCATATTTTGTTACAGTTTAAGAAATTACGAGTATTGTCAAAACCTTACTGTAAAGCTGCAGCTCAACATTATTTTCTATATGATTTGTAAAATGTTATTCTACAAAACAAAAATATGGATTAAAGCATGTTTATGGCTTCTGTGCGTTTCTTAAAAAAAATCCACTTACCGCACAATATCATTATAAAATCGGATGGAATCTACGAGTTTCGTAAAATTTAAGGCAACGTGATGTGACGTCTACAATAATCGACTACGTGCCTACAACTAAGTAACTAACTTGTGTAAATTTACCGAAAAATCACTACTAGTAAATTCGTGATTTATGTAAAGCACTTGATGGTTATATTAAGTGATCCGAATTTTATGTTTCGAGGCGATCATTTGATCATTCAAAAATATGAATTTTATTTTTTCGATATCATTATGGCAATTATTATTATTTTTATGTTTTCTCATATTAGATACAGATTAAGATTTCTAATGTGCTCTTCAAGAATTTTCATTTCTTTACATTTTATGTTTAAAACGATCGTGCAATAAACACAAAAATTTTTTTTTACATAAAATACAAAAATGTTATCTAATAATAGCTGCACTCGTGACATAATTGTGCCCAGGTACAGATAAAAGCATTAATAAGAGAAACGCTTTGAAATTCCAATTAAATATTTTTCAATAAACATCAATAATAAGAAAATCCTACGAAACGAAAATCGCTAGTAAATTTTACAATTATGTGCGTATAAATTGAAGTCTTAACTAACTTTCAAAGTGCGTATTTTTTTAAATCACGTACACCCATTTTTAATAACCACTAAATTTTAAATTACATCTAATTTTAAGTGCATTACGAAATTGTCATGATTTTATTTTAAGAATTTATAATAATTTGTTAGTGGATGGAACAGGCACTTTACAAAATGGTCGCAGTATTTTAACCTATAAAAAAAAGTTGTGTATATTTTATTACTGAAGAATTTTCTAGGAACACTGCATCTTATTCTTTATTACTGTAATCTTGTAAGTTTGAACTGCGTTTATCCATTATACAATTAATTTAGGGCAAATTTCATCGGTCAGATAGGTATCTGACATAACGTTATCTAACAGATAACAGTTTTTGATAGGTTTGTGTTTCACCATCAATCTTCACTTTATCTGTCACATAGCTTTATTCGCAAGTTGTGATACCAAAAATTGTAGTTTATTACTCGATTTTTGGTACTTATTTCATACTCAGGGTATGTTTTACCTCCCGTTGAAAAGTCTGACAGGCTAATTTGTAACATATATACGAGATATTTCATCACCAATCTGAGAAACTGGCCCCTATGGTCCCCCCCTTTTAAGGAGATGATGCTATTGCGATAAGTTATAGAGCTAGAATTTTTTTGTTCTCTTTGTTATTAGAAAGACAACGGTTCAATTTAATTACACGCCATTTCGTCCGTCATTGTAAATGCATATTATACTGTTGTTTCGAATATTTCACGCAAAATAAAATAAAGTATCAGTATTTCTATTGACTAGTTATAACTTTTATCGATTAACAACCTAGTGATAGGTAGCACGAATAAAAATCACACGTCAAAACTCGACTTCCCCAAAGCTGGTCGTAACTCGTTCGAGCAAACAACGAAATGAGTAAATACTCATAGACACAATAAGCCGGTCACGTATAGACACATTCTAAGCCGTTTCAAAATACAGTCCTTCGAGCCGGATAGCCGGTTATAGAGTGAGCGTTGAGAGTGGCGCGACTGCGAGTTTCTGGCGCTAGGTGGCGGGCGTGGCGGCGGCTGTCGCATGTGTCGCGTGTGTCACCTGTGTCGCGTGTATCGCGGGTGGGCTGTCGCGAAGTGTTGCGTGCCGCCGCAGCATTTCTGTCACTGTAATCGCGACTTGCACAGTCCCCTTCCCTTCTAAGACATCTGCTGCACAGCACATCAGCTTCTGGGTTAGTAAAAAAAAAAAAATTACTCAGAGATCGTTATAGTTATTTATCTACCCCCATGCTTTAAATCCTCCATAAATGATTCGGAAACAGTTTATTGCCAACATTTAAACACACAATGTCCTAATAACCATTATATCATCCAAACGGATGATATAATGTTGTACTGAATTTTATAATAACACTCATTTGTATTTTTTTATCCTTTTTGCGTAAAGGGTTTACTCAATAGACAGCCACATTCTTAGTGATTGATGCATGGTACCTGTATGAATTTAAAAAAAGAACATCTGTAAGAATTTCAAAAATAGAACATCTCTATGAATTTAAAAAAAAAGAACATCTGTATGAATTTCAAAAATAGAATATTGTCATTCGCGCGCGTTTCACTACCAGAAAGCCGGGCGTAACGCCGTAAAAAAAAAAAAAAAAAAAAAAACTAGGTTATACGAATATAATTACCACGACTGGCTGTTTTAATGTTAGCAGTAAGCTGTTTCAGAATCTTTTATAGAGGATTCATATTATGGATGTAGATAGTCTTGTATGCAACTTTTGATAAAATTTGATATTAAAACACTCACGTGATCACATACCCACACTCGTGTTTTAATACCCCTTATTATTTGTTACACAGTTGCATTGTTGCATTGTACAACAGTTGCATAAAATATATTATTTTATAAAAATTTGTCATGTGCTTTAGAAAAGAAAGCGACAGCTAGGTGCTAGCTACCTTTTCGTATGTTATTTAGGATCAATGAAACTAATTATTTAATTATATAGTTAAATAAAACACAGGTATTGCAAATGAGAAATTTATTTTAAAATCGAGAAAAACATTGTAAGTACATACAAAAAGAAGTACATTTCGTAAATTTTTTAGCTGAAAAAATTTCAAAACACATTCGTACAATAATCAAAAATTTGTTATCAAACGACGAACATTTAAAAATCAACTACACCTTATAAGGAAAATAAAATAATCACTGGACGATACCGCAATCATGATTAAGAATGCTTAATTAAGTAAACCAATCGAACAACAGAAAATACTCTATATTTTATATAAACATCTTAAAATCGTAATGGAATAGCTCGGCAGACTGGTTTTAATAAACTACAGAAGGCAAGAATACATTAGCCAATTAACTCGAACAAGCATCCGTCCCGCAGCGCTCCAAAACTTTTACAATCAGTCATATAATGCCATTAAATTTTAACATAAAATCAAATATATTTTGTAACGAAATAATTAAAACCAGCCATATACTAAACACATACCCAAGCACCACAAGCTAGTAAATATATTATTTATGACTAAATTATATATTAATCTATATGATAGTACGTTATTAAGTATATAAACATATTGTACTTTGAAAATTTAAAGCTCAAAATAATGTGAATTTTTAAAATGACTGACGAAAATATTATATGAAAGATAATAGACTATAATAGGTATGTATAATTTGAAAAGTAGCCATAACTAAATGTAGTTATTTACTTTGATTACTACGATGTGTGTTCACAGTAGGTATTTACTGCCAGAATAGCAATAATAATATCACATTACATATTTATTAATAATATTGGAAAAAAATATATTCAGACAACCAAAGCCTCTCATAAAACTCATTAAAATCACACTCTTGAAAGCTAAACCACGCAATTAATATATTTTGATATGCTTAACTTAAACATATTGAAATAAATTCAGCAAATATATTTATCAATTTATTATACAACAATTATGAATAATAGAGAAAAAATGAATCAAAATATACAAATATTGAATAATAAGACTATATATAGTCGTTTAAAATATTAAAACATCTTTGGAATGCATAAACGTTGACTCAACGACCACAGAAGTAAAATATCATGCACCGTGTTCTTAACAAATAAATGCATAATAAATACTTATAACGATTTTGAAAAAGATTATTTTGATAATTAAGTCGCAAGTCAATAATTTTTATTTGTATACATTTAAAACTTTTATAAATGCAAAAGTCACCGAATTAGTTGGCAACGCACATTAAATTGGCTTTCTTTAGGAATATACGTTAGTTGTGAATAAAATATTTAAAAAAAAAATGTCTTTTAATAAATCTTTTATACAATATACGAAAAAAGCCTCGAATGATAAGTCTAAAGATCACTATGCACTTCTGAGAACCGTTTGCATGCTGTTATGAATTTTTATTTTTTATTTTTGAAGTAAAACTTCTTTACGCACTGTGGAGTAAGCTGGCTAATGCGTGACGAGAGCGTTACGAAAAGTGTGGTCGGGCGAGGCGAACGGAAGCTGAGAGGGAGATATAAGTTCGTGAAGATAGAAAGAGAGAGAGAGAGAGTTACGTTTACTAACATGACTTATTTATTTTTAATTTAATCGTCATCTGTCACAATGTCAAAGAAGTTTCACTTCAACCGCATGTAACCTACACACGCAATTTTTTTAAAAGTATCTAGCACTTAAATTGGTTTTGAAAAGTAAAGTCACATGTAAACGGTCTCCGAATAATTATTAATATTATGCGTTTGCATTAAAAATACAATAACGATATGAAGTTTCAATTAAGGCATACGATTCTTATTTGATAAGAAATATTTGACTGGGTAGCACTACGTTTAAAATTAATTCGTATATTACAATTATGATACTAATTATCGTTTATAAAACTAATAATGCACCAATATTTTCTTGAAACATTGTACTTTCGAACTGGTTTTATTATCATTTTCACACAGATACATTATTGCACCGCAGTATTCTTAATCTTTTTACTTTTATTAAAAGCTTTTACAAAGTGCGACACAATATGTCAATATTTCAAAAATGGAAGTAGTAATTATCGGCAGAATTATCGAGTAGTTCTAATCAAATATTTAATCTTTGCTATATTATACTGGTACATATGTCACTGTTGCTGTTTGCTGGTACTGGTCAGTACCGGGTTATACGGATACACTTTACTGGTTACAGATAATTTTTAGGTATATTATGTGACTACATTTCGATTCAAAAAACACTTAAATATGTGTAAGCAGTATAATAAGTGCAATAATATTTAAGCTACCGTGACACGTAATTTGTTATAATTTTATACGAAGGACATTTTCGATATAACATAAGAAAATATCCCTTGGCACTACACAAGATAATATTAAAATTTCAATGTTTATATAAAAATAGTTGGAGGTTACAGGAAGACAGACTTACCTATAGAAATATTTCGAACATTTGAATCAAATAAATCGCGCATCTGTATTTATACTGTAGACTTATATTACGATATATGTTTATTTAATAAATTAATGTATAAAAATATAAAGGAAAAATACACACCCTTAAAAATTAAATTACATATCGAACAAAAATTGAGATCTTCTTTATAAAAATCAATATAGAAAATTCATCAATCAACGCAACGAAAAATCATTCAAGTACTAAAATCAAAAGCTTAAACTAAACTTAAATATATTCAAGTCTATTAAATTCTTATGTTTAAGTTAATATAAAAAGAGGAAAAAAGTGTAAAGATTTAGAAAAAAAAAACTATATTAATATTTCAATACTAATAATACAAAAAAGAATCAGTTTGGCAGTTTATTTGGAGTGTAAAAATGATTGATTGGAATTCTGCGACTAATACCAAGTCTCGCTTAATTTAGTTCGTATTTCGTAGTAAACAATAAAATTGATATTGTTTACATAATGCATTTTTTTAAAGGCAAACTTCATCGCTAATATTAAAATTGAAATTATCCTTAGTCACTCCGTATTTGGTCCATCTTTATGCAGATCTAACGATAAGCTTTACCAAGAAAATTCCTGGTATCATCAAAATAGCTGAATTTACTAAATTATACAATTCCTTAAACGTTTCAATACTTTCAATTTCCTTTCATCAGTCTTAATAAAAGGAAAGCGGCACTTTTCTATGAATAACTAGAGAAATTATTAAAAAAAAAAAAAATTACAAAAACTCGGACAATGACAACTTAACTAAAAATCGTCGTTTTTTTTATCACTTTTCAATCAAAGTTGCATTTGCGTTTTGCTATGTTTAAAAGCGCGTAATTAAAATGCAAAAAATAGGTGATACGAAAATGTCTGTGTCTTACTTCTACGCGGTGAAACCGTAGTGTCGATCGTAATTATTTTTTATTACTAAATTTAATATGGATGTATTATTATAAGATAACTGGCATATTATATTGGAAAATATGGCATAGTGTTCGAAAGTATGAGTGGGATACACGGAAAATTAATTTCTGAAGTGGTTAACGTCAGAAAGAAGAAGGTCTTTATTATCATGAACAAAAAATTCTCATCAACAACTTTTTTAAATCATAGCGTAACGCAAGCGTTTTCTGGATCTCTCGTTATAAAGAATATCCATTAAAACTACAATAATACTATTACGACTTTTTGCCTGTAATAAATCTACGAGTGAATATATATTATATAATTTGTGCAAAATTTGTCTTGTAAATCATGTTGTTAAATCATTTATCTTGTAAATGTGAAAGTGCCGCATTCCCTTATATAGCAGCCTCAGTTTGACAACGATCACAGTTTTACTGTTACAATAAGGCATTGTGTACACTTATCGGAAATAACGGTGTATTTCGATACAATAACAACTATCTCACATACCTTATTATATACGACAGGATTACTTTTTACAGCGATAAAGTCATTTTGAAATATCTAAAAATAATATAATGTCCCAGTATGAATGTGACCAGGAATACGACTCGATAAAATTGAATGTTTTCAAGGTTCATGATGTTGTTTATAGTCTTTGAAACAAAACTTTTTTTTATTCATAGACTAAACGCTGCAAAAAGTTACTATCTATATTGGTTTCTACTTTTACTTGTAATTTAGATGAAATACGCACGACAGTGGTGAAATCTTAAAGTAAATGTCTAAGATTACCCACAAAGGTATTCAAAGAGGATATAATATAAGCACGATGGCAGACAAAATAAAGCCACCGATACATAGACAAGTATAAAAGATCCTATTCTCTCTTTCCCTCGCCGATTCGACTTCTATCGTTGACTGTGTATCATAATTGGTCTGTATAGCAAGATTCATCTTTCCCCTGTCGTATCTATTTACATCGAGCGTCTCTTCGCTTAATTCTACCGGAAAATCGACTTCATCCGTGTCATAAATTTCAAAATTGTCACTCTTCAACACTCCATCGCCCTTACAAAATGGCGTCACGAACTGTATTCTATTTTTCTGGTAGTACGGTCCCCTGACCCTCAGTTCGTTATTGTAGACCGGGGAATACTGGACAGTGGGAGGCGAATCGTTATTATTATAGTACTGGTACTCCTCAGATTCGTCGAATGTATAGTTCTGGTCGTTGTAATTGAAGTTGCTTATGTATCTATCATCACTATAGCGGTGACGTCGGTCGTAGTTAACTTCGATGGTGTCGAATTCGGGACTCGCGAGTGGTTTGGGGGAATCGTAAGAATGCTCGGGAGAATCGTTTTGATATTGGGGATAATCTTGGGAGCGGTGGAGTGTATCGTGCGGATCTTGAGGGGAATCGTGAGAGTATTGGCGAGAATCGTCCGAATATTGGGGGAAGTCGTGGGGGTGTCGAGGTGAATCGTGGGGATGGGGGAAATCTTGGGGGTGTCGGGGCAAATCGTGGGGGTGATGAGGGGAGTCATGGGGCGCGAGCGAGTCGCGTCGCGGGGGCGGTGTCGGGGGCGGGGGGCGCGAGTCGGTCGCGAGCGTGGCGTGTGCCAGGAGCGCGCGCAGCGTGCGCGCGAGCGGCCGGAGCGCGCGCACGCTGGGCTCGCTCAGAATGTCTTCGGGCGAGCACAGCTCCTCCTGGAACACACGCCACCCGACACTTAGTTGTTTGTTGTTGTTTCAAAATTTATCCCTAGTAGGGAAAGGCAAAGGCCTATAGTCCATACAGCCTAGTCTTAATTTGTAAATTTCATTCCGGTATAAACAAAAGGCCGGAGCCAAGTCTGAAGTCCCCGACACTTAGTTTCATATTATACCCCACGCTTTTTTTTACTAGGCAGATATTTTAACGACCGTGTGACGCTCGAAACGGATAGCGGTTGGACGGATCGACGGGATACGTTGACGGATTCGTAAGCTTCTGTATTGGGTACCGGTTGATAAAAAATAACTAATAAGTCGAGTATACTAATTCTACTGTCTATACTTAAGCCAAAGTCGATATGGAATTTTTGTAAACAAACCAAAAGTCATCGTGTATAGGGTTGTCACACTTTTATTAATGAAAAATTGAAATTCATCACCAGTTTCCTAGTTATACATTAAACATTTTACTTAAACACTGTTTCCTACAACTTAAATTAACCGCCAAATACATAATACGCAAGAAAATTTGTTTATATCAAAAATTAATAAATTTTTTATTATTAATATACGTCTAACAACTCTATATTTTAGCACTGATAGAACTTTTTTGCATATAAGTAACATTTGGATTTTTTTGATCAGTCGTTATATTGTTAAATGTAAATTGTAATCTATTTTTATGCACAACTTTAAATATTATAATTATTATATTTATTGAACGTAAATAAAGTAAAATAAATAATTAAAGAAAATGAGTAACATTGATTTTAAAATCATAAGAAATCCATTTTACAACATTTTTTTTTTGTTATTACATTTAATGCTAAATATACATATTTATGAAAATATTTAGAAATCATTTAGTAAGAAATTAGTTATATTCACGTTAAAGTTACAAGTAAATTTTACCTCTATAACAGATAATTATAGATACTATATAAATATATCTAACTCCCTGACTTATTTATTTCAAGTTTTACGTAGCTTGTACTGCTGTGTATAAATATTAAACAATATAATTATTATAACTATTTTCCAATAGGTTGTTAACATCTGCCTATGGTTGGTTGCTAAGCAACGGTTTGTTGGTAAACATTCCATATCGATTTTGGCTTAAGTATAAGTTAATAACTTATATTATAATTTTGGGAGAATTAAAAGGATCTATTAATGTATGATAATACAAATAAAAATAAATCTACGAACATTCGAAAGTTATTATAGCAAATTCAAAATAAAATATTATCTATATTTCATAATCAAAGAATAGTTTATGTCAAAACTTTTTTACTTAATTCAAATAAAAGGAAACATTTCCAATGATCGTAGTTTCTATATTATTTTTAAAAAAATAATCATACCTCTTCGACACCAATTTTTCGACACGCCTCCAGAAAGTTGTCGACATTTCTTCTACATCTTGCCATCGTTAATTTAGGCTGTAAAAGTAGAGAAAATAAAATACAAATCATTTTATATTATTGCCAATTATACTCCACATTTTCTAATATTAAATATTATAGTTAATTACTCGTATTTTTGTGAGATGCTCTTACAGTTAGTGTAAAATGAGGAATTAAAATCGAAACATTTTACATTCTACATCGCGAACCGGGCTTTACACGGTACTAATACGAAAGTATTGTATAATGAATGCTTTTTGCTAAAGTTTAAACAAACACTTCACTCTACTTTTTTGAGGATGAGTAAAAGAGGACCTTGAAGATGCTTAATATGATAAATAAAACGGCTTTTTGTCTGATATGACATTTTATCGCCACAGATATTTACATATTATAAGAAATTAAAACATCATATATTCTATTAATATTATACATGTGTAAATTTGTCTGGATGTTGTTACTCTTTCACGCAAAAACTACTAAAAGGATTTAGGTGAAACTTTACAGTAACAAAGCTTTATACATCAGAATAACACATAGGCTACAATTTATAAATATTTTGTGTAATTTGGCTATTATTATTATTAGAGCCTTTATTTAACAATCTTATATAATACATTTCATTTTTAAATATTGAATTTTATTGTTTGACACCAGTTTCGCCAAGATTGTCTTGCTTCCCAGCATAGGCCTCCCCTAAAGCTTGCCATAAAGTGCGATCTTGCGTCTTCCTTCTCCATGTAGTGCCTGCTATTCTTTTTATGTCATCTTCCCACCTACTACGTTGTCTTCCTTTCTTTCTTTTGTATTGTAAAGGACACCATTCTGTGACGTCCTTGGTCCATTTATCTTTTTTGTTCCTCATCATGTGACCCGTCCACCTCCATTTTAGTTTTTTAATGCAATATTTCACATCCGTAACTCTGGTTTGCTTCCGAATTGTTTTGAGTTTTATTTTGTTTTTTATTGTAACATTGAGCATGCTTCTTTCCATACCATGTTGACAAGTCTCTAGTTTTCGTATATTTTTTTCGGTTAAACTCCATGTTTGGCATCCATATGTCATAACGGGTAGAATACACGAATCAAATATTTTTTTCTTATATTTTAACGGTACATCAGGGTTCTTCACTACATCTTTTAGAGACCAGTATCTTTTCCAAGACAGGTTAATTCTGTTGTTTATTTCTTTAGTTGTGAGGTCCTTTGGAGATATTACTTGACCAAGATACGTGTATTCATCAACATATTCTATCTGTGAACCATTAACTACAATAGGGATTTTTTCTACGTTTGTCATTAATTTCGTTTTTAAAGTATTCATTAATAGTCCAACATTTTTACTTTCAAATACAAGTTGTTCTAGCATTTCTTGCAAACCTCTCGCATCGGCTGAAATAAGTATCAGATCGTCTGCAAATCTTAGATGGTTTAGTTGTACTCCGTTAATATTCAATCCATAGTTGTTCCATTCAAGACGTCTAAATACGCATTCCAGAACTGCCGAGAAAAGTTTGGGTGACAACGGGTCACCTTGTCTAACTCCTCTTTTTATATGGAAAATTTCACCTGTTCTTTCTGTTCTTATTTTAGCTTTCATGTTCTTGTAGATATTGCTAATGAGGCGTATATATTTTTTGTCTACTCCCTGTGTTTCTAGCGCTTCCCATATTTTAGCGTGCTTAAGTGAGTCGAACGCTTTATTGTAGTCAACGAGTGCTAAATAGTACTTAATACCATATTCGTTACTTTTTTGGATAACCTGTTTTATGGTATGGATATGATCAAGTGTTGAAAAGTCGCTACGAAATCCTGCTTGTTCTCTTGGTTGGTTTTCATCTAAAATCTTTGTTAGGCGGTCTAGTAGGATCTTAGAGAATATTTTATATATATTGGACATCAGACTAATAGGTCTATAATTGGCTATATCATTTTTATTTCCTTTTTTGTGTATGAGTATTATGGTTGATATTGTCCATTGCTGAGGTATATATTCTGTGTATAAAATTTCGTTGAATAAATCTGTGATTATGTTGATTGTTTTGGTAGATGTTCCTATTAAGAGTTCGTTAGATATGGCGTCTTCACCTGGTGTTTTCCATTTCTTTTGTGTTTTGATTGCTTTTTTAACTTCTTCTCGCATTATATTTGGGATTTCTTCCCCTCTCTCGTTCTCGTAGATAGTTAGTTTACTTGGTTCAGATAGTAATTCCTTATCACTGTATAGATCGCGGTAGTAGTCTGTTGCGATTTTCAGTATTTCGATTCTATTTGTGTTGTTTCTTTTAGTTCTTCGGTGTGCAATGTTTTCGATCCAATCTAAACTATCCCGCAGTTGCTGCAAAGCTTTTTTAACACCACCGGTTTTTTCTATGTAGTAATTGATTGTTTCTGTTTTTGTGTTCTCTCTATGTTTACGTATTTGTAGATTTATTTCTTTACTTAGCTTTGTTATCTCCTGTCTGTTGGTTCGCCTGTCTGTAAACAAGATCTTTCTTTGTTCGATTAGATTTCTGGCTTTTGGTCCTATTTTGTCTTTTGTCGATTCATTTTGTTTGATGTTATTTTCTATTTGTCTTAATTCTTTTACTAGGGCATCATATTTTTCTTGAATTCCTTTGATGTTTTGTAATCTTATCAAATTGGTTTCTAGGGAATCTAAAATATTTTCGGGAATTGGTAAAGTTATTGGTTTTTTAATTTCATGAAAATTTTTTCTTGACATTTTTGGTTCTTTTAAGTATAGTTTACCTCTAAGCATTCTATGATCGGTGTTGTAATTTAATTGATTGATAATATCTACATTCGAGAATAAGTTTGGTTTGTTAGTAATAATATAATCGATTTCGTTCCTTGTCTTCCCATCAGGTGATATCCATGTCCATTTTCTATTCTTCTTTTTTTTAAAGTAGGTGTTCATGATGTGAAAATTATTTTCCAAAACAAAGTTTACCAGTTTTTGTCCGTTATCATTCCTTCTTCCTGTAGTATAAGGTCCAATTATTTTGTCTTCGTTTGTTTTCCTCTTTCCGATTTGACCGTTAAAGTCTCCCATTATAATCACGGTGTTTTTCAAATTTATTATAATTTTGTTAAGTTGGTTGTAAAAATCGGTTTTTATTTCTTCTTTTGTGATCTCGGTTGGAGCATATACCTGAACAATTGAAGTTGCTTTTTTGTGACCTGGGAGCCTAATATTCAAAACGGCGAGTCTGTCTGACACTCCTTTGAATTCTATTATATTATTCTTAAGGTATTTTTTCACTATAAATCCAACTCCATATAACCCAGCAGTTTCATTTTTATAATATAATATGTAGTTTTTGTGTTCTTCAATTTTTTCCTCCGCTCTTCGTGTCTCGCTCAATCCTATAATGTCCCAGTTTACTGTTTCTAATGCATGTTCTAATTCTAATAGAGAGTCCTTAGACTTTAGTGATCGTGTGTTAAGCGTTGCTATATTTAGCTTAGACCTATTGTTTGTGAGTAGTGTTTTCTTCTCATTAATTTCCATAAGCTTTTGGGGGTTATAGTCTATCACCCCGCGGTGACTAGCCGTATTGGGGATCAGGTTGTTTCTTATTTGTGTGTTTTTTAAATTATTTACATTCTTCGCGTTTCCGGTGTCCGTTAATTCCTATGCCTTATTCTGTTGTGTATGTTTGTCCGACAGAGAAAAAGATCTGCTCCTCATATATGCAAATGCGTCAGTTTTGTGCATTTTAGAAGGAGCTGTATTAGTAATTTTCTCTGTATTGCGTTGTGGGGATAATTTTCTTTGTATATTATCAGGTGACATAGAAGATTTTCTCTTTCGTTTTTCAGCTTCTGATTTTTCCTTTATTATTAGCTTATTATTTTTAATAAACGCTATATTTCCACGTTTTTTTTCTTCCTTCAATTGGAGCTGTAGGTTTTTACGCACTTCTATTGTTTCTTTTGAAAAATCTTCAGTTATATAAGTTTGTTGTGGCATTTGCTTCTTATGTTTCAAAATTTCTGCTCTCTTATGTTGTGACGTAAAGGTGATCAGTATAGGTCTAGTTTTACCATCTTGCTTTTGACCAAGTCTATGAGACTTATTTATTTCAAATTTTTCTATGTTGACATTTATGTTCTTCAAAGTATTTTTGATAATGGTAAATAAATCATCATAAGATTTTTCTGTTTCCTTGACACCATGTATTATAATATTATTTTTCCTATTAATATTTTCCAAGTGTTTAATTTTTCTGTTTAATGTTTCCACTTCAATTTTTAAATTTCTATTCTCTTCTATTATTGGTTGTATTTTGTCTTCCAAAGAGCGCATTAAAGTGTCGGTTACGTTCTGAGTTATTGTTGTTGTTTGTTTCTCTAATTCCATTTTCATCATTTTAAATAGTTTTAACATTTCCTCTGACATTCCTGTAGTATCCATGATGCAATAACCAAACGTTGTAGGATGCGTCAAACGGAACGCGTAGTAGTTACGTCCGTCAAGTTGGTAGCACTGTAGATGTGTCAAGTATCAGACGACCTCTATAATCTATGGTCAGACACAGTCAGATATAATTATGAGGGTAACTTCACACTTATCACACGTACGTGAAGTCACTTAGCTGCTGTATTTGCGATATATGTGCTTCTTTTTTCTTTTAATTTGGCTATAATATAACATAATTTATAAATTATAATGAACGCGTAAAGCGAAAACGCGTAAGTGCTGCCCTTTTCATGGCGCTTATGACCTTCTCTTCGCGAGAATTCGATTGACCAGAATGGAGCGTCAGTCAACAAGGCGCGCAGGGCGGAGTAGAGACACGTAAGTATGTCCAAGTAATGTCACGCGATCGCCGAGTGTGCGACCAGAATGTGGGTCGTGAGCAGACGCGTGAGGGCAGATGTCATTGACGGTTTGCTTATTTTGAGTTTTTTTATAGCTAATTTGATTCTCGGACTAGTTACGATTAGTACAGCAGGCATAATAATTATTTTTAGTTAGTATATTTGAAGTAGAAATATAGATTACTTTTTATTTTTATTCGTATTAGAAATGCTTTTTTGTTTTAATTTGATTATAGGATTGTAGTTTTAATTATTATGTTTCTATTTATGTAAATGTATGTTTCGTGGCTAATCTGCTGCGCCGTTTATGATGAAATTTGATAGGATATAGGCTACTTTTTATCAATACACCTACGCGGGCAAAGCCGCGGGCGGATGCTAGTAGAAAATATTAAGAGGCAAAAAATATGTATTAGCTGGTGGTAGTGACCTGCGCGGGCGACGGCACGTGCACGGAGGCGACGGCGCGCGGCCGCACGTGGTTGGCGAGGTGGCACAGCACCACGCCGTCCGCCAGCGCCGGCGCCAGCTGCTCCGGCAGCGACATCTTCAGCCGCGACTCGATTATCTGACACGTCGCGACATATTCATATATCAATATCAGCGGATTGCCACCAAGGAATTTATATCATAACTGGAACACTCAATAAAATTGTATATTCAAATATGCACCTTGAAATAACTAAAATAAGGTTGACATTTGTTATCAACATGTAAAGTGAAAAAAATCGTTCCGAGCATGACCGTTGACTACTGGCATTTTGTCTCTTTCTTACGAGTTGTTAGTATTAATAAAAAAATTGTTGTTGATAATTTTTAATCTGTTCAACAATTTCGTAAACTTATTTTAAATATAATTTTATTTTATTTCTTGAATCATGGTAGAAAGAGATGCAATCCCTCTCTTGGGAACGTTTTTTGAGTGCACGTGCGCACTCCAGTTTGTATATAAATTCCTTGTTTGCCACTAACTAAAAATGGCACTGAGAGATAGGATTCTTATTCGACTATCTCATTCAACAATATTATAAACCTAATTTTTATGAGAAGAAATATTTACCGTAAAACGGGGTGAACAGTTACGAATACTATATTGGTAAAATAATTCATACAAATTTGGAAGTTATTGTGGTAGTATAATCAAAATGTAGTCAAAATCATTAGCAAATTTAATTTCTCGTTGTATACGATCTCTATTAACTAGGGACACAAGTTATTAGAGCTGGGATGTATATTTATTTTTCATAAATGTTCTTTGCAGAAAAAGATATTTAAATTATCATTCATTATATCATTCATCATAAAAAAGCTTTGCTTATTACTTATGTTTTAACAATAAAATTAGTTTTCTAAAATTCACTTTATGAAATCAGCGGTCAGGTCGATTCATTCAAAACTGAAAAAGTAAAAATAATAATTTGTAATATTGATTTCTTGTAATTGTAAAATAATTTTAAGCCAACATTTTCACTTTGAATTATCAGATTTCAGATTCAGATTAATATGTGATTTGGTTGATTTGTGTTGTGATGATCATGTCTCGTAAACAGTTCAGTGTCAGACTATCCTTATATACCTATGTATATGTTGTAATACACAATGTTTTGTATTTAATAAAGCACGGTTTTAACATTTACCGTCCTCAATTGCTGCAGTAAGTCCGACTCCTCTTTCTGCTTATCGAACTCCCTTTTCATTGTAAAGCTTAGTTTATCTGGCGGCGTGTCTTTGTTCCAAGCGATCTTGACCGCAGGCTTCGCTCCCGCACCTTTCAAGTACGAAACTGTTGTTGTTAACAATTTCGCATCACCGTTCACTGTCCGCGGTATATTCGACTTTACATTGTAGCCTATCGTGTTAGTTGGTGACTTGGTGGGTGAAATCGGTTTCGAATAAGCGTCCGAACCGTTCAGTCTCGTGTAATCGACGTTACCATTGACGGACGAATACATTTTATTTACATTTCGTGACGGAACGACTTTTTGGACGGGTCGTTTTGTTTCCTCCGTTTTCTCCTGGTTGCCGTTTTGGGCTTGAAACCTCCGGGGTGTCGAGTGGAGGATGGGCGAATTGGGGGTGATTGTGGATGTGTTGGGAGAAGAATTTGAGGATAGTGATCGATTGTAGGGTGATACGTTACTGTAACCGTTGATAGGGGAATGTGGTGACTTTTGGAAGTGCACTGGGCTCTGAGTGAGGGAATGGGGGTTGTCCAACTCGGGGGAGGGGGAGGGTTGCTCGCAGCGCGGCCGGTATACGTCTTGCTGGCGCTGCTGTCTTAGGGCTTCTTTGTATTGTCTGCAAATTACAAATATTATAATTAACATATAGACAAAGTACTGAGTATTACATGTTTTTTTAGTATCAACTTTTCTTTGATAGTGTACCGAAGCGCGTGCAATATTTTAGTAAAAGCAGTTACAAAGCTGACGTTATAGCCGTATTAGTTCTGTTAAGCCTCCCACAATTTTATACAAGACCCTCTTAAAAATATGTGAAGGTTAAAAGAGCGATTTCAATTACGATCCCATTCAATCCAAACAAGTGTCGGTTATGTCTGGCGTTTACAACTGAAAGCTCACACACACAGCGCTGATCACATTCACATGGTAAAAACGACTATAAAGTGCACCATAACTTAACCACTATAGTAAACTTTAGAAATACAAAAGTTCTATACAAATCGAGGCGCAATTTACATTCGTAATAATAATATTAAATGAAGCCATCAATACATGCGACGAGGCAAATGACGTCACAATAAATATATATTAAATATAGTGCCGTATGTCCGTGAATGTGTATGATATACCTGTATGTTTGCTGATGAGCTAATTTACTCTTATCCTCGCCATTCGAAATGTTCCCTTCAGGTGATATACGGAGGCTGAAAGGGACAACACCGGGGTTAATATAAAAAGGGACGGAGTATGAAGGGTGATGATGTGAGGACGAACGAAAACTTTTGTTTACCTCTGCAATCGGCCAACGCGATAGGAAAAAAAAATTAAAAATGTATATAAGCAACTATATAATAGTAGAAGAAGTTAATTAGTGAAGTGTCAAGAAAATGCGTTATAAATGTCCAAATATTACATATACGCTGTTATGTAAGAAAAGAAACACGATTTCTTCAATAATTTATTTGTTTTTTTAGTAGGGAAACGCAATCTCAATCTCGCGAGATACTGTCCATATTTTGCTAGATTAGAGTGATGGCTTAGAGGTAGGAGCATAAGTGATTATAAAATACCTTGATGTGCCATATTTTTCGATACGCTATTTTCAAGAATAATTAGTTAATACTAATTTGTACAAAAAATCACTGTTATGTAACAGTGTTTTGGATTATATTTTAAAATAAAAATGAATTCATATGCTACCCTAAATTCGTATTTTATTTTACTTAATAGGTAAGGGAATGCCCTTGCAGTATCCTCTCCAAAACTTCTGGAGCTTTACGAAATCTCAAGACTCTGTATGTATAATCTCGCGAGATTTTGGCTGCATTACTTACAATTAGTTATAAGTCTTAAGCGATATATGACACTTTCAAAGACTTAAATTCTCGCTAATTAATAAAAAGACAAACTTTTGAAATTACTTATTGTTTTTAAAGTAACACTGAACTTTATTAGAAAACTTTAGACAAATTTTGTAAAACTTTTGAAAAACAAAGTTATTTTTAAACGTTTTATTTATTTATTTTTAAATCTGATTGTTAAACAGATTGTTACAGGTTTACTACAAGAATATATCTATAACAAGTTAAATGTGTTGTTAGTAAATATTTATTTTAAATCAACAGTGTATAGTAATTACAATTGTATCAGACGCCTCGAGAAATTACCTGAAATATTCAGACATCGATACATAATTAGGACTTTGTAACGCCAATACTACCATCTCCCAAATATTTTTCAAACCTTGACTAAAAATTATATGTGAAAAATTATATTACAGTACAAAAATATCTAATTCTATATTTCCTTTATCACAAACTTTCCCTATGCTACAAAATCCCGTGTAATCTAAAACCATGCATTGACTGGTGTTCCTCGATACGCGTACATTTAAACGTACTGTTCGTAATTGCAACCACTGATATACGTTTAGAACATACATATTGTCGGTTAATACGCAAAACCTCGTAAATACAAAACACATTTTTGTTTAAAAATATTATTACGTCACTCGACGGGTACTTTGAAATCGAATTGTCTTTAAAAATCCGTTATTATATTCGAAAATCGATTACACTTCAAATCGTAAACAAAAATGCTCAACACTATTTTATTAATTACTTTTGACAGTTATATGTTTATATGGCTGGTCCGTTGGCGCAGTTGGCAATGACCCTGCTTTCTACTCCAGGGTTGTGAGTTCGATTCCAACCCCGACTCTGAGTGTAATTTTTATTTATATGAACCTTGTTATATGTATTATTTATATTTATTTTAAAAAAATATATGTATATCAGTCGGTTATTACTTAAAACAGACATTAAGTTGCTTACCTTAGGAACAGACGACCGTGTGTGTATGTTAAACATATTTATTTATTTATGTTTAGCGCTCTTAAGCATATATACGAGATTTTCGAAATAAGTCAACAATATGTATATGTATGAATATGAATATATTGCTGAATATGGTAAAATATTGTGCGCTGAGAGACTACGCGTATAGTGGAACGCAATTCGTACATGGTTTAACATCTAGGTTGTAACTACGTACCAATCTAGATCTTATAGAGCATTCGAATACGTACCCTGTGAGTATAGGCGTGAGGGGAGCGAGGGGTGTTTCGCTGGACAACGACTGCGCCCGCGATAGTGCGGCGCCCGGAGATAGAGTTGAGGGTGTGCTGGGGGTGGATCGACCAGACCCTCCACCTGCTTCTCCACACGCTGTATATATATACAATATTAAAAGTATATTAGGGGTTTTGAAAGAAACTAAAGAAAGGATAAAAAACCGGTCGTCCCGCAGTTGGACAGGCTTTTTTTTAGATTGAGCTTTTAATTTAAGAAGTCTATACTAGTGAGGGACGAGCGTACAAAATTAATCTAAAAATAGAAAATAATTACCATATTATTACCTGTTATGGGTCTATTCGGCGTAATATCAAGTAACTTTCATAATTTTTTATAGCCAAATATAGAAATACCTTATTAATTGAATTCTATAATGCATTATATTATAATAATAATTCTTATGTTATTTATATATATATTATTTTTTATTCAAATTTAGTTTTAATTTTTAGCAATTTTGAAGTATCGAAGTTTATTTTACGACAAGACATGACTGAAAATATCTCAGAGAAATCTACAAATCTCGGGAGAAATTCTGAGACTGGAGCAGCGGTTTAAGCTCTAACCTGTTCCCGAACACCGTTAGAATGTAAATGATTGACAAATCGCTGCAGAGGTTAGACTTATGATGTAACGACAACTTCGTATACAGAAAAGTCAGAATGTATGTCAGTGTTCTGAATGTATCACGTCATTAATCGAAAGTTTATGTCATTTATAATAAATCCTCTGATATCGATTCTGATACGACAATCTCTAACGACCGGTTTCTGTAAGCCATCCATCTGATGATTTTACTTACTAGAGATATTTTATTATATAATCCATAATAAATTACCAATGTATTGTCAGTGTATAGTAATCGTCCAAATATTTTTGTTTCTCGACTGTAATTTTACAATAAAACTAAAAGAAAAAAAAAAAAAACATTTTAGGGATATCAATAAATTAATTTTACTTTGGACTAATTCGACTAATAGATAAACAAATCAGACATTATCCGATATTTCCTAACTTTCATTGTGCTATTTAAATATGACTTTATCAACAGACCATATTACATACATTGGCACATACACCTGAATGTAATATCGTAAAATGTAATAGTAAAACTTTATAGAACAAGTAAAAATATATATTCGAATATAAAATACCAATTACCAACACTTACGATCATTCGACCACCTTTTTTCCACACCATCAGTGCAATATCCACTATCCACCACATGTCTCGGCTTGTGCCTTAAGCAGTCGATAGTCGCGTTACCAGACGTGATCTGATGTGTCCCACTATTGGGTGAGCTGATGTATGACGTGTGCTTCGCTGTTCGTCTCGTTTCGTCGACTCGTCTATGAGCTGGTAAGGAATCCTTTATAGCCATATTCTCTAAGTATTTGAATATATGCACACGCCCGCGCATACATATCTGTTTAAATCACATAAAGAATAATTAATCAAGGTTTTTGAGAAACTACACTACAGTTTAAAACCACTGTGTATGCGTTAACAAGATTAAATTACAAGACTATCAAATATATTAAAGATAGGTATAGCTTATAAATGAGGACGGCAACCATTAATATTCTATAGTAATTTTGATGTAAAGATAAGATGTTAACAGAGATAAAGATAATTATAATTCAATGAACTAATAGAAAAAATATATGTTTATAATAATATTATGTAAAATTAAACTTTAACTGCTTTATTTCATACAAAAAAAATTATATTTTTACTTTGCGATTTTTAATTTAATTGTATTAGTTCCCGCGTAATTTAAACTGCAAGTGGTCCGAAATACTTAAAAGGTTACCGACCGTTGGTGTAACAAACATCAGTTACTTTGACGTAAATGTATTATATTTGTTGCTAACTAAATGATAATTTTAATGCTTAACGTTCCTACTTTGAAAACATATAATGGCTCTAATAGAAATAGACTGGTAACCATATTGTTAATTACTATTTATTTTATCCGTTGCGTTATCTTTCTTCTTGCACCGACGTTTTTAGAGTATTTTTTTTTTATTTTATTAGTTTTGTATTATATGCAATTGTTTATATAACCTTCTTTGTAGCGTCATTTAATATCTAATTACCACAAAATATATAAAAACTAAAAACTTAGAAAGTAGATATAACGGGAATGAGACGGCTCGCGACAAATGTTTCAATATTTGCTTTTGCCTTTCACCCGGTGATAGCGATAGCTATATGCAGGATCGTTAACATATATTTATCAAATTCCACCTGCTCTTTTTATTATGATAAACTCAATGTCGAGGAAGACATAATGAAGCATTTATATCATTTGTTGCTTATCAGCAGTAAGACAATGAGTGCCTCTTTCATTTATATTCTTATAGCAGTTATAAAAATATTTTTTGAATAAAGGTGAATTGTTTTTATCTAATTTTAGGGACAAGTTAATCGAACTGTTACTATGATTTAGATTAAATTATGTGTATACTCACTGTAGTAGGAGGGGAGACGAGGGGGTTGTTGTCCAAATTTAATGTAATTAACGTGCTCATATTGCGTAGCTCTAATGGAAGCGAGGATATACAATTACAGCTCACGTCTAAGTGCTCGAGTCGGAGGTATGTGATCTCTGAAAACAGGACAACGGTTTATTAACACAGAAATATCACTGGCAAAGAGGAGCGTTAGTCCGATTTAAATTTAAGTCATAATGGAAGACAAGTCGTTCGGTTATCGAGTGATTGATTGTTTCACCCTGCTGATGTAAATCTATTTAAATTTTTGAAGGTAGTATGCAAAATCTGCCACCATAACAGCCGTTGCATATCCACTGCTGAACGTTTGCCTGACCTTATCATCTCATCATCGGAAGCTTTATTTATTGACATAATAGTAAATGATTTTCACTGTTTTAGTAATTAAGTAGATTCAATAACATCGTTGTATTATTAGATTACCAAAACTGTCAAAAGTTTCCATTATGATACTGGTTCACCCACTATTCTCCCATTAGAACATGATTTTAATAGCAGACTTGTGCTCCAGTTTAACTAATTAGTTTGGTATATAAGTCTAAAATTATGCGCATATCGTATACTTAATTTATTTGAAATTAAGTAAAAAAAATAGCCTTGTGTCTAACATGTGTATTAAAACTGCTTTCAAAATTTAAAGTTTATGTTTGAAATATAATAATTGATAACAATGTCTCATACCACGAGGATAAGTCACCAACCTAATGAAATAATGTTGTCGTTTTACATGGCACAGAATTGGACAGACTTTTTTATTATACAATTCGATATTATACACTACTAGCGGCCCGCCCCGGCTTCGCACGGGTATTTAACTAAAATTTCAAAAAATATAAATTTATATTTTTTATCACCTACACCTGCGTCGATACTGGAAAATATTTCATAATAGACGGATTGAGTTGTCAAACATAATATTTTAGCCCGCGACTTCGTCCGCGTAGAAGTCGAAAATGGTTATAATGGGATTTTTATTTGTTTGTTTTTTTTACGTTATTAATTTTGTTATAACATATAAATTATTATGTTAAAATATTTAAATACTTATAAAATATAACAATCTTTATTACAGAGTAGGGATTTAAAGTTTAAATAAACATTGAAATTAAAATAAAAATTGTTATATTTTATGATTAAGAAGCTCTGCCTTTGATCTGGAGAAAGTTATATGGGGGTATTATCTTTTTACAACGAAATCGAAATACTACACCTTCCGTAGTATTTCGTTATAAACAATATTTTTTGTTTTTCGTTCGGATTGCTAGAATTACCAGGCTATTCTGGAATATGCCACATACAACTGACTGTGAGAGAAGCAGCTTTCGCTTAAGTATACTCCCGCTACAGTAAGAGTTTGACCTTAAGCTTTGTTTATGGTAAATACATACTCATATACACTCATACATTATATTATTATATGGTTCCCGGAAATTAACATTTCCTATTTTAAGCAACAGGTCTGAAAACTGTTCGTCAGTAACATCTCCCTTAGATGGACTCTCATATTTATAGTAAGGCTCAGTTTCGTCACTGCAGGCCACAAATGCTCCCGTACTGTAGTGTATCAGCCTGTAAATAACCCACTGCTGAGGGAAGGCCTTTTTTCCATATAGAAGAGCTTAATCCACCACGCTGTGGTGGGGAAACCCACTATACACCCAGACCTGAAACAAATATTGGCACAAATACAAATATCTGCCCCGAGCGGGAATCGAACACACGACCACCGCCATTGAGGCGAGGCGTTGAGGCGACTACTTGCACCACTACACCAGAACTGTCATCAATGCTTCGTTAGTTGTATCGTAGGTATAATTACACCACAAGTTAATACGATTTTGTCTCTTATTGTTAGATTTGAATAAACCCACAAATAATTATTTTTTAAATTGTAATTGACTCTGCACAGTTGGTAGTGACCCTGCTTTCTGCTCCAGAATCGTGGGTTCGATTCCCGCCTCATGTCTGGGTGTAATATGTATTTATTTCTATATGTATTATTTATATGTATATTTATAAAAGATGTATATCAGTCGGCTGTTACCTAAAACACAGGCATTATGTTGCCTACCTTAGGAACAAACAATCGTGTGTGTATCTCAAACATATATTTATATTAAATAATAGTCCAAGACAGCTTTTATCTCCTCCTTCTTAGTTTTAGTGTAAGATAAAGTTAAATGGGTACATGATTTATAATGTTTTCTGATCTTGTTCCAACATTAGTCCGTGGTGCCAATCTGTACTAATTGGGGTGATAATGCCGTATAATTTAAAAATGTTTCCAAGTTCACTTCGGTGTCTTCTATATCTGTATCATTGTGAACTACAGATGGCTTGCTGATGAGTCATTTAGTTTAATACCTTTGACTTAACACAACACCAACATTGAAGTAAAAAATATTATATAAGACACTAATTTACAATAAAGCAATCACACGGTATATTTACAACTAAATTTTGTTACGTTTATTATAAAGTCTTGCCTGTTCCACCAGGAGCACCCAAAAAAAGATATTACCTACACCTGCGTCAATACTGGAAAATATTTTATAACAGACGGATTGGTTGTCAAACATGTGTCAAAATAAATTTTAATTTAAATCAAAATCACTATGGAGTATTTATATCAAAATAATTTTCTCCCCCCTTTTAACATCGTTAGAGGATGAATTTCGATAAAATACGAAACACGTCTTCAACCAATTCTGTTAAAGAATATTAATGCGAAATTTGAAGTAGATTGGACCAAGGAATCATGTTGTCCCATACAAACTTTGCCCCCCTTTTTCACCCTCTTAGAGGTAGAATTTCGTAAAATCCGTTCTTAGCTGACCTCTACTCGGTAAAAGGAATATTCCTGCCAAATTTTAAGTCTCTGCGCCTTATAGTTTCAGAGATATCGTGATGAGTCAATGTATACGTGGAAATCTCTTTTATATATATAGATTTACACTACTATGTTTATTTTTGTCAAATTAATTTTCATAAAACAAGGAATGAAATTAAAATCAAAAATGATAGTAATTTTATTTTAATTTAAAGATTAAATAGTTTTCGGTAAAAAATAGTTCATTCATAATATTACATATATGTGTCAATCGTTCTGGCGTAGTACTGCGAGAGGCCTTAATGCCGGCGGTCGCAGGTTCGCTTCCCGCTCGTGGCAGTTATTTGTATTTGTGCAAATTTTTGTTCCTGGTCTGGATTTATGTCTTTGCGGGTTCCCAATCGTGCCTCGAGGAGCACGTAAAGCCGTCAGATCCGGTTGTCACAGACATCTGATAACGATCGTTACTCATGGTATGATAATTATTATCCGCTAACCCGCAGTGTAGCAGCGTAGTGAATTAAGCTCAAACCTTTATATCGTATATGGAAAAGAGACATTTGCCCAGTAGTGGAACGTTTACAAGATGATTCAGTTCAGTTCATACATATAATATATATATATATATATATATATATATATATATATATATATATATATATATATATATAAGAAAAACACAGTTACAACTTACAACCACTCTATAGTGGCTGACTAAGCGAAAAGGCGAGTTAAAAATGTAGTATCATTCATATCAAAATGTTAATGTGAACGAGTTTACCAGTTTATACTTTTTCTTTAAAACGTTTTGTTCACTGTTTATGTATGTATAAAAGATTTTTTTTTAAAAGTGCATATCAAAATATTTAACATATCTAAAATTTCTATCATTTAAACTACTATATACCTACCAAAACACTTTATGAATATCAAAATTAATAACTACTTACAAAATATAAAAATTGCATATCATATTTTTGCATTGCATTAGCCTTTTTAAAGTCAACGACAAAAATATGACAAAGATGGCGGCTCGGGACATGTGTCGTTTGACCAATCAGTTTAATTGATGCTAAATTGCGATAAATGTAACAAAAAGTCTGTCCCAGATTATTTTTTTTTTAAGTCAAATCAAAATTAGGGTAAATAAATCGTTTTGTACTCAATAAATACTAATTAATTTACTTTAGTAAACGAGTTTAAAATCACGGATAAGGCAACTAGAAAATTAATAATTATATGTATTATAAAAGAGCAAGCAAATACATATTTTGATACTCCTCTTAGGATAGTAAATACCAAAAAAAAAAAAAAAAAAACAACTTCGTGTTCAATTTATATTATACAAGAAGCGTTTGTGCTACAATTAATTTAAAAAAATACATATATTTTTGATTAATATTTAAAATGATATTCGAATAATAAACTTATATTAAATTTTTATTTCTTAAAACCATCATAAAATAAAAAAGGAACTTTGGTTCATTCGTCATTTTTTGTCATCTCTCTTGGACGTTTAAAAATATTTTCGTTTTTTTGTTGTTATGGAATGCGTGAAGTTGTATTTTCTGTTCTCGTATTTAAGATATTTTACGAAAATTGTATTGGAATATATATCACAAACTTCAGAAAATTGTTTTGAAATGTAATACCGACGAAAATAAGGAAATAGCTTAAATAACAAGTACTTGTGAGTTTACGTTAATTAATTTTAATTGTTGTTATTTCTTAGTTGGTGTTAAATAAGTTAATATAATAATAATAATATTACTATTGTTATCTATATTATAACAAGCAAATCAACAAACTTATAAGTCAATATCATAAATACTGGATCAATACCTATAAAACAAATTGTCTCGTCTATATTATTCTTTTGTAACGTGTCAAATAATAATAATTTGGTAAGCAATTACATATTAGATGGTTATTTAACTGAATATTTCTGCTTGAAGGACAAACTATATGTAAGTTGAATTTATAACAGAACGATTACCTACCCAATTTATAATATAATAAAAATATTGTGCATGTATATTTTTGTGAATCTATATAAAAAATATTGACAAAATAATAATAATCCTGGTGAGATCTTCATTTTTTTTGCAATACTTTTTGCTTTGTCCTATGAATTAAAAAATAATCAAAGTTTAAATCAGTACATAAGGTCATAACAATTTAAATGCCATTGTTGACAACGCAGTGTCAAAGTGGCATGAGATTTACATAAATAGTTGAAAATATTATGAAACTTACGTAAAGGTAGCAGCCCTAGCTGGTTATTACTCAGGTCTAAACATCGAAGACCTGCACAGTCTCCCAGGGTCATCGGAACTTGTGTAAGCCTATTGTTTGATGCGTCCAATTCAGCTAAGGATGTCATTTTACCGATCTCTTTAGGCAGGCTCGTTAGGAGATTGTCTGGTAAAAGAAGAACTTGCAACGGCATCGTGCATACTTCACGCGGCAGTTCTGTTAGCTGGTTTGAACTGTGAACAAAGATAATGTCTATTTGAAAACAATCGTTTCTTATAATAATTTATTTTAATCTCAATATATGGGATAACATTGTAAATCTTATATATAAAAATAAGTCGGGTTTTACTTCCTGACGCTATAATTCCAGAACGCACGAACCGATTTCCATGGTTTTGCATTCGTTGGAAAGGTCTCGGGCTCCGTGAGCTTTATAGCAAAAAAAATTAGGAGAAATTTCAATAGAAAAGCAGGAAAACAGGGAAAATCATTTTTCACATACAACGCCATCTCTGATACATAGCATGTACTACAAACCAATATGGTTTTGCATGGCGGCAGTACGTGGTGTGAGTATCCCTCACGAAAATAAGTTGGTGGCGAAACGGAGTTCGCCGGGTTTGCTAGTAACTTTTAAATGTAATATATTTAAAAATATTAAACTTTAAGTCATATTCAGAAAATTCAACATCTAACAATATATCTATCATGTTCCCAATGATAAAGTTATAATAAAATGTAATGGCAAACGTTGTTTATGTTCTAAATATTAAATACATATAATATGTTGACGATTCGAAAAGTCGAGATCATGTCGGTATGACACAATAAATGTATTTATTATAATATATTAGCTTCTGCCCGCGGCTTCGTCCGCGTGGATGTCGGTTATCGCGACCAAAAAAAAGTATCCTATGTTACTTCTAATACCTCCAAGAATATGTGTACAAAGTTCCATGAGAATCGGTTAAGTAGTTTTCGCGTGAAAGTAACAAACAAACTTACTTTCGCATTTATAATATTAGTATGATAATTATGCTGCTAAATACTAATTGTCCATGTTAAAAATGGCACAATACTATTATATATAAAAATGATACTAGCTTAGGCATATATATTAATTTCTATTATTGATTTATTAAAATAAATAAATTTAAATATAATATTATTATGTATTGATTTTTTAACGTGATTATTATAAAAACTTTTACCATATTTGCACAAGAAATTTATAACAAAGTCTATGTAAAGTTTTGTTTTATAATGTGTTGAAAGCGTGTGTGAATGCACCGATCAAACCGAGCGTACTATTTTTAATCTAAGAACCTACTTTACCGTATGGTTGCGTGTAATAACACGTCTTCAAACATAAATCGTTCCACACCTAACCTAATAGTTCGGTCGCTGTTAAAAATATCGTGTAAATATTGACGTTTTAGGGACTTTTCATACATTTTCATGCACACCAATTTTACGTAGCTATATTTTTCGACATAATGCAGCATGTCTAGAAATTCAACAGTTAGTCAAGTAGTAAAAATTGAAGAGTGTTGCAGACCAGGTCATGGCAAAAAATACATCATATTGTTTCATTTATTCGTTTTTCTAAAATATGTGAAATGGAAAATGAAAATGGAAGAACATTTTATTATTGTTGACTATAAAGACGTAACAAAAAAGAAAAATATTTTTGTTTAATTACCATCTATACGTAGTCTGTCTATTATTATAATATGAAAATTGGTTAACGTACCGAAAAAAATGTGGTTTCGCCGTTTTAATGTTACGAAACCATAAAAATGCTTTCACATTTGATTCATCACTGGCATGTTTATGTGATTGGTAACTAGAGCAGAATAAAAATTTTCTCCCATTGTGATGGTACAGTCAGGGGTAAAAATATATCGCCCCGGACAGATCAGTAGTAAAATCGGCTAAAGCAATGTGTTCAATAAAAATTACCTATAAAATTAGCTATTTGTGCATGCCTATTTTCCCAACATATTAAAGTTGAAATAAATAAAAAGTACTTACAATAAATAGACGTATTAACCTCCCACATTAATATATAACAAGTGTATCAAATAGATAACGTTTATAGGCCAAATATGCTTCAAGGCAATCCGAAACAACGAGATTCGTTACAACTTCCAATTCAGCGAGCACAAAACCACCAACGAGATTAGGTGACAAACCTGTCGCATAGTATTGTGTATTTGATTGTATCAAATACCGTGATATAATGAAATTAATATCTATAATTTCCTGCGGACTGCAAATCGTAACGAGACTCGTTTCGCACTTATGTACATATATGAATGTTTTTTTCTTCGAGACCATACCTCGTCTAGACTAGACGTGCTTTGAAACTGGATTCAACTACGGTAAGCCCGGATTAATTATAGATGGGGTCGACGGACGGTGCATTCAAAGAAACTGATATCAGAAGCGTCCAGGGCCCTCATTTGGTACCACAGTTCAAAAGCCGTTGGGAATGCCATCAGCGGGAAAAGTAGGTATTATTCTGTGCTGTCGATGATGAACTACAATACACATTTTTATCAGTTCACTGTCATCTAATATAACTACTAGTTGTATGGAGGTGCGACAGAAATACCGAAAAACGATCGTATTGAGGCATTATTTGTAACATTATTTTAGGCAATAAATAAAGTTATAAGTAACAAAGCATATTGTTAATTTTTGATTTACATTGGGACTTTATAGTTTAGCCACATTATTTTTTATTCATTTTAATAACAATCCCGATGTAAGCAGAACGTCAGCAGCAAACATGCTCCCTACCAAAACATTTAGAAACGAGTATTTTTAGGTATTCGACATATTAGGTCGGGGAAAGAGATTCTTTGTATTTTATTTACAAATTCAAGACATTTTTTGTGCCATTTTGTTCTATGACTTGTTGCCATCTTGTAAATAGTGAAATAATAATACCGTTCCTTTGGAAATCTTAGGATTTTTGATAAAAATTAAAGAAAAAAATGCAACAAACAGTTTTGACAGTCCTCTCTTGATGTTAACCTAACAGTACCCAAATAATTCTGAAGATACCGATACAGGAGAAAATCTCAGGATGCAATGTCAGGACAGGTACAGGTATATGGTGGATGCATTAACACTTCCAAACCAAATTCTCTCAATTTTTCATTTGTGGCCAAAGATGTGTGATCTGGCGTTATCACGATGAAAGACCATTACTTTTCTGTTAATCAATTCCAGCCGTTTTTTCTCAATTTCTTGCTTTAGTCTCGTTAGTTGTTAGCAGTATTAAATTACAATTTTTTTTTTGGGGCTTGAGTCGCATTTTCCTCTGTTTTGTAATTAGACTTCCGAATGTATCGAATTTCTTCGTTAGATTCACTTATTTTGACGGAGAGAAAAACAATTGAAAAATGGCGGGAAAGTATTTTTTACTTTTTATTTTTATTTTTCCCAATTTCCTATATTTGTTATTAAAAACAGCTAGAGACAAACAGTATTTTTTTCCATTTTTATACATACGAAATACGAAAAGACTTTTTCCCTGACCTATTATTTTATCCCCTTTAACAAAACTTTACAGTTAATAAAAATACTTAAGTTACTTCAGACTTTTACTTGGTTTGCGAACAATTTCCATATCAAGAATCTTTATCAAGTATTTACGATAAAAACCGGGACTTACGGCTTTACATGCTCTACAGTCTACACCATAACATCCTCGCACCAACTAACTACATATGTATATAAAATGACTTTTATAAGAATTTATGTAAAAAAGGGGATTAATTTTGTTATAAAATTTATACTTTATCATTTCTTTTATTCGCAGTTTAGTTACAATTTGTAAGCGCTATATTGCGATTGGGCGAAAATCTCCAATGTTCGTTTCTACACTATTCAACAAAATTTAAGCCTAGATTGTAAATGTCATGCAAGCTACTATAAAAACCTCGTTCTGGGATCTTGGACTATTAGCATTTACTCATTTGCAATATCATAAAGCCATTCCGATATTTCTCACCACGCGACCAATAAAAGACCGCTATCAACGATCGTAAAAGGCTAACAATGGAGTTTCACCAGATTCTGAAGACGAACGGTATGGACGCTTGCAATGTAAATACGCTTTCTACATGCAAGAAACCAGTTTAGCTTCGAAGATGGTTGATTTTGTTTTATTAGTATCAGATCATCGGTTATTACGTAAAAACTTTTTTATTCGCATTACACAATGGGACAATTGTGATAGTAAAGTTGTATTGTCTTTATTTACTATTTATATACGGCTCAATTGGTATTTTTCCACAGGTTTTTACCTTTTTTCGTTCTTCAGCTTACCTAAATATGTTTCAAAGCTGTAGACGTCCGATTATATATTATTGTAGCTAGGCGTTTTATGTAGTTTACGATCATATTTTGTTTCCTATCTCGTTGTATAGTCCTCTGTGTGCAATAATTTCAAAACCAGTACTTCTCTGAAGTACAAGTACAGTTACAAGCTGACATTTAAATGGTTAAATTATTGTAAAATTGAAAAATTTCATATAATTTACTTTAAAATTACATTTTAGTTAAAATGAAGTCATATAATAATTTCAAAATAAAAAGATTCTAGTCTAGGAAATTTTTGCACGACTTGTAGTAATAAAAGTTACATAAGTCCTATGGCCAAAGTGACAATTTTACTTTTCATTATTAGAGCCAAAACACATAACGGCGTTGCGGCGACGCAACGCTAAAATCGGCGGTTTGCGTTGCGGCGTTGCGGCGCCGCGAAAAAGAGCGTTGTTGTAGGGTAACCAGTTCTTCGTGATTTTTTATTGTGGATATTAATTTAATTATTTTAAATATTATAGTTCACGTGAAATTTGTTAATTATTGTTTGTGAAGTTGTTATTTAGTAGAATGCATAAAAAGTAATCCTTTGTACCGGAAATAATTTTGTGAATCAAGTTTGTATGCTGGTAGAATTTTAAACAACTTTTGTCTCATAAAGCCTAAACAAAATTGAAACAAAGTGATACATAAATTAATATCTTACTATATTAGTTTTATAGATTAAATATAAATAAATAGGTTTTGTCCGCGGCTCCGCTCGCATGGTACAGGCACCAACGGTAGTCGGTACGTAAAGTAGGTACTCTATGTACTTTTCTGTACCCCAGAAAACTGGTATGCAGAATTTCATGATGATCGGGATTCAGGTTAATAGTTAAGGCGTAAAAGCGTAACAAACAAAAAAACTCACTTTAGCATTTATCATATGGATGAAATTAGCATAAAATTAATTTACATATTTATAATTTAGGTACATCATACATGTCACTTGTTTGAACCGAGTCTTAAATTAGCTATAAATCTAATAGTTAAAAGTAACATAACAACAATTGAGCTGAACTGTGAGCCGGTTCACAGCTCCGGTTCAAGCATATGGCTCATGAGCTGATCTGCGGTTCATACAAATTCATTGAGATACCCATGTCTAATAAAGACACAAAAAAATAAAATATAAAAATAGACACAAAATGTCAATAAATCATGGTCAACAAGTATGACGTCACAACGCCGGAATTGGCGGTGCTGCGCCGCTAAAATTGGCGGTGACGCCACCGCCGATTTTAGCGTTGCGGCGCCGCAACGCCGTTATGTGTTTCGGCCCTTAGTATAATTGTCAATCATTTTAAAATATTTTAATACCATACCTACGACACGAGTACATATTATTTATATTTAATGAATTATAAATTTATAACGTATGTACAGATTTTCTCACGGTTTTAACTTAAAAAAAACTATCTGAACGAAGCTCACACAGATAAGTAACAGTTCTCGCTCAGTAGACCGGAACTTGATCGCAAAAAGCATTTAACAAGCCAATACATAAACAGTATAATTATGTACGACCTGATCCTTAGCATGTATTATAACAAAATAGGCATACATTTTACCAGTATTAAATTACTCATTGTAAAGATGACTAAATAATATTTATATATCATTATGTTAACCACGTTTAAAAAGCAATTTTTTGACGACGCGTTGGCGCAGTGGTTACAGCAACTGACTGATGCGCTAGCGGTCGCGGGTTCGATCACAGCACATGACAAATATTTGTATAGGCCATACAGTGTTTGTCGTGGTCTGGACGTTTGTGCTTGTGTATTGTGTGTGTTTCCGGACCCCCGACACGGGTTCACATCCTACTGGGGGCCGTTGAGTGTGAGACGTTTATTATTATTATCGTAATTGCTACACTCCACCCGTTCAATATATACATATACACATATAAATATAAATAATATAATATAATACTTATATAAGGCATATAATACATTTAAATAAACTTACTTAGATAAATATAAGCGGGTGGAGGATTACGCCCCGGCAGGGAGATCAAACGGCCGGGGGTTAAAGCTGTAGGCTGAGAAATCGACGGACAATCCTAGCCGAGTCAAGTAATACCGCCTTCTGCATCCTGGCTGCGAGCGAACCGTCACGGATACCCAGCTGCCTCAAATGGTGAGCGAGGCTGACCGGGATCAAACCGTTGGCAGATATAACGATAGGGATGATTTCAGTGGAATCAACACCCCACATGTCGACAATCTCGTGGGCCAAATCCAGATATTTACGTTGTTTATTAATTATTAAAGGAATTCATTTTTAATCCTACGTTGTTTTACATAGAAGGATTGAATTGTAGACCATGAACACATTATTAAATACTTTGGTAAAATATAAAAGTTTGGAAAACAGGTTCGTAAAATTGTCAGTGTAGTTAAAATTTAAATAATTGTTAACTACAATCGTTAAAAGTCGTGAGAAAGGCCAAGATAAAATAAAATAATTCTTGGAAATCTTATATCTTTAAACGAGCAATTCTTGTATATATATAATCTGAATCTCGGAAACGGCTCCAACGATTTTCATGAAATTCAGTATGCAGGGGGTTTCGGGGGCGATAAATCGATCTAGCTAGGATTTATTTTTAGAAAATGTCGTTTTATCCCTTTTTTCAGGCAATTAAAAAATATCGTTAGAATACGAAGGTAAATTTCGCTGTCATTGACAAGTTAATAATAGCTCCTATGTGAACCGGGCGGATTCGAAATAAGAAAACCCCAGGTTCGAATCCAGTCTCCAGGACTATTTTTTTTATTTTAAAGTTACTTCTTTTGTGAGAAAAACTATTATTGGGAGCCTTTTACTAACTGGATGACCGAGCTTTGCTCGGTATTTTATTTTTTTATTTTTTGTTATTCGTGTTTTGTGGAAACTATATTTACACACGAATTACGAACTGATGATATATGAATAATATTTTTCGATCTTACCGAAATAATAATAAAAAAATATGAACTGGTTATTTCAATAAAAAATCACGAGTATAATTAAAAACTGTTAGAATATTATTAGAATACGAAGGTAAATTTCGGCATAATCTACAAGGTTATAATAATTTAGGTGGGAAATCAGTATACCTGGGTTCGAATCCCGATGCCTCAAGTCCCACTTTTTTTTTGCTTTTTTTTCAAGTTCCCTCTTTTGTAAAAGAAAGAACTATTATTGAGAGCCCTGTACTACCTGATTTCCGAGTTTTACTCGTTATTATTATTATTATTTTTTTGTTAATCGTTCTTTTTTTTTGGAAATTATATTTAGATACGATAGAACTGATGAAATATGAATAATATTTTTCGGTCTTACCTATATAATAATATAGTATTTTGTGTCACAAGGGGATGAAAGTACTATTTTTTTGACCCTCATATGAAATTGCCGCCCGAGCCGAAGGCGAGGGTAGCAAACATACGGGAATGGATGTAGTACTTTCGTCCCATGTTGCACATACTTTTTTTTTCCTACCTAGGACGAAAGTTCAGGTTTTGTTCCTGTGAAGCGGGGACAGAAAGTGTCACTTTTGTCCCGCTTCACAGGGGCGAAAATCGAACTTTCGGCAGAGGTAGGAAAAAAAGATATAAACTGGTTATTTAAATAAAAATCACGAGAGCAATTAAAAACTGCTAGAATATCATTAGAATAAGAAAGTAAATTTCGCCACCATCTGTAAATTTATAATAGCTCAGGTGGGAAATCGGGCGGTCTCGAAAACGGAAGATTTTTCCTTTCCAAGTTCCTTTTTTGGTGAGAAAAAATATTATTAGGATCTCTTTTTATTTTTTTTATTTATGTAACCAGTGACTATTGTTTTATTATTATATCGGTAAGATTGAAAATATTATTCATATATTATCACTATGTAATTTGTGTCTAAATATAGTTTAACCGAGCAAAGCTCGGTCATCCAGGTACTAATGCTAAAACTTAGTAAACACTAAAATAATTTATTATTAAAATTTGAACTAGCTAAGTAGTATCGAGTGTAACATTATAATTTCACGGATATTTAAACTATCAGAACGTATTTGTATTTTACTTTATTGTGAAAGAAAAATTTAATCGAAAATAAAAACCATTATATTATTCAATATAATTATTTAATACATACCATTATATTTTTTGTTTAATTTCAATGTAATTATGTATTTTGATAAGGTTACCGTTTCCGATTATATTTTGACTATCTTCGTGAAAAATCATTTCGTTATATTCGTTTAAGCGAAATACGAGGTTCCTTAATTTAACCCTACTGTACGCGGAATTCAAGTAGAGCCTGCTTAGTGTTTTATTGCATAAGACATAAGTTCTTTACTAGCATACAATTGTAGAAGCAAATTTTAAACTTATGTATGGTTACTTTGCAATGTCTGGCTAAGCAAAAAAATATTATTTCGCAAGATAAGTACCAGGGGTTGCACCCCGAAGTGAAAACAGCCCCTGTTTATAAATTATGATTTGATATTTTAATTGAGAGTCAGTGCTTGTTTCGTGGTATTGTTTTCGTTTAATTGCTTTAACTTTTAAAGTTATTGTATAGTTTTTGACACTACTAACTAAATAAATAAAATTTTACCTCTTTCAATTTATGAGCTTAAAGTTTTTAAATTGTCAAATGATGATAGTTTATAATAATGTCTTCATAATACTTTTACTAATATATATAAACGACTTTAAATCTATATGATAAGTATTTACTTATTTTTATAATCGATTTCTACTAAATTTCTTAACTTATTAACCTTAGCTTAATCGATTTATATTAGTGCTATGTATATTGTTCGACTCCTTACGTAATCCATAATAATTAAATTTTATGTCGTATTAATGTTTTCAGTACTTTACCTTAAAAAGGCTTTTAAAATATCAAACTGTTTAGTTAATAGAAAAACTGCACACTGATTGAGTCTCCTCTCGGGCAGTTACTAAGCGTGAGGGACGGATGGATCAAGGTCGTAGTTATTATCGATTAGACCAAGTATAGTACGAGGGGTGCCATGACACGTGAAACAGTGTTAATGGGGAACGGATCACATGTTCAGAAACTTGTAACTAACTTGTTCCTTATAGAGAATAAATTTTTGCTATATTGATCCGTTACCATTATGCTCCTAAACCAATATTAAGTACAAAAATAATTTAATATTACCTACTGTTCTCTTATATTTACGCGAATTTTACTGATGAGCAAGAGTCTCCCGAGATCATGGACGCTGTAAAGGGTCCGAAACGTCGGGAAATAATTTAATTTAAAATATTGTTAAACTGTAAAGTTTTTAATAAACGCGATAAAATCCGATATAGACTTTTAATCAAATTAATATTACCTACAGACTACAGATGAAAGATTCATCAATCTGGATCAGCTTTTGACTTGGACTTTCAATAGTGGCAAAATAGCACGGATGATTTTGCAAATCTCACGTAAAATGGAGATTTGACTTAATAAAATTTTAATGAACGTAGATATAATAGTTACTCATAGATATTTTATGGTAAACCCTTAATCTAGAACAATACAAACATTCAAAATACGATAAACACACCCAAATATTTTTAGTAATCAATATACAGCTATATGATGTTAGAGCAATTACAAGATATATTCACAATTTAATTTTATATCGTTTAATCAGGATCTCGGTGACCGAGCTTTGCTTGTGTGAAAATATTGGAGATAACGAATTTTCCCGGTATTGAGACGTAACTAGATCTATTTTTCACCCTCGTAACTCCCCCATATTGCAAATTTATTTTTCTATTTATATATTACTCGATTAATACTATAGAATACATGTGAATATATCATAAGGAAGAAAATATGTTTATACATACTAAAATGGTGACAGATATATTGAGCAATCACATTTTACAATAACATCCGGCCTAACGACGTGACAGACACCATGCGCAGTCTTATTTTAATTATCTTTACATAAAAAAATATACTATAACAGAATAGATAGGGTCTATACAATTAGTCAGTTACGTAAGTATACAATACTTTTGGCACGTGTTCCCATTTCGTTGTATTCTGTACTATGGCGTCATGGATGATGCGTTTGCGACAATGATCGCGCGCGTGAGCTACGATACTACGCCAGAGTTAGACCGATATTTCATACTAGTGTTTTGGTTATTTTGTAAAGCTATTTTGTTTGTGTTTATACACTTTAATTGACACTATTTATATACTTATGATAACCGTTTTAGTATGACAACAGTTCTGGTGTAGTGCTGCGAGTAGTCGCATTAACGCTCGCGCTGGTGGTCGCGTGTTCGATTGCCACTCGAGGTAGACATTTCTATTTGTTTAAATATTTGTTTCTGGTTTTGGGTTATGTTCTTGTAAGTCTTCCTATCACGCCTCAGAAAGCACATGAAGCCGTCTGTACCGGTTGTTATTTTATACTCGTAATAGCAATCGTTACTCACGGTAGGGAAATTGTCAGTGGAGCAGCGTGGAGTATTGAGCTCAATCAATCCTTCTCCTATGTAGAGGATGGGCCTTTGTCCAGCTGGTGGACGTTTACAGGCGGACGTTACTGGCATTAAATTCAGTTGTCTTGTTTAAAACAACAATAGCTTGAAAAAAATCATAAATTGTGATCGAACAATCGTTCAAAGTTTAACTAGATGTCCTGTGTGGTTTGACCTGTTTCGAAACGAAGTTCCGAAATTTGTTAAATTGGTAGATATTTTTGTAACTGTATATGTATATATTTATGAAAGCTGTAACGTGACGTTTTATAACCTAACTTAAAAATAGTCAGTCTATTTATTGACAGTATTTAGTAGGTATAATCATACAAAAATAAAATGCTGAAATAGTGGATTTTTCTTTTACGTAACCATTATTCAATAGATTTTGAAATCCAAATAGGACCAAATATTCTCTCCAGCAGCAAATGAGCATATTGACGTTAACTAATGGTACATTGTTATTCTTCTCGGAATAACAGAATGCCGCTGACTTTAGAATTGATTGAACCAAATTAGTGATATTATTTTGGAGAAACGAAACATTGAACAGCCAAATACCTTTATTTGGGAATAGTTTATCTTTAATTATTTTTCTAGTAGGTATACAAAAAATACACGTAATTATATACTTTGTCACAAGATAATTGAGTATAGGTATAATAGTTTATGTATAGACTATTAATACATATAGACAATTAATTAAGAAAAATACGTGTATAGACGATGTACATAATTTTTTAAGAAAACATTGTCATAACGCGAGCCTGCACCCACTCGTAAGCAAGGTACCTACAACAAGGGAACCTTAGGCATCGCTACGTATAATCGAGCTGACGGGAACAATATCGTGGCAGCATTGGAAATATCACAACATTCTTAGAAACACCGAGGCGTTTCTAAGGTTACGATAAAACGGCGAAGCATTGTGGTCATTCGGCACCCGAAGAATACCGAAGATTTAAGGATGCCGAGGCATTACGTAGCAGTATGACTTCATCATCTATCGCAGTTAAGGTCGTCATTAAAATTTTACTATCATATTTTTAAGTTATGTATCTACTTGTATAAAAATCTCTTGACGTGATGTGCAGCCAATGGACGCAGGTATTGAAATAATAATCGACAATGCGGTGCGACAGGTGGTGAAAATGAAATAATAACGAGCGACTGAGCTTGAACCATAACAGTTGGAGAACCATACTGGTGAAATAGTTACCCCATTTCGGGAAACGCAGAGAATAACTGGTTTTTACCGATGGAAAATCGCGAAAACTAGAAGATCCAAATAGAAGATCTATATCAGTGAACGACAACTCGTTTTTTTTATTTCAATTTCACTTCCCCAGTTCTTCCTCATTATTATCTGTAAAATAATGTTCCAGCATATTTTTTCCAACGTTTAGCCTGTCTAAAGTAACTAGGGTTGGCATCTATACTTTACACAACGTATCCTAATTTTTTTTCGATGCTGAAAAATAAAGTATGCGAAAATACTTAATTTCTAAAGTGTACCTACTCTAGAGCATTAAACGAAAAACTTATAAAGGTACTTTCAAGAATATTTATTGATAATAATTGGTAAATAATTATTAATAATTATTGAGCAAACGCTGCATGTGATATACCAACTCCTAATAAAGCTAAAATAAAAAAGTCTAAAGGCTGAGAAGAAAGGAATTGATCGTCCGATGAATTTAATAAAAAATGAGCTATTTGTTTATTTAAATCTAAATTTCGATTGCAAAACTAGCTTTGAAACATCAACAAATTATTAGCTTGTGCTAAAATCACTCAAGAATATATTTGTTAGGAAAAAAAATCTTAATAATCCTTTTTTTTTTTTCAAAATACTATATATTCTTCTATTCAACGATTTGATAAAAAACAAAAAAGTTGGCAACCTTAAAAGTTTGTTTCTAAATATTATACCTACTATCCTGATAGAAGTTCAGCGAAAACGACTTAAGTAGATACACTGGTACATACATACCTTTATTTAAATAAATACTCCGGCTACATTACATAAGTACAGAATCTAACATATATTAACAATATAGAACCAAAAAGTTACTTATTATTGCTTCATAATAAGATAACTAGTCAAATAAACTACAGACGAGTATATATTAATATCAACCTCAAACAAACTGAGTTGCGTCACATGTAGGTACGGTTAAAGGAAGTAACGGCTTTATAAACTGTTAATACGTGCTAACGTATGTACGAGTACCATACCGAACAAAAATAGGTAGCATACTAGTATCGTGCTGATACGCTACCAATATTTAACGACTTTCGTTTATATTTATTCATTTCCTTTTTATTATATCAATAAGGTTAGTGAATATTTACTTATAAAATTGATTGTCTCCTTATTAAGAAGTTGGTTTTTAATGTACGACGAGTACATCCTTTTTTTTTGAAGCTGGGAAATGCATTTACGCATTGTGGGATATGTGGGACTCGCTGGCTGCTGAGCGTGCCAGAATACTCGCACTAAAACCCAGCGGTGCCCTCATCGTCATAGTGGGGCGCCACGGGATCGCTTTCGCATACAACCGTGACGCCCTGACAGTTGGCCCGCCTATGCGGGCCGCCTTTGCTTATACAGCGCTCGCGCGCACCGTGAGCGCTTTATGGGCCTGGTGGCGAGTGGGAGGATTATTGGTGACCCTCCTACTCTATTGCGGGGGTCTAAGGAGTGTGAAACGGAGTCTCCTTCCCCCCGGTCGTCTTTTGCGGAGCGAGTCAGCGTGAGCGTCCGCTTCACGCTCTCGCTTCGCGGCCTCCTTGAGAGCCATGACTTCCTCACAGGAGGCTACGACCGACCAGCAGCTCTCGCTGCCGAGCATGCTACGGACGACGCTTGATAACGAGGGGTGTCCGCCTATTACGGCTACAAGGGCGTGGCGCTAGGGCCCCCAGGCAGCACACTCCTCCAGAGTGTGTTGCGCCGAGTCGATTGGCGCGTGCACTCGTGGCAGGAAGAGATTGCTTCCCTCCTCGGTATCTGGTGCAGGTACTTCCCGAAGCTACCATGTCCGGTAAGCACCTGCGTCAGCCTGAAGGTCAGCACCTTGCGCCGCCTTTTGACCCAGCGTTTCAGGCGGGGACGTATTGCGTCCACCGTCGCTGAGCCCGGCGCTGGGAACTCCAAGTCCTCCTTCCACCTTTGAGTCAGGGCTCTCTGAGCTACAGCCTTGGTCCACACTTGGACGTTCGTCACTCGCTCACAGAATGTTCTACATCCCGTCGCAACTTCAAAGTTTATACTGTACTGTATCAGCCTATAAACAACCTACTGCTGAGCGAAGGCCTCTTCTTTCTCCATATAGAAGAAGGGTCGGAGCTTAATCCACCACGCAGCTCTACTTCGGGTTAGCGGATAATTTCCCTACCATGAGTAACGATCGTTATCAGGTCTCTATGATGACGAACGGGACCGACAGCTTTACGTGCTCTGCGAGGAACGGTGGGGAGACCCACGAGGACATACACTTAGACCGGAAACAAATATTTCGAATCGAACCTGCGACCGCCGGTGCGCGGTTTGAGGCGACTACTAGCACCACTACACCAGAACGGTCGTCGTACACCAGAACGGTCAAAGTTTATGTAAGACCAATTTTCATTGATATCGGTTTTGTTAGTCTGTAAAGAGTATTACTTTACTTATTACTTTTGATTACTTTGGTGACTTAAAATATACTGTTAATAAATAGTTATCAGAATGACACAAATAAAATGAAGATTAAGAAATAGAACAAGCCAATCTACTTATTTATACGTCGCATTAAATAACATATTGAAATCAGAATATTTTGTTTAAATTGTAACCATGTAACATATTAAACCTATTGTATGAACAAATATTCGTCGATTCTGTAAAGAAAAAAGTAAACTGTGGTCGAAAGACAGTCGCCTTAAACAAAACGTAACGGTAAATTTAATATATATTAGAACGAATAAAATGTTAACACTACTCGAACGAATCTACCTAAAAAGCTCAAATATAAACTACAATTTAATTAAGCGAATTGACTGATCGAAGTTCCGCCTTTAGAACATTGGGCTAGCTTCAATATTTAGCCAAACGTAATTCAGCAATTCAATTGAAAGCCGGCATTTAATGAACAGTCAGTAATTTCTATTGAAATGGTGGAAATCAACGTTTTAATACGATATCTACCTGAAATCTATAAGTATATTAATACGTGAAGCGAAAACTTTTTACACCTTTTTACGAAAATTACGCCGACGGAGAAGTATGAAATTTGGGACAGTTAGTTTATATGGAGAAAGAAGTGCAGAATGATAATATTTTTTATAATAATGCTCAAAAAATACATTTAAAAAAAAAAGCGCTACACACACACATAATTATATGTACAATGACATAATATATACACAAATTTTGTTTATTATGTCAGTCTGTTGTCAACACGGTCTTAAATACAGGTCTTACAACGATTTTTTTTATCCAAATTTATTATCACAGATCAGGTCCAATGACTGCTGCACATGCATGATTAGGTCGAATTTCGACCACTGGGCGACCACTAGTATTTATTAATTTACGTACCTACGCTTAACAGGAGTAGTAAGCATTGTTCAACAATATATCCCGTAAGGGAGTTATAATTAATTATTGTTAAGGCTTGTTTTTACACACATATATCTAGTATATCAATGTTTTTGAAATTAATCTCTGACTGAGGTTTAGTGGAAAGTATTATTATTATTATTATTAATGTGTTAGTATTTTTAAAGTTCGAATGTTTAAATTTAAGTTTTTGAAGATCATTGTTAATAAAACGCATCTAACACAAGGTTTGTTAGTACATTTTTGTTTATTTATATATTATATTTTATAGAATGTAACTATGATATCATACTAGTTGTCTAGTAGACAATATTATTAATTATTTAACTAAATTGGTATATTACGTCACTAGAAGTGCTACATTGCAACCCGCATCTTTTTTTGACCTGCAACCGGAATTTTTGAATAAAATTCGGGTTGCAGTGTAACACTTCCCTCCCGTATAACGTATAAAAAAATTTTATAACGCTAGAATCGAAAGTTCGGTTGTAATTAAAATAGATAAAATAGTAATTATTAGGTTTTTTTTAATTAATTTACTAATACATTTATTATTCTCGATGATGTCGCGTATCAGTATTATGCAGTATAAGCATATGAAATTAGGTAATACATTAAGTTAAAAATAAGATAAAATAATGAAATGAAAAATAAGATAAAAAATAATTAAGAGATTAGTGTTATTCTGTGTCACATACGAATTATTACAAGGAAAATGTTAAAATAAACTATGTCTCTCATAACTTTGACATTTAAAACCATATATTTGCATCGGGACAAAAATTTACGCATGCGCTCTAAAAATTACTCATATGGCCGGGAGGAAATGTAGTACTTTCGTCCCTAAAATAATTATAATCGAAAGTCGAATTTTCGATCCAGGTGTTAGAAAAATATATTTATTGTTTCATTATAAAATTATTTTACACACAAGTAAATAATGCTTACGTATGTTTATTTATCACTTTTGTAAACAAAAATTGATAATGTTGATAATCGACAAAATTTTATTAATCAATAACGGAAAAACAATGATAAAGATATGATAACGTCTAATATTAATTTTTTTATTATCTTCTTTTCATTCATACTCTATGTAACTAAACAAAATATAAAAATAGCTCACCCATCAGCTAGATTAAAATTTTTATAAATGTAGTTTTTGTATTTCTTCACACTAAATCTAATATTAATATTCTATAACCTAAAGAATTTAACCAAAATACGCGTTAAGTGTTTCATGTATAACATTTCAGCCATAACATAAAAAACTTGTGCTAAATAAAACTATAACAAGTCTATGGTAACGCACCATTCATTCTACATATAACACGGGACCGTGACATCTCGGTCGTTCACCCCGCCCACTGATCTTTATACCGACCTACAAAACGGTCCTCTATCACAATACACTCTTTTTGTTACAGGAATAAAGGTGACAGTGACAGCTCTAACGATAAAACAATGTCTCGGCTGTTATAGCAACTAAGGTTTTACGACTTGAGCAGGAAGTATACGTCTAATAAAAATGTCAAGGCAGGGCTAGTATTTCAGTAACATGTTTAGTTTACATTTTAATTAGTTAGGCCTAATATAAAATTAGTTGATATCTTGAGTCTTCCGGAAAATACACTTCGATAGAATTCAGAATCAAGACAAGGTGTCTTATAATAAGCAGTCTAATCTACAGAATTACATAATTTGGATTTAGAATAATATCATAGATAACTTGGACCATTGATTTATTTTACATCTCATTCATATATTCTGGGATTAAGGTAGCGAAGATAGATGTCATGAATAATGAGAAATTTCATGTCTAAACGACGGCGATATCTAAAGGAACTTAAGCATGACTACGTAATTCAACGCGGTTGCAGCCGCAGGCGATACTTATTGTTAGTAATTTATGAAATATAGCGGCACTTTCTCTACAACATGGTTCTTATAAATACCGAAAGATTAAAATAAAGTAATAAATAAACTAATATATACATACATATATACATAACATAGTCGACTATTCCTAAGGTAAGCTAGCTTAATTGGATGTGTTTTAGGTAACAGCACTAACAGCCGAATGATTTATATATTTTTTGTATTAAATATACTTATAAATAATAGATATATAAATAAATATATATTACACCCGGACACGGGATCGGAAAGCAGGGTCACTGCCAACTGCTCCAACGTGTCAGTCAAATACACGTAATACTGGACGTACCTTATACTCACCCCAATTAATATATGTTCCACATAAATATTTATAAGTAACAAAAATAATAAACGCGATAAAATCCGTTATAGACTTTTAATTAAATAAGTATGTATCGAGCTCACTTCCATTAGCGAAATTGTAAGCTGTGTTGACCAGTCATCTGATATTGCTTTAACTCAAATGTTGAAGAATATCTATTTAGTATGACATATTACCGTTGTACATGCGACCGACCTAGACAGAGGCGTGTCTTATAATTAAACACCAAACGTGTGTATATCATTAACAACCTAATTTTTTTATAACTAAGTAGACGTTAAACGAAAATTCACTTGTCGTGTCTAATTAAAACTGAAGATATATGTATATAGGTAATTGTGTAATGATATAGTTATTATTAGTGCAAGAATAAATTGTATAACGAAACTCATGTTAGTATTAGGACTTAGGTATATCTCCGTAATTTTTTTTTTCGTAATTTTTTGTTGTAACAAGGTATGATGTTATAGAGGCAATAATATTAATGCTCCAACGAACACTAGTCTCTATTCGACGGTAGGTTCAAGGTCAAATGTATTACGTGGTATTAATCTTTAATAACAATTTGTATTACAATAGTTATTATTATGTTAGAAGAATTTTAATTTGTGTTTAATCGTTAACAGACAATTCTTTCGTCTATCACTTGCGAAAATAGATATTCGTTCTAGAGTTCGTTAGCAAGTATGAATCATTACATATTATAAAACCAAATCCCTCGCCGTGTCTGTCTGTGTGTTCGCGATAAACTTAAAAACTACTAAAAGGATTTTCATGCAGTTTTCACCAATAGTCAGTAGTTTATGAGGAGGGTCGGGAGGGAGAGGTCTAGGTGTATAATTAGTTAAGGTTTTGTCTTAATTAGTTAAAATACGACGATAATTGTTGATGATATCAGAATAAGTCAAGACGCCTAGGAATCATTAAAAACGCCCTAACCATTAACCTAATCACTGAGATATTATAACCAAATAATGTATTTATAGCCCAATCGAATTAGTATTTTAGACATACAAAATTTTTTAGCAGATCATCAATCATCAGAAATCGAAAAACATCGATCCTACGAAAAAAATTATAAGAATCAAAGTTGTAGGAAATTTTATTTTAAACAACTTTGTTTATAACAATTTTTCTCGTAAAATTGAAAAGAAACTTGATAATACAATGATAAGATTCTACCCCCACTTTTCAGGTATAAATCGAAAAATATCGATCATACGAAAAAAATTGATAAGAATCAAAACTGTAGGAAATTTTATTTTAAGCAACTTTGTTTATAACAATTTTTCACGTAAAATTGAAAATAAACGAGTTATTCGATAACAAAAGTTCACCCCCTCTTTTCGGGTATAAATCGAAAAATATCGATCCTACGAAAAAATTGATGAGAACCAAAATTGTAGGAAATTTAATTTTAAACAAATTTTGTAATAACTATTTTCCGTGTAAAATTGAAAATGATCGAGTTGATGCAGTGTTTACAGCAATTAGCTTTTGCACTAAAAGTCGCTGGTTCAATCCCCATTCATGATAAATGCTTGTATAGGTTTGTGCTTGTGTTGTGTTTCCGGACCTCGAAAACAGTATTTTGATACTTATTTAGTACTACGTAATAAGCGTTTATTTATTTATTATACTTATACAGAGCTTTTACTGGTACATGTATTTAGTAGATTTAATTTTACATCAAAACAAGTCACTTACTATTACAATATTAATAAACAGTTATATTTAATAATATCATATAGGTAAAGTAGTTCTCAATCATGACAGACATTTCAAAACAAGCAGAGCTTATGATGTTACGCGTATCACAAGTGCCATCATTTGAAATTTGCCAGTGTTGCTGCTATTTCTGTCTAAAAGGGCAACGCCTTCCTGTCGCTTGTCTCGGTCATCGTTACTAAAACACCATAAAATACATTTTGTTACCCGACTGCGACAGAAGGAGGGTTATGTTTTTCGAGTGTATGTATGTATGTATGTATGTATGTATGTATGTATGTATGTATGTATGTATGTATGTCCATTTCTTTGGCACGCCCTATAGCCCAAACGGCTGGACGGTTTTTGACATATGAGGTGTCGTTGGATTTGTCTAAATTGTAGTAGTGACATAGGCTATATAAATTTTCAAAATGGCGCCCGCAAATGGCGGAATGACGGGGGGAGTAGATTTTTTTTTTCTTACTGTAGCAATATGGGTATCAAATAAAAGCTAGTAAATTGTTTTATTCTTTTTAAATTATAATAAAAGTATTTTACGCAGTCGGGTTTTTTGATTTTTTAATTAAGCATACTTGTTAATAGTATTTATTGAACACGCAAGGTTAAAACATAAAACGAAACCTTGACTTGAATTTCACAAAACAAGCTTTTTATCATTTTGTAGTCCCCTTCCGACAATGCTATAAATAAAGAATAATTTTGAACTTGAAAATATTAAAGTAATGTTAATGTTTTAATTGATATTTAAAGAACGTATTAATGGTATTCGACCGAATGAAAAATCAGCTTGCAGCATCAGCAGATTAGCATTATTTTAAATCTTTACAGTTCTTTAATTAGGAACATCGAAAACGAATGTAGTAAACAAGGTGTATAATAGTAATTAAAACTAGAAAATTTTATAATTCAATGTCTTCTTGTAATGCAAATAAATAGTACAATATTTAATAAAATGAATTTAAATATTGTAGGTTTTATGTATTAATATTAATTAGTCTCAGCTAGGCTTATAAAAAATAAATGAATAACAATTTGTTTCTTTCATTTTAACCCTGACACTGAAGTGAGGATTAAAATGAATTGAAAAGCAATATTAGAGTCCTACGAATATATTTATATTAAAATAAAAAAAAAAGTTGTTGTCTTTAGATATAAATAATACATACTATTTCCTACTAAAATTATAAATGCGAATTTGTAAGGATGTGTGGTGGGATTTATGGATGCATGGATGATTTTTACCTCTCTCGCGAAAAAAGTACTGAACCGATTGCAATTGAATTAGGATGTAAATAACTGAAGATTGCAACCACACATAGCTTATGCTGCACTGAAATTCCCACGGGATCGGAAATTAATGGGATAAAGCCGCGAGGCGTTAGCTAGTAATTAATAAATTGACATGTCATAACGATAAATAAAATAAATTTAGAAAATTAACTAGCCCCTATATGTACCACAAAAATTCTATATTAATTATTAATATAATATATACAGCGGAAGTTAGTTAATTGGTTTTAAGCGTGCTAGTCTCGGTGCCTGTGGAAACGATATGAAAAATATTTTTGCGTCAGGGAGCCCTGTTTATTGAGATTGGATAAAAAAACATTACGCCACGAATGATAAAAGTAATAAAAGACGAAAAAGAAAATTAATTCGATAATCGTTTAGTGATTTGCAATCGGATATCAATAACAAATCAAAACATCATTTAGTTTTTATCAAAAAGTTATAAATTCAGCAACGAAATATTTACGTAAATACATATTTATCAATAAGCGTGACAGCTTTTATGAATTTATTACCTATAAGCGTTTTATTAATGAAAAGTAAATTAAGTATTAATTAAAAATAAATAATTAGTTGGAAGATGATTATTTACCTACTGCATTAATAGTCCTCAAGTGTGAATATCTCATACTAGTTAAAAAAAACCTTCTTTAAGGAGATTAATCCGTCAAGCTACCCCACTGCATTTTCGCGAATATAATTATAATATGACAAATACTGTCTTCCCATCAAGGGATGTCGGATGAGCTCGCTATGTTTTTATTCGCCGTCAATAATGGGTGAATATTAAAAAAAAATCTTGTAAATTAAGTAGTAGGTACTAACCCGCGAACCCGCGTTTTTAAATATAGTGTGACTTTTTTTGCATTAATTTTATTCGGCAAATGCAAACATGAAATCATGAGAGATTGTCACCACATGGCATCAATTTTTTTAAATATTTTCTTAAAAATTTCGTTGAGGCCAAAAAGAGTTACTTTTATTAGACGAACATATATCAGACCCAATGTCAAATTAGCGAAATCTCGTCAAAATCTCGCGATTTTTTGATCCAATTGTAAAGTGTTTTCCACCAAATATTAATTAATTGATTAAGAGATGTATGATGGATTTCAATATTTATTACATCCTATAATGACAAAGAAATTCATCGAAATAATTATATGGTATACTGTTGAATTAAATTAAATATGTCGCCTTAATGAAAACAAGCGACTATATTTGGTGACTAAGATATGTGTCACGTATCAAGTGCATTATAAATAAAGCGTTCGTCGAAATAAATTACTGATAAATTTTATCGTATTGTGATCTATTTCGGAAAAAAAATCGATAGGTAAAATTATTATTTTTAGACTTGTTATTGTTGTTGACAATAATGTAAGTAAGAATTTAAATATTATTCCTCAATTAGGTATACAGGTTATTTTTGTCATTATATGATGTAATGGATGCGGTTTAAAAAAAGGTTTTTGAAAAATGTTGAATATACATTATGTTTACCGTTGAATCTATTTTAGTTCGCGAGTGACGTCTTTACATAATATCGCACATATGAAACGAAATAATTATTGAAACGGAAAACATTCAAATTTTATAGGTATAACATATTATAAAATTTAGCTGTGAAACCTTTAAGACGCATGGAAGTGATATATTATTTACATTTATGATCTTTTACGACTTTCCATATATGGTAATGAACACATATTTTATGTGAAAATTGTGTAATTAGGAAAAAAAAACCTACGGGAATAGAAAGCAATTAGTGTTATTTAGTTGAAAAACAGAATATTGTTGAACAAAGTAAACGAGAAATTGATGCGGTAAACTACATACTCATGTGTATTTGCCTGCTTCGTCAATGTATCGAGGAATAAAAAAAAAAGCTGCTTCGTGTTTTATAAATACTATTTAGATGTTGTACCACGACTGTTCTGGTGTAGTGGTACGAGTAGACACTCAACGCCGGCGGTCGCGGGTTCGATTCCCGCTCGGGACAGATATTTGTATTTGTGCAAATATTTGTTTCTGGTCTGGATTTATGCCCTAGTGGGTCTCCCCACCGTACCTCGGAGAGCACGTAAAGCCGTCGGTCCCGGTTGTTATCATAGACACCTGATAACGATCATTACTCATGGTAGGGAAATTATCCGCCAACCCGTAGTGTAGCAGCGTGATGGATGAAGCTCCAACCCTTCTCCTATATGTGGAGAAGAGGTATTTTCCCTACAGTGGGAAGTTTACAGGCTGATTCAATCATTCAGATGTTGTAGGTACTGTAGTATAAAATAAGAACATAAAAGTAAATACTTACAACATTTAAGTACAAATTTAAATGTTAATTGCAACAACTGCAAAAAGTATTAAAAATACTATTACTGTATATGAAATCTACATAATATCTAAAAGTAAATGTGGCATACTGCATACATCGCGAATAAACGAACGATGTATTATCGGTGTGTACCTAGCTAGCGTTTTTATTATAAAACAGCTGAGCAACCGCGTTTGTTGCGGGCGATCGCCGCGAACTCGCTCGTTCCCCCCGCGGTGCCCGGGCGCCCGCGCCCGTCGCCGTCGACGGGCGGGGTCACGCCGCGCGCCGCTTCGCTCGATAGATGCGAAACCACAACTGTAGTATGACCAAAGTTTCAACATACCCGAATCGAAATATAAATTAAATATAAGAATAACTTTTATAAGGGGCCATTCATTTATTACGTAAGACGATTTAGGGGGGAGGAGGGTCGACCATGTGTTATTTTCACTTACAAGGGGGTGGGAGGGAGTCTCGATAGTTCTTACGTAAGATCACAAAAATGCGCAAAGTTAAAATTATACTTTGAAAAACCGCATGCAACTGCACAACTGCCGAGGTTTTCTCGGATGTGTATAGGTAATACATATTAGAGATATTCGAGAGGCAGAGCCGCTTTCGGAGTGGGTTTTTAGCCCCTAGACTGAAAATCTTATGGAGGTAAAGATGAATAATTAAAACCAAAGTTTATTACTACCAAAAAATAAAAATACCTTAAATACCTTTGTAAGCACAAATAAACATTTCTAAAAATTGTTACTTTGAAAAATAAACATTAAAACTAACCAAACGTGCATTTTTTCCTTTAGATTCTTACGTAATTAATATTAAACAGGGGGAGGGGGTCGGCCTATTTTTATTTTTTCTTATCATTGGGGGGGGGGTCGAAACCTAGCAAAATTCGTCTTACGTAATAAATGAATGGCCCCTATCAATGCGAATTGGATACATTTTAATAAAAATAATAGCTTATCCGTACTACTATACAGCTGCTTTTGTTATTTAGTGTTGTAAACATAATAATGAGGTCAACATAATTCTGTCAACATTACCAGAATGACGATAAAGCAAATGTAAAGATGCGTTTGTCTGTATCATTTACTTGCTTTATTGGCCTATTATATTATTGCGTCAATAATACGATAATAAATATCAAACAAATACTATAGATGACATAATAGTGTCCGGAGTTTCAGACGAGAGGTGTTGGCTAACCTAGTCGTTCAGACGCCATCTTGAAACACACTGCGCGTTCCCCCGCCGCGCGTCAGTCGCCCGGCGACCGCTGTTCGTACAGACAGCCCGCGTTCGCACGCCCGAAAACGTCGTTTTGTCATAATGACCACTGTACAATTCGAATACGATCCGGAGCGTCTCATCGAGGAAGTTAAAAAACGCCCGGGTATATGGGACTTCGAGCATTTGGACTATAGGATGAAAAATTTCAGACACAAACTTTGGACGGAGGTCGTGAATGAACTAATGACCAGCGATGTGAAGGTTTCAAAAAGCGAGATGAGGGAACTAGGTAATGTAACACGTTGCATAAAATTAATGTAGTATTTTGTTAGACGAGTGTTACATACGGACAATACAACGTGAATGGAATGAGAATAAACATGAGTTCTTTACTATAATAAACAAAAGTTAACCTAAATTAGATACTTATGATTATATATTATTATATACTTATTATTATTTATAAAAGGTTGGCTGGTAGAGAATGACGGCCGGCTGGTCGAGTGGTCAGGCAACTGGACACTTTACGCAGCGGTCGCGGGTTCGAATCCCGCCAGGTGCAGAGAATTTGTATGACGAATATAGATGTCTGCACCGGGTCATGGATGTGTATATATGTATTTATATCTTAAATTTATTTCCGTTCCTAGTACATGTAACACAAGTTCTTACGAACTTAGCACGGGGCTAGGTTAACGTGGTGTGATTGTTGGTTAATATATATAATTAAAAAAAAAATGCTTTTAGCATTAAGCCCGCCTTTTGTACAGTTCAATTTTGTGTTGTGCAATAAAGTATAAATAAATAAATACTTTAATGATTAGGTACATGCTTTAAGGAAAAAAAGAGTAGTTTTATACACATTTGTTTTGTTCCTATTTATATTATTTTATAATACAAACAGATTTTTAGTGGATTTAAGGTTATAAGTTAAATAATAAATATTTAACTTGACGTTCACGTTTTAGTAACTACCTTCTTTCTCTAATTAGTTTGCCTATAATACAACGAAATCGTTATCGCGTTCACACATCATTTTTAACCGACTTCTTAAATATACATTTGAATTATGTAAATAAAACTAGCTCAGACAATATTATGAAGATAATGATAAATCTTAGTTGACACATTAAGGTAAATGACGTGAATGTAAATTGAGGATATGAGATTCTCACGTAATAATAATAACCAAGCAATAGAGTACTTATTATGTATTTCTTTGTTTATATTATTTATATGTATATAAAAATTTATATTTTCGAAATCGTATATAGCTTTTGAATAAATTAGAAAGATTAATAAAAGGTTTTTTTCAAGGGAAATAATTCGGTGTGGTTAAGTAACTCAAATAACGTGTTTATAATATTTTAACCAACTTTATATATATTAATTTTTTTTTACAGAACTTCAACTTCAGAAGAAATGGAAAAGTATTAGGGATTGCTTCCAAAAATACATAACACATCCCAATAGAACAAAACGTCCTTATTTATACAGCAAACAATTACAATTCCTTTTAAAAAAGCGAAGCGATCAGCCCCCCGAAACAGGTTCGAGTGAATCTGACGACGGACGAACAAAAAGACGAGCGTGGAGACCTAGAAAAAAACTAAAACTAACAAAGGAGAGTTCCGAAGATGATAACGATGTTGATAACAACGACGATTATAACTTGAGTGAAGATATAGCCGTACCCGTAGAAATACCGCAGAAACATGATACTCTGAGTAAACCTAGTGTTAACGTGATCGATGAATTCGCATTCGCTAACGTCGATACTCAAGTTAGAAGTGAAATGGAAGATCCGGATAAATTATTTCTGCTATCATTGCTTCCACATTTCAAATCTATACCCGAGGAGATGCGTCTAAACGTTAAAATGGACATGATGCAAGTACTGAGAAACGCGAACTACCATACATCGATAGAACATAAAATAATTTAGTTGTTATAAAATAGATAGATACGTATTTAAGTTTACAATAACGTAATATAAGATAAACATACATATATTGTATTAAATGCTAAAATATATTCTGTTAAGATATTATTTACTAATTTTATTCACTTACTAACCTGAGATCTAAATATGTGAGCGATTGTAATCCACCGACTGCATCTGGTATACTTCTGATGATATTTTGTGATAACAATAATTTTTCTAAATATATATATGTGGTCACTTCCTCCGGCAATTCACTGAACCGATTTTTTGACAAATCTGTAACAAGAGAAGCATTATATTATTATAACATGATCTGCTAGATGATTCTTTGTTTATTCCTGCAACAGAATTTTTGTGGGTAATTTAATAGTTGTTATTCGATAATAAAAGAAGGGGGCGAAAAGGAAAACAATATTTCCTTTCATGGTTATGAAGTGGTTTTACGATGCAATGTTATGGGTTAGTCATAAAAGAAGTGCAGATATGTTTTGAAATATTTAATAGGTATGAGCATTGATCTGGGTTTTTTAGATCAATGAGTATAAGAGAATAATATAAATGATAGCCAAAAAAATGGAATAAATTGCTTAAAATGTACTTAAGGTAAAAACACGTACGCCGAACAAATTTAACCATGTCTCATCAAGGTATAAAACTACATTACACATTTATGAAAGAACTACTCCAGTTTCTAAATATAATTTTTTTTTTCGAAATCATAGCAACAAATAAAAATCCCGCCAAAATAAACTTGTGTTTGTTCCAAAAATATAACAACTAAGTTATATAACTTTTGTTATAAAACTAGAAATTTTAATAAATCGTACGATTAGATAAAATAGTTTGTATTACGTCGCATATTCTGACGAAAACTGGTTAATAAGTTCGTTGGCACCGGCTCAGCTGAGGGTTTGTTGTGGTGAGATTATATTACTATTAACGTAACCGCAAATAAGATTAAAACATCGTTTTTAAAAGTCCAATATATCAACATCACGATAATTAGAATGTTGTATATCATATTTCTTTATTACATCATACTTTTGTCTAATTATATAATTAAAATTATTATAATTAAATTAAATATATATATTTAAATATATTAATATTCTTGTTAGAAAGTTAAAAAATATATACATAATATGAATAAAAAAACACTTTATATCTATCGTACTATCCACTAAGATAATCTAATTGGATAAATTAGATTTAAAACGGTATCTTTCTTTGTTCTATTCGTAAGAAGACGATAAAGCATTAAGTGTTAGCGAAATATTTACGTACTACTAATTTTTATGATCATAATCTAGAGTAATAAAATAAATATGCAGATATATTTGCCTTGATTATTTTTTCGTTGTAATTGTATTCAATTTCATAATTTATTTTCAAGAGGTCATGTTTTTTTTCAAACTAAGTAAAATTTTGACCATCTTGTTGGCGATTAACGTCCTGACGTAAAAATCTTTTAACAGTAACATCATACTAACTATAATAATTCTATTACCACTTTTTATCTCAAAAAACAGTATCCAAAAGTTACCTTATATGAAGTCTTGCGGTGAAATGTATAATATATTATATAAACAAGTACATAATGATGTTCATAACACATAATTGTAGAAAAAACATTAATAACAAAGATCAAGACAAAGAGTTTCAATAAAATCAAGTCCTCTGAGAATTTTACTCACTACGAAGTATCTATTACGTAAAGCTCCCAAGTGGCCACGTTGAGAGGCTTTAGACAATGGAGTTCACTGCTCGAGACGTGATAAGTGTTTCAAGAGCGAAATTAAAAGCTAAAACTAAGTATTAAGTTAGTGCTGGTATAGATTGTTCCTGTTCATCAACGTTTAAGGAAGTTTACGTGCATATAATTTGCATAGACTGTTATAATTTAATTCCGAGTAAATGTACTCGGGACAAAACTTGAGACCTCGCCTTACAATAATTACATACCGCAGTTTCCGCTGCGTATCGTATTCGTAAATACAACCCGGCGTTGCGAGAGACGTGACTCACATCAGACCAAGCTGAATAACCTCTTGATATGCCTGCTTGTGCATCAACTATAAACAATTCGCTTAAGGAAATAGTGTTACATTATGATAGTTACGATGCATATAAGAAGTTTTAATAATATTAAGTGCTCTGTAAATGTTTTTAAATCTTAGCTATTTTACTCCTATCTTACTATCATTTTAATTAAGTAACTTAAATATGGCAGATTAATAAAATATAAGTTTTATTCGTGAAAAAAATGTCATACAACATATTAAACTAACTATTATCAAGTAAGTGTTCAAAGACTTTTTAAGCTAATGATTCAAATGTCAGTGCGTGATTTGAAAAAATCGTTTAGGTAATCGTGAACTTATTATGATAAATAGTCCTACACTTTAGCAGTATTTTTACTTAATTATGTAAATGTTTATTATAATTAGATATATAGTATACATTATTTACCTAAAAAAAAAATTGGATAACTGACGTTTTAACGCTAAAGGAACGAATATCAGTTTAGCTGTTATTTTGACGATATAACGAAATCAGGCCCGATCGATCATTGATCTTGACGAGAACTCGATAAATATACATTGTATCACATTTTGTATACATTGTACATATCTGTAATTAAATGGTGGTAAGTAGCACTAAAAACGCAAATTATAATTTATTCATCAATATAATTTTATTAATATAAATTTTACTAGTTATCCTTTATACCTTATTTTTTGCATGTCAAGATATTTTTATTAAATGGATGAAAGGCATTAGGGGATCGGTAAAGGGCGCACTGTGATAATGAACAAGCGATTGGCTCGGTAAAAGGTTAGGTTGATCAAAATAGATGGCACTTTGTTGTACTATCAATATTTATACGTCCAAACCATATCTTAAACATCATACTTTTATTTTATAGATATTGTTTACGCTTCTTGAATAATTCTTTACTTTAAATTCAAAATAGAGAAAGGTCAATTAAAAATAAATAATATCGAATATTTATTTGTATATTATTTCAATGGCAAGAGATATTTGCTGATACGGTTAAAACGATTTCTTTTTTAAAATGAAATATAAAGATAGAAGAACTAAGTACATTTGGTGTTTATTGTAATCAAGTTAAATTGAGCAATAATAGTGTGCATTCGAGGATTGTGCAAATTTGAGAAAAGTAATTGCGACTCGAGAGCTTTGCGCTCTATTCAATATTTTGCAATTATCACGCTACTTGAATAATTCTTTACTTGAAATCCAAAATAGATGAAGCTCAATTTAAGAATACTAAATAATAATACTAATAATACTATTTTTCATTTTAGTTACAAATGATGAAGGAATTCAAGGAGAATGATGAAATAATTAGGTATGAAGTAATAAGATATAAATATAAAAATAACACTTTTACTACGTTAATAAAAATGCACGGTAATCATAATCATAACGCGTCATCTATAGTAAAACTGGCTTGGAACATACATTTGAAAACAAGTTCGCCTTCTAGTTTTTATGTTTGAAACGTCCTCGAAAAATAACCGCCACAAGCACATGACATTAATGAGCTTTATTTTTCAACGTTGCTAGTTGGCTTATCCTGTTCATACTGTATAACAATTCGACACAGCTAAAGCTAAATGGTTTTTTTTTTAAACAAATTTAATTAAAATATATTATCATCGCTACTATTTTCATCATAACACTTTAAACATAATTCAACAAATTACGATGTATTTAAGGAAATATTTCAATGCGCCACGCCAGTCGAAGTCGTGCCAAGTCCACTGCGGACTGCGGGCCTCCGAAAACCTTGACCGAAGTATAATCTGATAGTTACTCTGCACCAAATAATTTCAAGTTTCAGACATCTTTAAATCGTACATGGCCATAGACCATTCTAATCATTCACAGTCAAGAACAATAGCACGAGTTAATAATAGTTCTAAATTGCGATGACCGAATTCGACACCAATATATCATCGTCGTAGCAGCTAGAAATTAATTCTTCTCGACGTATATGAGTATGTTAAAACTTAAAACTTGAAGACTTAACCGAACTAGACTTTTTTTATTGAATTTTATACTTTAAGGACGTATTTTAAATCTATTTTTATCGAAATATATTGCTTTGCTTGCCTTTAGGCCAAACAGGAAAACCTAAATTAGTTTTAAATTAGCTTTAAGACTAAGATAAAGCATGCTAGTCTAGATAATTCAATATAAATGAATAAAATTTTAAGATATAAAAAAAGTTCACAGAAAACCGGTGGGAGGGATGCGCTGTGCCACGCTCCCGGCTGCATGGGTACCACCATCTTGCTTATTTCTATCGTGAAACAGCTTTGCTGTGTTTCGGAGAGAAGGGCAAGATAGGCAGTGTAATTATTACTGGCACCGAGACTTTACCACCTTACGTCTCTAGATAGGCAACACATAAATGAGTTGCCTGGCCTAGTTCCAGGTAAACTAGTTATGTTCATGGGCGACGTCAACCACTTACCATCAGGTGGAACATCTGCCAGTTTGCCTATCCAAATAACATATAAAAAAAAAAAAACTGAAACGTGAACCTAGTACATTTTTCTTTCTATTTGAATATAATCGATTTAATTTACAAGGAAATTACGATGACATTAAATACGATTACAAGATTATTATTAATGGTATTTTATTTCAATAAAATGTTAGAGCAGACTTAATCCAATAATTGAAACGAGCCTGTTGTTTGTGGTTTAAACCTACTTGTTTTTTTTTTTTAGTTTTTCTATAAATCTTGCTTATGGAGTGTGAAAAAGTTCTACCAGCTAACTCATAGCTTTCATAGTTTACGCTCCGCGATGATGATGATGAGCTGCTGCTTTTTAAATACACATTATATATAATTAATGAAACAATCAAAAATATTCTTGTCTGTATAATTATTGTTTTTAATTGTACTTATATTTAATTCTTACCATTACACAATTACAATTACAGACCACAATTACAGACCGACAAAATGTGCCCTCGTTCGGCTTACTATAAATAAATCGCATTCAGTGAATACTGAATAGTAATTGAGTATTCATTTAAATAATAATTTAATAGTCGGTACATATTTTTGTCTATCAGTTCTTCACTGAAAAGCGCATTTAGATCCGATTCTTTCTAAACTAATTCATGTTTAATTATATTTATTATAACGTTAGCATCTGTTTTATGATACTAACAGATTTGAAGTCGTTAAATACGTCACCGAACGTTACATGTGTGTCGAACTTAAGAATGTTAGTACGATTACGTTTGCGCTTGTATGGGTAGGTATGTAACGGTACTTCAACGAATTTCGGTGAGTATAGAATCGTTTATCGTAGATAGATTGTTAATGTTCTGATAATCATTTAATAGATAAATCATATCGATATCAATTGACCTAACTTATACTATTTGGTAGCAGCTTTTTAAAGATGTATTTTTTAAAGCCTAAAAATGCATAATATTTTTATTTTTAGGTTATCGTTAATACCTTTTATTCAATAGACGATTAGAAAAAATAAATATACCATAACATAAAAGGAAGTAAGGAAGGAAGGAAACATAAAAGTTTTTTTCCGCCATGTATTCTTCAGCTAAGTTGTTATGGCACAAATGGGTATAATAGTATTTACGTATCATTAGAACGATTTTTTTTAATGCTTAACACACACACACGGTCGTCTGTTCCTAAGGTAGGCAACTTAATGCCTGTGTTTTAGGTAACAGCCGACTGATATACTTTTTTTTTTAAATAAATATACATATAAATAATACATATATAAATAAACATATATTACACCAAGACTCGAGGCGGGAATCGAACCCACAACCCTCGGAGCAGAAAACAGGGTCACTGCAAACTGCGCCAACGGGTCAGTCGAATTGAAGATTTGTCGATTGGACAAACGTCTCGTCACAAGATAAGACCCGAAAGTCTTTTGATGTCTTGTTATGAAAACACATCTGTAAAAATAAATTGTTACTCGTAAAAGTAACAATTTTGACATGGAAAAACTAAGAATAACTATCTATATAATACTAACTATATATAAATGTGAAATTATTACAGTGCTACATGTGATGCACTATCGCCGAGTTGCACGAAACAAATTTTAAATTTAAGTGTTTATTAAACTAATTTAATCACAAGAATCGTGATTATCTGTTGCACGAAACCTACAACTGATTAAGTTAACAAAAAAAATTAGTTTAATTAAAGACCTATCTAACGGTTGATTAATTCCAACAGCTTTAAATTAATCATGAGATCAACAAATTTTAAGATTAATTGCAACTTAACTAACGGAAAGTTAGCGACGGTTTCGTGCAACTCGCCGTATATGTATAGAATTTTTATGTATGTTTGTTTTTATGGACATCGATACTTACAGTTTACTCAATTACGTAAAATCTGTAGTGCATTATTTCGTACAAACTTACAGCAAGGGAAAAAGTTTCGCGAAATCAATATATAAAAGTTCCACTTGCCGTCTGATCAATACGTTAGTCGGGACGACGACCGGCCGTCGCGGTATATCACCCTAAACACAGCTGATTTTACCACCCTCCCCCTTTAGCCGGTGCGTACTGTTCACCCCATACACTTACAGCCCCGCTTTCTTTGAGGCTTGGCATAACGTTCGCAAGAGACTTCTAGAGTCTTAAAGGAAACCGGAATTTTTTTCTAATATATGTGATTCCGTAAAAGGTAAATCAGGTAGGTTACGATTCAATCATATTAATGTCAATATGACAACAAAAAACTTAAACCAAACGTATGGTACATTTAATAAAAATATGTCCAATAAAACGGGTACTCCGTCAACTTCAACAGATCTACGTGATGGGTATACAGAACAACAACAACAGCATTACAGAAAATACTTACAACAACTCAAAAACGAATTCAACGAAAGATGGTGTAAGAAACCAAACGCTAACATAAATTTTTCCGACTTAGAACGTGTTCGAACGTTGGGTACTGGCGCGTTCGGAAGAGTAGTTCTGTTGAGACACAGTAAACAACAAAAATTCTATGCCATGAAGGTTTTAGAAAAAGAAAAAATCATAAAGATGAAACAAGTCGAACATACACTATATGAAAAGCGAATTCTCGAAGCAATTCGATTTCCGTTTACGGTTTCTATGGAGCTTAGTTTTAAAGATAACAGCTACATTTATTTTATAATGCCATTTGTACCTGGAGGTGAAATGTTTACACACCTTCGGCGAATGGGAAAATTTGAGGAGCCGTTAGCGAAATTCTATGCAAGCCAAGTTGTTTTAGCCTTAGAATATCTTCATTATACAAACCTAGTATATCGAGATTTAAAACCTGAAAACATATTAATAGATAAGAATGGCTACTTAAAGATAACAGACTTCGGGTTTTGTAAAGTTTTACAGGGCAGGACGTGGACTTTATGTGGAACGCCAGAATATTTAGCTCCGGAACTGATATTAAGTAAAGGATATGGGTTTTCTGTGGACTGGTGGTCGTTTGGAGTTCTACTTTTTGAAATGAACGCAGGTTATCCACCGTTTTACGCAAATGAGCCGATGAAAACTTATGAAAAAATTGTTGCCGGAAAATATCGATGTCCTTCAAGTTTTAATCCTGATTTACGAGATATTGTGCGCAATACCCTCCAAGTCGATATAACTAAAAGATTTGGAGTAATGAGGAACGGAGTTATGGATTTTAAAAACCATAAATGGTTTAAGGGTATAGAATGGGAAGCGATTTTAAATTGTCGATGGCCACCACCGTATGTTCCAAAATGCAAACATCCTGGAGATTCAACAAATTTTGAACGCTATGATGAAGAACCAATGAAACCAGCTTCATATTGTCGATTTGAATCTGAATTTTTTGATTTTTAGACATGAATGTAGTTAATTACTACATTCATGAACATCTGTTACAGACAAGAAATGTGTACAACATAGGTTTACATGATTGGTCGCATAAACTTTATATTATATATATTTCTTCCATCTTTTTAGGTTACGTGTAATGAGAATTGAAATTTATCACAAAGTATTTTATGAAAAAACATTTCTGTTCCAAATATTAATACATGAATAATTCTTACAAATTTTGAATAATATAATGTTGTTTAATCTTAGAGAATCGTTTAATGTTATAATATTCGTTATATTGTTTAGTAATTTAGTACAATAAAAATACAAAAGATATCTATCATTTGTGACGTCTCCGTATCGTAACATTTTGTTTACCCCTGATAAGAATACGTGGTTAAGCACGTGTGAGGGAACCCGCAGTTTGCGCCGGCGCAAGGCAGGTAACGTAATGATTTGTGGGGGATTACAAGGTTACTATTTTTAGACATACATATGAAAAACTGTTTGTCGCGTGGCACTAAAGGGGAAATGCAAGGGTCAAAACATACATTCAATGAAAGTTTTTTTCTTCCAAAGTTTTGTTTTACCGAAGACTTACAATGTCAGGATAGAATGTTAAAATTCTTATTTAAGCTATATAGTTCTTAACCTAACTCGAATATTAAACGCGAATTGGAGAATCGTTTAAACACGAAATCATGTGTGACCTAAATGTGATTCGTGCTGCTAGTTATAGCATGGATAATTAAATATAAGCTATGTTTATAGCAATCTAAATGTGGTCGCATCCAAATATTTTAGAATCTTAATAAATTTATATTTAAATATAAAATTTAGGATAGAGATGTTTAAGCAATTACCATTTATATACGCCTTATGTAATATATTTAAATGCTTTGGCTAAAATATACGATAAATTTCAAGAATACGGAGAACATAGATAATTGGACAGATATGATTATAATGGTTGAGATTAATGTCTTTAGACAATAGTTACCTCGCGGTCATGCAACTAAGGGTTGTAGAAACCAACCAACCGGAAAGTGAAGGAAGCGCAGTTCCGTTTCACGTAGGTACGACGGGATATCCTCATTTTGATGTTGACGTCTTTTTAATGTTATTCTTTATAATATTTTATACGAGAAATTAGTTATAAAGTAAAAACCAAATCAAAACGAATTATTCGGTTTTTGATTTTATTAAGGTTCTAAATTGTTTTGGTCAATAATTTCTTGTTTTTCTCTGCTGGATCTGGGCAGTAAATATAATAAATTTAGACACACATTTGAGTAAAACGGAGGATTGATTTAAGGGCGAAAAGATCCTACTTTTGTCATCTGTTTTAGAGGCAAATCAATATTAATTGTAGCGTTAGTTTGTAAAAGTTGGAAGAAATGACGTATAATAATATTGCATTATTAAAACAATGAAGAAATACATTAATTTTATAAATACATATAGCTACTCTACTCTTTAATCTTTAACCTTTGTTTAAAAGGTAAGATTCTTTACCTTAGTTTTACTTTTACCTGCATATTTTATTCATATCGAACAAGTTCCTATTCGCAGTTTAGTATCAAAACAGTCATCTGTTTCCTATACTGTATATCGTACTACTCATGAAGTGAATCGGTATATTTACATTCTAATGTAATATTAGCGTAGATAATAGTAAATTGATAAAAATTTTGGAAATTGAGGCATATTACACAATCAAGGAACTAACTGTGCTTTACGTGGGAATGCTATATTTATCAACCTTTCGAACAATAATTTACGTGCTATTACATAATAAATCACTATGATAGTCGTTTCATTAGGCTAAGAGCTCTTAGTTGAATCTAATTTTCATTCTCTTTACGTATCTATAATAATAGAAAACGGACTGCTTAAATCGCCGAGTCAACCAAAACAATTTAAAGATAAATTTTTGCATACGTTTTGCTTTTATAACGTAAATGAGAACTCAGAAAGGAATTATAAGTGAAGTTAAATAGAAGATGAAGGCGTGTAAGGAGGTTTGTTGTATATGATAATAGTGATGATCTAACAGCTGTAATAGAATTTTTTACTTTTTAAATTATAATGTAATAAGAAATTGGAACAAGACGGTTGTGACAGTTTTATTTATTATATTTAATAAAATCATAGTAAGGCCAATTTCGTACATTTACCGTTAACTAAAAACAAAAAATAATTATTATAGTTTGCACTTATACTACGTGCGGTATTATGACCGATAACAATATTTATTGCAATTTACATATTTGACTTTGACATATTTATCTCCTAGTTGTAAGGCCACAAACTTAAAAAAAATACTAATTCGAAAACATAGGTAAACCCGTTAAGGTCGTCTAATTAATAAATTACTAAATTTAAAAAAATAATTCAAGCCAAGTCAGAAAAGCAGTTGGATAACGACAGTTAATGATATACCATAACCGAATGCTCCGACAGGGGCCAAGGGTAACTTGTATTTAATTTATATTTTCCATTAATTTACAAAACGGTTCGTGAGATTTCGTAACTAAACTATAAAACAGAAATTATCAGAGGATTACCCAACGAGTGAGCATAAACACAATTACACAACAGCAAAGGGCTATGAAAGCCGCCGAACACGCTCGAAGAGCCATCAAGCTATTGATAGACCACCGTGAACGTGATGAAAGGGTTACTAACTCAATTGCTTTCATATAAGAGATACGATAAAAAATATAAATAAAAGCTATATACAACCTATCGATGACATACTATTTTTATATTAAATACTTAACACTAATTTATCCCTTTAAAAATTATATTATATTATTTTATTAGTATAAAATTATGTAGTTACCTACATTTAAAATGGTTCAATAAATAAAAATCTAGTAGCTTTACTGATTTGTCACCTCCTAAAATAAATTTAATTTATTAAGTTACTTTTCTTTCTTTCTTAATTAGAAACATCAAGGCCTCAATAATATATTCTCAGTCAAGACTAAGTTTCGTATTTTGTCTGACCCAGGCTAGTTTAATAAGAAATTAACTTCATTGGTGTGTTTTTCTTTATAGATAGACACTGTAATTTTTTTGAAAGTGCAATAAAAAATATTATATAGATTAGGTAATCGACGTGGTTTTATCGGGTTGGCATGTTTGGGTTGGCACACTTAGGGATGCATTTTCACAAACGCTAAAATATACATTAATTTTTTTCATTGATTTATTGAATTCTTTTTTTTGTGCTAACTTTCAAGTGAAGGTTATTTTTTTTAACTCCTCCGTCCGTCTTTGCTGTCCCTTTTAATTCCTTAGGGGGGAGTCCATTCATTACGTGAGACAGTTTGGTGATTTTTCGACGCCCCCTACCCCTTGGTGAGAATCCGCGAGATATTGCTCGACCCCCCTCCCAACCCTAATCTCACGTGAGATTGTTTATGGAAAAATATAATCGATATGTATTAAGTGCACACGAAAAAAAAAGGTCGTCGCGCCCTCCGTACCTCCACCTCCAGGCTATACATATTCCTAAAAAAAACGGTCATCACCGGTATATGAAAACTATTTCAGATTTTTAATAACGGAAAAATAGTTTCGTGTTATTTGTCGGAACACACCCCCCCCCCCCTTTCCATGTGACATTCTGTGAGATTTCGCTCGACCCCCTCCCCCTAAACGCCTCACGCAATTTATGGATGCCCCTTTAGCAGTCAATTCCACTTCGATATTTTTTTATGCAACCTCAACGTCACAAAAAGAAAGAACCGTATTTCTAAATTTTGTATTTAATACTTACACACTTTTGGCTTTACTATGATAAATAAGTCAGAAAACACCATTATAAACATTAACACATATAGGTTCAATTTTTCTAAATAAAAAAATAAAATAAAGCTCGGTGCATTTAAAGTCGTAAGTACCAAGCAGTTGTTAAGCTCAATGTGGGTCACTGACGATGCTAAGGCTGCAGTGGGCGATGAAGTGAATAGTTGAGGGCGAGATAAGAGCGCCGGTTATAATAGCACACGTCGCTGTATTGATCTATTTTACTGGCTAGTTATTTGTAGATCACTTGTCAAGAGCTGCTTGGTAGTTATTGTGTGTTAAGAGAAGTTACGAACATTAAAATACTTTACACAAAGAAATCATGATATTTGATCAAAAAGAATTGTGGAAAGTGTGTACATTATATGTATATACATATATATCTATACTAATATTTTAAAGCTGAAGAGTTTTTTTGTTTATTTGAACGCGCTAATCTCAGGAACTTCTGGTTCGAATTGAAAAAATCTTCTCGTGTTGGATGGCCCATTTACCGAGGAAGACTATAGGCTATATAATATCACGCTACGACCAATAGGGGCTGAGCAATAATACGAAATGTTACAAAAAAGGGAAAAAATAATCTTTTTTGAGAGCTTCCGTTGCGTCCTTTATTATTTCTCTTCTCGAGACATTTTTAACAAACAAACAATTATAAGCATTTAAAAATAAATAATAATAATTTAATACGATTTAATACCAAAAATCATTAATAATAATAATAATATTTTATTCTTCTAGAAACAAAAAGCAGCGTAATTTTTAACGACAGACGCTGAACATAAACACCGTATTACGTATGTACATCTCAAATTGTCTAGACAGTGCAGATGAATCTGCGGAGGGTAATTTAATTAACTGAACCGAAGTATTTATCACAGTGAATGCATTCTAAAAGCAAGCCCTTATAAAGCTTCAAGTAATATAATTATAGAATAGAAATGCATAATATAAAAATTCCGGGAAAAAGTTTCTTCGCATTTCATATACAAATTCATGACTTTTTTATTTCACAATTTTATTTGACAAGTTTAACTTTAATTACAATATACACGAGTATGTGCCACTTTGTTCGATAATTCGTTGCCATCTTGTAGGTAATGTGTTAATCCCGTTTCTGTAGAAATATTGGGATTTTTAATCAAAAACCTGCGACAAATAGTTTTAACAGTCCTCTCTTGATGTTAACCTAACGCTAACCAAAGAATTCTGAAAAGACCGAAACAGGTAAAAATCTGAGGGTGCAAGGTCAGGGTTATATGGCGGATGCATTAATACTTCTCAACCAAGCTCCCTCAATTTTTTATTTATGGTCAAAGATGCGTGTGGTCTGGTGTTATCACGATGAAAGACCACTCCTTTTCTGTTGAATAATTCCAGCCGTTTTCACTACATTTATTAATTAAGTCTCATTAGTTGTTGGCAGTACAGATCCGAATCGATGGTTTTAGCGGCTGTTAAAGCTCAAAATGAACGATACCCTTCCAATCCCACCCTACACACAGAATCCCCTTATTGCTTGTTAATCCGGGTTTTGCTACATTTGGTGTTGACTACCCTTTGACCATGATCGCAAGTTCGTTTCGTAGGTGATCTTTTAATTATCAATCTTTTCAAAATTGGTCCAGTTTCATTACTTTTGAATAGATAATCGCAAATGAGTATACGATTCATTAGGTTTATTTCAGTGAGCTCGTGTGGCACCTAAATATCGAGTATTTTATATAGCCAGACTTTTTTAAATGGGTCAAAACTGTTTTGTGGTCAATTCTCAGTTTCTCGGCTATGTCGTAACTACTAATATGCCGATCTTGCTCCACTTTTCCGAAAATGGCATCAATTTTATCCGTATAAAGGTACTATAGCGAGCTGCATCTTTGACATCAAAACCAGGCTGAAAACGCTTGAACCAACTAGAGTAGCACAACTACTCTTACTGACACTGCATTTGGTTCATAAACAATTACAATTTTTTTTCGCGACTTGAGTCGTATTTTGCTCCTTTTTGTAATAAAACTTCAGAATGTATCGAATTTCTTCGTTAGATTCACTCATTTTGACGGACAGAAAAACAATTGAAAAATGGCTGGTAAGTGTTATTTTACTTTTTATTTTTCTTTTTCTTAATGTTATATAATTATATTTATTGATATTAAAACCAGACAGATACAAACAGTACAACCAAAGATTCTTCTTTCTTCTTTCTTTTCTTCAATTTTATACATACAAAATACGAAAATATTCTTCTCCCGACCTATTATTTATTTAAGATGACTCGCTAGTAAGTTGACAGCGGAATCTATTTCAACTTCGAAAGAGTTTTTCCATAAACATATTGGTTTACAGCTTTATATATGTAAATTCCTAAGGACATGACCAGACAACTCACGCGAAGGAAGTTCGAACTAACCTGCATACTAATTCAATTCAATAATGTTATAACCCGTACAAATATAAAAGCAAAATCGTTTCAGTCTTTATCATCGTATAACGACCTATTCTAATGGTCAGGTTAATATCATCAATATGCTCAGGACCATACCTGTCTATGAGGCGCATAAAAATGACGCGCCTATTGTCACAAACTGGCCTCGCCAAAAGTATGGTGGTATGTTTTCTTTGTGCACGTAACCAAATTAGCTTCACGATTATCTATTCTGGTTTAATTAAAGATTGTTACCTTTTTGTGGGCTACTTTCGTACGGAAACTAACGAACCGGTAAAATGGAAATTTACAGAGAGTAAATTATTTCGTTGGCCTTAAACCCCTATTAAAAATACAGAGAGGCTGTGCACGAGATCTCAATAAAGGGTTATATTTAATTCAACCGTTTTAAGCTTACCACGAACATGGTTAGCCAGGTGGAAATTATAAATAGCATTTCACAGATGCCGGTTTGCAAACAAGAGAAAAAATTAATCATGTCAAGGTTTTATGTCGTGGTCTCATTCTTTGGTTTAAGCGCACGGATGAAGCCATAACAAGAAAACAGTCCATCTGTTCGTTGCAAGGAATAGCAACCCGATAAGCCGCATTAGCGCAAGCCACATGACATCCGATACGACTTTCGTAAACAGAACTCATTTTTATTGTTTAGTAATCTTTTAAGGATTACATAAGCATATTTGCGTATTTTATTGCTAGAAATATATCTCATCCCATGTTAAAGAGATAACGACAAAACCATTTATCAACTATTTGTTTACTTTTCTGGAACTACACCCACTATCCGACCACACAAAAAACAGGTTTGTGTACCTGCGCAGTGTCACATACTGAATAAGAGTCTATCTTACTGATTCTGTTGTGTTCGATGGCGCCTAATAATATATCCTTTTTACGTTTATTCAAAGCATATAAACGATTTTTTTAAATTAATTTGTGCCGTCGCGAGTCGACAGCTCTACTCGGTTGTCTCGTACATAATTATTGTTAATATGTGAGTAGTTTCTATTTATCGTATTTATTAAAATATACCTTCGGTATTACACATATAATTTGCTATACCAATTTAACTATCAACTTTAAGACTATATAGTTCCGGTTAAAAATTATTGTGTTAATCAGCGACAACAGACTAACAAACAAGGCTGTTCCCTAACCTATTAAAACTTTACCAATACACTTACGCAGAGCTTTTATGGCATGCACTCATCTAATAAAGAAAAAGGAGGTAGTGGTTGTTTTCGGCTCTGTTTCGCTCATACTTAGTTAAATAGTATATTATATATATGTGCGAATAAGAATAAAGTAATATGCAAAGTGGTATCGATGGTGTGATCGTCCCCCTACATCCGGAGTTGCAACGCTCGAGCGAGCGCGACTGTGCACCTGTCGCCATCATTGTATGCTTTTGTATAGAAAAGTCGAGACACAGTTATCAAAAGCTGAACAAAGTTCATGGACTGCACATATTCAAATATTTAAAATACCGAACTTTAGGAATGTTTTAACGAATAAAAGTTAAACAACAAAGTTGAGAGACTTGTCATTCACCTGTATTTATATATCTATATTATTGTTCATATAGGTACATATTCTTTCGAAAGTGATAGTTTATTATTATTTTTCACCCGTATTATATATTATACTTATAAAGACCGAGAGATATTTTCTTTGTGCTAAATGTTTTATTATCTTATGCCCTGAATTAAGTACTAGGCATTACTGGTTATACTGATAATAAAGATTTTTTTTTAATTTTATTTAAGAAATTACTGTTACTAAATATATTCATAAGTTTTTAAGGGTTTCGTCCCCAAAAGTTGGCAGTGGAACTCTAAAACCAGCGCTCCGTTGTCCGCCCATCCATTTGTTCTTCTGTCGTATGCTGTTTTCTAGAAACTTTTATTTGGAATCGTAATAGGTAGATTTAAATTTTTTTTACACAATATAACTACGGTTACTATTACGACATAATTATTATAAATAATGTCCCCATATAAACGAAACGTGATTTTTCACAAACATTTATTGTTAGACATTACAGGATGCGGAACATTTCGAGTATCACTCGCACTTGACCAATTTTTATATAAAATTTTATACAATTACACCGTGTGATAAATTATTTTGTTTAAACTTTTATTAATTGATCTTCTAAATTTAATTTAAACTCTGCCAGCTAAATATTGAGCTAAATTGAACAAGCGAAAACGCCTACCGATTCGATGATACTTCAAAATAAAACGATTCGGATTGGAAAATATATAAACAGAACAAACTTGAATTTATATATTATATTTATACGCTTAACATAGATTTTTTAATAACATAAATATGCTAAGAACTTTGAAATTTTATTTATGTTAAGAGCGATTTTACAAAACAAATAAGAATTCTCACAGAATTCATTAAGTGATTAAATTTCTTTAAACAAGTCTTTTAATTTTATTGCTAGCTTTAGGGGAGCCTTTAGGGGAAGCAAGACAATCTTGGCGAAACTAGTGTCAAATAATAAAATTTAGTATTTAAGATATAAAAGCATTAGGTAAGATTGTTAAGTAAAGGTTATAAATAAATAAATTTCTTTAAACAACATAATTTCTCTTTCAATTTAAAATGACATATATATTTGACCGGTTACGAGATCACTTTACGACTCAAAGCGAAATTGGAAATCTTCGAAAACATCGATAGAAGTGATAGATATATTGTATACTTTTAGGTAACACGTGTCAATTGGTAAAAACCATAGCGTTGTTTAATCTTTATATAGAAGATTAGTTTTCAAGTTAATCTGCTTGATGTTTTAGCTGGGATATCGAACACGAGCTTTATATGTATAAAATTATAAGTTTAAAAAAAATCAAACAAGGGATTCTATAAATATAGGGAAAAAATCTGAGTCATATCCGCCTGTTCGCAATTAAACAGCGTTCTGGAATAAGTTCCACATCCTTTTCTTAACGTGAAAAGTTTTTACCTGTTATTACGTATTGCTTGGATATAAAGACTTTTAATAAATAATAACTATGCTGATGTATAACTGTTTGTAGACCAATGGCTATATAGATGCAATTTTAACGTTTCTTTAGCCAACAATGAAAATGTTTTTTTTTTTTTTTTTGTTTATTAATGCTGTTCAACATATTACTTTGATTTTACTAATCGTAAGAGATTAAACTTTATAGAAAATTATTCTTTCATTGGAAAAAAATCCAGGAGAAAAAAGACAGGTAGTGCACTTGACTATTCACATTCACTTTAGAAAGAATTTATTTTGGTTTTTAAAAACTTACTACCTTTACTCTAGTTACTACTAATCTTATTACGTTATTGGAGTATTGTATATTATTCTCCTCTAATTAATGTGAACATGTGAAAAGCAATAAAGAAATGAGGATATCGTGTAAAAACAAATTGGCTTAATGTTTTCTTTTGATTAGATAAATCACGCCATCATAAACTATGCTCGAGAATATAGAAATCTTTTACTTTCACCTCATTTCACGCTAATTTCATTTCTAGTCGTATGTTATCATAGATGATTTTTTATAGCTCTGCTTACATTTAATTAAATTTAAATGTAAAAATACCTTTTATACACACTTTACTCGTGGATTTCATTTTTGCTAGCAAATAGTCGGATCGAAATTTATTTAGTAAATATTTTTAACAAAATTAATAAAAGAGGTAATAAAATTAACATCCAAAACTTTAAAAATAATTTAAAACGTGTTGACATTTTTATTTCTTTTTACTTTAAGTAAATCCCTATAATTCCCTATATAACTCGTTTTGAACTTGTTAAATAGAACCTCACACACATCAGCAAACTAAAGAAATAACCATCCATCTAAGAAAAATAAACGATGTCAATATGTTGATACTTGGTTTTGGTAGGTACTGCAGGCATAAAATGTAAACATCTTAGGGCAAGAAAAACAAATATCACTCATAACAGTCGTCAGTCATAACTAAAGCGAGACAAGTACTTTTTCAACAGTTTTAAGATGCTGATGAGATGAACGTGTGTGCGCGGCTGTTTGGTTTAGACGAAGAGCTGGTTGTTTTTAAATCGCTTCAAATTAAAATAGAATACCATGGAAATATTATTTTTTATGTGTCTATTTCTTTGGCATGCTCTGTAACCTTAACGATTTGATAAATTTTAATATACGGTGTATATGAATTTAGATTCGTCTTAACTAAGAGTGGTTTGGCGATGCAAATCGAAAATGTTAGATATAGGTATATACTTTATTTTTCTTTTTAAATTTAAATTATTTTTATTAAAACAAGCTTGCGTTTAAAAAAAAATGTTAACTTTTTGAATAGCGTGCTTGTAACGTGCCGATCTCTGTGATCGTATAAAAATTAAAAATAGTCAAGGATATTAAGAAGTTTCAGAAATAATGCAACAAGTTTCGGTTTAGTTTTAGACAGTAGATTTGGTATCTACTACTAGCAAAATTTAAAAAAAAGTAAGGTTTTTGTAGCAAAGCAAAATAAAATAAAAAATATATATTTGAGAAAATTTAAAATGAAAACATATTGGCCATTCTTCAACAGCCGCCTCTCATCCTAAAGCCAGTAGAAATAGATTCGAAACGAACTCATTAGGATTCTATTTTAATTCATTACTTCCACTTCAGCCTGTCGAAGTAAGCTTTCATTAATTTTAACACGTCATTAACTATAGAAAAAAGAAATTGACTGATTAGATAAATGTATACTATACTTCTGTGTTGGCAGTTTGTTTATTTTTATACGATAAAGTCCCATATTACTGAATCGATTTCAATAATTCTCTCACCATTGGAAAGTAGGTAATATATAAAAGAACACAACAAATATCATTTTTACGTTAAAGCTATAAAATAAACTGTATATTATATAATATGTTGATAAAATAATAAGCACTAGTAGTCATAGATAAAATGGTTCAGCAGTTTTTAATTTGTTTCTCAACATGCCCAAAATGCATAAAAATATAAAGACGACATAAACAGTATAAGATATAAAAATTTTAATTAAGTATTAATTTATTTATTGATGAATGAATTCGTTGATTGTTAAAAGATTTTGTCTAGTTCCTCACGTCCTTTTTTAACTTCACTACATTTCGTACCTACCTAACATTAAATATTAGCATATTATCTTCAAACTCAAGTGGGCAAATATTTGAAAACATGCAAATCGCGCGGCGGTTATTAAAGAACGAATGCGGAGTTTATATTTTTACTTTTGTGAATTATTTCTTATGTAAAAAAGTATCTCAAATATGGACCGATAACTAAAAATCTTATTTATAAATTGAGTTTAGAGATATTACAAATCAAAGAGCCAAAATCTAATTCCCATTCGTGTCCAATTCTCCATTTTCAATCAATAATTATCCTAAAATTGTTAAATTCTTCTTGAAGATTATACTTTTGGTAAGATATTCATAAACTTAAGTTGTTAATGAACACATAAAACCATGCTGTAACACGCAAAGAACATAACTTATTAAAAATAAGATCAGTTAAAAAATGTCCATGGACAACTTGCTAATTACCATTTGGGAACATTCCGTTATGATTTTTCTTGTAAAAACTGGAATATTCCAACCCAATAGTACATAGGCGCGTGCGTACCAGTTAGAGCTCGAACACCGAGCGAAGGCTAGTGTCAAAGATCAGTCTTTTTGGCGCCAATTGTGATTATCTCGTCCTCAAAGTGTTTTAGTAAGAATATTATCTAATAACCATTTATTGTTTTTTAGGTAAGTGATCAATTACATATTTTTGATAACATGTTTTATATAGTCCCTATAGTGACTCCTTTTGGATTTTGAGAATAGAATTAGAATGTTTCTAACACAAGACTGATTTATTTAAGAAAATAGTTGAAATACTACTTACCATTTGTCTCATTACCGATATTTGCCGTTCGCACAAGCGAATGGTAATTAGTTTTTTTTAGAAATGGTAATTATGTTGAAATTTTGTCTTAATTTGTGACAGCATTTTTGATGTCTGTGCGGAAAGGAGGTGATTCTTGTGACAACATTTTTGGTCTATTTTGAAGTCTTGGTCTATTTTATTATAGAAGCAGCGGCCTAATGCAAGCCTTTTGCAGCCAAATTGGGCGGCGCGCCGGGGAAGTACTTCTCTTTCACTTAACTTGTGGTTTTTAGCCACGTTTCGGACTACACGGCCTTTCTTGCAACAAGAGTTCAGGTATGTTTTCCCGCCAAGGTTCCCTGAATGAAACCATTAAAAGGGCTCTTGCCACCATCGACGTTCCTGCTCTTATTGAGCCTACTGGAATTGGTCGCGATAATGACAAGAGGCCTGATGGTTTAACACTGATTCCCTGGGAAAGGGAACGGGCGCTTTTATGGGACTCAACCTGCGTTAGCTCCGTCTCACGTCAGGGAGACAGCTTTAAGAGTGGAAGCCGTTGCGGAGAAAGTTGAAATGACTAAATGGCACAAATATTTGTAACTTATCCCATGTTATGTTTTTGTGCCGTTTACAGTCGAAACACTTGGACCTTAGAGTAGCAGTGCAAAAAAAAATTCTAAAAGAATTAACTCTACGTCTCATATCCTCCACTAGTGACAGGAGGGTTGGTGCATTTTTTGCCTTGCACGGATTTTGTCACTAGTAAGATTTTACCTCAAATTTTCATATATTTGTGTATTGTGAACTAATGGCGTATCGCAAAGTTTTTGTTTTGTAACTTCCTTGGGGCTATCGTCATTAGGACACACCAACCTCCAGTTTTCTACTGCGTCTGTAGCCTCTGTAATTTGGACTGAACCTAATTTTAAATTTTCGGAACATAGGCCTTTGATACTATGCACAGAAGCAAAAAAAGCAGGAAGAGCGACACTAGAAATTTTTCTCACGCCGATGCCACCATCTCTAATTGGTAAAGCAGCTTTTATATCTTAGTTATCATCTCTAATTTTTTTTTCATAATTACTATTTGAAAACTATTCATTACATTGTGAGTGACCTAATTACCAATTATTCATATTTATCACTACCGTTCGTATGAATTTTGAATTACCTATCATACAAAAAGTAAATATTTTAAGGCATTCCCTTAGATACTATTTTAAAAAGAAAGTACCTGAGATTACAAAAATCATATAAAGAATCATTTTCCTCACCTTTTTTTCTTAATCTCCGAAACTATGCTATATGCGCATTTTCAAATATTTACCCAAGTACGTATTTCTAATTCACTCGAAAATAATGTGTTGTTTAAAAACTGTCTTTTTTAGCCTCGATTTTATACTAACGAGCTAAACAGCATAAAATCTTTAATATAAAATTTATACTAAATTATTTTTAGCCTAAAATATATCGAAATACGAACATACAGCTTAAATATATGTGATAAAAAACATACATTCTTAATATAACCAAAAATAAAATATGTATGAATTAAAAATTCAAATATTCTAAGCATAACAAAAACGTTTCACAGCAGCTGGTGGGAAATAAAAACATTTATAGTATCTCGTCTTTATAGCTGAACCATAATAGTAAAATATGCCAAATATAGCCACAGAACAGAAGTTTGTTATACTCGAATTTGGAACAATTGTTTAGGTTGAAGATAAATTTTTAGTGAAATGTTGTATTAAAAATCTGAACTGCATAGTAATTTAAAATGGTGTGTCTTTTAGTAAGCATTTACATTTAATTACAGGTTACTTGAATAATTTGTGATTATTTATTTCCAAGACTTTCAGAGAAAAACAAATTGAATTTTAGCAATTATTATTTCAGTTCATCATTTTTATATAATTATTTTTACATGAGAATATAAACACGATTTTTTTGTACTATATCTATACATTCTATGAACTAGTAATTACTCAAGCAATGGTAGGTATAATGATATTATTATATTAATAATAACCATCTTAATTGAACCCAACAGAAAAATAAGCATACAGTTTGTAAATGGTTCCTAACAAACTATTAGCTTTTTCATGGCACTCCCTAATTCATTAGGTTATCGGCCATTATATGACGCTAGTGCTATGTTGTTAAGTAAACACACTTACAACCTATTTATGTATTATATTATTTGTTACATATTCCAATTTCTATTTATTGACTTATGTGTAAGATAATTGAAGCACATATGCGTTAATAAAAATATGTAACACAATGTTGTATGTAAATTATATTATATATTATGTTTAGAAGAAGAGGAGATATCACTATCAGGCATACACATATATGTTATTTTTTATGTTATAAATACGTTAATAAACATAAAATAATATCAGTCAATGATATTTTGCCATGTGGTAACCAACAGAGAAGAATAGTCCCGACCTCTTCCTTGACGAGGTGTCGTAACTAAGGTCATAGTTGTGCAAAGAACTGTACACCAACCAGGATGGTGACAATCAGTAGCCTCGCCATATCCTGCCCAACAAATTGTGTTCGCCTCCCCGCATGCCAAGCGTGGCGAGATAATGCAAACCATCCCAGAGATGATGGGGAGGTTGTTCAGCAGTGAACATCCAATTGCTAAGGTGGTGGTGGATTTTTCTATTCTATTCTCAATAGTTTTACATACATTTACATCATTAGGCTGAATAAATAAATAAAAAAATCTTATATTAGCTTAATTTTATCTAATCACTTATCTGTACTACATATAAAAAAAAATTTTTTTTGGGAGCCAATTCTGGATAGTGATTTTTTTCATAACAATAATAGTTTTGTTATACTTATGCTATTTGTGCCAAAATAATAGCTTTTGGAAATATTTTTGACTGTTTGTATACATAATATACAAATCTCTTAAAACACTGGACCAATTTAGATGCAACTTAGCACAATTATAGTTTATATACCTGTTTATACTTTAGGCTATAAAACATCACATTACCACTTTTATAAGCAGAGCAGTAACTATTAATGTTAATGGTAAAATGGTATGTTAGCTAGTGTGTAATATATTGAATAAAGAAAAAAAAAGTTTAAACTTCAAAGTTGATATTTTTATTTCTATTAACTTTACATTTTGTAAGTAATGACTACTCACATTTTTATACTTTTATCACTATATCATGACAGCATTACTAAGAAAGTGGTATATTTTGCCACTTGACACAAAATAGACTTTAAATGTGGGATATCAAAATATAAATATTACTTATTATCATTTATTTAAAATATAACAGTTCAAATACACAATTAATGACGATATAATCATCAATTGTGTTTTTAATATATTTCAAATCTTTGGCAAACAAAAGCTTTGCCAAGCAGAGTGATTAACAACCACTGTAAACAAAACTATTTACTATAAATAGAAATATATATATTTTTTATGCAATCATTAAAAGAATATTCACATACTCTTTCAAATGAAGTTTTATAATATTTGTTAGTAAAGTCACCATTACAGTTTCATAAATAACCCTCTCTTTCACATTCCAATTAAGATGAAAAATATAAAATGACTCATAATATTTCAATATGTCTACATTTTCATTTGAACCCTACCAAAGGGTGCGTTAAAAGCCTCTTTTGAGCTAGGCTTTAATGTAAATAAGGGGAATTTTTCTGGCTATCCAAGTGTATATAGGCGTAAAGAGGGTATAATGAAAACACACTCTAACAAGAAAAATTAAAATATAACAAATATTTATAAAAAACACAGGCAATACATAAAATATATATAAAAAAACACAGGCTTATATCCTAAAGGACCTAACAGTTTAAAAGCGAGGCACTGCCTCAGTATATTTTATGTGGTAAAGTTTTGGCGCTTCGTCAATAATTGTATGTAATGCTATTTATTATTGTATGAAAAGAAAATAAATAAAAAAGACAGTCAAACGCGTAATAATAAGAACGGAACAATTTTTTTGTAGTTATCTATTCCGATCGATCTGACGACCACGCCGCTCGCCGGGAGCGAGACGATGCACCGGTAAATAAACAAAAATAACGCTTCCAACACTAATACGCTTATAGAGTGACATAAAATACATATAAAACAATATATTAAACTCATATCACATACAAATGCAGCATGATTTATTTATAAATTTCAACTTACCAGCAATAACTGTATCACTCAAGTCATATTTCACAGGTTTCGGGAACTCTCTTAACTTTCGTCCGCTTAATTTTAACTCACCACTTAAATACGCATCTTCTAAAATTCGTTCCAAAGATTTTGTTAACTGACTATGAATATTACTATGACCGTTCATATTTACACTCACATTTGGCCCTAACACGGCCATATTCTTTTTAAACTGAAATTAAACTGACAAATTTCTGTTATGAAGTTGTATAGACTATTGCCAGTATTTAGGTAAAAATGTTTAACTTCATAGTTATTCTTTATTTGTCTATGACAAACACTTATTATACACGTATGCCCATTATAGTATTGAATCTAATTTATTAACTAACCCAAATCTTGTTTTTTTTTTTTAAATATAATATTTTAAAAATTGTATTCATCGTTATGGCTTTTTGCATTTAGTTACAAAATTAAACATCTATGATCAATTAAAACGTTTATCTTAACCGATGAAAAGGCTTCTTGAATAACTATTTTACCAAAGAAATATTCTTTGGCAAAATTTATGAATTTTATTGTAAATACATTATTTTTACAATAAAATTAATTAATGAAAATAATAAAGTACACAGTCTGTTATTTTTCATAGGCAACCTTATCACCGTTCAAAGATAAAAAAATAATGAAGAACAGAAGGAGTGAAACTGACAGTCTGATAGTGACATTTTTATAACCTATAACTTTAAGAAAATTATGTTTTAATTAGAAAAAAATTGAAATAATTAGAGTTAAATTATGACGCTATTAAATTTATTTCGAATAGGTTCGCTATCAAGAGTTGCTAAAAAGGCAACTACTCTACAAATTGAGGTAAGTAGTTAAATAATTTTTAAATGTATTTTTAAGTATATTATAACTTTACGTAATTGAATAAGACGAAAAGAAAAATTATATTGCTAGTAATAACAGATACTTTTTGTTACATAACACATTAGTATAATAATAAATACTGTTCCTTATATTAATGAAAAATCAAAACCTATTTTAGAAGAATGTGTTGAAATGATAATTTAAAAAAAAAGTTGTTTATGATTCCATTTTCAGAACTTTTCTTCACATGTTAAGTATGCCGAACACAAACCATTGGAAAAAATCAGAAACATTGGTATATCAGCACACATTGACTCGGGCAAAACCACATTAACAGAAAGAGTATTGTTCTACACTGGTAGAATAGACCAAATGCATGAGGTTAGTATTTTTTTTTTCAGGCATTATAGAAAATCTTATTAAATACATTTTAAAGTGTTAATTAGATTTCTTTAACTAAAATATTTATTATTTAGATGTATTTGTTTCTTTTGATATTTAGCATGGATTAATATTTTAGAATACAGTTTTTATTATTGCAAATATTATGTGGAATAAGACTGTAAGTTTTTTCTCGATTTCTGTTAATTAATATTAAAAAGTTGTTTAAGTAAAAGTAAGCCCTTGTCTTCTATAGAGGTGGTCTTTAGAGGTCTATAGACTGTGTAAAGTAAAATAGCAGGTAATAGATAGGTTGTAATATTTGCAGGTGAAAGGCAAAGACAATGTTGGTGCCGTCATGGATTCAATGGAGTTGGAAAGACAGAGAGGCATTACCATACAATCAGCTGCTACCTATACAATATGGAAGGATCACAATATAAATATTATTGACACACCGGGCCACGTTGACTTCACAGTTGAAGTAGAGAGAGCATTAAGGGTATTAGATGGAGCTGTATTAGTACTTTGTGCTGTTGGTGGTGTTCAGAGCCAAACTTTGACAGTGAACAGGCAAATGAAAAGATATAATGTACCTTGTTTAGCTTTTATAAACAAATTGGATAGATTAGGCTCAAATCCAGAAAGGTGACTATATTTTCTTTGTAAAACAATAAATAATAAATAAATATTAACCAACAATCACACCACGTTAACCTAGCCCCGTGCTAAGTTCGTAAGAACTTGTGTTACAGGTAATAGGAACGGAAATAAATTTAAGAAATTTTAAATAAATACATATATACATAAATACACATCCATGACCCGGTGCATACATCTATATTCGTCATACAAATTATCTGCACCTGGCGGGATTCGAACCTGCGACCGCTGCGTAAAGTGTCCAGTTGCCTGACCACTCGACCAGTCGGTCGTCAAAACAATGTTACTGTAATTTACATAATTTTTTATAAAACTATGATTTGTATAAAACTATGATATAATAATTATGCAATTATTACCATGTCATCAGATACTCATAAATGAAATCCCTGCTTAGAATATCACATAGTTCTATGTCACTAAATTCAGTTAGTTGAAAATTCTTGATATTATGATGTAACTATTAAGCCTTAAGCAGTCATGGAAGAGTTTTAGCTTTAAATTCTAGTATACACACAATTTTCATTTTTCTTAATAAATAATAATAATAAACCTCTCACAATCAACGGATCCCAGTAGGATGTGAATCCTGTGTCGGAGGTCCGGAAACACTCACAATACACAAGCACAATACCCCGAGACCACGACAAACATCTGTATGGCCTAAACAAATATTTATCATGTGCGGGGGTCGAATCCATGACCGCTAGCGCATCAGCCAGTTGCTGTGACCACTGCGCCAATGCATCGTCGAATAATTAATATCTTCTAAGGGAATTAACATAAAATAAACTTTAATAAATTATTGTTGTATTTTAAATAAAACAATAATGAGATAAAGGTATTCCTATTATAGATCACTATTAACATCTTTAAGTTTAATGTCAATTTTAATGTCTTTAAGTTTAAATGACTTACCAAATTTATTTATAACTGTGTTACTAAGTTAGTAATCAAATTTATTGGTAGAAATTTTATCATATTAAAAAAAAAATTGCCCAATAAACAAAGTTTTTAGTGTAATATGTTTTTAAATCCTCTCACAGTTACAAATAATTTTATTACATAGCGCATTTTGTTTTCCAAGATGTTTTGAAATTATTTAGTTTTTAACAAGTTTTTTTTATTTTTGTATGTATTTGGTCCTCTTTCAAGTCCTCTTTTTAAAATATAGCTTTGTTACAGGGTTTTAAAACAGATGCGTTCCAAAATGCATCACAATGCTGCATTCATCCACTTACCTATAGGATTAGAGAAAGAATGTCAAGGAATACTAGATCTTGTTGAAGAGAAGGCTATATACTTCGATGGTGATTTTGGGGAAATTGTTCGGTTGGATGAAATTCCTCAAGATAGAAGAACAGAGGTAAAAGAAAGGAGACATGAACTTATTGAACATTTGTCAAATGTTGATGATACTTTAGGTAAGTATTTGTTTATATTCTTTATAACACTCATGGACTTAAAAACCCTCTTACTAAATAGACTAAGCCAATTCTAAGCCATTTGCCTCACGATATTTAATTATGAAGAGAATGAGGCTTTATTCAATGTGATTACATTAAAAATCAAACAACACTCAAACACATAACACACACACAGTCACACATACACATACTTTTGGGTTATTTAAATTTTATTTTAAATTTTATTATTATTTTAATAACAGACATACACAGACACACAGGGATAATACATACTTAAAAGGATGATCCAACAATGTTTACATTTATAGTAAACTTTTTGTAAATATTTTTGTTTCTATTCATTTTCATTTTTCATGTCCTTTTCTTAATAAATAAAATCATCAATCAAAACTACGGACCATTTTTCTTGAAGCAGCATTATCTTTAAGAATATGTGTTAATATGTGTACTACTATGGTTATTGTAACCATTAATTACTAAATGTATAATGTTTTATACATTTTTAAAACATTATATTTATATTATATATATATATATATATATATATATATATATATATATATATATATATATATATATATATATATATATATATATATATTATTTTTTTTTTTTTTAATTTTTTTAATTGTAAAAGTGTATTGTAAACTTGTGGCATCAGGATTCAAATCTGCCATCTCTAATTTATCAACAAAATGTGGGATTAAAATTTTAATTTATTCTTTACATCAAGCTAAATGTTTTTCAATACCAATACTTTAATGAGAAATTAAAAATTTTCAGGTGAATTATTCTTAGAGGAAAAAACACCAACAATCAATGAAATTAAGCAAGCCATACGCCGTGTAACTTTAAAGCGAACATTTACACCAGTTCTATTAGGCACTGCTTTAAAAAATAAAGGTGTACAACCTTTACTAGATGCCGTGTTAGATTATTTGCCTCATCCAGGCGAAGTTGAAAATACCGCTCTTATTAATGAGAAAAAAGGGTCGGAAGGTCAAACAATTGTCTTAGATCCGTCTCGCAATGGATCAAAACCATTTGTAGGATTGGCGTTCAAATTAGAAGTCAGTAAGTTTGGTCAACTTACATATTTGAGATGTTACCAAGGAATGTTGAAGAGAGGAGATAATATCTTCAATGCTAGGACAGGTAAAAAGGTAAGATTTTTATAACAAATTAATATTATGTAATTTTTTTATGTATCTACCAGAAATATTTCTTTAATAAAAAACTTGGTTGTTTTAATAAACTAACGTATATAAAAAATTATTGCAGTTTCAAGTTAGTAAGAATCTAATCTGATTTTGTAGGGTTATGTACCAAAAGGATGATACAGTACCCTATTATTAAAACTTTATTGTGACAGATATTAATACTCTCTTCTCTTTGGAAGAAACTACTATTTAGTAATAGGACCGCCTTATTGTGTGTCTTATTAAAGTTTTTTTTAATTGTAGTGATTATTATTAAACTGTATAATTTGTGGTGCAAAATAAAGAATATATTATTCAAAAAAAAAATTAAATTATGGTGATAGTTACAAGATGTTAAAAAATAATGTATTAGACATACATTGATTTGGTTTTATTGTTTTCTCATATACCTCATACCTGTAGTCTGCAACTCCGTAACCTAAATTGACACCTTTTCCTTAGTCTTTAAAACTAGTCAATATAATATATTAGCTAATTTAAGTATAATTTAATTTCGTAGGTCAAAATATCCCGCTTAGTGCGTATGCACTCAAATAATATGGAGGAAGTAAATGAAGTTCTCTCAGGTGATATATTTGCATTGTTCGGCGTAGATTGTGCGTCAGGAGATACCTTTGTCAACGACGGCAAACTGCAACTTTCAATGGAATCAATACATGTACCCGATCCCGTCGTCTCTATGTCCATCAAACCAAAGAATAACAAGGATAGGGATAATTTCTCTAAGGCTGTTGCGAGGTATGATTTTCTTACTTATTTAAACCACTTGTAGTTATAATGTGTAATTTGGAAATAGGGCTATCTGTATATATAAAAAAAAAAGGCTTTAAATATTTTTAAAATTTTTGTCTTAGAGCCGATCCACGTTAGGTTAGGTTATACAATAATGTCTATATGCCTACATAATGTCTATGACAGTTCATTTTCGCTTGTAAAATATTCCCAAGTAAACAATTAGAGCCATAGCTGACTGAGACAACTGAGGCGTTTTCAATGAAACCCGTTATCTAATTGTTGATGACCAGTATTATATTGCTCTAGCACACAAAAATAGCAATGAAGTCTATCCAAAAATTCCCAGGATATTTTGACTTATGTGGATAAAACCCTTAGAGCATGTACTACTGGAGGCAGCTTCCCGTAGGCCGAAAGTGTAGACAAGGTTGTAGAAAGAGACAGATATATTGGACTACATACTATCTCTGTCTCGCACGCGATTGGCTGTTGATTTCCTTCCTTCATGGCATAAACCATTTGTATTCGGTAAAGCGGTAGGGAGTCAGCTGTGCTGTGACCAATCGCGTGTGACTAGAGAGAGATAGCATGTAGTTCGATATGAGAAGACATAGATATAGAGATAGAAGATATAGATAAAGAGAGACAGCTCTCTTTACAACCTCGTCTACACTTTCGACCTACGGAACTACTCTACTACCTCCAGTACTATATGCTCGAAGGTAAAACCGCGACTACTCGGGTTGTACTGTACTGTACTGTATCAGCCTGTAAACAAGGTAAAATCGCATGACAGTAATTTATATTTTTACCGTTTATTATATCAACAGATTCACAAAAGAGGATCCAACATTCCATTTCCGCTACGACAGTGACAATAAGGAGACAGTCGCGTCCGGTATGGGAGAGCTGCATCTCGAGATATACGCCCAGAGGATGGAGAGAGAATACAATTGTCCGGTCGAATTGGGCAAACCAAAGGTCGCGTTTAGGTAAATAAAAATAGTTGTTGTACAAAAACAACGGACAAGTGGAAAAACGAATCGTAACAAAATTTATACTTGAAGTTTAACAGGCAGATTGTTAATTTTTTACTTGTCCAATTTGAAAACCAGACAAAATTTTTACTTGAAGTTTTATGAGCAGGCTAGCAGGCCACTTTTTGATAGGCAACCTGGTAGATTTATATTCTCCTAATCATAAATGTATGAAAAAATTAGGTTTTTAGTAAAAACTCGATGAGCGCACTAATTTTGCAGCCGGATCTTAGACCATAACAATTTTTCGTGACATAAAAAATCCTAAGAACCCTGTCTATAGAAGTTTCACTTAAAAAAAAAAAGAAATGGATTTGTTATAGATATTTAAATATTATACTAAGGATCGTCCAATAATCACAATATGCTCAAAAAAGAAAAAGGGGTGTAGCGAGATATCATGTGTATTTTTTGTTGTTGTTGAATGTACTGAATTTAAAAAGTTGTTGAAAATGTTACGTGACTACAGACGACCTTACATATAGATTTAGAGATTATAGTTAGAGAAATTGGTTGTGGATGTTGTAAGTTTTTTCATAAATTTTGATATGCAAAGGGTACTTAAGAGTCCAAGGTTCTATTGTACACTCATATTTTGTTGGCGCAGGGCTGCGTCTGTTTGCAAATTAGTTTTATAACAAATAAGAAAATAAAAATAACATTAAAATCAAATTATGGTTTTTAACATAGCTACTTAGATATTTTTGCTCAAAAACTTTTTTTTCATATAGTGACACAAATACTTCAAAATTTTAGGTAATAAAATGGGACAAATTATATTATTTGTATTATTTCCATTACAGAGAAACATTAATGTCTCCATGTACGTTCGACTACCTACATAAGAAGCAGTCTGGAGGTGCGGGGCAGTATGCACGTGTTATCGGCATCTTAGAGCCTCTTCCACCACACCAAAACACTGGTATGATATTTGATAGGTAGCATCTCCATTGTACGTCACCCTCAGCTCTCATTTCTTTGTGTGTTCATGTTTCTGACAAGATCTTGTCTAAATGTAGGTATTTGTACATTTTTTTCTTTGGTTTAATTAGATAAAAATTATTATATTTAAAATTATGTACTAGTCAGAAGGGTAAAATGGAAAATGGATTCAGATTGGGTTTGATACATTTGCATAGATATAATAGAAAAAAAACAGATGAGCAAAGAAAACATTAAACTTTTAAACCATTATTTTAGAAGGTCAACCTTGCGAGATTATAGTTGCTAGAGGCTAACACGAGATGTAGATATTAGATAATATGTAACGAAAATATAACTACTTTGCTTTAGTGATCGAAAATAAAATATGTTTTAATAAAAACCCTGTCTTAGAAGAGAAAAAGTCTGTCTTTAAATCCTGTTTAGGTTCATTTTATTTTAATATCGATATACCATAACAATAATTTTATCTTGCTCTATTTAATTTTTAAAATAGCCTATCAAGAAGAATAGGATATCAAGCTATCTTGTAATATTGAAAAAAATATATACAAGATTCAATATTGCAAAATATGCACGAGATTAAATCTCGTGAATCATGAAATTTTCATGACAATGAAATTGCATTCATTTCTGCTAAGTGCTTTAACATTAAACCTACTTAATAAATTCTAGTTTTACATTTTTCTTGAACTTACTGCACAACTTTTTCTATAATATACAGTTACTTAAGAAACCTGTGAACGTAAAAAAAAAACCTAAAAAAAGGAAAATGTAGAATTTAATAATTTTAATAAGTTTCAAAAGCGGTCATTTGACCGCTCTGGTATGTTTAGTGTTAAATATTATAACACTAAACATAACAGAGCGGAAACATATAGATAAAAAACTGATTAAATGTTATGTTTTCAGTACTAGAATTCGTCGATGAGACCATAGGAACAAACGTTCCGAAACAATTCATACCTGGTGTCGAACGAGGCTTCATAGACACCTGTCAGAAAGGCTACCTGTCCGGTCACAAGATATCCGGTGTCAAGTTCCGGTTGCAAGATGGCGCGCACCACATCGTCGATTCCAGTGAATTGGCATTCTTCTTAGCTGCCAAGGGGGCTCTTAAAGAAGGTAGGAACTGAATCAGCCTGTAGACGTCCTATTGCTGGGCAGTATCTTCTCTATATAGTGGAATGGTTGGAGCTTAATCCACCACGCTACTTCTACTACGGGTTCGCGGATATTTTTTCCTACCAGGAGTATAAGTACAATCGCTATCAGATGTCAATGATGACAACTGGGACAGACGGCTTTATGTGCTCTTCGAGGCTTGGTGGGGAAACACACACCCAGACCAGAAACATATTTCTACAAATACAAATATCTGCCTCGAGAGGGAATCGAACCCGCGACCGTTGGCGTTAAGGCGACTACGCCTTACAACAAGCACCACTACACTAGAACGGTCGTCAATCATATCATACTAATATTATTATTATTTTTTTATTTATAAATGCGAAAGTAAATTTGATTGTTACGCTTTCACGCGAAAACTACTTAACCGATCATCATGAATCTTTATACACATATTCTTGGAGGTATTAGAAGTAACATAGGATACTTTTTTTTTGTTCGCGATAATCGACATCCACGCGGGTGAAACCGCGGGCAGAAGCTAGTATATCATATATTATACCATAAAATTTTAATTACAGTTTTCCAAGACGGTGCATGGCAAATATTAGAACCGATAATGTACGTAGAGGTGACAATGCCGGATGAGTTCCACGGAACGGTGATAGGGCAACTTAACAAGCGGGGAGGTATAGTGACAGGGACGGATGGAGCTGAGGGCTGGACCACGATATGTGCTGAAGTACCCTTGAACAACATGTTTGGATATGCTGGTGAATTGAGGTGAATAGATTTTTTTATCGGGAAAAGCAAATTTTTATAGAACATGTCTAATTTTTAATTTTTTTTTGACGTGATAACGTCTTGTAAATCGTTGAACGCCGGCTGCATGCACGAAAAAACATGATTCATTATCACGTTCCGCGAGCGAGCGAGAGCGCAGAACAAGCAATAGAGGCACGATCGGCCTAAGCGTTAAGCTTGTGACGCATCTATCTCTCTTCCACTTCATGGCAGATGCGTCCGAGTAGAAGATAAAAAATATTTCGATTAACGAGTGCAAATAAATGTTAATTTAACGAAAAAATTGTAAGTTTCAATTAACTCCTTCTGTATTATACAAAATAATAATATTTCAGTGATTATAATTCAATTCAATTCATGAAAGTATGCAAATTTTTCATCAATGTTTTCTTATGACGTTATCACGTAAAATTGTCGTCTGTAAACCAACTTTATAGACAACCAATTTTTTTTTTTTTTTTTGTGAATAGAATTGAATGTCTTTGTTGTGGAGTTAGGGTTGTTGATAAAATGTATTAGGTAATTAATTACATTATTATACAATGTACAACGTTTGCCTATTCCCGCCACAGATGGGTGTAGAATTTTTTGTTACATCTACATACCTATTATTATAAATTCTATAGAAATATTTTTATTGAAAATTTATTTTATTGTCTAAACTTACTAAAATTAACTAATTACATAATTTGACGGCCGGCTGGTCGAGTGGTCAGGCAACTGGACACTTTACGCAGCGGTCGCGGGTTCGAATCCCGCCAGGTGCAGATAACTTGTATGACGAATATAGATGTCTGCACCGGGTCATGGATGTGTATTTATGTATATATGTATTTATATCTTAAATTTATTTCCGTTCCTAGTACCTGTAACACAAGTTCTTACGAACTTAGCACGGGGCTAGGTTAACGTGGTGTGATTGTTGGTTAATATAAAAAAAAAAATATATATAATATATAATTATTTCAAATATATACCTACTGGTAAAGTGGAAAAGTTGGCTTGTTGTTTAAAGCGCGGCAAATTCCTTGTGCGTTAAAAAGCATCTATCGGCGAAGCTTACTGTATCAGCCTGTAAACAACCCGCTGCTGAGCGACGGCCACTACTCCATATAGAACAAGGGTTGGAGCTTAATCCACCGGATAATTTGCCTACTATGAGTAACGATCATTATTAGGTGTCCATGATAACAACCGAGATAAACAACGAGGGCTTTACGTGCTCTACGAGGCACCGTGGGGAGACCCGGACATATACAAAACCGGAAACAAATATTTGTACAAATACAAATATCTGTCTCGAGCGGGAATCGAACCCGCGACCGCCGGCGCGCGGTCTTGAGGCGGCTACTCGCACCACTACACCAGAACGGTCGCGAAGCTTATAGGCTATAAAACATCACGTTGTGACATTAGAAATTGTGAATTAGTTGTGACATATAGAAGCGGACCAGTAAACATAAACGTAGATAAAACCGCGCTAGTGTTTTTTTAATGTTTAGTGATTGAATAATTTTTGTTCATTTCGAAATCTGGTAATATTTTTTAGTTAATTTTGTATTAGCCAAATATATTTAATATGCAAAGGTAAAGCAATATGAACTAATAAATTTGTATATTTTCTAGATCAATGACTCAAGGTAAAGGCGAGTTCAGCATGGAATACAGTCGGTACTCACCTTGTCTTCCCGACGTTCAGGAGCAATTGATACGTAAATACCAAGAAGAAATGGGTTTATTGCCAGAACAGAAAAAGAAGAAAAACTAACCGCCTAGACAATTATTAGAATAATTTATTATGATAAGTCATATATTTAATTATACGAATTAATTTAAAATTTGTTTTTATTGTTTAATCATTCCAGAATGAAATAAATAACAAGTTGGATATAATTATATTTACAAAATATTTCGATCCTTATAAGAGACCAACACGTGTATTCATTTTATCAGATAAAAAAATTATAAATACAAAATTTTTCATAAAAATCCATTTATTCATAACACTCCACAAAGATCTCCAAAAAAACAATACAAATCGGGTAACAAACATATCCCGCCAGGTACAATAATAACTGTTTTACCATCACCATAATTATGTACTAAAACATTTAAACATTCAGACTACATTGCGACTATATTTTACTAGTTTAGGCATTTTAGGGTTAATTACATATTACGACCCCGATACTTTTTACGTAAAAAGCTTTTTCTAAATAAATGCATCAGCCTAATTGCCAAAGTACGTAACTCCAAAAAATTCTTAAATTTCTTAATAATGCTAACTGGTAAATTATATATTTCTTTTAGATTCATTGTTTGATTATTTTATTTAAAAATAAATAAAACTCATCGATATGTCAAGAATTTTTTAATTCTTATTTTAATGAATAATGAAATTAGGTATCCTAATTTATTTATTTTTTGCTTTGCACGTTATGTTATTCTGGCAATTAAGCTTACGATGTAGTTAACGGAAATAACAATACCAATGCTTACTTATTTTCATACAATTATTAAAAATATGCATTTAAAAAAAAAATTGCCTAACCGTCGCGACTCGTCCGTTTGATGATATATTTTAATGGTAGATTGAAAAAAATAAAAGTGTTATTACTACTACCATATACAACCTTTTTTCTTATGATTGCTAAATTTATTTCATGAATTAAAATATCATAAAAAGATTTAGTATCGGGTTTTATGCAATAACAATAATTATTACAGTTATATTAGGACGACTATTTATTTCCTACTATTATGAGCCATAGACAATAATATTATAATAATACTATGACACAGGCTTAAGATTCGAACGTATTAAGTTCTAACTATAGATACACTACAATAGGAGGCAGTATAATTGAATATTTTTAACTTACGTAAAATAATTTTACAGAAAAAAAATGAATATTATTAAAAGTTGAAAAATGTGATAAGTAAAATTTTATTAAACAACGCAAACGTTCAAAAACAATAATAGTGTAAGTAGGTACAGTTTAGTGTTGACATTGAAATTACTTATTTCTTAATATATTGAATGATAGTTACTTAAAGATATACATAATAAAAATATATCCTTATTTACTATTATAATGGATTTAATACTTGTAACTAAATAATCAGTTATTACATTACAAAGAAACTTAAAATCTAATGGTGTTTTTCTATTGGCACTTGGTTACTGCCTTATATACAGTAATTATATTATTAAACAATCTAAATACAATACACTTAATTAAAATAAACTGATGTCCAAACACATTGATACTTTTAAAACGATGAGAAAATAATTATATGTGTTAATTAGATTTCATTTATATACTTTGCGAGTGCTGTTGATACATACTACATATTTTAATTTCTTCCTTCTGAAGTTGCTGCAAGTTGTGGCTCCATTTACATTGGTACAGAGTCAAAAGCGATGCAAATCGTTAAATTTTAAGGACGTCGGGTGTGTTTGCACGAAATCGTTTAAATATTTTTATTATTTGTCATTACCTATTATTATTGCAGCTATACATATTCCATAAAGCTTTAAAACTGTGGTGTGAGGGTTCCGATAGTGACCTTAGGTACTAAATAAAAAAAAAAAAAAAAAAAAAAAAAAAAAAACTAGTTATTCACTTGTACCAAACGCTAGTAGGCCTATAATTAATCACCACATTTGGTACGAAATCGTTATAGCGTTAATTACTAAGATGAATGGAGCCTTTAACTGCATTTTCATGTTTATATTTTAAATAATTATCAAGTAGATGTTATCCTGTGGTGTCTTATATCTAAGCCTCAAAATCATGTTAATATTTTAGGTAAAATATCTTAATATATTTTATCCAAATTTAAATTTTCAAAATTATTCGGACCCTGATTACAACACATAAACATCAAAACACTTATTCTAAAAAACGAAGTACACACTTATTACTCTAAACATTCATTGTTTTGTCTGTTTGTTCTTAAAAGCTTGAATATAGTATACTAATAATACAACTCATAGGGCCAGTTTCACCACTTGCTTTTAAGTTCCGGATAACCTAGCTGGCACTTATTTTGACAGATAAACTACCTATACAATTACCTGTCAAAAAAGTGCCAGTTAGGATAGCCGGAATTTAATAGCAAGTTGTGAAACTGGGTCTTAGTCTCATACACACATTGATAAACCTTGACAATCATTAAAATAGGAAAAGAAAAAACACCTATTATTAAAAATATTTTATCGAAATTCTATTACATAAGATTCCTGCACTCATTTTTTATGTTATCTAAACACATTTTGATTGATTTGTGCCAATTGTCTTAAAAAGTCAATATTAAAACATACATAATTATGTATATGTTTAAATATACCTATTAAATAAGTAGATACCTATTATGTTTATAGGTTTTTCCTAAAACGCACTAATCTACCATAAACACAATTCCATTGATTGACATAGTTTTTTTTTATTAGTATCTACGTTTAATAATAAATTTAAGATAAAAGACTTTAAATAGGTGAAAAGCGCAAAATTAAACGTTTTTTCTCTTATATTGTTGTAAATTACTTTACTTCATAATGCATTTTGGTGTTACAAAATAACCATTGAGAAAATTGATTAGTCTAAGAAGTGTTTTTATAATGAAAGAAAACACTTTAGACTGAAGTTTCAGCCGAGGTATTCTTTTTAAATCCGCTAGTCCACGAATCCTTGCGCCTTAGGAGATCGCTCTGAAAATCATCCAGAGGAAAAAAGCTTGTAAGCGGTTAGTTACAAAAATAATTTTTATGCAATAATAAATATAATTCGCGATTCTGTAGCGTACGTAAACTAAATGTGACTAATATGACAATTAGCGTTTTTATTGTTAATTGGAGGTAATATAAACTACTATATTCACAAATAAATAGCTTATAAAGCATGCTAAAATTAATATATTGGAGAACACCGCTTACATTCATGCAAATTATGTTATAATATCAAAAATATAATTTACCTATGGTGCGTGACATTAAAAGCGGACAGTACCTATTATCTCAAAAGTAAAAAAAGTAAGTTTCTTAAAATACATACTAAAGATGTATAAAGATCTACAAAAGAAAAAAAAATTACTAAAAAATTCAGATTTTACTCATCATACATTTGGCTTTCCGACTCACTACAAACTGTTGTATTTGTTATTTTTTTTATTTTTATTTTTTTAATAAATGAGAATTATGAGTAACGTTACAAGAATAGTAACACGAATTCATTGATTAAAAAGTTTTTATTTTAAATATTTAACATAGAATATTTACATCGTAAAATATAATATTAATAAGGAATACCTGGAATATACAAAACATTAAATGTATTTGACACTACGACTGATTAAACTAGCCTTTATTATATTTAAAAAGACACAAAAAGTTTACTTGAATATTATCTACAAATGTGAACTACGACTAAGGGTTGCACCAGACGCTTCTTTTTCTGAAAATTTTTACTGAATAATATATTACTATAGGATACACTATAATTTGAAAGAAGTATCAAAACATCGATTAAAATATATATATTAAATTTTTTTAAAGTCCGAACAATTTTTGGATCTTGTTAAGATACTGTCAAAATATTTTAACGCTAAAATATTCCATTTCTTTCTGCATAGACGTGATTTATTTATCAATAATGACGTGTTTCAGAATAAAGAATGATATACAGTCACGGTACATATAACTCTATACCCGCTCCACTGTCCGTGTCAACTACTAGTTGACAAGAGTTTACACACTAACCGCAATAACCGCAAGCGCCCGTGTCAAGTAATGGTTGCTATGGCTATATTGCCCTTGTCAACTTTTTTTCGATACGGGCATTGGTACGCGAAGTGCACCTGTAACACCTATACTGTGACCTGTGTGTACAGGTTGATTAACGTATATTACATTATCACCGTTGGGAAATCACGTCACAAAACGTGAGACGCCTTGGGCAGTTTTGTGCAGTTGGTAAACTAAAAGGTCATTGCCCGGACACTCAAGCGGGTATCAAAGTTTTCCTTTAATAAGAATTGTCTCTCATTTATAAAACGAATTTCCATCCATGCTTCTATAAAATCCTTGCCCACACTACAGTATGCAGGAGAACATTTGTACAAAATTTAGTTATTTCTAGACTAAATTGTTTAGTCCGTGTCTTATTTATTTATTATTATCTTAGTAAATTCATAAAGATAACGTGTAAGTTAAACCAAAATAGAAAATATATAGAGGATTTACTCAATTGTTTGGGCTTCTTTAATCATTGTGAAAATTAATTTGTTTTTATTAGTTTTTTAATTTCTGTTGTTAACAAGATGTTCAGAGAAAAAAACGTCTTTACGTAATGTCGGATGCGTGCCATGCCGTGCTCCTTCAGGTAAAACAATGTGGTCGAGTTAGAATTTTGTATCTCTGATGCACACCTTCAGGGAAGGATCGTCTTCTTCGACCTCGTCCATTGTTGATAGACGCCTTTCTATTTCGGATTGTGCGTTCTTTGATATAAGTTTTTTGTGTTTTATACTGTAATATCAATTAAATAGTCAACGTTTCTTTATAGACATATTGTGACATATTTACATATGAGTCGGTAAAAAAATCTTTATAAAAAAAAAACAGTTCTAGTGCGATTTTTACGGATATGATGTATGAGGAATGTATGAGGATGTTTCCGATGACTAACCGGCGATGATTGGTTGAATACTCACGTTTTCTTTCCAGATTTTACTTTCAATTCCTTGGTATCAATTCGATTTTTAAATTTATTGCTATTATTAACCTGTTTCCAAATGCCGGTTTTATTAACTTCCTCAGATATATTTATCGAAGTCAAAGGTATATTCATAATATTGCCATTTATGAGAGGAATTTGCAGATTTTCTTGAAATGTTGGTGGATTACTCTTGTTGGTGTCCTACAATGGAACAGCCTAAGATTTTTTTTTTAAATTAAGGAAATGTCCGAAATCTGAACTTTTCATTCCATTCCTACACTAAATTCACTTTCGTTTTTTTTACAATTAATCGCCATTGCATTAACCATTGCATAAGTTTTATACTAAATTATATTCATATAAATAGGTACCTAAATATTACATTCGTTTGCCAATAGACCATTGATTTAATCATTTTTTACTTTTACACCAAAAATATAACATTTTCGAAAAGCATCCCACCTCAATATCGCCGAGCTCACGAAGCTCGTCTTGATTCCTTTTTGTCATTTCTGGCATAACATCATCTAAAATCTTCATTTCGCGTCTTGTGAAGAAAATATCTAAAGATTTCCTAATACCTATCATTACCACAAGCATAAGTGGAAATAGTATGGATGTCATTGAAAAGGACTTAATCACCCACAGACAGATGAGGCACGCCAACTGAATCGCAGTGAACAAATGGACACGACGAATTGGTACCTAGAAAAATATTTAAAATGAGTGCAGAGTCATAATAAATTACTCATTATTATTAAATTTAGTTTAAATAATACAAAACTCACTTGTCGTAGAAACATGTGATCTGGCTGATATTTCTGTGGCATAAACATTATCAGAATTCTATCAAAGAATTGAAGTCCTTTCAGTGATGCGACGCCCATGTAAAGAAATACGCCAAACAAGACTGGCATAGGTATATGTCTTAAAACTGGTGTCAAAACTACTGAGCATCCTATAGTTAAGAATATAAGAATATGTGTAACTCTTTGTTCTCGGACACCTAAAAACTGAGGTTTTTCCCCAGGAGCAGCGCATTCCGATTCAACTTTTAATGAATTTACGTGATTAATACTCAATACTGTGGCAGCTACAAACCACGGTAATCCCATTACAGAACATATTTGTATCAAAATAGCCAAGACAAAGAGGTCAAGATGGTAGCCGCAACCCTTCTTTAGTTTATTTTCTTTGCGATTTACAATAACTGCCGTTATCTGCTGATCCATAAAAATTAAAATCGTTCCTAAAAGAGCTGGTAATATAGCTACTAGAGCAGACCATACAGGATTGCCGTTAAAAGGCGTAATAACCCATTCTCGTGTTGGAAGCGTGGGCTTAAATTCTGAGGGTACCTCTAATTTAGGTGTTTTTACTCCAACTTTGAAATCTAGAAACGACATAGACAAAATGGCTATGATGACAGAAAAGTCGCTTATTATTTGTCTGACCTGTAATAGAAAATATGTATTTTGTATAACATAATTTATCAAGAATTAAATTGTGGATTCGTGTGTAATCGTGCGGGTTCGATTTCCGCTCAGAGTAGATTTTGTATTTGTACAAAAATTTGTTTCTTGTTTACACCCGTAATTGTGGGTCTCTCCATCGTGCTTCGAAGAGCAATAAAGCCGTCGGTCTCGGATGTTATCATAAACACATGCTAGTGATCGTTACTCATGGTAGGAAAAATATTCGCCAACCCAGTGTAAACAAATATACATAGGAGGAGCGTGGTGGATTAAGCTCTAATTCTTCTCCTTTGGAGAAGAGGCCCTTGCACATTAGTGGGACATTTACAGGTTGATTTAGTTCAGTTCAGTCATCTTTGCGTGCTCTTCTATGAGTGCATATTGTTATAAGATTAGCTTTGACTTGTGTACCATATTTATGTAAAGTTGCCAGAGCAACATGTCGCACCTTTAATAAAACAAAGATGTAACTCAAAATTTGTGGATTTGGAGATTTTACAATAAAACGCGTCTTCGTCGCGTAAAGAATAGGTAGACTTCAACTCCAGCGTTTTAACTATAAGATGGAGAAAGATACGCGATTGTTACTCTCTTTACAATTAACAGGAACTGACAATTCAGTTCTTATAAAGTGGCGTGATTCAGGGATGCACCGGCAGTGAGCGGAGATTGAAGTGCAGTGGTTTTGAGTAACATCAAATAATTCGGTATTGGATTAAAAGGAAAGTATGTAATATTTTATTATTTAAAAATAAAAAGATGATTTTTTGTTATACTTCATTCTCTTAGAAAATGCGTTTGATGATGATGTGTAACATTTGGATTTACTTCGGTTACTACCTAAAATATTGTTCGTCTAATAAGTAATTTTTGCCATAAAGAGATTTAAGTCGGCATTTTTTTTTTCATCACCATTTCGAACCCTTAATAAAACAAAGATGTAACTCAAAAATTACAACTTGTGGGAATTAACGTTTGAAGTTTAGCACTTTTTCCGCATTGTGTTTGATTAAAAATTACCGATTATTTGTAGAGCTCTTCATGACTTTTACTATTGATATAATTAGTTTAAACTATAGAGATTTATAGAAAAATAGAAAAAACACTGTGTTAAAATCTATAATAGCTGTAAAATGGTGATGAAAAAAAAAAATGCCGACTTAAATCTCTTTATGGCAAAAATTACTTATTAGACGAACAATATTTTAGGTAGTAACCGAAGTAAATCCAAATGTTACACCATCATCATCAAATGCATTTTCTAAGAGAATGAAGTATAACAAAAATCATCTTTTTATTTTTAAATAATAAAATATTCCGTACTTTCCTTTTAATCCAATACCGAATTATTTGATGTTACTCAAAACCACAGCACTTCAATCTCCGCTCACTACCGGTGCATCACTGAATCACGCCACTTTATAAGAACTGACTTGTCAGTTCCTGTTAATTGAAAAGAGAGTAACAATCGCGTATCTTTCTCCATCTTATAGTTAAAACGCTGAAGTCGAAGTCTACCTATTCTTTACGCGACGAAGACGCCTTTTATTGTAAAATCTCCAAATCCACAAATTTTGAGTTACATCTTTGTTTTATTAAAGGTGCGTTATAGTTAAAACGCTGGAGTTGAAGTCTACCTATTCTTTACGCGACGAAGACGCGTTTTATTGTAAAATCTCCAAATCCACAAATTTTGAGTTACATCTTTGTTTTATTAAAGGTGCGATTTTACAGCTATTATAGATTTTAACACAGTGTTTTTTCTATTATTCTATAAATCTCTATAGTTTAAACTAATTATATCAATAGTAAAAGTCATGAAGAGCTCTACAACTAATCGGTAATTTTTAATCAAACACAATGCGGAAAAAGTGCTAAACTTCAAACGTTAATTCCCACAAGTTGTAATTTTTGAGTTACATCTTTGTTTTATTAAGGGTGCGATGTGTTCTTATCGCTTTGTTGTCTGAGTACATTATCATTAATCAATCAATGTCATATATATTATATAATGTCATATGATTTCTGAAGCGTATATTTGATTTTATCAAGTTTCAGCAATAATAGTAGATAGTAAATGAAAGCATAGTACAATGACAAATGGCTACTGTTACTCCGAATATTGTTTACTTTTTTTGTATATGTGCATGTTGTATTTATCTTTATTAGGTTTTTGTATTTAGTATTTGTTTTTAGTTCTTAATTTTTTTTTAGTGAATTAGTAGAAACACTGTTGGTAAACCTTTTTATTAACTAATAAATAAATAAATAATATATGACATTGATGATAAGATATTGTATTATTTTAAATATATATTTAATATACGTTGTCCTGTAAAAAAATGTAATCGGTTTCACCTCTTGTCACGTATTTGTAGTTTCTGTATATATACAAAATTTCACGCATACATACATCAAGATGATTTGAAGCATTTATGTCTGAATTAAAAACAAGAAAGAATCACCTTAGAAGGAAAGAAGAGAGAATTTTTAAAATCCTTTAAAATTATTGAAATTGTAAAAGTTCCGAGAAATAGGATTATTGACATCAAAAATACATCTGGAACATACACTTTTGTGTCACATCCCGTACCAGCTAAAGTTCCGTTGTATAACTGAAAATTATTATGAGGTAGATATTAAAAAAAAAAAAAAAAAATTAGAAAATTTAAAGTCCTTTTTCCAATTATGCACTTTGCACATATATGTCACGAAAATTATCAAATCAATAACGTCATTGATCGTGATAAAAACCTATTACCTGACAAGACTCCTTGTCGACGGAAGTCCAATTAAACTGTTCCGGTACTCTGGAGTAATTGCCCGGCAAACAATAGCACTCATAATTGAGCACTTCATCAGGGCGTGTCTTCAATGGATACTTCTTCCCGATAGAAATAACATTTTCCACAGCCTGTGAAAATTTGTCACTATTAGACTAATGATATTATTTTCTAATGAAAACACGATTAGTCTTTGCTGTTTACCTTGTAAATGAAAATAAACGCGATAAGTGTTGCAAAATTTTCTTCAGTAAAACGTGTTATGTAACATACCAGAGCGCTTGCATCAATTGCAACAAGAGTTATGAGTATTATAGTAGTCCATGTACCAATACAAAACCTAAATGACATGTAATTCCATCCTATTTGCTTACAGAATTCAAAAACTATTGTTTCAAATACTAACACAGGACCTGTTGATCCTAAAATAGTCAGTGGTTGTCCTGAAAAGAATCCATATCCCATTCCACATACGAATCCAGATACTAATGACTCCATTGCGGCCATATTTTTGCCGGTCGCTTCACCTAATAGACCCCCAAAAGTTATAATAGGTGAAAGACACGCAAAATATAGAAATATCCATGAAGCAATGCATTGCAGAGCTAATGCATCTCTAAAGTCAGACCAGTACCACGGCATCTTTCGTTTCAAGTCATTCATTAAGCCTCCAAAAAGTCTTCCACTTCTTGCTAAGCCTGACTCTTCTCTTTGCCTCTGCTCTTCTTCTTCCTCGTCTGGTTCTTCCTTAGGATTATTATCGTTAGGACGTTTACGGGGATCTTGAGATGGTATGGCAGCAGGTGGTTCTATGCGAATAGCAGGGTCCCATTCACCAGGCGGTAATACTGTAACTGCATCTAGAAACTCATCTATACCGGCTAAAAGATGATCCCGTTTTTTTGCTCGATAAGCCACTTCATGGAAAATTTCGTCAGACATTAGAGTTGCCATTGCTCTTCCGATCTCATGGAAACTTGAATTACTATTTGGTGGTCCAAGTAAGACGAACATGAACCGTGTAGGGACAGGTACTTCAGTTAAGTCTCCCATAATGGTCCCAGTTTTCAATCTAACAAATGCGGATAATGTCTTTTCTAGAAAATCAACTTCACCAACGAGTATATTGGAAGCTTCTGCCCCAGGAGGGATTTTTCGCATAAAATGCGTATTGCTCTTGTGATTTATGTCACCATTCATAGGAAGATCGCCAGAGCTATGGTTACGGTGCATTGACAAATTGCTTGGGCTTTTGACCATTCCTTCATCTGGCGCGGCACCTAAAATAGAATATTTTTTAAATATTTGATACCGATAAAAGGTGACTAATTTGATTAACAATGATAATAGAGTTTAAAGTAAAAACAATAAAAAACATTCATAACATAATTAAAGTGCAATCTTATTCTAGTGTTATAATATGTCTTACTAATGTGTCAAATACACTGTGTCAATAATAATATTTCAGAAACGTTTAAATATGATCAGTTTTTAAATCTAAAATTTAACACAAATGCTAATAATAATCAATTGATTTTAAAAAGCATGAGCAAAAGCTAAAAAGGAACAAGATAGTTTCAACGACAAAACTGACATTGCAAATAACTCAATAATTAAATATGAGCGGACAAAAACACTTTTCTCAAAAAATAGTAAAGTTTGAAATTAATGCAGCATTAAAAATATAAAACACCAATGAAGAGAGATTAATGATAAGCGGTTACCCGCACTAGAGATGCCTAGGAATCGACCGAAATCTGCTTTGTGAGAATGTCCACTTGTTGTACTGCCTTCATCCACTGGAATGTAACGCCAATTGTTCACAAAGGAAAGTAATTTAGTTGTCCTATCTTTGGTAATTTGAAGATGAAAAAGAATAAACCAAAAACACCAATCATATATATGTATCTTTATAATATTTATTAAAATTAGCTTAAAAGTGCTAGCGTGTCAAGTGTCAGTCAAACAGCGTGATTTAGTGAGCTGATGCACACATGTTACCGTTACACGCTTTGCTGACCTGGAACAGCTAGATATGAGCCTCTTGCATCGGCTGCATGAAGTAGAACCGTGTTGGGAGATGAGGTGGACCCCCGACAACTCCTCGAACTGGAGCGTCGAGAGCCACCATCCTGGAAATCTGGTATAATATCGCCACAATGTCCATATAATTTTACCTATTATCCATAAAAATAAAAAGATGATGAGATTTTCTTTGATTTTTTTAACAAATAGTTTATACTCACTTTTGCAGGACGAATGATTTCTTCCAATATCTGCCAAAGACCTTATTAAGGGGAGTCTAGACATGTTATTATGATTTCGTCGTTCATATTGATGCCTATGTCTTCGTAACAATGCATCTTTAACTTTTTCTCTTCTATCGTATGCTAGACCACCTTCTACAATCATGTTATCTAGAACACTTTCAGCAACTTGTTCCAAAGAGTTCGCTTCTAAATCTAAGATCACCGATCCATTTAAAATTAGACTTCGGAGCTCAAATAATGAATGTAAGGAAAGAGTAGCAACATGTGGTTTGGACCACCTATTGCCACCTTCTTCGACATCCTCCTCAAACTTGATCCACCGAGCTGTTTCTTTCCATTCTAATTCATCTCCATCTTTAACAAGTTCTTCCATTTCAGAGAACAGAGGATGGGACTCAAGAGTGCTATCGTCAACATCCTCACCTAGAATAAACTGAACCCTTTGAGCAGGTGGAGTCACTGAAAAAAATACGTATAATAATATTTAGCACGGAATTTATCAAATATTTTGCGACAAAGATGTTAATGGATGTATGACAGAAAACAACAGAATCACGAGAAGATTGATGTTTAAAGAAATATTCTAAAAAAATTAAAACACAAGACATTTTTGACGAATGATCTTTTGAAACATGCTTGAATTTGATTTTTAAGTAAATCAATAAACAGTTCAAATAATAATATGGAAGGAATTGAGTTGGATGAGTCGCAACTATTTATCTTACATGTTTCTCCATCATCCGTTACGCTAAGTCTTCTGACTCGAGCCATTATTGCTGGGCCTACGGATCCGAATTATCAATTTTTATGTATTCATTAAAATATTAACAACATTAGTTTATTTGTGTAATGTATTAAAATAATATTTAGGCTCCTATCATTTCTCAAAATAACTTTACTACTACGCTTATATTACAGTATTTTCTTGAGGTATTTGATTAAGATGGTTGGCATTTTGCTTTTGAGTTAAAGCATAGTTTTAACGTCAGCACTCTCTTATCTGTAACAAACTGTTTGATCTACCTTCATAATGGAAGAGCTAACGAGTCTTTTCATAAAATTCTTTTCAAGCCTATGATGAAGACGAAATAAAATTACAGTTATAAAAATTCAGTCAAGCTTATGAATAAGTAAACGGATTATTTTTCGATATTAAAAAATGTTAAAGTAAGGTAAAAAATATAAAACTTTAGTAGAAGTTAATTTAAATATGATAGTTATTATTAAAACAATAACGTTGGCTTAACGATTTTTTAACCATTAATTTTATGTTATTTAATAATCTTAAATATTTTAGTGTGATTATATTCAGTGAAAGCGAATGTGGAATTCATTATACAAATTATTCTAGACTCAATATTATTTTATTCTTTTAATGGTATATGTTTTACTACTTACTACTATGTAGATAAAAGTATTGATATCAGACATTCTGCAATGAAGCGACCCATAATATTCGACCTACTAGTAAAACTACGAATTTTTCATTCATTACAGTGTGTTGAGTGTAGTGTTTTGTTCAGTCATGTGCGTACTATTTTTAAATTGTTTTTTCGTTTTATTTGTACAAGAAAAGACGATTTTATCGTATCACCTGAATTACTTTAGTAATCTCGTCATCAGTTTATGGTTCAGAGCTGCAAGTGGTAAAATGGAGTCCTTCTAAAATCAATCGTGTTTATGGTTTATGTACCTCCTTCCTATAGCAGGCCGTTTATATCTGCTGAACCAATTCACTTGAAATTTGATACAGACAAAAATACTCGTATACTGGACTAGGACAAGAATAAATTGTGTTTGTCACTTTTAGAGATCCAACTAGAAAATAAAAAAAAAGTATTCTTAAACGTCACGCTGCTCTATTGCGGATTGGGGGATGTACGAGTACATTAATTTCAAAGAATTTGTGCTGACATGCAGGCGACTCACGAAGTGCTCATACACCCTCGTTCATATTTTATTTTATTTACGTTTCCTACCCACTTAGCCATTTCGGGTCAAGAAGTACAGACGAATTGAAACAGTCGCTTAAAGATAAAGGATAAAACAAGGACTTAAGCAGTAGTATAGCTTTATTATTTAAATAGTAAATTTAATATTTTCTCACAGTGTGTTCATACTAAAACCGATACAAACATTATTAATAGAAATAAAACGAAGTTTAATATTTGAGATTTTTTTTTCGTATTATTACATTCGATTAAAATCAGTTACCTATATTTTTTAATATAATATGTTATATATATATATAAATAATAAAACATTAATATTTGTATAGTTATCTTTATACTTAAATTATGCTTTATTTCGTTTGTATTAGGAAAAAAGATAAAATTTATAAATTAATCCTTTTTCCTGTGCAGTAATTGAAATTTTACACACATTTTAATGGAGCTAAGTTTTGAATCAGTTGCTTCCTGAATCTGTATTGATATTCCATGTAATACTTTAATTTCAAAGGGAAAGTTAAAATTCTGTTATTTCTTTTAAATGTTCATGCCAAAGCAGTCACTTATTTCCTGTTGTTTTATTTTAAATACAAGCAATCTAATTTTTGCTTTAATCGAATCTAATATAAATATATACTAGTATTACTTAAGATATTATTATATTTTGTAGTATGACGGAGAAATAATATTTCCGAAACCTAAAAAATTACATTTCTATTAGGTCGGGGGAAAAGTTTCTTCGTATTTTATCTAAAATTCAAGACTCTTTTTTTCAAAGTTTAATTACATTCAATTATAATATATATGTGGCGCTTCGTTCAATAACTTGTCGCCATCTTGTAGGAAGTGACATTTATTTCCGTTTCTCTATAGAAATCTTGGAATTTTCCTCTCTTGATGTAAGCCTAACACTACCTAAGAAATTCTGAAGAGACCGAAACAGGTGAAAATCTGAGGGTCAGGACTATATTGTGTACGCATTAACACTTCCCAACCAAGCTCTCTCAGTTATTGTTTTGTGGCCAAAGATGTGTGTAGTCTGGCGTTATCAGGATGAAAGACCACTTCTTTTCTGTTGATCAATTCCAGCCGTTTTTTGTCAATTTTTTTTCAAATGCGTCTCATTAGTTGTTGGCAGTAAAGATTCGAATCGATGGTTTTGCTTGGTGGTAAAAGCTTATAATAAACGATGCTCTCCCAACCCCACCATACACACAGCATCACGTTATTGCGTGTTGATCCGGGTTTCGGTACATTCTGTGGAGCTTGACTATGACTATGACCATGATCTTTTATTTATTTATAATTCTTTATTGTACACCACTTTTGAAACAAAAATTACAGAGATATATGCTTAAATATTATTGCACAATAAGGCGGTCTTATTGCTAATAAGCAATCTCTTCCAGACAACCTTACGTTGTGAGGAATTGAAACATAGCCAGAGTAAAATGGAGGGTGGTGCATAAATATACCAAATAACACAAAATAAATATAATTAGAAATAATAATAAAAATAAGAATATACTATATAATAAAAATATATACTGTAATTCAGTTTTACTTTGAACTAAAATATAGTTACTAATAAACAATAAAATACTTAATATATAATATACCTAATATATACATATTCACAGAGGGATCGAACAAAAAAAAGATACCGCACAGTTAATCTGCATTAGTTGAATAAAAATGTTTAAGGTGATTTTTAAAAATGTGAAGTGTCTGAGATTCTCTTATGCGTAAAGGTAATGAATTCTATAATAAGATGGAGTGAACCGTGAAAGATCTTTTGTAAAATTTAGATGTGTGTGTTGGTATCTTGAGAAGAAGTCGACGACATGATCTTACATTAGTTCTATTTTCCTCCAAAAAAACAAATTTTTCTTTTAAATACGAAGGACTATTTGGATTAAATAGGATGCAATACAAAAGTGAGAGTATGTGTAGATTCCGGCGAAGACGGATAGGTAGCCACTTGAGTTGAGTGCGATATTGAGACACATGGTAAGCCAAATATGAACCGGATTGACATGTTTTGAAGACGCTCAAGTTTATTTAGCTGTTCTTCAGTAATATTAATATAGCTTGCGTCAGCATATTCAAGAATAGGAAGAAGGAGTGCATTTGCTAGCGTAATCTTGGTGGCAGTTGGAAGAAAATAACGCAATCAAGATCTTTTTCGCACATTCTAGTCATAGGTGATCAACTTTTCATCACCAGTGATCAATATTCTATAAAACAGTTCAGTTTCACTGCGTTTTAATACAGACTCGCAAACGAGTTCACAATTCATTAGGGTCCTTTCAGTGAGCTCGTGCGGCACCCAAATATCGAACTATATCGCCAGACTTTTTCAAAAATGCCATTAACTTTAACCGTATTAACTATAACTTTAACCGGGGCTGCATCCAGAGGGAGCTGTATCTTTGACATCAAAAGTCCCAGACTGAAAACGCTTGAACCAACTTTGTGCTGTTCTTACTAATACTACATTAGGTTCATAAATATTACAATTTTTTTCGCGGCTTTATTCGCTTTTTTTCCCTTCTTTGTAATTGTCGACTTGAGTCGTATTTTGCTTCTTTTTGTAATAAAACTTCAGAATGTATCGAATTTCTTCATTCGATTCACTCATTTTGACGGACAGAAAATCAACTGGAAAATAGCGGGAAAGTGTTTGTTACTTTTTCTTTTTCTTATTGTCCTAAATTTATTGATATTAAAACCAGCCAGGTACAAACAGTACAAACAAAGAAATTTTTCGTCAATTTTATACATACAAAATACGAAAAGACTTTTTCCCTGACCTATTATATGACTTCATAATATAATATTTTATTAGCGATAGGTTATATAAGGAATGTATTATTATTAATAGTAAATTTAACTTACTAGGCTTTTCAGGGTCTTTGTCTCCATTGCGGTTGTGGTGTTTATGTTTTCGGTGTGAATGTCGTCGTGCGGGCACGTGCACGCCCACGAACACTGTGTGTGCGCGGTGACCTGTAGAAATAAATGCGACCATATACATAGTTAATTGTTACTAATGAAGTTAGATGTATAAATTTCGATCTAATGTTAATTTCGAGAAAAAAGGTTATAAGTCTTAATCCGAGTTATCAATTGTCTACATATTCGAGCTGTCATCGAAAACGGTTCTGTAGTTTTAGTGAAAAAGAGTAAAAAACAACAAACAACCCTTTTCAGAAACTTCATCATATAATGTAGTAAATATTATAGTCGACAAACAGCAGAATATTAGATGTATAAAAATTAATAATAGTTGAAGAATACATATGTCCTAATTCCTACATGTCCTTAGGATTCACCGGTATTATATTTCAACTTTGTTCACACTAGTAGACCACGTGAATCTTATCGTTGTCTAATATTATGTATCTCTTATAATTAACATAATCTCCAACAGAATAACATTTATTCAAATCGGACTGGTAGTGCGACGCATTCAAACAAATTAACAAACGACTTCTGCTAAATACAAGACATTTTCTTGACAGGATACATTTTGTGTATCCGTAATGATATTTTGTGTAAAAGACGAGAGAAACATATAACACCACTCCTGTGTCAAGGAGTGAAGACGTTTAATTTTGATTTGCTTTATTACGTCAGCTAAGGAAACTTTGTTGCTATTTTGGTATGAAAATAATTTTAGAAAGAGTTCTTATATATTTATTAAAAATGTGATAATTAAAGATTTAAAATGCAAGAACCGACTTCAAGATTATATCCACATGTACAAACTTTTGTTTTATTTTTTTTTCTTAAAAAATGCGTGATTCCGATAAAATGTTCTATGGGACCACCTCTTAAGTATGACCTACTTGATAAAAAAAGAATCATTAATATAGATTCATAATTGACTGAATAATCGTGTAACAAACATTAAAAGAATATATATATATATATATATATATATATATATATATATATATATATATATATATATATATATATATATATATATATATATATATATATATATATTTTTTTTTTTTTTCTTTAACAAGTAATCGAATTGAGATCCTCCCCTTTCCAGCCTCTATAAGGTGTCGTATAATTCGTTATAATACCTGTATGTTAATTGTAATTCGGTATAAATTTTAAATTGTAATAATAGGTACGTATTAGAATTTTCACTGATCAAATAAAGGGTTAGTTATTTAGATAAAGCTTCAAAGTTACCTACTAATATAAAACAAATTACGTGTCAAACAGCTGTTCGATTCAATTCATTCAAGTTATCATTTGAAATTTTAAATAAAATAAAAAAAAATCAAAATCAAAAAAAAAAGTCAAAATATTTTATTCGTTATTAGGTGATTGATTACACACACTCAACGAACGTCAAAAAAAAATGTCTCGGTAGACATCTACAATTTCATCATCGGCTTTACTAAATCTTACAATAATATAATAATGTTCCTAGTGTAGGCCGAGAGAAAAAAAGCCGGCGGAAAAAAAACTCTCGGTACTCTTTTTACCATATCATATTTTGTACATACAATATAAAAAAATTATTCACAAAGAACGAGCAAATCATGTCATTGTCAAGCAGCCTTGTCATTTAAAAAATCTTTAATGCTATAATATGCCTTACTACATAATTTGGATTTAATGAAGTGTTTAAATTTATTTTAGGGACAAGTCTTGCACATAACCAGGCAGTGTATTGTACATGCGTATACAGTTACCAACAAAAGAGTTACTTATTTTGTGGAGCCTAAAATTAGGAATGGCCAATTTATTTTTATTTCTTAAATTTATATTATGTCTATCACAGTTCTTGACAAATTTATTTTTGTTTTTATGTGTGTATAATAAATTTTCAAAAATATATTGAGAGTAAACAGTTAGTATTTTTATTTCCTTAAATTTATTTCGTAAAGACTCACGGGTGCCCATACCGTAGATCGCTCTGACAGCTCTCTTTTGCAAAATAAATATACATTGAATATCAGCAGCGTTTCCCCACAGCAGTAAACCATAAGTCATGATGCTGTGGAAATAGCTGAAATATACTAATCGCGCGGTTTTGATATCCGTCAACTGGCGTATTTTTTTTACTGAGTAAGCTGCGGAGCTGAGTCTGCCAGATAACTTCCCAATATGAGGACCCCACTGTAATTTTGAATCTAAGGTTATACCCAGAAAGACAACCTGATCGACCAATTCTATTTCCTTATCCCTAATCCTGATACTGGTTGTAGCCAACTTAACATTCGGTAAAGTGAATCTCACACATTTTGTTTTGGATTCATTTAATAGTAGATTATTTACATTAAACCAGTGGATAATCTTAGAGAGAGTCCTGTTTACATCGTCGAGTGAATTTTGTCCACATTTAACCTTAAACAGTAAAGATGTATCATCTGCAAACAAGACTATCTCATGATCATCTTTAACAAGATGAGGGAGGTCATTAATATAAACCAGAAATAGAAAGGGACCTAAAATCGAACCTTGAGGTACTCCCATTGTTACAAGAGAGCCGGGGGACCACTTGTCGTTGATCACCACGCTTTGGGTCCTGCCACTCAAATAAGAAATGACAAAATCGAGAGCGGTACCCCGGATTCCATAATGATGTAGTTTCCTGATTAATGTCTGATGCTGGATACAATCAAATGCCTTAGAAAGGTCACAGAATACACCATAGGCATCGTGTGACTGATCCCAGGCCTCATAAATAGTCTCTAAAAGTTTAATTCCAGCATCAGTAGTAGACCGGCCGCGAGTAAAACCAAATTGTTTATTGTGTAAGAGTTCATTACTTTCAAATTTGTGTAACCAAGTGTGTCGTATCGATTATAGTCGCGGAGCGTATGCACATTCTGCTTAAAATGTGGAAGCGACGAGGTTGCATGTCTAAGTCAGAAATCTTGCGTCTGTTACATGCATGCATCCATGATCGTCTAAGATATCGCTCATTTGGAGCGACAATGACACATTTGCAAAAATACGCGAAAATGACTTATTAATGCCAAAATTGAAAATACTATGCATAAACATCTGCGTTGGCAGTGAAAATACCACAATATCCAGCTATAATAAAACAATTTTAAAATAATAATTAGCCGTAAAAATGCTTCAGAAACTTCTTTTGAACTATGAAATAATCTTTATTCTGATCTGGTGTAAAGTTAACTAATTTTCATTTGTGTCACTGTCGCTCCAAATGAGCGATATGTCAGACGAGTCATGTCGATCCGATATAAGATTATATGTATATAAAGATATAGATATTATATGTATGAGTTATATATAATAAGAAATGCCTAACTGTATAATATTGTTGTAATATACTAGCTTATAATTTTAAAGGTTCTTAATCATTCCTTCTTTTCAGCGAGTTTTCTTTAAAATTAAATTTAAGATTTGTATATAAGACGGCTCATGTGGTATCCCTTAACTGGAAGATTTGTTTATGTAAATGGTTTTGACATGTACATTGTACAACGATAGATTTGGACATCTACCTTTTATTACGCAGTTTTCAACAGAGTACCTACTTTAAACCTTTGCCTACATTAATTTTACGCTGAAAGTTATGCAAAAAGAGGCGGGAGACGTGAATCATTTTTAGCAATATTTCAACAGTTGAAGTAGCGACTCGATTTCTAGGTCAAGTTCGTGATGAGTGCACCAGTTATCGTATTGGATTTTTTTTCTTTTTTAGCTAGAAAAATGTCTACAAAATGTTTTTAATTGTTTTGAAAAGAGTGAATGAATGTGACACGTTTCTGCTGCCTATTAATTGACATACTTTTTCTTAAAAATCTGTGATATCCTATCCTATTAACATTATAAATACGAAAGTTTATTTAGATGGCTGTATGTTACTCTTTCACGCAAAAACTATTGAAGGAATTTAGATGAAAGTTTACAGTAATATACACATCAAAATAACACATAGGCTACAATTTTATAAAGATTTTTTGTAATGTGGACATTATATAACATAGTTTAAAAATTGTCACGCGAAAACGCGTAAGTTACGCCTAAGCCACGGCGCTTACGACCTTCTTATCGCTACAAGTCACTAAAGTGTCTGGGCGCATTTATTACTGTGCACTCTACAAGCGTGGAAGAACGTTTTTTGTATGAGTGTTTGTTACCGAGCTGTTTAATTTGATATGGATAGTCTGAAGCCTGGGGAAGGACATAGGCTAATTTTTGTCAATAAACCACGCGGGCGAAGCCGCGGGCAGAAGCTAGTTATACATAAAGCACTAAAACAATTAAAAGAGCTTTATTTTGTTATTAAAGATCTTAATACAAATTAACTCAAAATGTAAAGAAAAAAGATAAGATTAGCTTTTTATAATACTCATACTATAAATGGAGATAAAATAACAAGCTTAACGCGTTTGAAAGTTAACTTTACACTTGACCTTTCACGACATGCTTTCTGTTATTTTTAAGTATGTCTATTTAAAATGTTTCATTTAAGTAAGTTGTTGATACTCAAGTATAAGTTAAACTCAGCTTTAAAGGGCTTTTATTTTACCTAGTTAAACGCAGTTAAACGCAGCTAAACGCAGCTTTATTTTATGTATATTTTATTTAGGTCTATTATATATAACATGAGAAAAGTAGTTTACTTAAAAACTATTATGCAGATATTGCGAGACATGAATTCACATATATATATCTCAATTACAAATTTATATTATTACTTTAAATAAGTGTTAATAGGATAACAGTAGTTTAAGAGAGGGCGGCTCAAAAAGTTTGCGGAATGGAGGGGTTAGAGTCAACTATCAAGAGTAGAATCTATCTACTCTTCTTCGTTCTCCCCCGTTCTCTAGTCCATCCTTTAGTTCTTTTTACGAGTAAGTGAACCGCACCATTTAATTTTAAAATAGATTACCGGCAAACTATACTCTCTTGATGGTTCTGGATAGACTTTTTTTTATTAATAATAAAATTTTTAAGTGAAGATATTATGCGAGTCGTTGTACACTTACGAGATCAGCGTGAAATTTTTTTTAACCATTTTATTTATTTACTGTATTGAACTATAAACAAGTAAGCCGTTAAGCAAAGGCTTTTTCTCACTTGAACGAGAAGAGTTGTACCTTAATAGGCTTTATTCTGCTCTATTTTGGTCTTATACATAATTATATCACAAAATATGCTTTGAAACACTTTTTTTTCATTCTTTAAGATGCATTTCTTCACCGTTACTATACTTTAAAACCAAAATCAACTGAAAAGTCAGCGTTGGCAGACCAGATTTGAATCTATGGCCTGGTACTACATATGGTATCGATTTAAGTGTTCTAACCACTGGGGTCATGAATTCTTAAATAAAAATAATTAGACGGGGATTGTACATTGTAACGACATGTCGTCGATATCACCTCCGATATCCCGGTATCGGGCCACGTAATAAGTAAACACTGTAGTTAATAACGTCACAATTAAATGCTACACGATATCGCTGAATTTATGTCGGAGAAGATTTTTCGTTAAATGAAAAAGTGCTCTTATGCCGCACCTACTGATCGCGTGAGCGTGACCGGCTTAAATACGAAACAATAAATGTTAATCTCGACGTAGTTCTAATAACCTACGATTTACTTATAATTAGAAAATAGGGCGTTCGATATCAGTAGAATTTACCCGTGTTTTGTATTAAGTGTATACAAGCATATAAGTATTTATTATCTATGCTGTTATTTAAGGCTTTTTTTTACTGATCTCTACATCACGCTGCACATAACGATACTCTGGAAATGATCCTTGTCTATCTAAAGGAGAAGAATTTAAGCTTTTAAGAACTAAAATAAAAATTGGTGACATTACGGGCTTACATATTCTGTAAACCTTGGTTCTGCTGTTCATTATTATTATTTTTATTACATATTTTAATTGGTTACCTATCCCATATTACCATTATATTAGAACCATTATTATATGAACTAGCTTTTAGCCCGCGACTTCGTCCGCGAAGTCGAAAATGGTTCTAATAGGATTTTTAATTGGTGTTTTCGGTTATTAATTTTGTTATAATATATAAATTATTATGTTAAAATATTTGAATACTTATAAAATATAAAAATATTTTTCATAGATTAGGGATTTAAAATTTAAATAAACATTAATTTTTTTTTTATATTTTATGAACACGAAGCTCGGCCTTTGATCTGGAGAAAGTTACACGGGGGTATTATCTTTTTACAACGAAATCGAAATACTACACCTTCTGCAGTGTTTCTTTATAAATAATATTTTTTTGTTTTTCCTTCGTGTGTTAGAATTCCAGAGTAACCAGGCTACTCTGGAACATGCCACATATAGTTATATGATATGGCTGTGGGAGAAGCAGCTTTTCCTCGCGTATACTCCCACTAGCTCAAGAGTTTGGCCTTAAGCTTTGTTTATGGTAAATACACACTCATATACACGAATACATTATATTATTATCCAGTTCCGGGAAATCACCATTTCCTATTTTAAGCAACAGGTCTGAGATCTGTCCGGCTGTAACATCGGAAAATCCGTTCTTATCGGATGCTTACGTCATACAAAGAACACATCCTCCAAGTTTCAGGTCTCTATGATCAGCCTGTGCGTTGATCCTTCAGTCAGTCAGTCAGCGAGTCAGTCATTCAGGACAAAACATTTTATATGTATGGATTATTTATAGTATTTTTATTTGTAGGTACTCTTTGTTTAATGATTTTATTGATAATGCTGCGAATAATATACATACTAAAAATATATTATTTCTTCTCTTCTTGTATAAAAGGAACTACATATTAATTGTTCTTTCTTCCAGGTTTAATTTCCATATTTGTTAAATTAAATATATTTGTTATTTATTTAATTAAATTATAAGAACGAATAGATGGCCTGTCAAGACATATCTTGCACAAAGTACTATTAGGCAGGACACTCGGGGCTAACTAGTTTCAATAAGACATCGGACAATCGACAACTGAAGTTACCGAGTACAATGAAGTATAATATTCGGGTTATAAAATACATATTAATATATAATATTAGGGTTGAAAGAATAAATTTCTAAAAAAAAAAAGAAACGTCACAAATTATATATATATATATATATATATATATATATTTATTTTAATGTCTGTTCATACATATAGTTTTGCGCCCCTTCCCATACCTACGCTAGTCCTCTGCCCAAAGGTTGCCTGGAAGAGATCGCTGTGTTAGCGATAAGGCCGCCTGATGCAACTGATGCAATGTGATTGATGTAATTTACCTATATGTATTGTCTCTTTATTGTATTGGTGTGCAAAAGTATAAATAAATAAATAAATAAATAAATAAATAAATAAATAATACAAAATCGAGTCACGCACCTGTCTACGTGTTGTACGTGCTAGCTGTATTAATTATTACTCGTATAACTGACACAGCAGATACAGCGACACATCGATTTCGGGCTCCCATTTATTTTAAGTGCTCAAGGCTCCCAGAAGGATAGAGACGAATCTGATCTTACATATAACACATACGGTAACATTAAACTCTATACTGAAATCAGCCGAAGGTATCGGACGTACATAAAATCGAAAATGTCTTGAAAATTAAAAATTATTTTTAAAATTTGTAATATTTTTTTTAATTAATAGGTTAATATTAATAATTATATTATTATTATGAAAATAAATATATACTAATTTTTTAAATAATTTCTAACGATATTATATAATAAAGGATTTAAATCTGTACGTTAGGTTTACTTTTTTATTTGAACACTAAAATTGTAAACCGATCCGATAAGGATCCTAATTAGGCGTTTTTGATTTCGAATTTCGCGAAATTATACGGTTTCGTATTTCTAAAATATGTACGTATAATCTTTATCACTACTATAAACGTAAGTAAGTAAAGTAACGAAAAGTACACTGTAAATCAAATCATCGATCGGTTAGATCATATAACTAAGTTTCACATTTCCTACCCTTGTTTAGTCTCCTAACTCCCCTCTTGACCTACTTACAAAACGGTAATTTATGAAGACATTGGAAATTCGTGAAGAGGTAAATTGTTTTTTTCCGCCAAGAACAAATCTTATCTTGTAAGGAAAATGTTTTGAAAAAGTGTGATAGCACATTCTTAATTACCTACTTGTTAAGAATTGATGAGCGACAAGTTCTACTTACAATTTCACAGCAATTTAAAACAACGAATTGTAAAAAAATAACAACAACAACAACAAGTACTCTTTATTGCACACCAAAAAATTTTTTTTTTACAAATACAGAGTAAAATTTGTATAAGAGAAATGTACAAAAAATATTATACCTATAACATTTTTAACCTAATCATGTCAAAGAAAACGTATACTGTGCTCATAAGAATTTGAGTATTTTGTTAAATAAATAAATTAATAAACAACTTACATTATTTAAGAATCCTGTGTCGGGTGTCCGGACCCACGAAAAATTTCTGTATGTATTATGCAAATATTTGTCATAAGCGGAGTTCCAACCCGTAACCGTCAGTGCAAAAACTAGTTGTTATGATCATTGTACCAGCTCATCGTTATAAAGACCTTACAATTTATATAACATCTTGTTAAATTTGATAACCCTTTGTTCCATGTAAGCGAACAAAAGCGCTAACGATAAATGACGCTAAGCAAAATAGTAACTTTACCCTTAACATGTCCTATATTGTTACTTTAACTCTCGTTGCGTGAAATATTAATCGTATTACTTAAAATTTAAGGTGTCGGGTCTGTTCTTATCGTTATTTGCCTCTCACCTAGAATAATGGGTGACAATCTATAAAATGCTTTGTCCTGAATGACTGACTCACTGACTGACGGATCAACGCACAGCGTAAACCAGCCTAAACCGCTGATCGTAGACACCTGAAACTTGGAGGGTGTGTTCTTTGTATGACGTAGGCATCCACTAAGAATGGATTTTCCAAAATTGTAAGGAAAGTTTGTATGAGAAAACGTGATTCCTTGGTCCAATCTAATTCAAATTTTACATAAATATTCTTCAACAGATCAATTGAAGACGTATTTCGTATTTTATTGAAAATAATTCCCTAACGGGGTTAAAAGGGGGTAGAAAGTTATTTGCTTCGAAGCTGATATCAATACTTCTTAGTGCTTTTGGTTTAAATTACATTTTATTCTGACACATGTTTGACAACTCAATCCGTCTATTATAAAAATTTTTCCAGTATCGACTCAGGTTTAGTTGATATCTTTTTTCCTGCTTCTCTCACATCCAGTTGTATGTAGTATGTTTCAGAGTAGCCTGGTGATTCTAGCACCCGAAGGAAAAACAAATAATATTATTTATGAAGAAATAACTGTTGCGGAAGGTGTAGTATTTCGATTTTGTTGTAAAAAGATAATACCCCCGTGTAACTTTCTACAGATCAAAGGCCAAGCTTCGTGTTCATAAAATATAACAAAATTTTATTATAACTTTATTAAAACTTTAAATCCGTACTGTATAATATAGATTAATATATTTTAAAAGTATTCTAACATTTTAACATAATAATTTTAATTTAACATTTTAATAAAATTAATAACGTAGAAAAACAATTAAAAATCCTATTAGAACCATTTTCGACTTCTACGCGGACGAAGTCGCGGTCTAAAACCTAGTTACATTATAAACATTCATAATTCAAAACGTATAAAACGTAGTACCTGGATGACCGAGCCTTGCTCGGTTAAATTGTTAATTAATATTTTCGATCTTACCGACATAATAATAAAATAATAGGAACTGGTTATTTAATTAAAAAATAAAAGAGCTCTCAATAATGGGTTTTCTCACAAAAGAAGAAATTTGAAAAAAAAGGAAAAAAAATTTGGATCGTAGACACCTGGATTTGAACCCGGGTTGTCCGATATCGAATCCGCCCGGTTGCCATCCGAGCTATTATAAGCTTGTCAATGACAGCGAAATTTACCTTCGTATTCTAATTATATTTTTTTATTGCGTAAAAAAAGGGATAATTTCTACATTTTCTAAAAATAAATCATAGCTAGATTATACCGAGATACTGATGACGTAAGTATAATAGTAATTATTTTTTTTAAAAATGGCGTAGGCCATGATTTTTATATCCGACTCATAGCTATCATATAACCTAAATCGTAAACTACACAAAGGTAATAAACAATATTTCATGGCCGCTAATACTTCATAACGCGATCGAAATTTAAAAAATCTATGACTACTCAAAAACGAATGCCAGATTTTTTTTAAAATATATATCTCATTCATACATATATCGTAACATTTAAAGTCTTAAAATATTTAATAAAGTAACGATAGTACAGAAAAAAAAAATCAAACGTCAGTTGAATTACTTCTGACTTCTGAATATAAACTAATACACAAAATATCACACACTTAGAAAAACAACACAGATAAACTGCGACAATAAAACAAAAATATATGTTTAATCATACGTTTTAACAATCGAAAACAAAAAAAAAAGGAACACTATATCTGTCCAATAACGTAGAGGCCCATGAGATTTATCGCCCCCGAAACCCCCTGCATACTAAATTTCATGAAAATCGTTGGAGCCATTGCCGAGATTCAGATGATATATATATACAAGAATTGCTCGCTTAAAGATATTAGATTATTGGCTGATAAACGAATTTGTCAATGTTTAATACATTCCCTATTTTAAATTCTTGTCATGAGACTATTGGTTAAGACTTCGAAACAAGAAATTAACACTAATTAAAATAAATAGATATCATTTTTATCAGACGACAATTAGACGATAGATGACCGTTTCCGTTGCGATGATGTAAGTTCTATTAACGTCGAAAGTCGTATCGTATATTTCCGCTTGAATCCAATGTTTGTATTTGTACAAATATTGGTATTTGGTGTGCGTGTTTATACTTGTGGGTTTTCCCTCTATTCCTCGGAGACCACTTAAAGCCGTCAGTCTTGATTATCGTAGGAATCTGATGACAATCTTTATTTTTGGTATGCAAATTATCCGTAAAACCCATTGGAGCAGTGTGGCCAATTAAGGCCCAACCCTCCTGCTTTATTCGACAGTTACAGGCTGTTCCAGTTCCGTTCAGTTGAGTTAACACTAGAACTGACGAGCTTCCAACATTTATCTACGTTTTAATGCTAATTTTTAGTTGAATCTCACAATCACATGGACAAGTTTTAATGGAATCATAATAATAGCAACCATGCTTTGCGATTTAATCAGAACTTAATTTCGATACTTTTCAGATTGTTACACATTATTTTATGGTAACTACTTCTGACTTATTAGTTGTACCGTAAATTTTAATAGCTTATAAATTTCCCAATAAATAAATTAGGACTATTGTAAACGATTTAGATTGGATTGTTTGATCCTGACCTAATAGAGCCGACCATTTTTTTTGGTGTAATACATTTATTCTTGAGGATTGCATAAGGATTAAGTTAACATAGAATAGAATAGAAAAACACTTTATTGCACACACATAAAAGTATACAGAAAACAAAAAAATAATAACCATGATACAAAAATTGTGGAAGTGGCCTTATGTCTTAAAGTAATCTGTTGCAGACAACCTTTATGGACGAATATTAAGTTTACGACTTTTAGACTTGTAATTAATAAATACATAAATATTATACATACATCTACTCAAACATACATACATACACATACATACTGAAATGTTCAAAAAGTAGTGTTTGCCTTATGTCACTGGATAAAGCATTCCTTTTTTAACGGTAAAGGTCCATATGAGGTTGGAGAAAAAGTTTCTTCGTGTTTTACATAAAAACCTAAGATATATTTTTTTTAAAGTTTAATTAAATTGAATTATAATATATATGGATGACCGTTCTGATGTAGCGGTGTGAGTAGTCACCTCAACGCTGGCGATCGCGGGTTCGATTCCCGCTCGGAGCAGATATTTGTATTTGTATAAATATTTGTTTCCAGTCTGGGTATATGTCCTTATGAGTCTCCCCACCGTGCCTCGAAGAGTGCGTAAAGCCCGCGGTTCCGGTTCTCGTCATAGACATCTGATAACGATCGGTAGTCATGGTAGAAAAATTATCTGCGAATCCGCAGTGGAGCAGCGCAGTGGATTAAGCTCCAACCCTTATATGGAGGAGAAACCTTTGCAATGGGACGTTTACAGACTAATTCAGTTCAGTTCGTTTTTTGCTTGAGTCTCATTAGTTGTTGGCAGTAGAAATCCGAATCGATGGTGTTGCGGGCGGCTAAATCTCAAAATAAACGATGCCCTTCCAATCCCACTATGCACACAGCATCACCTTATTGCGTGTTAATTCGGGTTTCGCTACAGTCTGTGGAGCTAGACTCATCATCATAGGTGATCCACTTTTCATCACCAGTGATCAAATTTAATTTTTTTTTTAATGTCATATTGATAATGATATTAAAATTCTTAATGTCATATTGATATTGATATTAAAACCAGCCAGATACAAACAGTAAACCAAAGAGATTATTTTTTCAATTTTATACAGAAAATACGAAAATATTTTTTCCCCAACCAAATATACGATCGATATATTTGGTATTACAACAAAATTAAAAGAGTCAAAAAATTAAATATAAGGTTGAATTAACAAAAAATGCGAAAAAAATGTTGACGAAAACGATAAGGATACAAAAAAATAAAAAAATAAATAAATAACGTTGCAAGCACTCTTTAGCTAAATTTTATACGTATGTATATATTAAAAGGATACCTTCAAAATCCTTTTCGGTGTAATCGTGGTGAGTGTGCTTCCTCGCTGCTGGATCTGGAGGAGCCTCCTCCTCGTCAGCCCTCGTATCCATCTTTCACGACCTGTTGATAAAAGAAAGACATTTTATTTCTTTATTACTAGATGACTATATTACATTACTAGATGATTATTATTATGTATTTATTTCTTTTAATTTAATACTTTATTAGATCAAGACACCTTATGTAATTATATACATACACATACACATACACATACATACACACACACACACACACACATATATATATATATATATATCCGTCCCTAAAACTTTGGGCCGATTTTACCATTTGTATTTGAAACCAAGTTGAATAAAACTACGTTCTGCTTAATCGAGTTTACAGTTCGATTCTAATCTTGGACAATCGTATGAATAAAAAAAATTTATTAAATAAAGTTAAAAATAAATAAATGTATTTAATATTTCTTGTTGAAAAAAATCATAACAATGTATTAATAAAATAAAAGGAATAAATGAATTAATATTTTATAATTAATATACAATAGATCGTATGAATAAAAAATGTATCTTTCGATAATCGTATGAATAGACACTCCCTAAAATGAAAAAGGGTTCCGACCTTCACCTTCTTTAGTTTATGTTGGTGAAATGCAATTTGGAGCTCTAAGCTCCGTTAAACGCGTAAAGCAAGTTAAGGTCGAACTAATCGCGTTTATTTTCAACGGTAAAATCGGCCCTTAAAAACAATATATTTGCATCGGGACAAAAGTTGACGCATAAGAATTATTCATCATTTGACCGGGAGGCAATGTGGCACTTTCGTCCTTAAAATTACAATCAAAAATCGAACTTTTGATCCAGATGTTATAAAATTAGTATATTGTGTCACAAGGGACGAAAGTACTACTTTCTATCCCGCATGTGAAATTGCCGCCCAAATCGAAGGAAGGGTGGCAACATGTAGCAAAGATGTTTTCGTCCCGTGTTACACATACTTTTTTTTTCCTACCTAGGCTGAAAGTTCGGGTTTTGTTCCTGTGAAGCGGGGGAAAAAGTGTCACCTTTTTCCTACCTGGGATGAAAGTTCGCTTTTTGTCCCTCTGAAGCGGGGACAGAAAGTGTCACTTTTGTCCCGCTTCTCAGGTAGTAAAATCGAACTTTCGGCGGAGTTAGGAAAAAAATATTTGTATAGGTCATACAGATGTTCGTGATGTGGTTGTTCATGTTTTTATTGTGTTTATGAACTCTTGACACAGGATTTCATTCTACTAGGGGCCGTTGATTGTGAGGCGCTTTTTATTACAATAGGCTTCGTAAAAGGTGTCACTAACGAAGGAACACCTATAATCATCAGGGTTTATAGGGAACACCTATAGTCCCCCGAGATCATGGACGCTGTAAAGGGTCCGAAACGTCGGGAAATAATTTAATTAATTAATAAAATCGTTAAACTGTAAAGTTTTTAACAAATAAACGCGATAAAATCCGATATAGACTTTCAATTAAATGAATTTCAATTAAAAGGGTTTTTTCATTTCTTAAAGTTTTCTAAATGTTTGCCTAATAACTTTAGCATAATATTTAAGGTTTGTATCAGCCCGTAAGCCACCCACTGCTGAAAGAAGGCCATATAGAAGAAGGGTTGGAGCCTAATCCACCACGCTGCTCCACTACGGGTTGGCGGATAATTTTCCTACCATAGGTATCGATCGTTATCAGGTGTTTATTAACAACCAGGACTGACGGCTTTGCGTGCTCTAAAAGAAAGACATTTTATTTCTTTATTACTAGATGACTATATTACATTACTAGATGATTATTATTATGTATTTATTTCTTTTAATTTAATACTTTATTAGATCAAGACACCTTATGTAATTATATACATACACATACACATACACATACACACACACACACACACACACATATATATATATATATATATATCCGTCCCTAAAACTTTGGGCCGATTTTACCATTTGTATTTGAAACCAAGTTGAATAAAACTACGTTCTGCTTAATCGAGTTTACAGTTCGATTCTAATCTTGGACAATCGTATGAATAAAAAAAATTTATTAAATAAAGTTAAAAATAAATAAATGTATTTAATATTTCTTGTTGAAAAAAATCATAACAATGTATTAATAAAATAAAAGGAATAAATGAATTAATATTTTATAATTAATATACAATAGATCGTATGAATAAAAAATGTATCTTTCGATAATCGTATGAATAGACACTCCCTAAAATGAAAAAGGGTTCCGACCTTCACCTTCTTTAGTTTATGTTGGTGAAATGCAATTTGGAGCTCTAAGCTCCGTTAAACGCGTAAAGCAAGTTAAGGTCGAACTAATCGCGTTTATTTTCAACGGTAAAATCGGCCCTTAAAAACAATATATTTGCATCGGGACAAAAGTTGACGCATAAGAATTATTCATCATTTGACCGGGAGGCAATGTGGCACTTTCGTCCTTAAAATTACAATCAAAAATCGAACTTTTGATCCAGATGTTATAAAATTAGTATATTGTGTCACAAGGGACGAAAGTACTACTTTCTATCCCGCATGTGAAATTGCCGCCCAAATCGAAGGAAGGGTGGCAACATGTAGCAAATGATGTTTTCGTCCCGTGTTACACATACTTTTTTTTTCCTACCTAGGCTGAAAGTTCGGGTTTTGTTCCTGTGAAGCGGGGGAAAAAGTGTCACCTTTTTCCTACCTGGGACGAAAGTTCGCTTTTTGTCCCTCTGAAGCGGGGACAGAAAGTGTCACTTTTGTCCCGCTTCTCAGGTAGTAAAATCGAACTTTCGGCGGAGTTAGGAAAAAAATATTTGTATAGGTCATACAGATGTTCGTGATGTGGTTGTTCATGTTTTTATTGTGTTTATGAACTCTTGACACAGGATTTCATTCTACTAGGGGCCGTTGATTGTGAGGCGCTTTTTATTACAATAGGCTTCGTAAAAGGTGTCACTAACGAAGGAACACCTATAATCATCAGGGTTTTTTCATTTCTTAAAGTTTTCTAAATGTTTGCCTAATAACTTTAGCATAATATTTAAGGTTTGTATCAGCCCGTAAGCCACCCACTGCTGAAAGAAGGCCATATAGAAGAAGGGTTGGAGCCTAATCCACCACGCTGCTCCACTACGGGTTGGCGGATAATTTTCCTACCATAGGTATCGATCGTTATCAGGTGTTTATTAACAACCAGGACTGACGGCTTTGCGTGCTCTCCGAGGCACGGTGGGAAGGCCCACAAGGACATACACCCAGACCGAAAATAAATATTTGTACAAATACAAATATCTGTCCCGAGCGGTGATCTAACCCGCAACCGCCGCGCGGCTTTGAGGCAACTACTTGCACCACTACACCAGAACGGTCGTCGTATTTAAGGCTTACTTATAGTATAATATTATTCATTAATTTATTTTAAGGTTTAAAAATTTTCTTAATTGACAAAAAAGCTTACATTTTTAAGCAAGTAATGGAAGCATAATTATTTGAAATCTCTCTGGAATAAGATTAGAATATAGATTGAGGAACAAAATACATAATGAACAAAGGATTATTTCAAACGTAACCTTTCCACAGCCTATATGTTTTTGTTTTCATTTTATTTTATTAGGTACTTGTATTGTATGAGATATACAATAAACGTTGAATCTTATTATTATAAGCATTGTGGTATAGTAGGCCTTGAAACATAATGAAATGAGAACTGTCACTTTGGACGTGGAGTGCTATTTGTATAAGTTATTTTCGTGAAATGTAAATAGGTACGCAATAAATACAGTTCTGCTTTTTTTTAGTTTAAATATGTCCGAATTGATATAATTAGCACATTAAAAAAAATCGTTATTTTTTTCAAATTTGTTAATTATCGTTAAATTAAATAACGAAGTATCACTGTTTGGATATATATAATATATATACGTATATCTACTGAACACTTACCAATGACAACCGTCTAAACGTGAATAAAGAAAAAAAAAATGTTTTGAAATATCCCTTCCCTACTTTTCGTAGCGTGATGCTTTATACCATAATATCTGTATACGCGGCGTCACCATCAGTTTTGCTTTAGTAGTAACTAACAATCCAGAAAGCGCCCTCGGCACCATCTGTTATGATGGTTTTGTACCTCAAATTGTTGTACCTTGCGTGAACGAAATCTCAATCCAACATTTTGGCGTTTTTTTAGTCTCTTTCTTTCTAATAAAATGTAAACATATTGTACTATAAATAATAATAAAGCGGTTAATTTGTTTCTTGGTTATAATGGTTGTAACGGTTGGCGTGACCGCAGAATCTATATGGATAATGAAAAGAACCTAGAATAGTAAATTATTTTATTGAAATGATTGTAGATTACAAAACACCATTTTACGAGTCATAGCAACGGAGTAGACTGCATACGTCAGCCAACACATGGTATAAATTTAATGTTTGTCATCACAGGATTCTGTACGGGATTACACCAGTAAGTAAGTAAGTAATATAGATGCATACCTGTATCGTTCCCAGCGAATAAAGGCATTGGTAGTAAGTTTGATATTGCTATTAGAGAAGTGTATTTTCATTATGTATTTTCGTTATGTGTACTTGTTGTTTATCTCAGTCAGTAAAACATAATGTATATAGATATTCCAATGTTATGTTTCAATGAAGAAATAGTGCTAATATGTCGTGAATAAACGCGGCAACGCGATATTACACTAATCGACGTGGAAATCAAGTAATGATTGTACATGTAATAAGGCCTATGGTGCATGCAAGAAATATGACTGAATTGTCTTACTACTATTATAAATGCGAAATTAATTATTTGTTGGATGGATGTATGAATTTCGATGTAATATGATTTGATATCCTTTTTGACGGCCGGCTGGTCGAGTGGTCAGGCAACTGGACACTTTACGCAGCGGTCGCGGGTTCGAATCCCGCCAGGTGCAGATAATCTGTATGACGAATATAGATGTCTGCACCGGGTCATGGATGTGTATTTATGTATATATGTATTTATATCTTAAATTTATTTCCGTTCCTAGTACCTGTAGCACAAGTTCTTACGAACTTAGCACGGGGCTAGGTTAACGTGGTGTGGTGTGATTGTTGGTTAATATTTGGTTAATTGGTTAATTATTATTTTTTATTTACAAAATTTATTCAACATTTTTAGACACTCGCAATTTCCAAACATGCTTTATTTAAAACCAATCAACGTGTTCTCGTTGTGACCACGGACTATGTAACTGGTTAAAAATTTCGACAAAATCGTCAAAAAAACTATATCGTGGTTTGTACCTGTTTTTATTTTGTAAAATAAAGTACGGGTATATAAAACATTCGTGTAAGATTTGGATTTGGGTTTGTAACATTATAATTAAAGTGAGTATTTTTTGCATATGTCTGCGAAATGAAAAACTTCTCTTTTAGAAGTTTAAAAAATTAAAAAGTATATTATGGGGAGAAGTAAGCTATTTTTATACAAAAACCATAAATCTATCGATCGTATTATTTTTAAATCTATTATATTAGTTATATTGTTTTCGTGTATTTATTTATCGCTCTACATTTTTATTAATTTAAAAGTGAACAATATAGCGCTCTCGATAAAAAATAGTTTCCGCGACGTTTGACCCTGTACATGTACCTAAAAGTTTACGAACCACGCTTCTGTGAAATGCCTCCAGCATTATTCCCCAATTAATGATAGAATTGTATTAAAACTTTTAAGACCTCTCCAGTTCTGCTTTGATTCCGTAATCATCTATCTGAGAATCATCTTACTAATACGAACACAATAGTTAATTAAAGGTAAATAATACCTCTATATAACATGACCTTAGTGTAATTCTGAAACCGGTTTAATCACCTTACAAATTGCTAGATTTAATTACAACACATATATTTATTTATTTATTTATTTATTTATTTATTTATTTATTTATTAGGTAATCCAACAGTTTCGATACAAACTTTTTACTTAAAATATAATATAACAATTACTAAAAACCAAAATAGGATTACACTATTTGTTCTTAAATATATTATTTTACAAACTAGAAGACATACCTTATGGGAATTTGCAAAAAAATAATAATAATAATAAGATGAGAATCTAATTGAGTGAATAGTTGTGTGTGTGTGTGTGTGTATGTGTGTGTGTTTGTGTGTGTGTCTGTTTAATTAACTGCATCTTTACTTTTGACTTTTTTCTTAAAAGTTTTTTTTGGCATGTTGAACAAATCTATTTCTGAATAAAACTCATTATATGTGTTGACTATACGGCTAAGGATAGAATTACGTGCATAATTTGTATGTACTTTAGGTGTATAAAATAGTTCTGTGTGGCGGGTACGACGATTGGGCACTCTGAAATATAAAGCACTGACCAAGTCGTTACAATCAATATGTCCAGCCAGTATATCATATAACATATACATATCACATTGTCGACGTCTGATTTCTAAGGTTTCCATTTTATAATGTTTACAGGTTTCTGTATAATTTTTATATTCTCTAAAATCCACAAAGCACAGAAATCTTAAAAAATGTTTTTGTATCGCTTCTAGTTTATTCTTATACTTTGAATAATTTGGTGACCATATGCTACAGCAGTACTCTAAAACACTTCGAACGTATGAAAAATATAACATTTTTATGGATTCAACGTCAGTAAATGTTTTGCAGACACGCTTAATATAGCCTAGTTGTTTATATGCTTTGTCAGTTATAAATTCTATATGTTCTGTCATCAGTAACTTATGATCCAACTGAATTCCAAGATCTCTCACAGAGTTTACCTTTTGAATGGGATTATTATCAATGTAGTAGACAAATTCAATATTTTTTACTTTCCTTGAGAATGTTATACTTACTGTTTTTTTAATGTTGACGATTATTTTATTTTCTTTATAGAAATTGGAAAGATTATTTAAGTCATGCTGCAATTCCACACAATCCGAAATTTTATTTATAGCATTATAGATTTTCTTATCGTCTGCAAATAGTAAGAAACGAGAGTATTTGAAACATCTATATATATCGTATAAATAGGCGTTGTATAATAATGGCCCCAGAAGAGAACCCTGCGGGACACCCGACGTTGCTTGTACAAAATCACTACGAGCACTGCCTATGACAACAGCTTGCTGTCTTTTTGATATATACGAGCAAAACCATCTATGTAAATCACCCTTGATTCCGAGAGCTTGAAGCTTTTGTAATAGAATTACGTGATCTATCCGGTCGAACGCCTTCTGAAAATCCGTGTATATCACATCTACTTGTTGTTGTTTATCCATAGCCATATGAACAAAATTAGTAAAAACAGATAGATTTGTTTGTGTTGATCGCTTAAGCATGAAGCCATGTTGCTCTAATGGAATTGATTTATGGATAGCTGGCGCAATTGCATTATAAATTAATCGTTCAAAAATCTTGCTTATAGTATTCAATATTGAAATAGGCCTATAATGTTCTATTTTGTGTCTTGATTCTGCTTTATGGATTGGTATTATTAGTGCATCTTTCCATTGGGTTGGAAAAGCTCCAAATTCATTGACAGATTTGTCAAATATGATTGATAGTGGGTCAGCTAGGTTATTTGCACATTTCACATAGAATATAGCTGGTATTCTGTCAGTTCCTGCTCCTTTATTTATATCTAGAGCTTTAAGTATTTTGAGAACTAATTCTTTATTAATATTAAGATTACAAATAGTATCGTCTGCATAAGATATTGGGACATGAGTTTTATCTTTATTATGATTCTGTTTTTCAAAAACGCTTTCAAAAAATTCACTAAATCCCTCACATATTTCTTTAGGACTATTAAACCGACGGTCACCCAAGGAAAGGGAACTTGGATAACCACTATTATTTGATCTATTTAGATTAATCCTCATAGATATATTAATAAATTATTAATTATTGTGTGTGGATCCTGTTGTTTTCGAAACGTTAATAAAGAAAAATAATAACTTATTTAAATAAAGCATTTGGTACAACACCTCACCAGTGTAAACCAACCAGAATGGTTACGGGCAGCAGCATCACCATACCCTGCCGCAACACACTGCGCTCAAAAATCCACCTAAGCTGCTAAGCGTGGCGAGTATTGGACTATTGGTACAGATATGATGGAGGAGGCCAACGTTCAGCAGTGCACATCCAACGGCTGATGTGAAGGTGGTGGTAGATAAGGCGTTCGTACAATTATTACCAAAACAAACAGAAAAAGAAATGCTTATACATACAATCATTCATTTTTTTCAATCATTTGTTAGATTTTATTAAATTTTCGTAATATAAGATCATTATGAAAATTTGTACTCAATAATTGTATAGACAATCCAGAAACACAAAAGCTGTAAAAATAGGCAATTTATTTCTAGAAACATTATAATAGAGAACCGTCTTTATAAAATATAAAAAAAACATTACAGTTCAGTGTTTCATAATGAGATTAATTTTATCAAGATTTGAATCAGATTTAGCGTAGGTTTGTTATATTTTGTTAGATGAAAATTTGAGGTTAGATGACACAAAATTGTCTTATTCACTTGAAAAGTCTTTTAGAATCTTAATTAGGGGCTCTAGTCTTTTATAAAATTACTAGCTTTTACCCGCGGCTTCGCCCGCGTGGAATTCGGTTATGAATTCGGTTAAATCGCGCTTCTTAGTTTTCCCGTATATATAGAGTTTAGAGTTTTTAAACCAAAACTGCGTGGTAAACTATATTATATGTTTTACGTTGGGGAGCAAAAACATGCAAATTTTAGGCACTGGATACCCGGGAACACGATACATAGAGCTGGCCATGCGAAAAACAATGCTTTTCTAAGTGTACTCCAGCAACCCTTAGAGTTTGACCTTGTGCTTTATTATTGGTCATAGCAAATGAAACCCTTATAGGAAATTGAAGTCTTTTAAACTGAAATGGGAGGTCTGTTGGAATAATCGGAATCCGAGGAATGAGTACACTTTCACCCTTTGCAGCGCCAGTTAAAATAGTGGCGGTAATATTATTCCGCCCAAGGTGAGTGACACGCAGCCTGGTACCATTGCACAGTCTAGGGGCATCGAGATTACGCATGAGCATCACCGGAACCCCTACTTTTAATTTTAATTTATGTGATGGCACCCCAGATAATTCCAAAGAATTTAAGAACTCTACAGGATATGAGGTACTATTTTCTGAGTCTATCACCGTGTCTACAGATAAATATTCAGTAGTTTCTACCATAACTTCATCCAAAATATTTTCATTTATTTTAGTGACAGTTTCGTTTTTTGGTGCTAATATTGCGCGTTCGCAGAGCCATTGGTCATCATGTATATTATTGTGTAAGTCAGTATAAACTTTGGCTACCAACTCTGATTCGCTGCCCACAACATTACAAAAATCTTCCGTTAAATTTATCATTCCCTATGCATCTACTGTCATTCTCCCATCACCGATTTTTAACAATGTTTCCGCGTAATGACCTGAGTGAAAGTCGTTAAATAATCTTACTCGCATGTTTGTTGTCAATTGGAATTTTATGACATGGTCCCATAACTTAGACGATTTTAGGCAAGCTTTTATTTCATCTGCTGGAGTCCCCCTTTGTATCGCATACCTTAAGAACTAAATAGCGTAACTGCTAATACTTTATACTTATTTCAGTATATTTGTCATATTTGCACGTAATAACCTACTTTTTTGAAATTTCTTCACTTTTGTAAACCCTCTGGAACAGTATTATACCAGGATAAAGGGTAGGTAAATAATAACAGAAGTTTTTGCAAAGAAAATTACTAAGTACACAGGATTAGTAGATGTAAAAAACCAGTTTAGAAGATAAATCAAATTCCTCATTTTCGGGGATTAATTATCATATCATTTACCTTCTAAGTTTACATTGTGTATATTCGTATGCAAAACATAACTTTGTTTTAAACTACACACAGCGCCATCTATCGCCATCATCTCCGAACTAACAATATTTTTGTTTTCCCTCGGGAAAATCAAACTTTTTCGGGATAAAAAGTACCCTATTATTTAATCCGGACTTCTAACTTTACGTCTGCAAAATTTCAAAGCAATCGGTTCAGTAGTTACGGCGCGAAAGCGGAACAAACATACAAACTCACTTTCCCATTTATAATATTAGTAAGGATTCTTACGGCGAGTTGCACGAAACCGTCGCTAACTTTCCGTTAGTTAAGTTGCAATTAATCTTAAAATTAGTTGATCTCATGATTAATTTAAAGCTGTTTGAATTAATCATCCCTTAGATAGGTCTTTAATTAAACTAAATTTTTTTGTTAACTTAATCAGATGTAGGTTTCATGCAACAGATAATCACGATTCTTGTGATTAAATTAGTTTAATAAACACTTAAATTTAAAATTTGTTTCGTGCAACTCGGCGTTAGGGGCTTAATTAGCAATGTATAGGGTTTCGTACTTAAAGGATGCCATGTCTGTCTATCATTCGTCTATTAAAGCGCTTGTAAGGTATTTCTTTACCCTGTTTTATCATGGTTTAAATCATACCTTTCGAAGCGTTTTCTAAGTACAAGTTAGTGGTTTTTCCCGAGTTAGGTAGTTTCATTTGTCATAGAAAGTTAAACCAGGGAATTTATATCATAACTGGAACGCTCACTTAATAAAATTGTATATTCAAATATGCACCTTGAAATAATGGTCATAAGGTTGACATTTGTTTCCAACATGTGAAGTGAAAAAATCGTTCCAAGCATTTCGTTGACTACTGGTATTTTGTCTCTTTCTTACGAGTTGCCTTGAATCCATGGTAGAAAGGGATGCAATCCCTCTCTTAGGAATGTTTTTTTGTGTGCACGTGCGCATTTCAGTTTGTATATATATTCCTTAAGGTAAACTCTCCTTGAGTTACAATTGACATGGAACGCTGAATTCTATACCAGATATTCGAAAACAACTGACAGACATAATATTAAACTTAAAATAAATATTTTATAATGATTTTTTTTTAAAAGTACAATATTGTTTGTACAAGAATAAATTACAAAACAGTTTTATTTATTTTTGCATCTTCTATACTAGCATTATATAACCTATGAATAAATTCGTGGAATCTTTATATTACAAAAGGGAAAATTCCTAAGCGTACCAAATTATTATAACTATAGTTTTTATAGTTACATCAATTTCGTAATATGATAAAATGACGACTGATGATAAAATGATGAAATAAGGTGACAACGTACTTTACGTTGTCACCTTATTTCATAAATTGGTCCATTATTACCCTCGTTACCTAGTGTAACCTAAGGACCTGAAAAACACTTATAACAAAATTGATTTAGGATCGGTGGAAGTTTATAGATTTAATCCCACTTGAAACATTTTATAAAGCCAATATGTTTTTGTCTTGATAGCCCAGTAAATGAAACCAAACATCTTCAAGACTTCTTAACTGTAACCTTACGTACTCGGCCTTAAAAACTGCTTATAATTATAAATTTAGGTATTTGGTGGAATTGAAGACGATCTTTGTAAAAATTTAATATGAAGATGATAATTATAATGCTTTGGAGTTAATGAAAGAGAATACAGAGTAATATTTCTAATGGAAAAGTGAGTGTCTGACGCTTTTCGTTTACTAGACGTTATTCGGTTTAGATATAAATAATTGTGATTCACACTTATATTATAAATGTTAGAGTAATTTTGTATAGGTATGTGTCTGTTACGCTTTCACGATAAACCCCTATGAAAATACAACTATATGGATATAGTTTTCCGAGTTGGGGTCAAACATAAGCTATAAAATAAGGGAAAAACAGGATATTCATAGAAGAGAAATGCTGTGTCAGTCACACACATTCATGGACTATAATTAGTATTTATTTTATTTTATTTTTTTCCATCCATGGAATCCATTTACGGATGACATCTAGGACGCCCGGGTAGGCAGTCCTAGATCTATGTCCGACTCGGCACTTTGGGAGTGCAATACCGTACTAAGCCCCTGCGGGAGCTTTCAGCCGCTTTAATTGGCGGGTCCCGGATATGCAGGCAACAGGATCCCTTCAGCGACAGGCTGGCCTCAGCGAAAAGGCCAGACTTCTCCTCCATGGGGACTGTCCGGCTCACCTCTAAGCAGTCCCGACGACGCCGTGTCTAACAGGACGGACTATAATTAGTATGTTTTAACATAAATTATTTTAAATGTAAATTCCAACAGTAACGAAGTTATATAAAAGCTACCGCCCATATGTTATATACCGATCCAATACCATGCACCGTTCGACCTACGCTTTGTTTTATCCGCCCGTCACAAATGTTTATACAGGCAATACAGATGTTAGTCGTGGTCGAGTGTTTGTCAATCCCTTATGTCAGTGTGTTTTTCCATTCTACTGATCCAGGATATTGACAAGAGATTCTTTACACACATTGTATATATTTTATGATTATAAGTCACACACAGAAGCTTTTTTATAATAATTGTTACTTGTAACTATCTCTACATTATTATTATATGTATAAGACTAGCGGACCTGACAAACGTTGTCCTATACACACGTCATATAACCGAAAATTTCAAACTTTTTTGCATAAGTTGTAACTATCTGGACCGTTTTAATGATTTTTTTAAAAAGTTATTTCAATCATTATTAGGTAACTGGAACTACAATTTAATCACACACCAATGTACAGTACCACAATTAGACCCATCGATTGCGTGTGAGTATGTGTATACTATGAGCTAAGTTGAATATTGAAGCTATGTATTTTTGAATATTCGGCACCGCGATCGCAGCACTCTCTACCAGATCCAATGTAAAATATTCCAAGATAAACAACAACTAATATATAAATATTTAATTTAAAAAGCGAGGAAAGGCATAATAGATAGAGTAGGGTTATATTGGATTGGGATTTATTTTTACGCTAAGTACAAAAGTATGAAAAACGACCCTATCAACATAGATGGCACTGATGACGATTTCTAGAAAGCGATTATTTAATACTTTCAATGACGAAAATATATACTAAAGTAAAACTTATGTGTGGCCGACGCAGCAACACCTATAATATTTTAAGACTTTTGAGTAAACATATTACAAGTGTTAGAAGGTTAAAGATCTTTATTTTCTCATTTAGAACAATACAGTCATTTGCATGAGAAATAACAAAATTACCATGACAGATTTAGTTTTGAGTCCAGTTTGTAGGTGGCAGACCCAGTCAATAATAATTTAGCGAATCATTGTATCAACGTGTGAGAGAAGTTAAAGGGGAAAAAAAAAAGGATAAAAGAAACTTGTAGTCAAACTATGTCATTTTGTGTGATGTATAGTTTAAGTCTTCGTTTGAAAATGGTGATCGAGTCTGCGACCTTTACATGATCTGGTAAGTTATTGAATAGCTGTGCACCTTCAAATGTAATTGTTTTTTTGCCATAATTAGTTCTAGCTTTAGGTGTAACAAGTTTATTATGTCGTCTGAGCGAGTACCTTGGCATTTCATGGTGTCTTATAAAGTCGTTAGAAAGGTTTTATATTTTATTGAATAATTGGAAAAAATTAACTGACTTTTTAATTCTTTTTAGATTTAATTATATTGATTAATACGATTTTAATTCGTGTATATATATATATATACATATATTAAAATAATATTTTAAATTGTACTTTAAGAGTATAAAAGTATTATTTATAATTAATTACTTTTATAGGCAATCCATTTAAAGAATATTAGAAAAAATATTTTACTCCATTAAAATATAAACTTTACTTATTTTAGATTAATCTTTACTTTTATTAGGCAGTAAAATCCGATGTGCGGTATGTAATAGTTTACCTGGACTGCCACAATTATGATTATTATGATTTTTACTGATTAAGGTAATATTGTCCAGCGTATTGTTAAATGAATGAAACTGCCTGTAAATGACTCACTGCCAAACATAGCCTTCTTTTCCTTTTAGGAGAATAGTTGGAGCTTTCATCACCACGCTGCTTTACTTTAGTTTGGCGTATATTTTCTGTACTAAAAGCACGGATCATTGTTAGTAGTTTATAAAAAAACTAACGAGACCGACAGATTTACATGCAAGTATGGAGAACTTACTTGATAACACTTACTTATTTGAAAAAAAAAACATAAATTTAAATTTATTTATTTCTGGATTGGGTATATCCGTTTCGAGCCAGAATCGAATCTGCGACTCTCGGTATTAATGAAACCTACTTAATGTATAACGAAGTCACGAAAAAGTTTGATTTATTAAAAGAAATTTTCTTACCTAGCACGACGTCAAAACCACTTTGCAGTTCACACCAAGCTGAACTTATCCATAATTCACGCAATCTCACGAAGGAATATGATCACCTTAGAATAGTAGAAACCATTTGATATAGTTTAGAGCTTATGATAATACTGAAGGCTTTTAATAAATGTAGTAATATTTTTACTTTAATTATTGTATAATAAAACAACAAGAGAGTCCGTAGCTACACCATACAGTGGTAGATTGCAGATCACTTCTGTGAATTAACAGCATTCATCTTACCTTATTAACTCGTTTCCCTAGGAAATAATTATTCCCTTACTAAGGATTTCAGAAAACAATTCGAGATAACGTCTTTTTTTGAATAGATTTCAGAATCCGAATTGTTGATTTAAAAAATACTTTGTTAAATAAGTTCTGTGAAAATGTTTAACAATCTAGATTATTTTTTAAAAGAAGCTAGTTAAAACAGCGAGCAAAAACATTTTTGCATGGCAACACTTTTTTTAAATTATCTTTTTTTTACTTATTACTATTTATTTATATGCATTGATCTATTTTTGAATCAATGTTTATATGTGTTATTTTAGAAGCCATAGTAATACATTTATAGTAATAATCAATATATAACGTCTACTTTAAGTTAAAATTTTATTTAATTATTAGAAAGTAAATATTATTACTTTTGCTCTACTCTTATAGGAACTTTTAGTTTTTCAGTTATCATATTAGCATTTCTTTAGCGTACGCGTTTTTTTGACGCTGGACCACCGTCAATGCTGTGTGTTTGGGTCACGTAATAGTACTGTAATGTACTCTATCAGCTTGTAAACAACCCAGAGCTGAGCGAAGGCCTCTTCTCCATATAGAAAAAGCGTAGTAGTACTCAGTTTTAATGATAGAAAAGTTGACGATAGATACGCTGTACGCGCTATTCGAACGCCTCATACGCGCTATGTTGACGTTAGTTGAGCGACTGTTTAGCGGATATGCTCAATAAATGCAAAAATAATAATGGCTTTGCAAAGAAAGTTTAAAAAAAAGCTCAAATACATGTTTATTTAATTTTATTCAAAAGTCAAAGTAAAATTTCATTGTACTGATTTCAAGATTTGCATAAAAAAAATTATCTTCAATTTTATTCTTAATCAATGAGTACTTAGTTTAAAAAGAACCCAACTAGACTAATTTCATGTATCTGGTTCCATGCCGATATCTGTCGATGGTATCCTCCTCGAAGTTACTACTACTACTAGCCCGTAACAACTTCGAGAAGGAAACCGATAGGAGGATTCAGTTGGGCTGGGTGACATTTGATAGTCTTCGTCGAGTCTTTGATTCGAAGATTCCATAATGCTTACAAACAAAAGTTTTCGAGCAGTGCATCCAACGCAGCTATGCGTTGATACCTATATGGTGCCAAGACATGGATATTGACGACGGGATTAGTACACAAATTTAAAGTCACTCAACGTGCGTCACTCAACTCGAACGGGCTATGCTTAAAGTCAAGGATAAAATAAAAAATGAGATTATCCGCGAGATAACCAAAGTAACCGACATAGCCCGTAGAATCTGTAAGTTGAAGTGGCGGTGGGGAGGTCACATATGACACAGAACTGATGGTCGCTGGAGCAGACGTGTCTTGGAGTGAAGACCACGTATCGGCAAACGCAGTGTGGGGCGTCCTCCAGCCCGCTGGACCGACGATTTACGCAAGGTCTCCGGCGGAGGCGGGATGAGGATTGCAGATAACCGGGATATTTGGCGTGAACTTGGGCAGGCCTATGTCCAGCAGTGGACTGCGAAAGACTGAAGTGAGCGAGCGAGCGATAATAATTTAGTAAGGAAATGTTTTTTATAAGTACAGATGAAAGTATGTACAATTTATTTAAGTACCAACTAGATGACCAGAGAAACAGAGACCAGACAATAGATTATGGCAGTACATATTTCACACTTAAACACACTTTGAAATTTTCACATTCATTATTTTTATTGTAACCACAGAACAAAGTAAACTACACGTGTCGTATCTTGTATTATTTGACCATTTATTTGCCAGTCTTTTCTAGTTATTTCGACATTTTTTTGTGTGTGTGTGTGTAAAGTGGAAAAATTCTTTTCCTAGTTGTACTTTGTTTCAAAATACACCACATAGACACTTGTAGGTACACTCATCATCGAGTCCGGTTGTCCGTTCCTGTCATTTAGCTGATTGTGTAGTTTCTAGTTAATAGACACTCGTACAGAGCGTAGCGCTTAGCAGGGTTGCCAACCGTATAGCAATAAATAATATATCTTATTGTATTTTATTTTGGTTCTATATTTTCTAAGCTGCGGATTTAATAATATATGAAATGTGCAAAAAAAACATATAATTTATTTAGATTTATGTTAGAAGTATTTACTTACTAGTCGGACCGGTTTTTTTATTTTTTATTTAATTTATTTATTTATTTGTATACAATCGACAGCACAACAATATAAGGTACAGGTTTAAGTTACACATAAATCACATATAAATAACACTATAAAATATAATACAATAATGAGTTAACTTACAGTGTTACTGAGGTTATAATTTGGCAGCTTGCAAACGAAGGTAGGCATTGACTCCTAACTAGAACCCTGTATTTAGGATATCACTTCCATTCCCTGCGTGCTATGCATATTCTTATTATAACCAGTTTATGGTAAGCGACAGTAACTTGTCCAGTGCAATTAAAATATACAACTTATTATATTTTAAATAAGAAAATCTAAATCTACGAAACAAAATTCAAAGAAAAATGTAAGAAAGAAAAAAAAAGAATATATATATATATATATATATATATATATATATATATATATATATATATATATATATATATATATACCTACAATTAAAACCACAATATTATACTACATTGCCATCAAGTATCGAAAGTTTTTACTTCTACCTACTTTGTAAGAGCGTTTAACCGGCCAGCGAAGATAAAGAATACATTGAAATTTGAAAGAATTTGAATGAATTGAAAGAATACATTTAAATCGATGCAGACAAAATTGAATTGAATTTTGTTTGTCAAAGATTTATCTTTGCTGCGTTTTTGTTTCAGAATTTCGATACTTATGTTTAATTACATCTTTCATTGCTATCTTTTTCCGCTACTTAATCATAATTTGATGTTTTTTACCATATCATTAATTAATTAAAGTCATCCAGTGCTAGTAGAAATTTCACACGAAAGCTACCGTGTAACACTTTAAAATATTACCTAACTCTTAATTTTTTTTCAAAACGAGCTGCAAATGTTGTATAATAAGATTTTTCTATGGGAATACCTCTTAAATTATAAAGTTCCTCCCCATCCCAATTTTGTTATTTGAGATTATTGTTAAATGAATAATATAATAAAGCATGTCATAAAGTATAATGTAGCTGGTAAAACAAAATTATTGACAGCGCTAGGACTACTTAATAGGTGATGAGAAGAGGGATAATGAAGTATGAAAGTTTAATGAATATATATATATATATATATATATATATATATATATATATATATATATATATATATATATATATATATATATATATATATATATATATATATAATTCTAATTTTATTTATAACATATTTTTTATAATACCCATCGCACTTAAATTGTTAACGCATAACTGAGGCACGCTTCTATTTTTCCAATTGTGTTTCAATGGTCGATTACTGCCACGATCAGTGGTTTTACGGAACAAGAAACATGACATTAATTGCTTGAGTGTCCGTATAGTAGTTGACAAGAGTTTACAAACTAACCACAATAACTGTAAGCGCCCGTGTCAAGTAATGGTCGCCATGGCTATATTGCCCATGTCAACTTTTTTTCGACACATCACATTATATACATGTATACTACATTATCACCGGTGGGAATTTACGTCACAAAACGTGAGAGGCCTTGGGCAGTTTTGTTCAGTTGGTAAACTAAAAGGTCATTGCCCGGACACTCAAGCGGATACGATACGTACAATGTATAGTTTAAGTAATTGAGTTATTACGAAGCTGATGTATTCCGTTTTATGTGACACTAAGTGTGTCGAATTGAGGTCAAATATATTTGATATGTTGCTACAAAATGCTAATTGCACCAATTTGAATGCGGTCATAAATTTTACATTGAATTTCCGCTAAACTTTTATAATCGTATCATGCCACATTTTGTCGTTTAAAATTACTTTATACGACTATTTTTATTTTAGAGTTATTAGTTTTCGTTAATACCGTCTTATTAAAAAAAGGAGGAAATGTAAAGGTAAAATAATGACAAAAAAAAAATTGGAAGGAATACCAACGGTTTGTACTCTAAAGAGAGTGAAAACATACGTTTCGGAAGAAAGCTTCAGATATAAAGCTATATCCACCGAGCCGTAGATTGATGGCATGGCAAGTGAACTTCAAGTTGTTATAAGAGGAGAGGCTAAGACTTTGACATTTACACGACAGGAAATTTTACTCTAGATAGTGTTTTGCGTTAAATTTTCGTAGATCGATATACACAGTAAACGAATCTGCCATCAAAATTGATGTATTACAGTTAACCCGTCAGCTGCTACAGTTATTTACGACACACATTTTTGTGACAACTTTATTACGATTTCCTACAATTTATAAAGATTATTAAAATCGAAATAAAAAGTAATAAAAATTTATATTGGAATAAAATGTTTCACGTTTTTCTTCACTGTTTTTTGTCACGCTAAAAAATAAATGTAAATTATTATTTAGAAGATCAATGTGATACTTTCAATTAACAATGAAATTAAACATTATTAGAAATAGCATCTTTTGTATGGCAGAGGTAATTGGCTTAAAAATTCAACCCTTCTAGGAAGATAGCAAGGAGCAGCGTGGCGGATTAAGCTACAACATTTCTGCCAACTGGAGAAGAGATCATTGCTCAATAGCAGAACATTTACACACTGTTTCAATTCAAAAACTATCCTATTTCCTAGGGCCTAAATTATAAATAAAAACTATCTGTTCAAAATAAGAATCAAAATCAAACAATTCTTTATTCAAGAATGCTTCAGAAGCATTTGAATCGTAATGTTACAAATTATATAATATCTTTGAAAGAAAGTCTGAAGAAGAAAGAAATTTTGAAGTCAATTAATTATAATCAATTTAAAGCTTACACCCATTCCGAATTTAGGCTTTGTTGAGAAGAATTGTCAAGTAACTCAACAGTTACTCTTTTAAAAATTTCTATAGGTTACTCAATAATTATAAACTTACAATTAGTAATATATCCTGCTTGAAAGCCAACACTGCTACACCCACACATTTGTCAAGAGATCCATTCTAGAGAGTTTAAACATTATTCTAATTTTTTTTCTTTTGTATACTGAACTAGTTATTTCTTATTTTATAATCTATACCTAACTTTTCTCAACGAACGGTACATTAAAAAAAAAAACAGTTCCATGATTTTGGCGCTTAAAAAATTAAGAAATATTTTTCTCAGTACTAGTATACATATTAGTAGAAATAGGATACATATTAGTAGAAATAAATACGATTTCATCATATTGTGTGACTTACACATCCAAAAACGTTCTGTCATTTTTACCACGCACACGAGTATACATTTTTTTTCAGTTTCGTTGTTTTTCTGCTCTTTCATGCAGTAAATATTAAATAAAATGTACGAAACACGGTGTTAACTCGGACAGACAGCGTATCCGTTTTTTGTTTTTTTTTTCTTTTATTTAAAATTTTTGACAAATAAAAAGATAAGCTTGAGAATCACAAATCAACCCGCATGATATAACCCGTCTGTTACATTTAGGGAAGGATGGGGTGGAAACAGGTGTTTATTTATTTTTATGGAATAGTATTTGTCCTATATTTTAGGTCCATATGTTGTGTGTTTCTTTTGGTCATCCTATAGAATCTTGAACATCCCCGATCCGAAATCCGAAATCACTTAGTCAGCTTCGATGTTATAAAAAGAAGACACAGTCTAAAATAAAATCTACCTCCTGTTTCTACCTCCAGTAGAAATGTAGAGATGTAATTATAATATCCTAAAGTTATATTTAAAAAAAAAACTTATTAGATGTAACAAAATCTCTTTAATTAAGCCTATTACCTTACTGTGGAAGGCTTTGTTTGAAAATCACGCTGCGACCTAAAAGATAATCCTAAACGCCAAGCAAACTGAAAATAAAATCGAAACTGACGAGTGAATGCCAGTGAAGCGTCGTATATATATTAAAATTGTATTGAGACAGAATCTGTGTGATTCTTTTTTAATATCGATAATTATTAAGTGTTGTAGATACTTGTGCTACTATAGCTATTTTTTTCATCACAGTAGCATATTACCACATACGATATCATTTTTATAATTTTTTATGACAATACCAATATCAAATGATTGAATCTCAAGTACTGAATCGGTTGTGGTGAAAATAGATATAGTTTGAGTTTTAATGCATTTTCATAATTTAGGTTACCTATAAAGAAATAGCGATGTGTTATATTAATGGCTAGTATGTAGTGCGGAGTTGAATATAAATTTGTATTATATTTATGTTCATATGACTATTTTAAATGCAAGCAACGAATGAAAACCTATTGAAATATTCGTTATAGTTTGAACACAATTAAGCTGAGCTATAAATTAGCTTTTCAATACAAAAAACAAACTTTCGAAGCGGTAATTATGTAATTACGTAGTTACTAATTCGTGATTATTTCACAAAACGATGGTAAATTACCACTTAATGTTTTTTACTCAAATATATAAAATATGATTTCTTTAGTATAAAATAATTATTAACTAGATGTTGTTTCATCGCTGTTAAAATTTCAATTTAATTGAATATTACATTAAAAACATTTTTTTTAAATTAAAAACGTGATTTTTACAGCAATTTTTTAACGATAAATCGTCCGGCACGCATTAAACAAAACATTTCCTACTGAATTTGTAACGTTTTTTCATTACGCGTCACAATGTCAGGGAATCACATCAACATCAGCTCTCTATGTGTGTCGTAATTACTTATAAATTATTATTATATACTTTATTGCACATAAAAATATATACAGAAACATAACAATACTAAGGTTTATGGCAAAGGTGGACTTATCTCTGAAAGAGATTTCTTCCAGTCAACCCATGGTCATGAGTAAGTCTTTCATTTAGCGAGCAAACAGTGCAAGAAATGTATATGTACAAAAATAGTAATAAATATATGTATAAAAAATCGGATAAGAATACTAAATTAAATATATACACATACACAAACATACACACACATATATAATTATATACATATATATTTATACTTAAAATGTAACATATTACATACTAACAAATACATATATAAATACATACCAAAATACAAGTACATACACATATACATATAGATACTACTATAAAATATAAACAAATACATACATATTCCACACAGATGATTAAACATTAGCTAGGGACAGCAAGTGTTTTTTTTATTTTATGTTTAAAAGAAACAAGGGAGGGACTCGTTTGGATATCTTTTGGGAGATTGTTCCAAAGTATGGAGGCGCGTACCGAAAATGAATTCAGCCTGAATTTTGTATTGCATTTCGGCACGTCTAGCATAGGTGTTATGCCAGGGCGCCTAGACCGATTGGGAGAGGGCAGGAGGTTAAATCGGGATCGAAGATACGACGGAGCATTTGGATCACGTAGGATATTAAAGAGAGTGGACAGGATATGCATATCACGCCGAAAACGAATAGGGAGCCATTTTAACTGAGCACGAAAGTGAGAGATGCGATCAAATTTTCGCAGGCCAAAAATGAATCTTATGGCGAGATTTTGGAGTCGCTCTAATTTTCTAAGTAGCTCCTCAGTCACATCCAGATAGCATACATCAGCATAATCAAGGATAGGCAGCAGAAGGGTTTGCGCAAGCATAATTTTGGTTTTAGATGGGAGAAAAAATTGGAGACGCTTGAGAGAGTGGAATGTGTAGTGTAATCTTTTGCTGACTTCGTTGACATGAGCTGCCCAGGAAAAATTGCAGTCCATGATAAGCCCTAAATTCCTAACTTTATCAAAGTATGGGATTACGACCCCAGAATACGAGATTTTAGGCACCGATTTCCAGTCAAGTCTGTTTCTCAATCGACTACTTCCAATAATAATAGCCTGTGATTTAGTTGGATTGACCAACAGCCCAAACGATTCAGCCCAGACATGAACTGCAGCAAGGTCGCTATTTAAATTTTCCACAGCCTCATGCAACTCAGTCAGCCTGAAGTGTCGGTATATTTGTAAGTCATCTGCATACAAATGGAAGGGAGAAGTGATAACACGAGAAACGTTATTAATGAAAACAGAAAAAAGCAAAGGAGATAAGACGCCACCTTGTGGAACACCAGCAGTAAGTTCCATCCAATCTGACATGTGATCGTCAAAAGACACGCACTGCTGGCGTCCAGAAAGATAGGAATGAAACCAGTCAATAACTGCGGGTGAAATGTTAACCGCGCGCAAGGTACCAAGAAGAATGTCGTAATCAACTGAGTTAAAAGCGCTGCTAAAATCTAGCAGGATCATGGCAGTGAGCTTGGTTTGATCCATTGCATACCGCACATCCTCCGCCACGTTCAGCAACGCTCCAACAGTACTGTGTGATGGACGGAAACCAGATTGATAGGGACATATTAAGTTGTTAGAGGAGAGATGAGTATAAATTTGACTATGTACAACGGATTCTAGAACTTTGGAGAGTAAGGGAAGAATGGATATAGGCCGAAATTGAGAAGGAAGAGTAGGATTAGAGATTTTGGGTAAAGGAATGACAAAAGCTTTCTTCCATAGTGAGGGAAAGAGATTGCACGTGAGTGAAAAATTTATTATATGTGTGATTATAGGTGCAATGTCCTCCAACACCGGAAGAATCATGTCGAGACTGAGGTTATCGCTACCAATTGCTTTAGTTGATATAGAATGGACATGCTTCTTGATAACTTCTTGCGTGACTGTTTCAAATGAAAAACTGGGTAGGTCTGGTGAGATAAGCGTAGATAAAAATGAAAGCGTTGCAGCCTTTGTATTAGAATCCACAGTTAAAGGTGGAGTAATAAAATGTGAGTTGAGAGCATTAAGATTAACTGTGCTTTGACAGTTTACCATGGATTTGCCCACCCCTAATGACCTTAGGAATCTCCAAGCCTGGGATTGGCAGAGACCCTGAATTGATGTGTGGATATAACGGCGCTTAGCGTCCCTACACATTCTGTTGCAGATGTTACGTAGCTTTTTATATGAGTTCAAGTTTTCTTCGGTTGGGTTTTGTTTGTTTTTTGTTTTAGCTCTATCGCGCCTTGCCATCGTTCGCTTGATTACAGGTGTAAGCCAGGGAGCAGGAGCGTGTTTCATTCGCACAGGTTTTACTGGCGCATGTATATCATAAATTTTAATCAGTTCAGTAGTAAATGAGACGACCATATCATCGATGTTGTCTGCCGCGAATACAATTGTTTCTCAAGCGTTCCACATCCATATGCTTAAAGTCACGCTTAAAATGAACTTTACCTCGAACCCTAGGTGGACGTACTTTGTATGCAAGAAAAATAAGGTCATGATGTGAAAATGGAGCTGTCATTTGTCCATGAGAAATCGCAAGGTTAGGATTAGAGACAAAGATAAGGTCAATAAGTGAAGGTCTGCAGTTGGGGAAGTAATGCGTAGGTGTAGAGAAAGGAAGAGTTTGCAGGTTAAACGATGACAAGATGGAATTCAAAGTTTGGGCCCTTGTATCATGTTTAAGTAGACATGTGTTTAGGTCACCCATGCAAATCACGTGATCGAAAGTGGGAACAAGTCTCTCAAGAACGTCTTCAAGTTCGTTAAAATAATTTATTTTATCATTGGGGCAGTATAGAACACCAAGTAGTATTTTTTTGTGACGGACACTTAGTTCTAAGAATAGATATTCAAGAGAACCAGTTATTTGATGGCTAGAGTAGCAAACAACACTAGCGGGAATGTGACTGCGTAAGTATATGCCAACCCCCCCACCACCCCGATCAACGCGATCATTCCGATATAATTGAAAACCGGGCAGAGAACAGCAAGTGGATGGAATTATTTGGGTGTTATGAATTCATAATGAAAAATAAAAGAATTGTAGTTAAGCATAAAGTTTGCTAAGACATTTTACAAGGATACATTTGATATGCAACAGGTTAATTCTTCATTTATAGAATAAATCTAATACATGTGTTTGGTTTGATAAAATAATACCAGTAAAACTTTAAAGGTTAAAATTGGGTGTTCGGTATTTATTATTAATAGGAAGTGTCTTTTAATGTTAGTTGCATAGGCAAACTAGCAGACGTGCCACCTGATGGTAAGTGGTCGACGTCGAACATGAACATAAACAAGTTTACCTGGAACTAGCCCAGCCAACTCATTTATGTGTTGCCTATCCTGAGACATATGATGTTAAGTCTCGGTGCCAGTAACACAGCGAAGCTGTTTCACGGAAGAAACAAGCAAGGTGGTGGTACCCATGCAGTCGGGAGTGCGGCACAGCGCATCCCTCCCACCGGTATTACCGGTATTATTAATATCAAATTACTTTGGAGACCGTCAGTAAAATTTGAAGAGGAGAACAACTATTTAAAGAGGTAGGTACACTTAAAGAGGCAGAATTTAATAATATTTTTTTGAACTAAATGAAGCGTTTATAAAAAAAAAAAATTTCAATTTACATTCAAATTATTTCAAATGTATAAAACTTAGATTATTTTTAAATTATTTGCCTTCCAATTACAAAACACAAGGACGACGTTGTTGTCGCTCCAGTAAATCAGGGACGTGATACGATTGCCGTTAATAGGTCCATTGAAAAACGTCCTTATTTATAGATTTCAAATGTATTTAGTGACTTTAATGAACTTCGAATATATACACACTTAGTATGTGTAGATATTCAAAGTTCAATGCAATAAAAAAAAATATTAATTGATACCCTGGAGTCTTGTCCAAATATTTATTGTTAATTATAACGGAGATTGAACAATTGTATTAAAATTTTATAATTAATAGGGTCCTTACCCTATCGAAAACATTCCTTAGTCGCGGTATATTCGAAGCTTCCAGCGAATATTTTATTCACAAGCGATACACGTATTTTTAACAACCAATTGCATTTAATCGATTTGATGTCGAGGTTCAACATACAAATGTAATCAATGTTTAGTAATGGCAGTGTTTATTAACAATTATAACCTATGTTAAGGAGGGTTTTGTGGACGCCACTCTATTCTAGCGTCTTACTCGTAAAAGTGAGGTTTACCTGCATGTTGTACCCCCTGCTAACAAAAGAACGAGGATTTTACGACCTGCTATCAATATACGTTGACCGGCAATGGTATACGTTGACCGGCAATGGTATACGTTGAAGGTCATATAGGTACACACATCAACATCAGCACACCGAGAAGAAAAGTCATGTATGAGGATTTGTCAAAAGTCGTGCCTCTAACAACTATTATGAAGTTGTGAAGCGGTCACGGTAGCGGCATCGTTTCATTTGCAAACCCAGGTTCGGTTGGAAAAAACTAATTGTTTTCATAGCTTTGGTATTGCCTCGTATGAAGAAACATTTGTTTATTTGTCTATAATATAGTCTGAATCTTCAGAACTGATTTTAATATTTCTTTTAACATTAGAATTCTATAGCATACTTATAGAAAGAAACATAGGCAGGAGCTCAAATTTTTTTAATTTTTTTTTTAATACTATAAGGAAAAAATATTATAGTTGAGTAAACTGCACAACAGCTTTATTGCCTTTGATAGTTAAAATTTAATTATAATATAAATATTTAATTATTTATTATGTATATAATGTATACAATTTTATTCTTTATTTATTACTTAGAAATTAGATTCTAATTAAAGTTGCTACGATATATTTCATGATCATTTCTTTTTTTAGGAAATGTTTTGTAAAACTAAAATCATATTAAATTAAAAGACAAAATAAAATTTTTCAATTTCTAAAGTAGAGAAAGCCTTGTTATATACAAATAATGTGCACAACAGTGTTATCTAATTTTAGCAGACATTCTCAATTCCACCTTTCAGTACCAATACAATCGTCTAGAGAGTCTAGACGTCCAAAACTTAGTTAACATTTTATCGATGGCTGCTACGTACAGTAATTGAAATAAATATATTTAGGTATTTTGCCTATTTTGTGGCTCTGATAGTAAATATATCTTATTTAACTGGTTTTAATATCAATAAATACATTATATTAAGAAAAACAAAAACAAAAATTAGAAATACTTTCCCCCAATTTTTCAATTGTTCTTCTGTATGTCGAAATGAATTAATCTAACAAAGAAATTCGATACATTCTGAAGTTTTATTCCAAAAAAAAAGGAAAAAAGCGACTCAAGTCGAAAAAAAAGTGACGTTTAAGGACCTAATGCAGTGTCATTAAGAGCAGCACAAAGTTGGTTCAAGCATTTTCAGTCTGAGAATTTTGATGTCAAAGATGCAGCTCGCTCTGGTCGCCCTTATATGAATAAAGTTGATGTCATTTTTGAAAAAGTGGAGCAAGATCGGCATATTAGTAGTTTCAATATAGCCGAGGAACTGGGGATTGACGGAAAAATAGTTTTGAGTAGTTTTGACCCATTTGACAAAGTCTGACTGTACAAAATGGCGCAATATTTGGGTACGACACGGTCTCACTGAAAGAAACCTAATGAATGGTGTACTCATTTGCGATTATCTATTGAAACGTAATGAAACTGAACCATTTTTGAAAACATTGATCACTGGTGATGAAAATTAGATCACCTACGACAAGAACGTGCGAAAAAGATCACGGTAAAATTGTAGTCAAGCTCCATAGACTGTAGGGAAACCCGGATTAACATGCAATAAGGTGATGTTGTGAGTATGTTTGGAAGGGCATCGTTAATTTTGAGCTTTTACCATCAGGCAAAACCAGAAGTTCGGATCTTTACTGATGAACAACTAATGAAACTCAAGCAAGAAACGAGAAAAAACGGCTGGACAACAACAGAAAAGTAGTGGTCTTTCATCATTCTTTCATTACGCCAGACCACACATAAATCTATTTACACAGTTATGAAAACAATTGGAATGTAATTCATTGATTCATTTATAGCGTGTTTTTCTTCAGTTTCGTGAGTAAACAAAAATTGAGAATGGTGGAAGAAACTGTAACTAATATATCTATCGAGTACATTGATCTATACATTTTTATAGATCAATGATCGAGTAGCTTTTAATAGAAAAAATTATATTTTGCTACAATATTTAAAGTAGATTAAAAAGCCTTACCAAAAATATGAGAGTCTATCTGAGGGCAGATGTTACTGTCGGACAGTTCTCAGACCTGTTGCTTAAAATAGGAAATGGTGATTTCCCGGAACTGGATAATAATATAATTCTCCCTATAGAGTCCGGTACAATTATTTCAACGACAAATTTACCCAAAAATTAATAGTATTCACGATAAACCTTCAGAATAGTTATGCGAGCGTACCATCCTAGCACCAAAAAACGAACAAGCCCCAGCCATAAATGAAATACTGTTGAGATCATTCGAAGGAGTCGAATATCAATATAAATCTGTCGACTTAGTAATAAACACCGATGATGCTATTCATTATCCGGTCAAGTTCCTGAATATACTGAAGCCTTCCGGTCTCCCAACTCACATATTAAAATTAAGTGTTGGCGCGCCAAATATTTTGCTGCGCAATATAAATCCACCAAAATTATGCATTGGCACCAGATTGCAAGTGGAAACATTGCGATGTAATCGAGGCAACTATACTGAACGGTTGTTCTCGAGGAGAGTCTGTATTTATTCCTAGGCTTCTCCTAACACTATCAAATTACCCCTTCGAATTCAAGAAAGTGCAATTTCCCATCAAAATCTGCGTCGCAATGACCAAAAGCAAAGCTCTTAAGGTAGCGGGACTATACTTGAGGGAAAGCTGCTTCTCCCACGGCCAATTATATATGTGGTATGCTCCAGAGTAAACGCACAGAGTAGCCTGGTGATTCTAGCACGCAAAGGAAAAACAAAAAATATTGTTTACAAAGAAATACTGCGGTAGGTGTATTTCGATTTCGTTGTAAAAAGATAATACCCTCGTGTAACTTTTACCAGATCAGAGACCAAGCTTCGTGTTTATAAAATTTAACCAAATTTTATCTTTAAATCCCTACTCTATAATAAAGATTGTTATATTTTATAAGTATTCAAACATTTTAACATAATAATTTATATGTTATAACAAAATTAATAACGTAAAAAAAACGATTAAAAATCCTATCAGAACCTTTTTCGACTTCTACGCGGACAAAGTCGCGTGCAAAAGCTAGTCTAATAATAAAAAAATGGTTTTTGTATTTATCCAGTTGTAGTGTACTAGTTGTAGTGTTTAGTTGTTGCTCTTATCTTTACTCTAATAGAAACATTTAGTCCTCATTTGAGTTTTATAGGTATAAGTGGAACTCTTTTAAAACTCTGTAAAGATATTAATTTCAACGAAATGTCTAAAAAGCAATTATATTAAATTTATGAATCTTACGTTTAAAAAATGACAGAACAGAGCAGAATTTCCAAATAATCTTACAATTATTGAGTTTTCTCAAAGTTCTGAGAATACCCTACGGCCCTCAAATGTAATCTAACTTCAATAGTAAATTAAACTAGGATAATAAATTATTTTATAAATATAAAAGAGATAAAGTACGTCTCGAATTGTATACGATATTTTTACAAATATAGTAACTTTTATGAGAACAATATTAATAAAAAAAAAAAATCATTAATTTTTTTATTAAATTTACTCGAAATAAAATGTACAATCTTACGAATTTTTGGTACAACATTTTCTTTTATTTCAAATGAAATTAATGTTTACACTTTAATAAGTTTTATTATATTACTCTGAGTATCAAATTATAAAATAATTATTTTGATAAAATAATTATTTAGATTACAATATTAAAATTATACACTGTAACATAGTAAATCTCCAATGCGGTTTTATTGTTTTATCCAGTAAGTATACTTTTTAGGTAATTTTGTAAACCCATATACAAACATAGACAAGTTTAGCGAGTCATTATCTATATATTAATACGTGAAGCAAAAACTTTTTACCCCCTTTTTACGAAAATTACGCGGACGGAGAAGTATGAAATTAGGCACAGTTAAAGTTTAAATGGAGAAGAAGTACAGAATGCTAATATTTTTTATAATAATGCTCAAAAATACATTATTATTAATTTGAAAAAAACACTACACACACTGCGGCACACACGCATATGTATAATGTACATATATACCCAAATTTTGTTTATTGTCAAAGTCTGTTGTCCACACGGTTATAAATACAGGTCTTACAACGAATTTATATAGAACGCGGTTTTAAATACAGGACTTGCAACGAATTTTTCATCGAATTTTTTTAATCACAGATCAGGTTCAATGACTTCTGCATATGCTCACCATGTTATGCGTAATCATATTTTTATGATGTTGACAGTGCTGTTAATTACAGATTAAAGTCAAAGTCAAAGTCAAAGTCAAAATATTTTATTCAGCATAAAATTATTACAATTATTTACTGAACGTCATGAGTCTACCACCAGTTCGGAAAGAAGAAGCCTCTGACCTGAGAAGAACTGGCGAAAGAAACTCAGCGGGACTAATATTTTTTTTTTTTTTTTTTACTTAATGTTTTTTTTTTTTTTTCAGAGTATATTGAAATATATTGAATTGTATGAAGTATATTGAAATTAGGTCGAATTTCGACCACTAGGCGACCACTAGTAATTAATTAAATATGTCATCATTCATGAAACTCACACATATACAAATCGCACTCGTGTTATACCACGTACAGCTTATATCAATTAGTCGTTCGGCATAGTAATGTTCGAATAAACGTGCATGCATATGGAAATGTTAACACAAATGTTAATGTATTTGTTACGTGAGGTCGATAAATCTTGTCTACGAAATAATCAACTTGTTAAATGGATGGTTTTGTATTCTATATTGAAATTTTGCCTAATAAGTTCGTTTTCGATAGATAGGAAAATGTTTACAATATTGATACATTGATAAAATTATAATAATTATGACAACAATTTTGTTGTAGTGGTGCGTGTGCCATGCAAGCGGTCGCGGTTCTCGGGTCGTGGGCAGATATTTGTATTTGTACAAATATTTGTTCCTGGTATGGGTGTATGTCCTTGTGGGTCTCCACACCTTGCCTTGGGGAGCATGTAAAGCTGTTGGTCCTGTCCTGTAGGTAGTTTTATAATTTATTCTTAAACTACTGTCACCTCGAAGGAATTAGTGAAAATTAAAAATTAGAACTCTGATTGCTTAATTGTTACTGATTTAGATTACGAATGAAAGTTACCGTGAAGCTACCACCGGTTCGGAATGTAGATTCTGCCGAGAAGAACCGGCAAGAAACTCAGCAGTTACTCTTTTAAATAAGAAACTGTTAATACAATGTTAAATCATTATAAAAATATCACAAAATGGCTCACGTATAACGGATGTCCAAATGCGTCTGCTCCGAGCGCTGGCTGGCTGAGAAGTTCCAGTGCATCGCTAAGTGCATGCTTTTATAGTTCTATCCGGCATAGTGATTTTGTGGGTAAATGTGGGTACATCTAATATTTTACAAAAATCATTACATAAAAATAAATAAGAATAACAATAACATTTTAACACAAATTATTCAGCAATTCAAACAGCTGAATCATTACATAACAATAAATAGGAACTAAACTGATAGGTACTTACTTCAAAATTTTACAAAAAGAATAATGAAATTACTAATGTTCCGTAAATTAATTAAAATAATCACTAAAATAATTTAAATAATCATTTCCGGCCACGTGTTTTTCTTAAATATGCGGTTTCCCGCCGACATATATATATATATATATATATATATATATATATATATATATATATATATATATATATATATATATATATATTAATTTCCAACACGTTATTATTGTAACATGCCATGCAATTTCAGATAATAAATTTATTAGTGATTTATTGAAATAAAATAAAAATATTTCATTAATTTAAAGTTATTTATTACAGAATGAAAAATTTTATTACAAAAAAATTTAAAAAACAACCAAGGCGGATTAAGACTAATTTGATTTTACAAGCACTTTCAAATCGACCTGACATTAATTAGATGAAAAGATTTTCTAAAAAGATACTGATTAAAAAGGGATCGGGAAGAGCAACCTCTAAAGGCTTTTAAGAAGCAATGTCATTAGAAGTTCGAAAGGATAACCTAATTTAAAATATAGAGGTTTTTCTGGCGTGACATTGAATTTTAGAGGAGTTGATATTATATTGATAAGGTTAAGCCATGTTTTGAAAATTTAATAAAAACTAAACAAAATAAAATCATCTGCATTTAAACTGAAATACGATGGACGGATCAATTCTATATTTATATTTAGACTACATTCTAATATACTTTTATATATAATTACTTACATATAGTTTAAGAACAGTGCACAGTAAAACTAACTTTTGTTGTCAACTGGTATGTGAAGGCCTTCTTTCCTGATTGCTATCAGGTGTCTATCAGAACAATCGGGAACGATGGTTTTAGGTGATATCACACAGTTTTTTTTTAATATACAAACATTTGCCTTGAGCGGAAATTGAAGCCGCGACCGTCGGCGTTAAGACTACATTGAAGTGATTGTCTTGCTACTTTGTATTCTACCAACTATTACGTTTATATCTAAAGAAAAAGAAACAGAAATTAATTAAAAGACAAATGTTGTCTACTGTTATGATATAACTTAATAAAAAAGCTCGCGTTAACATTGCGCCCATTATTATTATTCTTCTGAAAATAAGAATGGTGTCATATTTGTCATATTTATCTCTCTGTGTCTGCTTTCATTTTACTTACTTATTATTTTCACGAAAGCCCTTGTCATTTTTGTTTTATGTATGTGTTGTATTGGTAGATATTATTAGTTAGATATTAACAGATTAATTGTCTCAGATACAGGCTTAAGCATAATTATGATGGGACATCTGAATTTAGTCATAGCTTTTTTTTTTAAATCTATGTAACACGATATCGAGATTTCGATGGTGATCATCGACAAATTTTATCTGGAATTGTATTATATAAAAAAAATCGTTTATAGACATACAATTTATTTAGAAATTTTACAATATTATACATATTTACAATTCAAAACTTAAAATAATTATTTACAAACAGTTTTGGTATAAATCATGTCCGCGTGGAATGGTGCCAAGAATACTAGCAGCATTTCCCCGTTGAATCGCAATTCCGATTCTTCGGGCAAAAAATGCACCAGCCCTCTTGTCACCAGTGGAGGCTATGAGTCGTGGGGTTAATTCTTTTAGAAAATTTTTAGCACTGCTACTCCAAGGTCCAAGTGTTTCGACTGCAAAAATATAACTTTGGATAAGTGACGAATATTTGTGCCGTTTAGTCATTTCAGCCTTCTCCGCAGCGGCTCCCATTCTTACAGCCGTTTCCCTGATATGAGACGGAGCCAATGTATCGACGCAGGTTGCGTCCCACAAAAGCGCCCGTCCCCTTTCCCAGGGAATCAGCGTTAAACCATCAGGCCTCTTGCCATCATCGCGACTAATTCCAGTAGGCTCAATAAGAGCAGGAACGTCGATGGTGGCAAGAGCCCTTTTAATGGTCTCATTCAGGGAACCGTGGCGGGAAAACCTACCTGAACTCTTGTTGCAGGAAAGGCCGTGTAGTCCGAAAGAATCAACCTCCTTTCCGCACGGACATCTGTGTTTAAAACACAGACGTGCTCCCAACCGGAGACCTATACAAATTCGAAAACTTTCATTATCTAAAAGTGTCCCAAGGTTTTTTGACGGCATTGCGTGTAACCAGTGACCTGACTCTTTACTTGATAAAGCTAGAAGCCTTGCACGGTTTTTGTCACTTGTAAGATTTTGCGTCAAATTTTCACGAGTATTGTGAACTAATGGCGCATCCCAAAGTTTTTGTTTTGTAACTTCCTTGGGGATATCGTCATTAGGACACCTCAACTTCCAGTTTTCTACTGCGTCTGTAGCATCTGTAATTTGGACTGAACTTGATTTTAAAATTTTGGAACATAGACCTTTGATATTATGTACAGAAGCAAGAAAAGCAGGAAGAGCGACACTAGAAATTTTTCTCACGCCGATGCCACCATCTCTAATTGGTAAAGTAGCTTGGGTCCAAGAATTTTCATCAAAAGATAAATTTAGAATTTTTTCTAAAGAGCATTTTAGAGTGGCATCAATTTTATCGGTCAAGCCAGGGAATTTCCAAATTGGGCTCGTGCGAAGTATGTACATTAATTTTGGGACAAAAAGACAATATTTCAAAATAGTATAGGCTATATGAGAATTTAGAGTACCCAATTTGTCAGTATTGTCCAGGAAAATTTTAATTTTACTGTCTAAAATTGACTCTATGCCTTCATCAAAAAGTGGAGCACCTAGAAGACAAAGTGTATTTTTTTGAAGTATTTTCAAATTAGGTGCAATTTTATAAAATAATTCCGTTGCCAAATTAATTTTTTTAGGAGATAATATATCTGTGAAAAAAATTTCACATTTCGAAAAGTTTAGTTTGAGGCCAATGCTATCGAACTCGTTTTTAATTTTGATTGAATCTTCAATGACATCATCTACTTTAATCGTTTATTGCTTTTAATTAAAATTAAGATTGCTTAAAAGTACTAATACGTTTTTTTATCTGGGGGCACGGCAGTGCTTCCGTCAAGAAGAGCAAAAAAGTCAATCTATTTATTTAAAGCATGAAAGATTTTTAATATTATCATGGTCACTATAAGATATTGTTAGGTTAGCTAATTACGCAATAACTAAAGACAGGAGGACCCTTTAGTGGGGACCGAATAAATTAACCGACTTGATATTACATAGATCTCACAACTTTTTACGGTAGAAGAAATGAGCTACGAGAATTGTTTTGTTTTAAACATTTTACAATATTATTCATAATTAATTTATACATATATATAGATATATATAGATATATATGTTTAACATACACACACGGTCGTCTGTACCTAAGGTAGGCAACTTAATGCCTGTGTTTTAGATATCAGCTGACTGATATACATTTTTTTTTGAATAAATATAATATACATATATAAATATAAATAATACATACATAAATGAATAGGTATATATTACACCTAGACTCGGAGTTAAAACTGAACCCACAACCCTAGAGTAGGAAACAAGATCACTGGCAACAGTGCTAACGGGCCAGTCAATGCAAACTTAAAAACTATTTATTTATAGATAGTTGTGGAATAAATCATCTCCGCGTGGAATGTTGCCAAGAATGCTGACAGCATTTTCCCATTAAATTGCAATTCCTATTCTCTTTCATTGTTTGTCACCAGTGACGGCTAAGAGACGTAGAGTCAATTCGTTTAGCTGTTTTTTTTTGTACTTTTCTCAAAGGTCTAAGTGCTTCGATTGCAAACGGCACAAAGATATAACTAGGGATAAGTGACAAATATTTATGCGGCTAACGCTCTTAAGACTATCTCCCTGACATGAAACGGACCTAATACTCATATGTCAACGCATTTGTTTAAAATAAATATTCATGAAAAAAAATACTATGTCATTCACAAGGTAATTCTTATATTAGATGCTTATTGATTGACTTATTTTTAAGATGGCGGCTTCATATTTTGTCGTCTTCGGAGTCAGTAATGCGTACAATGATGATATTGGTATCGCTCTAGTAAATTAATATTTATTATTTCTCGTTCAACATTAATGAGATAATATCTTATTAATGTTGAACGAGAAAACAGTTTAGGATCATATATTTTTACTTTTTGTAATATTTTTTTATGTTTACTTGTGCTTACACTTTTCTTTCACTTTCTTTCACTTTGGAATAGCAAATATATATATTTTTTAGTTTGATAAATATACATACACCCAGACGACAAACAATCGTTCGTCATAGTTTTCAAATTATTTGCACAGAATACAGCGTAGACGTAATATTCAAGTTTATAAATAGAACAATAAAATAATATTAGTTTTATTCATCATAAAGATCTACAGAAGTTGAAGTAAAAAAAACTTCAAACTTTGTAATAGGCTTCAACTCCAGAGAGAATATGTGATTAAAAGTTTTATAAGCATTGAATCAATACAATTATACACAATAGCCAGAAAACGAGATGGCGAGTCACCTCAAGTTAAGTAATTAATACCAATCATAGATATTCATAGCACCAAAGACGCCACATATGCGTTGGTAGCTTAAATATTTATATCGTGTAGGATTGAAAGGTGTAGGAAAGGTAAATAGTTAGTAAAGTTAAGATTTTGTCTTCAAATACCATACATAAATATATTATATAGTATTACTAGTTGACTAGCGTGGTTTCACTTGCGTTGACGTTCTAACGCACTTAGGGGTTGAATTTTGTAAAACGTAAACGTAAAAGTTTTGAAAACTTTTCCACAAAATTACAATACGAAACCCTTGATACAAATTTTAATACGTTCACGTTTATTTTCTAAATCGATGTTTTGTAATCTGTTTCGGCATCAAAATAAACAAGTGATTCAATTTTATGTTTCTACTTCTTGTAGTTTCGGCAACTATTGTTCTAGTGGTTAGTTTTTCGTAAACTTTCGTATCATATGCCGTGTATCAGGGTGTTTATAGGAAATAAATTAGCACAAACGAGTTAAAAAAAATGATATAAAAACATTGTCATAAATGCATAATGATCATATGATCATTTTAATGATTAGAGGTTCAAATTTAAATAATAATCTTTTGGACGAAACTATGTACATATATTACCACAATTCAAACTAAAGACAAGGGGACCTCAGTGGGTGTTGTAGAGGAAAGTGAACTTCTGTAGAGGAAATATAAATGATCTATGTTAATAAGTTTTAAGTTTATTTCGATAAAATTACTCTTAAAACCTGTACGAATGAAGTATGAAAAATCAATCAGCTAATTTATGTTTTTTTTTTAATAGAAGAGAGGGTAAACGGACAGTCGGTTCACCTAGTGGTAAATGACAGCGACATCCATAGACAACCGCAACATTAGAGGATTAGCAGGTGCGTACTCTTATTTGAAAGGCCGGAGTATGCTCTTTTCTTGAAGGTCCTTAACTCGTATCGGTTCGGTAATACCGTACGTAATAAAAGTATAAATGCAAACCCAACGGTTTGTTATTTATAGTGACTGCGTTAGGTGTAGATGTATTGTATGTAACCTAGTCGAGTCGTTACCACAACTACTTTCTACCAAAATTTAATATTTTGTCAACTTATTAATACAAATTATTTGATTATTTATATTAATACATATATTTGATTACAAATAATCTTAACTATTTTATTTATTTCGGTTAGTAGACGATATATAAAAAGAAAGTAGCTGATAACGATCGACCTTTTTCATTTAGAAAGGTCGTCAAAATGCGTCTTTGTTGGTTAGTTAATTAACAAGAATGGTTTTTCACGGTTTTATTTTTAATCAACTTATAACTTTCTTTTTATAAAATGTTGGTACTAATCTTAAGTAAATATATTTTTTGGACTATAATAATATATTAATTTCGTGCTTTATTTAAAGATACTATATTTATTTTTGTACCATATTTGGATATTTTCTTTGTGAAATATATACAAAATATGTGTTCAAGTCAAATAAAGTTTCAGCATTTGAATAATGTCTATGATTGTTATCTCTCACAATAAATAGACGTGTTTATATAATATTTAAAAATAAAAAACGTAGTGAGGCCAATATTGTACATCGAATATTTTATTAAAACGATAATTGTTTCGTGTCACCACCACATCAGCCGTTGGATGTCCACTGCTGAACGTAGGCGTCCCCATCATCTCTGGTGGGTTCTCAAATACTTGCCACGCTTGGTAGGCGGCTTAGAGAGCGCAGTTTGTTCTGAAATGATATGGTTACGTTGCTGCTCATCATCATCCTTGTTGGTATACAGTTGTTCGCGTCGCCTTTTACGACAACTCGGCAAGAAAAAGGTCGGGACTCTTCTTCTCTGCCGGTTAATGTTATTGTTAAGTGTATAAATCAAAAATGACCATGGTAATTATTTTATTTTTAGTAACATACAAATCTCAAAACCCACTGAACCTATCTATAAAACTTCACGCGACCATGCAGCTAAAACCTCTTGGGTCGATTAATATTATTTAAAAAAGTACGTTATATTTAGATATTTTTAGAAAGCAGTAGGAACTGTTTGTTATGTTATCCCTGTTATTACTAACTTGCGATTTTGAAACTTTTCCCAAGTAAATAATATAAAATATTTTAGCTAAGTCTTGAATTAGAACTCGTGAAAAGTTATTTGGAGGTAATTTTTTTTTGTTCCATCTATAACTAGATCTCAACGCTAAGCTGGATGATTTGGGCACGAAAATGAGTAGTCAGAGCTGTAATTTTCATTTAAAAATGCAATATGATATACGGTTTCAATATCTAATGAATTAGCGTTTATTTTGTGGTCATAGGATACAGTATTGTTATTTAATAAACAGTTTCGTACATACCACGAAATAGTTTGTTAATTGTTTGTCGATATTTCGATCCAATAGCATGGAACGTGGCTGAGCTAAAGCTGCGATCATGGCCTACGGTCTATCCGCGGATACGCTAACTGACTTATGGGCTGTAGCGTTATGTTTGGCATTATTAAATTTTTTGAAATCTGACTACTAATTTCAGCAAACAAACAAAATAATCCTCCTGATTTTTATTATTATTAATATATATGTGCGACAACTTAAGATGAGCCGTTTGCTCAAAGGGTTTTGTATAGTTTGGGTTTCAAGTTATTTCGACCTAGTACAGAGGATTATGATGTCAGTTATTTCTGAACTAGCAAACTGAAGATCTAAAAATATTTACGGCACCATCTCCTTAAAGTGTCTGTTTTCAAAAAAAATTAAAAAAAAAATAATAAATAAAATCTGACTAGGCGTCGTTATAAATCATAACAATAAAAAGTCAACATTTATGTAGTATAATTGTTGACTTTTTCTCTTCAGTTCATTTCGTGATATAAAGTGACCAGTGTTCTAGACGAAGAGTTTTAGCATTATGCACCGCCAAAACACATAAATTTTAAAAAGTCCATTTTTAGCTTCTCTACTGATTTTAGAGTGTCTTCCAATTTTTTTTCCAGAATATGCTTAACGTACAAAATCGCATCTGTAAATAATAGATTTTTTAAAATATAATAGAAACGTCTCATAGGTTTTTTTTTTCATAGGTTTTTTACGTCATTTTGTTCGAACACATCTATCATGTGAAACGTATTTCTAATTAGAAATCGTTATTTATAATAATAAATTATTAATAAATTAAATTAGATAATAATAATATTATAAATGTGAAAGTAAGTTTGTTTGTTACACTTTCGCGCGAAAACTACCTAACCGATCATCATGAAACCTTATACACATATTCTTGGAGGTATTAGAAGTAACTAGGGATGTTCATCGGAAAAAATTATCGATAATTTTATTATCGATAATTATCGAATTGTGTTATCGATAGTTATCGATAATTATCGAATGAACAGTTATCGATAATTATCTGATTAAAAGTTATCGATACTTGGTACAGTTATCGATAATTATCGGATAAAAATTATCGATAGTTGACGATACTTATCGATAATTATCGGATACAAATTATCGATACTTGACAATAGTATCTTAGTTAGATAATTATCAGTAAAATTTTCAGACGACGAAAAAAAAAAAAGGTCATCCGCCGTTCCATTATTACCGAATCACAATTATCAATACTTATCGGATCCAAAAATTATCGAATGACACAAAATTATCGATAATTATCTGATCGCACAAAATTATCGAATGAAAACTTATCGATAATTATCGAATGAAAAATTATCGATAATTATCGAATCAAAATTATCGAATAACACTTATCGATAATTATCGAATGAAAAATTATCGAGTAGTTACGAATTATCGATAATTATCGCACACCCCTAGAAGTAACCTAGGATACTTTTTTTGGTCGTGATAACCGATATCCACGCGGGCGAAACCGGGGGCAGAAGCTAGTTAATAATAAAGTTGCTTTAGTTTAACCTGTTGAAACCGATAGCTTGGTATAATTTTATCAACCGACTTAAAAAAGGAGGAGGTTTTTTTGTATGTTTGTTACGTGATTATTCCGTCAATTATGAATTGATTTTGATGATTCTTTTTTTAATTGGTAGGTCATACTTCAGAGTTAGTAGAAATTTTATCGGAATCAGTTTAGCGCTTTTTAAGGAAAAAAAAGTTTTTACATGTGGGTATAATCTTGAAGTCAGTTTTTGTTTTTTAAACCTTTATTTATTATTAGTGGAGTTCTTTATTAAAATATGAATGTAGTAACAGCAGTTTATTAATGACGATCTTTATTGGAACGTTGTTTGTTAAAAAATTTCATTAAATTTCGTTCTTATTTACTTAGCGCTATTGGGACCACTGAAAAGTGATTAGTTTGTTACATTCATATAATTATAAGCTTTAGCTGTTAACAATAGGGTTGAAATTCAATTGATAGAATGATTCAGTAATTCTGAGCACGCAAACACGTATAAGGCTTTATTTATTGTCTGCCAGGTTCAATATGTGATATGCGTATTTATGTATATATGTATATTACTTAATATTTCATGGAGGGTAACCCGTAACGAACAATCTCATAGAAACATTTTCAAATATCTCCATACAAAATAAAATGTTGAATAAAAATATTACTTAAATAAAAAAAATGTAAGCAGATTAGACGATAGACAGAAATATATGTATATATAATAAAAAAGTAATGTGTAATAATGCTTACTAATAAAAGATAAAGAAGGAAAACAAATAATGATACACAAATATGTAGTTAGTACTTACATAATAGGAGACATTAATATGGAGTAGGCTCACGAAATTGGACTCTCATATTCTCATGAACATCTTGCCAACAATATTAAGTATATATCTAGCATAAAGGGCTGAGTGGTTTTTCGTTAAAGGCCTATTTAGTAGATATGTTTCAAATAAAGCAGAAGCTTTTTTTATTAGTGGAAACCAAACAAATAAATAATTTAAAAAAAAATTAAGATAAATATAAAATAATAAAGTTGTTAAATATTTTTGATATAACAAAATATATAATTATCATATTGCGATACGACTCTTAGTAACGGAACTCTAGCAATAGTTAATAGTTAGTATAAAACTATAAATATACAAATAAGTAAATAGTAGTAGTAGTAGTATATATATATACTACTACTAATAGTTTATTTAATTACATTACTCAAATAATGAAAAAAAATATATATAATTATATATTGTTCGTACTGTCTCTATTATTATGTGGCAACTTATAAAAGCGATTTTTTTTTGTTGCCTATTCTACCTTTTTCAACAATTTTACTATTGCATAAAGATAATAATGTAGGCCACATTTTCCTTCTAGATGGTTTAATCATCATCGTGTACATGGACCATATTCAGTTAAGTAACGAAAATGAACGTTTAAATGTAAAAAAATAACAATTTTTTATATGTAGTTTTTAGCGAAATATATTATAATGTGATGTAATTTTGATAATTGCATTTTTTTTGTAAATTAAAATATTGTTTCGAAACTATGTTTCAAAGCCTTCAAAACATAATCCCTTAACTAGCAAAACTCGACATTAAAATTATATTTTATGTTGCACTTTGTCCAGGTAAAAATAGATTCCTACTTTAAAAGCAGAAAATCGCGAAATTTTTTGGGAGAACATTTTATTTTTAATGAATACTCGTAAGAGCACTTATCATAAAAAGCAACAAAGTAAGAGTCACGTAAAAGGAAAATGGCTGGAATGAAACAAAACACTGTCAGCCGGCTGTGATGATAATGAACTGCTGCTTTAGGACTAGCTTTTATGGGAACACGAGGCAAATATAACGACTGCATTCCAAACATGGGTAGGTTCATTCGTATATTGCGTGTATCTGCAAAAAATTAAATCATAAATTTATGCTTGTTAGTTACGTTTTCGTATCTAATTCGGGCCTCGATTTTACGCAATTTGTTACTTAGATGGTTTGAATACAATATTGTAAAAATTACATAAAATAATTGATTGCGAGATATCTGCGTGTTTATTGAATGCTATCAATCTCAGATAATCATTTCAAAAGCTTACTTGATATGATTTAAAAGATAATTATATCCTAACCTTAATAAAACCACTGCGTATGGAAGTAGATATAAGTAAGAATTGTTTGAAAACTGTTACATGTCCTTTGAATATACATAAGTCAAATATCCAGCTTCATCCATTAAGGATGAACTGAATATGAACGACAGTCAATCACCAATCGTATGTCAAAGGTTTAGCGATTACCGCGACCAACTTAGCGTACTCCGGCACAGAGGATGAAATTGGCAATATCCAGGAGCACTAAAACCGATAATTCGTGCCCGTTTTATGACTTCACTACATTTCGTGTTAGAATATAGTTGCGTTCAACCTTTTTTATATTTCGATGACTATTGTCTTCCTTAATTTTTCTTTATTTTATCTTTTACTTACAACTTAAGAAATATATATATATAGAATGTGCCAAAAAACGACGATATTTTTTTTTGCTCTCAGCCCAAAATATCTCAGAAGATGTCCCAACAAAGCTCCTGTTAAAAGCGGAGCTCAAAATTACAATTCTAAGAGTTTCTCCATCGAAGTAAAAGTTTTTCCGTTTCAATAACATGGGAAACATGGTTTTTTAATTACTTTTTGTCCTGCAAACTGTGATAATTTTTTTTTTTTTTTGTAAAGCCAATGAATGAACCTTTTTTATTATTAAATTTGGTACAAAAAAATCTCTTGAGTCGAATTTCTATCTTCAATATTTGATTTGATAAATAGCTTTGAAATTAACTAATTAATTTATAGCTTCTTGAAAAGTGATCAGACTACAATTTTATTCCTAAGTGATTTTGTTTTCTGAGTTAAATTAGATCACTTTATCAAACTTTCACAATTACTTCGAACAAAAGATTACTGATTTGTAAAAAAAGAAGGATTACCTTTTCAATGTTTATTTTGTTATATGCTTGTATGTAATATGCTTATTGTAAAAGTTTTTAAAGATATTTTTTTTTAATTGAAAGTCTATATCGGATTTTATCGCGTTTATTTGTTAAAAACTTTACAGTTTAACGATTTTATTAATTAATTAAATTATTTCCCGACGTTTCGGACCCTTTACAGCGTCCATGATCTCGGGGGACTGAGGTGGTGGGTGTCCGAATAATGAATCAATTGTTATATACCCCGCTTTTTATACAATTATAAATTATTACTTTTAACCGTTCCTATTCATGCAGAATGAGCTTATTGTGTCTGGAAGTCGTGCTGTGTTCTTATTTTCCTTGGGTTCAATTAATTTTAGTACTGGCTCCCAAGCTGGTGGTACGTTCCAACCATCCTCTCTATTGAAATTAGGATGTTTTTTGATTTCAATAGCCTCGCGAATCATCCTTGGTAGGAATCGGTGTTCTTTAGCGAGAATTTGTGGCTTATCAAATCTGATATAGTGGTTGGTACCTTGTTGAGTATGTTGATACACAGCAGACTTTGTCGACCGTTGGTGTTTCATGTCAGCTATGTGTTCCTTGACGCGTGTCTCTATACTCCGCTTAGTTTGCCCTATATAAGAGAGACCACATTCACAGTCTAATTTGTAGACCCCTGCATCTTGTAAAGGTATTTGACACTTGACAGATGGTAATAATTGACTTATCTTCGTTGGCGGCTTGTAGTAAGTTTTTATTGAAGCTCGCTTCAAGATGTAGCCAATCTTGTCAGTGACTCCTTTGACATATGGTAGTACGGCAGGCTGGCGCTCAACTGTGGCTGTCTTCTTTCTCCGGGATCTGTGACGCTGACGCGGTGCTCGGAGGTTGTTGTCTCGCAGTACCTGCTTGACGTGCTGTAGCTCTGCGTCCAGGTGTTTCTCGTCACAGATCCCGCGAGCTCTCTGAAACAGAGACAAACCAACGGCAGAGAGTTGTCTAGGATGATGGTGAGAAGCACCGTTTAAATACCTGTTTGTGGTAAACGGTGCTTCTCACCATCATCCTAGACAACTCTCTGCCGTTGGTTTGTCTCTGTTTCAGAGAGCTCGCGGGATCTGTGACGAGAAACACCTGGACGCAGAGCTACAGCACGTCAAGCAGGTACTGCGAGACAACAACCTCCGAGCACCGCGTCAGCGTCACAGATCCCGGAGAAAGAAGACAGCCACAGTTGAGCGCCAGCCTGCCGTACTACCATATGTCAAAGGAGTCACTGACAAGATTGGCTACATCTTGAAGCGAGCTTCAATAAAAACTTACTACAAGCCGCCAACGAAGATAAGTCAATTATTACCATCTGTCAAGTGTCAAATACCTTTTCAAGATGCAGGGGTCTACAAATTAGACTGTGAATGTGGTCTCTCTTATATAGGGCAAACTAAGCGGAGTATAGAGACACGCGTCAAGGAACACATAGCTGACATGAAACACCAACGGTCGACAAAGTCTGCTGTGTATCAACATACTCAACAAGGTACCAACCACTATATCAGATTTGATAAGCCACAAATTCTCGCTAAAGAACACCGATTCCTACCAAGGATGATTCGCGAGGCTATTGAAATCAAAAAACATCCTAATTTCAATAGAGAGGATGGTTGGAACGTACCACCAGCTTGGGAGCCAGTACTAAAATTAATTGAACCCAAGGAAAATAAGAACACAGCACGACTTCCAGACACAATAAGCTCATTCTGCATGAATAGGAACGGTTAAAAGTAATAATTTATAATTGTATAAAAAGCGGGGTATATAACAATTGATTCATTATTCGGACACCCACCACCTCAGTCCCCCGAGATCATGGACGCTGTAAAGGGTCCGAAACGTCGGGAAATAATTTAATTAATTAATAAAATCGTTAAACTGTAAAGTTTTTAACAAATAAACGCGATAAAATCCGATATAGACTTTCAATTAAATGAGTAATATTCGCGTAAATATAAGAGAACAGTTTTTTAAAGATAAATACAAAATTATAGTTTTGAGAAAGCAAATATGCTTAACCATTCGTTGACAATTATTTATTTATTTACTTTATTTAAGGACAACTCATTCATGTATCACGCTCACAAAACCTTTGGCACATTCATAATATTTTCATCGATTCATCTGCAAATATATCGTTTCTCGCGGTAAGGGTCCAGGAGAGCATTAAGAGTGGCAAGGATACGGGGAACAGGCGAGATAGCACGCGCGATAAAACACGTTGTCAGCACCGCAAACAGTTTGTCCTTCCGGTACATGCGACTATGACTTAAAAAGCACAAGAAGCCTACACTGATCATTGCTCAAGTCCTGATTTGGAAGAGGAAGCTATTACAGTTATGAATTTTATTAACATATCTATACATATAATAAATCTGTTAACGAGTGCTTTTTATAATACACTATATATAATCAAGAATAAATTTTACCAGCGCGTTTTTTTCACAACCAGCGCCATCTATTGTAAGATTTTTTTCTTAAACGCGTATCACGTAAAAAGTACAAAACCAATGTAAATAACTTTTATACATAAAAATTATACATAACTCACAGTAACATTTAGTTTTTGTTTCATTGTAATTAAATTTAAAAATAAATATTTAAGAAAATAGAAATAGGTACCTTATGCAACGCCATCTATTAACAGCTGGTCTAACGAATCGTAACAAGATAGATGGCGCAGTATATAAAATATAATTTTTTGAATCGCGCTGTCCAAAATTTCGGCCGAAGAAGCCTCGCCCATATTTAAAAAAAAGTTTTTTTTTGCATTTAATACCTTAATGTACTAAGGTCTTGGTTGTTTTTTTGTTGTTAAAATATTTAGTCGTTATTTGTTTGTTGATTGTACAAAGTTGGATGGTTGTAGCTATTTAAGTTGTAATATTAATATATAATATTAATTTTTTGAATAAGTACAAAACCAATGTAAATAACTTTTATACATAAAAATTATACATAACTCACAGTATAATTTAGTTTTTGTTTCATTGTAATTAAATTTAAAAATAAATATTTAAGAAAATATAAATACGCCTAGACGCGAAATAGACGCCATCTGGTCTAACGAATCTTAAAAATTCACAAAACTTATTTTTGAGTTATTATTTTGTCAAACTTAAAAGTTTACTAAATATGTCGGATAGGAATAGAAATCGTTTTAATATTTTAGATAAACATCATTTTCAATGAATATACTATTATGTTAAATATTAATTATGTTAAATGTCACTAAATATAAAAACGATATTCTACCATTATACGATAGATGGCGCAGATAATTTTCTGAATCGCGCTGACCAAAACTTCGGCCAAAAGAATGACACTCGCCCGTATTTAAAAAACTGTTTTTCTTTTTTGCATTTAATTAAATACTTTAGGGTACTACGGTCTTGATTGTTTGTTTGTTGTTAAAATTTAAAATATTTGGTCGTTATTTGTTTGTTGATTGTACAAAGTTGGATGGTTATAGCTATTTAAGTTGTAATATATATATATAAAGTCGTGTTAGTTACACCGTTTATAACTCGAGAACGAGTGGTACGATTTTTATGATTTTTGTGTTTTTGGATTTGTCTTCGTCGGGAATAATACTTATTAAAATATGATATTCATCAATGAAAATATAATTAATAAAAAAATCAGTTCAAATGTTTCATCCGTACTATCTATACATTTAATAAATCTGTTAACGAGTCCGTTTTATAATCTTAATCTTAATATATAAAAGCGAAAGGTCACTCATCACGATATCTTTGGAACTATAAGATCTAGAGACTTGAAATTTGGTAGGAATATTCCTTTTGCCGAGGAGAGGTCAGCTAAAAACGGATTTTACGAAATTCTACCCCCTAAGGGGGCAAAACAGGGGGGCAAAGTTTGTATGGGACAACGTAGTTCCTTGGTCCAATCTACTTCAAATTTTTGCATAAAATATTCTTTAACAGAATTGATTGAAGACCACGAAGCAATTACAATACTTCGTGTTGAAGACATGTTTCGTATTTTATCAAAATTCATCCGGTAACGGAGTTAAAAGGGGGTTGCTTTTGCTTCGAAGTAGATTTGACAACTCAATCCGTCTATTATAAAATATTTTCCAGTATCGACGCAGGTGTAGGTGATAAAAAATATAAATTTATATTTTTTGAAATTTTAGTTAAATACCCGTGCGAAGCCATGGCGGGCCGCTAGTACTTTTAATAAACCGTGCACTGAAATGTAAACTATTATAAAATATAATATTTTGAGTTATAAATTCAAAATGATTTTGAATATTATACATAATTTTATCAAAATAATCTTGTTACGATTATAATTATTATCTTTATGAACAAGCCTCGTAAATTATTTGTAAACAGACCTCACCCGTGGGAGGCTTTTTATTATAATTAAATATTATTTTCATTTACTTGTTAAAATGAGTATAATAAAACAAAAAACAAAAAAAAAACTGTTAACTTTATTATAATTTATCCTCATTTTTAAAAGCGGTAGAGTGCAATTAATAAAAAATTCAAACCTATTTCTCTTCTTCCAGTGTTTGCTAAGGTATTTGAGAAACTCGTGTGTATGTTACGTACTACTGTAGATAATGCACATCTCAAAATCAGTATAGAAATAGTGTAAAAGTTAGATCTACTTGCACACCTTTTTACTTTGATTTCGATCTAACAGTCGATGTCATGCTGCTTTTGACAAAGACAATACCTTTCTTCAAAAACTTTATACGTACGGCTTTGCCGATCTACTGTTGAATTCATTTATATTTTGTTTTAAATAGAACCTTTATTATTGTTCTCAATAGCTACAAGTAAACCTAACTTAAACCTAGCTCCGGAGTTCCACAAGGATTGATATTAGGATCTATACACTTTATTATCTTTATTAATGATCTCTAAAGCAGTTTTGTGCATTCGGATTACTATCTTTTCGCTGATAACCTAAAATTTCTAAATGTATATAAAAAAATGATAGCTTACAACGTGACTAAAACTAATTATTCTACTAAATACGGATAAACGTAGTGGTTGTAGATATAGTAAGTAATTCTATAAAGCTCTTAAATAGGTAATTGTAAATATGCTTGCGTGCTTTTGTGTGATACAATACAAAGGTTATACAATTAATCCTATTATTGTGATAAAATTGATCATATACGTAACAGATGTTCATTGCGATTCCAACTCCACTGGTCTTTGATTACAACCTTCTTTGACTTGTAGCGTATAATGCCTTAAAGGCCATAATACAAAAATAATTTTTAAAATCGGACAAAGAATCATTATCACATGAAATAAAACAATCTAATGCATATATGAATATTTTAAATAAAATATAGTCGGAAGGGTATTACAGACACTCGTCCACAAATCTGAAAAAAAAAATACAGCTTAGGGCAGGGATGTCAAAGATACGGCCCGCGAAAGCAATGTGTCACAGAAAAAAGAATCGTTATAATAACGAAAATCCGTTGGCGCAGTTTGCAGTGACCCTGTTTTCTGTTCCAAAGGGTTGTGGGTTCGATTCCCGCCCCGAGTCTGGGAGTAATATATGTTTATTTATAAATGTATTATTTGTAAGTATATTTATTTAAAAAAAAAGTATATCAGTCGGCTGTTGCCTAAAACACAGGCATTAAGTTGCCTACCTTAGGAACAGACGGCCTTGTGTGTGTGTTAAAACATATTTACTTTATTTATTTAATTCAATACGTTTTTTTTATGTGAATCTGGCCCGCTTATAAATTCTAAATTTAATATATGGCCTTATGGCTTAGAGTTTATGTTTATATTAATAGACCTATGTCTAATTATTATTACGTATAAAATATCTATAATCTAAATGTAGACAATAATTGAAAAAATTCATACAGAGAAATTTGATTTTATAATGTCAGTATAGATAAAGAATTCATTTATTTTATTAACGGCTTCCAATTAGTGTCAAAATTCGCTGCACGCACGATTGTCACGAAGATAGAAGAAGACGCGAAGGCGATAAATCGGTACGTCCAGATTACAACCTCAGTAGAATTTTGATGACCGATGAAATAGTATATACAAGTAGTTAAACCTTAACCTAAAACCACAAAAAGATTTAAAATACGTAAATCTGTCAGTTCCGGTTTTTATTAGAAGCTCGTGTTAATGATCGTTACTCTTAGTAAAGATTTTTTTTTAGTTCAAAAGCCCGCTGGCCATCATAGGTTGCGGAGGAACAGTTTGATAGAAAAGGAGGAAAATGTTTGATAGAAATGTCTTCTATATGTAATTCAAGGTAGAATAGAGGACTAAAGGTAATTCTAATAGGTTTATTTTTACACAAATACTAACAAATAAAAAATATATAAAGAAAATAAGGCTACTAGAAAAAAGGTACGCATTTAACGCTCGAATGAATATCTTTCCTTTCTCTCGTGGAAGCTCGTGGGAATATAAAAATAATAAAACGATTGAAATATATACAAATTATTATTGCGATATTAATAAAAGTAGATATTGATTGTGATATCATTCGTAAAGTTTATTATGAAGTCGTTAAATTATTTATTATTGTTTACTATAAATACGAGCCCACACTATTAGGCTGTCCGGATTCGTTTTTCAAGCAAATATTTATTTTCTTCTGTCACCAGCGGATGAGAAATGAATTTTAAAGGAGAAAAATTAGTTGAGAATTATGAACTTAAAGATGAGATATTATTAACTTACTAATTTTAATGTCATACTTAGTATTTAAGTTAAAAGATAAGCAATTAGCAAGCTCTATATATATATAATTATCAATCATATATCATATCAAGCTGTATTATCTATATATAGTATTTCTTTTGTGAAATTATGTCTGTACCGTGCGAATGATATTTATGTTTTTCTTGAGTTTTTATATCATCAAATGTCTTACAGTAAAAACAATTGCTAAAACTGTTTAATATTATTTTTATTAATTTGTAATAAGACCATCATTTACTGTACATTAGTACACAGAATAGTTTCTTTAAAATCGGTCGAAATCAACTAAACTGAACTGTTTCTCTTGTATAGTAGAGCTCACAAGGCCAAGTTAAATAAGTATACTAAAATTTATTACTCTACTGGGCTGGTAAAGTACATATATTTCGAAATTATATACTAAAAAATATTTTGTTTTCTACACTTTTATTCAAAATAAAAGTATTTTTCACACCTGGTGGTCAGAGGTGAGGCAAAGTAGGGTAGGGTAGTTTACGATTTGTTATTAAAACATTTTGACGGATTGCTACTCCCCCTCCTGTCAGATATAATCTCTCTCTGATAGCCTGTTGAAGTATGATGGAGCGTCATTTCAGATAAGTATTTTGTGTAAAATATTTCTTTATATTATTTTATAAATGTGACATATATTATATTGTGATCAAAATGTATAGCATATAACGTACTTTGAATAAATAAGCTATTTATAATGAGTTGTTAATCTTTGCTTATTGCTGTATATTGCTGATTTGTAATATTGTTGTTATGTAATAGAAATAAACTATTTACTATGTATGAAATATATGAAATACTATTTTCTATTATTTTTCAACTACCATTTTATAATACGTGCATTCTCATAACAACAGTATTTCTTAACGTCTATGATAATACGACAGCAAAAGTATTACGACTATTGAGTAGTCTAGTTGGGTCGTTGAGGATTGAGTTGGACATTTATTTTTGTACTCATATGTACCTCTACAATGATCCATGACTTGGATATATTCAGAGTTAAATTGGAATGAATGACTTGTTTTAACCGCAGACATGTATAAACAGAAAATGGAGAAACAAATTTTCGACACCAGCAATTTATACTAAGCTAAATCATAAAAGTGAACATTACAGTAAAGGATAGTTAGCGTAATTTAATTTGAGTGATTTTGAAAAGTACCTTTACTTAGCGTTGTATAAGATTTATAACTTCGTTATTTTTGTGTATTTCTTCACATTTTTTTTTAAATATAAAAAAACACATTTAAGCAACTTCGCATAAAAAAACGAATTTGCCTAAAATTCGAGTTAGCGTAGTATAAATTGTTGGTGTCGATTAATGAAATATTTTTTTCCACAAAATAAAAACAACAAAATAAAATCCGTGTGGGAACCCTACTGCCCGCCTATGTAAGCTTGATAGCTAAATGATTCAAGATTCAAGCATATTAATTTTCATTCTACGCTATATTATTGTTTACTTATGAAATCGTTCAATATTTCCTATAATCTCCAAAAAAAAGATCGGAGAGCACGATTACATCCAAAATTACCACTTTATTGATATAAAATGTCATATGACCTTTGCTTAAACGATATTATGTTTTTAACTATTTAATATTGAAAATGTAACCATTAAAACAGTATAAATTAGATTGCTATTAACCAGTAAATTTGTAAAACCAACAAATAGTTGTTCACATAGGTCTCTTGTTTATTTTATTTTATTTATTTATTTCTCAAATAAACAACAATGTAACTTATTTATTATAAACAGCATTAATAAATCACACAGGTTTATGACAATTATGACAAATTATGACAAAAAAATTGTGACAAATCTTCTGTTAGGGGGGCAGATTAGAGCTTAAATCTGATATTATTCACTGTGTGACATACATTTCTTAGAATGTCATCCGACACATGTCGTTTTCCTTACAATGTTTTCCTCGACCACCGAACGCGTGATGAATTATTAGGCAGATTGAGTACTTGAAAATTCAGAGTTTGCCTGCATTTGAATACGAGCTTATGGTTAAGTCTATCATCGTTTCTGTCGACCTATTTAGGTAAATATTAATAAAATTAAATTTTATTTATAGTATATCTAAAATTTGGAAACATACAGCATATAAGGTAAGTTTAATTTTTAAGTAAATTACAGGTAAGTTTCAGGTAGTTGATAATTATTGTCTCCTGATTATTATTTTTTTATGTTTAACACACACACGGTCGTCTGTCCCTAAGGGCCGAAACACATAACGGCGTTGCGGCGCCGCAACGCTAAAATCGGCGGTGGCGTCACCGCCAATTTTAGCGGCACGGCACCGCCAATTCCGGCGTTGTGACGTCATACTTGTTGACCATGATTTATTGACATTTTGTGTCTATTTTTATATTTTATTTTTTTGTGTCTTTATTAGACATGGGTATCTCAATGAATTTTTATGAACTACAGATAAGCTCATGAGCCATATGCTTGAACCGGAGCTGTGAACCGGCTCACAGTTCAGCTCAATTGTTGTTATGTTGTTACTTTTAACTATTAGATTTACAGCTAATTTAAGACTTAGTTCAAACAAGTGACATGTATGATGTACCTTAATTATAAATATGTAATAAAGCAGCGTTTCGAAAAGTTATTATAGTGATATTTTTTCTATCTTACACAATTATAGGGGAATGCTAATTTCATGCATATGATAAACGCTAAAGTGAGTTTCTTTGTTTGTTTTACGCTTTCACGCTTTAACTATTCACCTGAATTACGATCATCATGAAATTCTGCATACCAGTTTTCTGGGGTACAGAAAAGTACGTAGAGTACCTACTTTACGTACCGACTACCTTTGGTGCCTGTACCATGCGAGCGGAGCCGAGGACAAAACCTATTTATTTATATTTAATCTATAAAACTAATATAGTAAGATATTAATTTATGTATCACTTTGTTTCAATTTTGTTTAGGCTTTATGAGACAAAAGTTGTTTAAAATTCTACCAGCATACAAACTTGATTCACAAAATTATTTCCGGTACAAAGGATTACTTTTTATGCATTCTACTAAATAACAACTTCACAAACAATAATTAACAAATTTCACGTGAACTATAATATTTAAAATAATTAAATTAATATCCACAATAAAAAATCACGAAGAACTGGTTACCCTACAACAACGCTCTTTTTCGCGGCGCCGCAACGCCGCAACGCAAACCGCCGATTTTAGCGTTGCGTCGCCGCAACGCCGTTATGTGTTTTGGCTCTAAGGCAGGCAACTGAATGCCTGTGTTTTAGGTAACAGCCGACTGATATACTTTTTTTTAAAAATAAATATGCATATAAATAATACATATATAAATAAACATATATTACACCTAGACTCATGGCGGGAATCGAACCCACAACCCTTGGAGCAGAAAACTGGGTCACTGCAAACTGCGCCAACGGGTCAGTCGATTTGAATTTTAGGTAATTGGATCCTTGTTTGTACTTTCAGGTAGCAATTCTGGAATAGAAACAAGGAGGTCGTTGTTGGGATTTTCCGGTAAGACGGGATTAACAGGATAACGAGAAAGAGCATCAGCTGCTGAATTAAATTTACCCTTTCGGTATAAAATTTCATATACAAACTCTTGTAATTGGGGACGCCGACATTGTAACTTGCTATCGGTATGATTAAAAAGCCACTTTAAGGGTCGGTGGTCACTAATGATAAACTTACGGCCAAACAAATAAGGTCTAAAAGTTTTACAAACTCAAATTATAGCTAACAGTTCTTCTTCTGTTGTACTATAGTTGATTTCACTTTTGTTTAGTATTATAAACGCATAAGCAATGGGGTGGTCTTTCCCTACAGGACCTTAAGAGGGGATGGAAGATATAGCATAACTAGATGCATCACATGTGAGATGAAAAGATTTCGTAAAAGCTGGATAGATAAGAATCGGAGCGGTTATGAGTTTGTCTTTGAGCTTTTCGAAGGCTAATTGTTGTTCGTTGGTCCACACAAAAGAGAAATCCTTTTTTAGGATGTTGTGTGAGGTTACGAAAACTTGGAAAATTCTGGGATAAAACGTATGTATACTAGGATATGAGATCTAAAATGATTTAATATCCTTTGGACAAACTACTAAACATAGCTAAACGATTTTTTTTAAATAAGTAATCTCTTAATAAGTTCATACTTACCTTATTCGACCATAGCTACAAGATCTTTGCGTGCTCAAATCACGTCGGGGTCACCAGTTTGGTTTACCAGTGTGATGGATAGGGTGTAAAGTTCCTCATCCATTATTGAAAAGGGATGATCCTCCGACCAGACGGGAATTGTGTCTGGTGGGCTACTGACCCCTCCTCCTCCCCACGGATATTGTCGGGTTATTGTACAATGTACATATGTTCAATCGCTCGGATAACTTTGATAGCGCGATGTAGGATACGTCAGTTCGTATGTGGCGAGATGATAAGATGTCGCTACATCATCACTAATAAGCTCTGAGGTAAGCTAACTCTAATCAGCGTAATCTTAATAACTAATATATAACTACTAAGCGATACGCAGAATAGTATTTTTGTTACTATCGTCATCATCATCATCATCATAACATCGGTCACTCACCGATGATCACTGGGAGTTTTCCAATACTCGCAACACATGGCAGGCGGGTTAGCGCGGGCAGTGTGTAGTGGCAGGATATGGTGATACTGCTGCCCATCACCATCCTGGTTGGTGTACTTTTTAATTTAATGTTATATAGCATTCATTACTTTTCGTATCAAGTAATATCACTTTACACAATAACTCAAAACAGGACTTATACTTTTTATGTTATACTTTCCGATTAAATATCTAGTTACTATATCTTTACATATATTTATTATTTACAATGATTACCTATTCCCTCTCCTAAGGTAAATGTACTGAATTTCGGGATAAAAGTGTTTAGTGTCGCAGCTCGTGGTATGAATTCAAATCGTGCCCAGTTTCATTGAAATTCATCCAGTGGTATCTACGTGATTTACGTCTAAAATAAAGACAGAATGACGGACAAAAAAAAAATACATTCATTCATTATCAGTTATAAAGTGTTCCTATACTCGTATTTTTAATTAGACGAAGTCATCTGACGTTTACTGTGTTGTCAGTTTTTAATGAAATAAAAATAGTGTTGCGACAAAGTGAATGATTGAAAATTCATGAATGAATGAAATTACCTCAATTGTTGGTAGGTAATGATAATTAAAAACATCGCTTATTACATTTGTTTTTATTTATTATCAGATGAAAAATCATCACTATCGCTTTCGGTGACATTAGTTATAAATCTGTCTGAAACATTGTCGACCATGTGGTCGAGACCATTCATTTTGTCTTCTTCTTTAATTATATGAGACACTAGCGGCCCGACCCGGCTTCGCACGGGTATTTAGTTAAAATTTTAAAAATTATAAATTTATATTTTTTATCACCTACACCTGCGTCGATACTGGAAAATATTTTATAATAGACGGATTGAGTTGTCAAATCAACTTCGAAGCAAAAGAACCCCTTTTTAACCCCGTTAGGGGATGAATTTTGATAAAATACGAAACACGTCTTCAATCAATTCTGTTAAAAAATATTTTATGCAAAATTTGAAGTAGATTGGACCAAGGAACTACGTTGTCCCATACAAACTTTGTCCCCCTTTTTTGCCCCCTTAGGGGTAGAATTTCGTAAAATCCGTTCTTAGCTGACCTCTCCTCGGCAAAAGGAATATTCCTACCAAATTTCAAGTCTCTAGGTCTTATAGTTCCAGAGATATCGTGATGAGTGACCTTTCGCTTTTATATATTAAGATTAAGATTATAAAACGGACTCGTTAACAGATTTATTATAATATAATCTAATACATATTATGTGTAGATAGTACGGATGAAACATTTGAACCGATTTTTTATTAATTATTTTTTCATTGATTAATATTATACATATAATAAGTATTATTCCCGACGAAGACAAATCCAAAAACACAAAAATCATAAAAATCGGTCCACTCGTTCTCGAGTTATAAACGGTGTAACTAACACGACTTTCTTTATATATATAGATTACAACTTAAATAGCTATAACCATCCAACTTTGTACAATCAACAAACAAATAACGACCAAATATTTTAACAACAAACAAACAATCAAGACCGTAGTACACTAAGGTATTAAATGCAAAAAAGAAAAATGTTTTTTTAAATACGGGCGAGTGTCATTCTTTTGGCCGAAGTAAATTTATTCTTGATGATATATAGTGTATTAATAAAACGAAGGTTTTAACAAATTTATTATAGGTATAGATATATTAATTTATATATAATTTTTTCGTAAAATAGAAATAATATTCTTTTATACTTTGAAATGATGATTAACTATTCACATTCATTGTTCATTCATCTGATTGAAAGAGAACTGAACGCATCACTATTACTTTAAATGTGGCAGCATTATTTTACAAAGTGACATTAGCTACTGTCAGATAGCTTCGTCTAATTAAAAATACGAGTATAAAAAATGATTTCCAAAATATCTTCAGTGTAAGAAATCGAACCTGTTACAGTTTTATTATAAGTGTAGACATTACGATACTATAATATGTACATAGCTAATGTTATTTTATAAATATAAAAATAATTTATACTACAATTAATTTAGAATGTGTGTGAGAAGAACTGTATAACACTGGAAATACATAGTTGTAGGTTTTTAAAAGAAAAACAAATATATAACGTACAGGTGGTTCTGACAAAGTTAACCATTAAAGATGGATAGAACTAAGATTAAGACCGATATTCTTTGAGAACTATATTGAGACCATTACTAAAACTAAGCGAATTGCTAATCATACAAAAGGAAATGAAAGGGTACGTCAATATGTGCACATATCTTATTAAGGGGGATTAGGCTTGCTATGTTCGGCTTAGAATGGAAAAACTTGGGGTACTTAACTGTTACGACGCCGATTAGTACAAATGTATTTAGAGCTATGTGGAAAAATGAAAACAACTCTTGTAATCTATTTTTCTATAAACATAAGTAAATATAAATTTTAATTTTATTCTCTGTTACTAAGCAGCACTCGCAGTTTCATTATATAATTAAGTCTAATGATTAAATAATTATTTAAAATAACTTCCAAATCTAATTTAGGTTTGATTTTCAATTGCACCGAATAATTTCCACTGCGTCTTCTCCATCCCACATGACATTAGCGAAATAATTTGTGTCAAATTAACAACCGCGACAATCATAGCGAACAAAGTCACATTATCAGCCGTCACCCTAATGAAGTAGATAGGATTAAAAGACCCAATTGAGCTGTATCTTCATACTAAAACATATTAACTTCGAAGCGAATAGAACGGATATAGAGGACACTCGTTCCTTTCGCTGTATGGGGCCTAAGTTCATAAAAACTCGTCGGAATCATGTAGGCATGGCTTTTCAAAATATATTACTCAGTTACGTTGGACGTTGTATATGGCGCCTAATTTAAAAACACGTAATTTTTGTTTCAATTTAATTTACGCAAATTGAAAATAAGTTTTCGATCGTTATATAATATTATATAATACTAGCTGACCCGGCAAACGTTGTTTTGCCATATAAATAATCTTTAAGTAATAAAAAAATAGAGGTTGGTGATAAAAAAGTAAAAATTTAGGGTTGTATGTATTTTTTAATGCCACATTATAAAAAAATAAAAACAAACAATTTCGTCCAAAAATTAAAAAAAAATTTTTAAGGGTGAACAACCCTTATTTATTAACCTACTCAATATGCTCACCAAATTTCATGAGAATCGGTCGAGCCGATTCGGAGGAGTTCAAGTTCGAACCCCGTGACACGAGAATTTTATATATAAGAAGATGTCGGTTATAAGTTACCGGTTTCTCAAATAGTTTACATTCAGTTCAGTTAACAACCAAGAATGCCAGTTTAAATCAACATTATGCTGAATGGTTTTGAAATGAAACTAGTCTATTTTAAATTGAAGGTTGTCTGTAAATTATGTTGGATATTAGTTTGTTTCTCTGTGGAATTTAGTTTTCATAAGTTATAGCACTTATCGTTTCGAATGATAAGTGCTGAAACTGATGAAATGATGAAAGTAAGAACTGATGAAAGAAAATTTCAGAATATTTTATAAATATATCACGTACATCATCGATGGGTAATATAACAGAAAAATAATAATTAAAAGGATTTTTTTATTAATATATAAATTAAAATAATTAAGATAAATGAAACTCTATACAGATTATTATCTCATAACGTAGATATAAATAAATAAATAATAAATAAATAAATATGTTTAACATACACACACGGTCGTCTGTGTCTAAGGTAGGCAACTTAATGCCTGTGTTTTAGGTAACAGCCGACTGATATAATATATTTTTTTAAAAATAAATATACATATAAATGATACATATTATATAAATAAATACATAATACACCCAGACTCGGGGCGGGAATCGAACCCACAACCCTGGAGCAGAAAACAGGGCTACTGCCAACTGCGCCAGGGGCCATAACATGCAAGTAATTTATTTTTAAAACTCAATCCATGTGACATTATTTTTTCAGGTATACGGTCGAGTCACGACAAGCCTATCGTGATAACTTGTATATATATATGTAACATGTACGTATTACATTGAGCATTGCCTATGTATGCAAATACGATTTCCCGAGCCCCGGACTAGACTAGAGGCCGCGGGAACTGTAACAAATAATGGTGTGGTACGTATTACTGCAATCGATTGTGGCGCCAACGTTAACTGGTTTCATGTATATATGTCACCGTAAAATTGCAAATACCGTTAGATTACAATCTATCTCGCGCGATTGGGAACTATCGAAAGATTGTGAACCGTAACATACTAACCTAACATAAGAATATTGTGATTTGACGGTTTCATCACTTCGATAGATTAAAATCTACCGAAAATTAATGCGTTAAAGTATAAACTGTATGTAATTACGTTCTTATATATTATGTACGGTACACAATCTTTCGACAGTTCACTATATCGTGAAATAGATTATAATCTAACGGTATATATGCATGGTAATGTGTTTATAAAGTGTACGCAGTAACATACATATGTGTACGTAGGTAATGCATATTTACACAAACATATACCTGTTATAGCTACATAAAAATTTTCTTTGAGTAAATGTTGTTAGAATCTGTTAAATATTCATGTCTCCCACGAGGAAAAGTTTCACGAGAAAGTTTACATTTTGTCAAGAGTATCACACCTCAGGCTTTCAGGGAACACTAAAAATATAAATAAATATGTCACTAGCTGCTAAACTAACACTGTCGTCGTTTATAGTCATGTTATTATTTTATACATAATATGCATGTTTAACTTAATTTAGATTAATCGCATTGAAATAACGCACGTATAATATATACGTATATTAGTAAGAAGTTTTATTATTTTTATTAATGAAAACCTAATTATCAAAAAAAGTTATAGGTTATAAATTCTTATTTTGTAGCCTATTGAAGTGGAGCAGTAAAAAAGTTGCGATGCTTGTTCAATATAGACATACAAAAAAAATTTGCACATCTAAAACCGTGCTTTCTTATGATATAGAGGGCAAACGGGCAGTCGGAGCCTTTTGGTGACGACCGACGCCCATGAACATCCGCATCAGAGGATATAGAATCGGTGCCTTCTTTTTCGCCATACCCCCAATAGGCCACCAGATATTCACAACGAAACCGCACGAAACGCGACATCAAGCTGTCATTTTACGCTGGTATCATGTGAGCGAGAGGTTCCGACCCGGTCGTGCTGGCCCAGTACGGCTGCAAAGCAGCATGGCACTATCTCTTACAAATGTTGAATGTGTAGCGAATTATATGAGTACTTATACTTGTATATAATAATTATTAAAATATATAACTCAGCTCTCTTTGGCGCGTGAAACTATACGAGTAAGATCTAGTATATTTACACATTTCAAACTTTAAAATGTGTGACAGTAACACGGCAAACGTCGACCGAGCAAAACGTGGTTTTATCGCTATGTTCTGTAAGTACAGTAAGTAAGAATAAAACTTGACGCATTGCAGAGATTTTGTATCATTCTTAAATGAAAAACCTTGTTCTTACTTATAAATGTATTTCAATATATCTCTTATTTCGCACATAAACACGTTTGCTGTATTTATAAAAGTTTGACACACAAACACCGAGTGTTTCTACGATTTGAAATATTTATGAGCTTATGAAAGTTTTTTAACAGGAAAGTTCGGTAACAGCTCTAAGATTTCGCTTGCGTGACATCTTCTACATTTCTAAAATTATGATTTTTTTCTAACTTGAAGTGCTTGTTAAAGCTTTTAAGCGCTATTAAGCTTGTTTGGTTTATTACTTCATTTGAACGAGTTAATGAATTATCAGTTCGATCGGGACAATTATTTTTTTATCTTTGAAAGATTTGATTGATTACGTCTTAAGGTCTTTTTGTAATCGTTCGAGATCGAGTTTTAAAACATGTGACAGAATGTTTACTATGGTATCTACTGCACTATACTCCAACAGTCCGTAAATGTTCAATGAAATTTAAATTTTTATAGAACCATTTGCATTTAAATGGTTTTTTTAAGATTTATTTTAAATTAAAAACAAAGTGGGTATCTCCTACAATTTAACGAATGAAAAGAGTTAAGCCTTTTTAGCCTTTCGTGTCTGACTTGTAATTACTTTTTATCTGAAACAAAAAATTAAGGATTTGACTATTTATTTTCAGTCAAAGTGTAATGTTTTAAGCCCTAATCTGAGTTTAAAAAAAAGCTTTTCAATGAAAAAATAAAAGTTATCAATTCAGACTAGTGACTTCTGAGCCCAACGATTAAGCTTCTTTAAGTTTAATATATTAAGTGTATTCAGAATCTCTTCATTATAGTACACTATAAATCAAATAAATTTCCTTATATTTATCGCTTTTATTTAAAAGAGTATGAACAGTCATCTATGTTCTCTTCTCTTTCATCTAATACTCTCGATACAAATTCAGTTATACATTCATTCAATCAGTCTATCCATTATTCAATAAAGCTTTTTATATTTTGATGTCGAATTGAATTAAAACTAATTCGATACATCTTTTTTTCTTTTTATTACTCTTAGTCTTGCAAAATTTATACCTAGAGATAAATTTTTATTCATTACTAAACGTCGATCTTAATAGCCAACGTTAATCCCGCATAATATAACTTTTTGGTGATAAGAAATAATTAAAGTAGGTTAATTTATTTTAATTTTTATTGATTATATGAAAAACAAAAAAATTTTCTTCGTTTATCTTTGTAATTTTCGTTTAAAAGAAAAGTTGTTAACGAATTTCAAGAGTTTAATAGTACATAAAGACTTTTAAATTACATTAAAGACTTTTAAATTGTTAAATATAAAAAGAACACCAGATCTCTGGAGCATTTCTGTACATTTTATAAATTCCCTAATTGAAATAGTTGCTCCAGAACTGGCTTTAATTTTTAATAATTGTATTGATAGTGGTGTGTTTCCTGACTTGATGAAATTTAGCAAATTAATGCCTTTATTTAAATCTGGAAGTACCGCAGATCCTTCTAACTTTCGTCCAATATCGGTACTTCCCACTTTCAGTAAAATCTTTGAAAAAATTATCCTAAATCAACTTCAAAAACATTTTGAAAGTAATGAACTCTTACACAATAAACAATTTGGTTTTACTCGCGGCCGGTCTACTACTGATGCTGGAATTAAACTTTTAGAGACTATTTATGAGGCCTGGGATCAGTCACACGATGCCTATGGTGTATTCTGTGACCTTTCTAAGGCATTTGATTGTGTCCAGCATCAGACATTAATCAGGAAACTACATCATTATGGAATCCGGGGTACCGCTCTCGATTTTGTCACTTCTTATTTGAGTGGCAGGACCCAAAGCGTGGTGATCAACGACAAGCGGTCCCCCGGCTCTCTTGTAACAATGGAAGTACCTCAAGGTTCAATTTTAGGTCCCTTTCTATTTCTGGTATATATTAATGACCTCCCTCACCTTGTTAGAGATGATCATGAGATAGTCTTGTTTGCAGATGATACATCTTTACTGTTTAAGGTTAAACGTGGACAAAATTCACTCGACGATGTAAACAGGGCTCTCTCTAAGGTTATCCACTGGTTTAATGTAAATAATCTACTATTAAATGAATCCAAAACAAAATGTGTGAGATTCACTATACCGAATGTTAAGTTGGCTACAACCAGTATCAGGATTAGGGATAAGGAAATAGAATTGGTCGATCAGGCTGTCTTTCTGGGTATAACCTTAGATTCAAAATTACAGTGGGGTCCTCATATTGGGAAGTTATCTGGCAGACTCAGCTCCGCAGCATACGCAGTAAAAAAAATACGCCAGTTGACGGATATCAAAACCGCGCGATTAGTATATTTCAGCTATTTTCACAGCATCATGACTTATGGTTTACTGCTGTGGGGAAACGCTGCTGATATTCAATGTATATTTATTTTGCAAAAGAGAGCTGTCAGAGCTATCTACGGTATGGGCACCCGTGAGTCTTTACGAAATAAATTTAAGGAAATAAAAATACTAACTGTTTACTCTCAATATATTTTTGAAAATTTATTATACACACATAAAAACAAAAATAAATTTGTCAAGAACTGTGATAGACATAATATAAATTTAAGAAATAAAAATAAATTGGCCATTCCTAATTTTAGGCTCCACAAAATAAGTAACTCTTTTGTAGGTAACTGTATACGCATGTACAATACACTGCCTGGTAATGTGCAAGACTTGTCCCTAAATAAATTTAAACACTTCATTAAATCCAAATTATGTAGTAAGGCATATTATAGCATTAAAGATTTTTTAAATGACAAGGCTGCTTGGCAGTGACATGATTTGCTCGTTCTTTGTAAGTACATTTTTTGTATCTACATAATATGACGACTTTAATTGTTAAAAAGAGTACCGAGAGTTTTTTTTCCTCCGGCTTTTTTTCTCTCGGCCTACACTAGGAACATTATTATATTATTGTAATATTTAGTAAAGCCGATGATGAAATAGATGATGAAATTGTAGATGTCTACCGAGACATTTTTTTTTTTTACGTTCGTTGAGTGTGTGTAATCACCTTATAACGAATAAAATATTTTGATTTTTGTTTTTTTTTTTCATATAGTTTGAGAATTATGGAAAATTGTTCGTATTTAAGAAAATACGTAGACTCGTGTGAAACACTACGTCCGTTTAACTTAGAGTAGCTAGTTTTTTTACGATGTTTCTTTGCCGCTGAGCACTATATAAAATGCAAACAATGTAGTCCATAATCAGTACTGCTTGAAATTAGTGCTCATGATGGTAATCTCCTTTTACTAGTTGTGTCTCGTTATTTTACTTATTATCAAGTTGCATCATAAGCTGTCTAGATTTCTGACGTAATAGTGAAACAAAGTGTTCATCCATTTAACGGTTTGCTACATAGCGAGACGTAATTAGTTTCTTTTAGGGCAAGAATGCCCTAAAAGAAACTAATTACTCTCATGTGCCCCTCAGAACATGATACCATACATTCAGAGTGTATATCATGACCAAATTGTAGCATTTATCACATTTTGATATGTTAAACCATTTCATAAAATTTTTGATGAAGTTAGACTTCATTGAATCATGATTTTTACGATCTTTCTATGATATATTATATATAATATTTGGTTGTAGAAACACGTTTATTTGATTACGGCATTAGGTGTGACACTTTAATCAATATTGATACGCAGTTTCGTCAAAATATAAATACTACAGCAATTTATGTAATATGTGTCTTTGTAATGTAAAACATGTGATTGAATTATCTATCTCTAATAAAAAACTTCAAATAAAAAAAATTGCAATTTTCGACCAGTTTGTTAATTAGGAATTTGCAATTCTACGAGTAATTACTTATTTGGTATTGATGTTTTGAGGTTACTTTTCTCTTTTATTTCAGATTTTATCAGAAGTGTTTCTTTAGTAATAAAATTTTCATTAAATTCTCTTTTTTCATAGATCGAAAAATTAAACAATCACACCAACATTAATATGGACGTCACATTGTGAAAAGTGTAGAGCTTTTGCAATACTTCTTTAGAGTATCTATTTTTAGGACATCGGTATGTTTGGTTCTTTTTTGGATAAGCAAATCGTGATCAAATAGTTGTACTTTTTGCAACCTTGCATGCATTTTATATGGGATTTTCATTTTTTATTATTTTTATGGTAGTTATTAAAACAGTAAAAGATATTTTTATTGATATATGTAATTTTAAAATACATTTCAGATAGCTCTTTTATTTAATAAAACTACAGATTTATCTCACGTTTCTGTAGAAACATCTAAGTAAAATTTGTTTCTTTCTTTTTTTTCTTTCTTTAATTTAGACGAGTAGTAGCAATGTGTGATGCGATTAAACCCCGCCCATACTAATCTCTAGTCTAATTTAAATTTTGAAATTAGTGGTATAAAATTAACATATAACATCTATTTCAGTGTTAAATTCACTGTTTAAGGTCTTATCTTTTTATGTACATATGTTTCTCACACATGCGTGAGATAATTATTATTAAATAAAAAAAAAATGAATTTATCAATATAAGAAAGAGTTTTTTTTTTGTTCATTAGGTTTGTTATTTAATTAAGATATTCGTATAAGGTATAGAAAAAAATTAATTATAAATTAAATATTTTATATTCACCTAAATAAAAATTATGAAATATTATAGCTTTGTCTTAAGATTTTTATCAGTTACTCTTTACTATTTCAGAAAATTTGTTTAAGTTTAAAGAACCTAGTAAGTTCACAACTTATATATAAAAAAAAAAAAAAAACTAAAAAATAATGTTGTTTTGTACGACATACAATGAAATTATACTGGTTTGTACCGATGGAATGTGGAATAATGGTCATAACACTATTATTTGTATTTTTCTTTGGTTAGTATTTTACTTTAAAAAAAAGGGTAAGACTACAGCTTTGCACCTAAATACTATGGAGGTAACTAAAATGTTTAACACACACAAGGTCGTCTGTTCCTAATGTATGTAATACAAGTATAACAAAAGATATACATTTTTTTAAATAATTATACTTACATATAAATAATACATATAAATAAACATATATTATACCCAGACTCGGGGCGGGAATCGAACCCACAACCCTTGGAGCAGAAAACAGGGTCACTGCAAACTGCGCCAACGGGTCAGTTTATTTAACTTTTTATTATTTATTATATCGTATTCAAATATACAAATGTTCTATTTATGCTTTGACTTAGTTTAAAAATAAATTCATTTTCTCTTCTCAGCGTATTCATTAAAACTTTAGTAACTATATGTATACTAAAGGACCTTGAAACGTAATAATGTAGCCTTGTGGCTAGTGAAAATTGTAATCTTCTTGGTCTAGGCAAGACCACACATTTAATAAATTAGCTTGAATAAATTAACATATAATCAATTTATACAAACACATCGAGATCGTCCTATGAATAAACACGACGAACGAGTAATCACGGTTTTCATTTTGGTCCAGCACCACTAATGACTAACACACTAATGAGTGAATACCGATTTCTTCTCAAAATTCATCTTGGGAAGAAAAACTCTCAGAGATCCTTTAGGATGTTGGATGTCTAGGGAAAAGATCAAGCGTTAATCAGAAAGTAGGCTTGACGAAGGCAGTGACAGTGAAGATATAAAGACTGTTATAGTGCAGCACAAAACGGTTATAAAAACAATATTAAATTTAAGTGAGGTATACAACATTGGACTGAATCAGCGTCATAAGAAGAATGGATGGAGATTAATAAACCACGCTGCTCCACTGCGGGTTCGCGTATAATTATTTCCTTAACATGACTAACAAGCGAGGTGTCTCAAATTACTTGTATTTTCACAAAAAGAAGAAATATAAAAGAATAAATATGATTCTTAATTATTTACGAAACGGTGTGAATTATTAGGCTCTGACCCTTAGCTACCCTACCTAATCTTACCCGGCTTTTCCCTACTTCAGTTTAAAATGTCAAATATACGGTTTCGTGCGCAAGATTTTGCAATTATATAGTTATTTAACTCAATGATGGAAGGTTAGCACGGTAGAGTGTATACTTAGCTTGAAGTTTCTAAAGGCTTCGGCATTTCACAGGCTTCATAATAGTTATTGAAACGAAGGTCGGGTAGATTTATTGATGTAAGTATTTATAGATTATGCCTTTACGAATATACTTTATATTTATACTATTACTAACTAACCCGTGCGAATAGAAGCTATGGCATTAAAATATGAATTTAATCATAATTAACAGGGGGCTTTCTTCTGTGGGGAAAAAATTTCGAAAAATCCATATTTAACTGATATCTACATAATAGAAAGTATATTTATTTTAAATTTCATGTCTGTAGAAAATGTATTTAAAGAATATAAATATTTTACAATTACCACCCCCGCAATATCTTTGGACTGGAATTTCGTGAAATTCGATGTTAACTGATTTCTACATAACAAATTTAAAATTCCTATCAAATTTCAGGTCCGTAAAGATTACCTCGCCAATATTTTGTTGGGGTAGAATTTCGTAAAATATGTTTTTAGCAGATTTCTACGTGGACAATTTTTTTTTTGCCTTTCATGTCTGTAGCTACTGCTTGTAGTTTGGAACTGTGAATTTTCATGGTAATTGCCTCTGAAATCCTTTTTAGAAGTAGTATTTCGTAAAATCCGTTCTATCTTGATTTCAACATAGCGGAAGGAACACTCATACTAAATTTTAAGTCTGTCGGAGTAATTGTTTTGAATTTTCAAACGACGACGTCACCGTGACGATTCAAATATGTCAGTCATAACAATTTCCCGTTGGGGTGAAATTTTGTAAAAATATTTTCTAGCTGATCTTTATTTAGCGAAAAGTATACTCCTACCAAATTTCAATTATGTAAAATCATCAGTATTTTGGAAGTGTTAATTTTTCATTGTTAACACCGCCGCAATTGGGGTTCAAATTTAATAGAATCCGTTCTGAGCTCTCTACATGGCAATTGAAATATTCATACCAAATTTCAAGTTTTTACGAACTATAGCTTAGAAATGTGAATTTTTCATTGCTAATTCTCCCTCAATCTCTTTTGGGAGAGGAATTTCGGGTAATCCGCTAATAATCTTAGCTGATTTTTATATAGCAAAAGAAAATTCCTACCAAATTTCAAGTATGTAGACGTAATAGTTTAGAATAATTAATTTTTCATTGTCAACGCCCCCGCAATCATGGGGGGGGGGGGGGTGAAATTGATTAAAATCCGTTTTAGGGTGAACTTTACATCATAGATAAAGATTCTCACCAAATTTTGAGCTCGTAGGAGTTATAGTTTTGAAAATAAAATGTTTCATTATCGCCGCAATCCCTGTCGAGAGTAAAATGTATTTCCGATATAGAATATAATCGATTATATTCTATATCGGAAATACATTTACTTCTAAAATTTACTCTTTCAAAATTTTAGTCTTTACTCTTTCTACTTATATATATATATATATATACTGACGGCTCGCCCCGGCTTCGCCCGGGTATTTAACTAAAATTTCAAAAATTCTAAATTTATATTTTTTGTCACCTACACCTGCGTCGATACTGGAAATTATTTTATAACAGACGGATTGAGCTGTCAAAAATCTGTCAAAATAAAATGTAATTTAAATCAAAAGCACTTAAGGAGTATTGATAGCAAATCACGCCCAAAATAACTTTCTATTCCTTTTTAACCCCGTTAGGTGATGAATTACAATAAAATAAAAAAAATGTCTTCAATCCATTCTGTTAAAGAATGTTTATGAAAAATTTGAAGTAGATTGGATCAAGGAATCACGTTATTCCATACAAACTTTGCCCCCTTTTTCACCCTCTTAGGGGTAGAATTTCGTAAAATCCTTTCTTAGCTGATCTCTATTTGGCAAAAGAAATATTCCTACCAAATTTCAAGTCTCTAAGTCATATAGTTCCAGAGATATCGTGATGATTGAGTCAGTGACCTTTCTCTTTTATATACATATATATAGATATTTTTTATCACCTACACCTGCGTCGATACTAGAAAATATTTTATAATAGACGGATTGAGTTGTCAAACATGTGTCAAAATAAAATGTAATTTAAATCAAAAGCACTAAGGAGTATTGATATCAACTACAAAGCAAATAAGATTTTACCCCTTTTTAACATATATTATATATCCAATAAATGTAAATTGGATGATTAAATGAAAAAAAAAAATATTCCTACCAAATTCAGAGTCTGTAGAAATCAGAATCTGTCCTTGGAAATAAAAATGTTTCATTGTTAACACCCAACCTCGCAAAACACTTTGCGGGTGGAATGTCGTAAAATCCGTTCTTAGTTAACCTTTACTCGGAGAGAGGAATCTTCCTACCAAATTTCAAGTCTCTTCGCTTTTTGGTTTAAGTGATATCGTGATGTGTCAATACATAGGTGGAAATCTCTTATATATATATATATATATATATATATATAGATATATATATATAGATATATATATATATATATATATATATATATATATATATATATATATATATATAACATAATTATGATTTTATTTATAGCTACCAACGTCTCAAAATACATATATTACCAAGAAGAAGTAACAAGAGGCTCCCTCTAAAATTTTCCTTTTTATTTTAAATCTTGCCTACATTCATTTATTAACTGACGACGCGTTGGTGCAGTGGTCACAGCAACGGCTGATGCGCTAGCGGTCGCGGGCTTGATCCCCGCACATGACAAATATTTGTAGGTATAGACCATACAGATGTTTGTCGTGGTCTGGGCGTTTGTGCTTGTGTATTGTGTGTGTATCCGGACCCCCGACACAGGATTCACATCCTACTGGGGGCCGTTGAGTGTGAGACGTTTATTTATTTATTTATTTATAATTATATATTTACCTATACTCGTGTGTACTCAAAGTTATCTAATATTAATTTCTTACATCATTATCTTTAAGTCTTTTTAACAAGTCTAATTTATACATGGAAATTGAAAAAATCTATTAAAGGTGTCATAATAGAAAGAAAATACACACTGTGGTTTCAATGTATTCTCGAAAGACAGCTGACTCTGGTCTGCCTTTATTGTTAATTTTTATTATTACTTTTACTATTCGTTGCAGAAATTCGACGTAAAAAAAAATTATTGTCAAATATTCATCTTGTTTCATAATTTAATAACCTTAATAAATGTAAATGTTTTGGAGCTATGATATGAATGGAGCGCTCTTTTCATATAGCCCAAATGCTTAACGTAGGCATTTGAACAAATTTTCCTTTGAAACTGAGCATAAAATTTGTGATTACAAATAAGAATATTATAACACACGTGTACCTACGGCCTTTAAATAAGTATTTTTAGCCCGGAGACCTACATGTATGAAGCCCAATAATTTTATTTCAAAAGCAGAATTTTTACCTCATTTACGTATGACTTTATTAAAATCAAGAAAAACGACGCGCGATTTCTCCTACGTTTATGGTTATTACTCCACTTTTATGAGTTATATTGTGAAATTTTATAGCGTGTTAACTTTTCCTATAAACAAGCTTTCTAATGTAAAACCTTTTTTTAATCAGACCTTTTTTTTAGTTCTTATCATTAGCGTACTCAAATAAAAAAAAAATTCAAAAAAAGAAAAGTTAATTATTACAACAACCTTTGGACTAAGTTTTAAATTGCCTTTTAGAAAACTTTTTGTTTTGATATAATTAAAACTGGCTTCTTAACTTGAAGTGAATTTGACTTTAAAAAACCGTACCAATTCGCACGGGTATTTAACTAAAATTTCGAAAATTATAAATTTATATTTTTTATCACCACATATCACATATTGAATATATTTTATAACAGACGGATTGAGTTGTCAAACATGTCAAAATAAAATGTAATTCAAATCAAAAGCACTACTACTCCTACTACTCCTTGTATTGATATCAACTTCGAAGCAAATAACTTTCAATCCCCTTTTAACCCCGTTAGAGGATGAATTTCGATAAAATACGAAACACGTCTTCAATCAATTCTCTTAAAAAATATTTATGCAAAATGTGAAGTAGATTGGACCAAGGAATTACGTTGTCCCATACAAACTTTGCCTCCCTTTTTCATCCCCTTAGAGATACAATTTCGTAAAATCCGTTCTTAGCTGACCCCTACTCGGCAAAAAGAATATTCTTACCAAATTTCAAGTCTTATAGTTTAGAGATATCGTGATAAGTGACTATATCTATAGAAAGTCTCCTATATATATATAGATATGCGTCCATATATACCATATAGATATTACAAAGCTTTACGTGACACTTTATACACCCATATTATACGTTTTTTCCATTAATGTTGTTCTGTGTAAATGTCTACATACATCTTAATATAATTTATTAGCGCTGAGAGTTTGTTAGCTTGATCGCGTTTATTACCGAATTTCCTAATACCGATTAAAATTTCTTTTAGTGTTAGAAGCCTGATTATTAATATTAAGTAGTACAATTTAAAACACCGCGCTTTGTTATAAGGATAAGAGGAATAGTAGATATGTACGTGAATAATTTGACTCAGATAAAACCGCATGTGTCGTCTAGTGTAAAATAAAAGTCTCGAAAAAGCAATTCCCGATACTCACTAATGTCATGTAGCTGTAAAATTTGTTACGGTAAAAATCCACGATGTAAACATAAATTTTGCCTTATGAAAGTTTACTTACGAAATAGGATGAAATAGCATCATTAATTACTGAAAATTTGAAATAAATACTATTTTTTGATAATAATGTTTAGGGTTTTTGATGTGTTATTTTGAAATAGTTAATATAATAATTTTATCAATTACATGCCGTTTGCGCCATCTAAATTTATGGCACTTGTAACGCTATTGTGATTCAGAGTATGAAGGAGACAAAAGAAAAAAGAAACTTTTTATTAAAATAAAATACAAACATTCCTTGTTCTTAAACTGGTACAAACTGTGTTTTAATAACTAGTACCCTCCCAAAAAGCTATTTCATTACATATTAAGTTACATCATAAAAATAAATAATTCATAACTACGTATAGGTATAAAAAAAAAACTAAAAAGTAATAAAATAATTAACACTCTATTATTTTGTATGTACATGTATGTGTGTGTGTTTGATTGTGGGTTGTGTGTGTATGTATATGCAGTTATTTTTTTACTAGACGAAGTTTCATAGATTGCATATTGTTTCTGGAAAATGTAGTTTTAGTATTTTAATCTCCGTAAGTTTAATATTATATATATAAATATTTAATATTATATTATATATATATATATATATATATATATATATATATATATATATTTATATATATATATATATATGTGTGTGTGTGTGTGTGTGTGTGTGTGTATTTTTTGTTTTTATATGGATTATATATCAATACCAATTTCATACATACATACACCAAGTTTTCAATTTTATGTTTCTGAGATATAGTATTTTACATATATTTTGGAAACTGGCAAACTTTAACAATTTCGTGATAGGTATACTTTTTCAACAAGATAAGTAATATCATTATTTTGTACACAAACTCTTTTATAAAAGACGAAATTTCGTAACTGTAATGTTATTATACACGTACATTGATAAATAATTCCTGAATTTTCAGTCCGGTGTTTTCGTAAAATCAATATTAAGCACAACATTACGTGTATGGGAAACTCTCGCTAAACGACAAAAACTTTAAGTTAAGTACTTTAAATATGATGAATACTTTTGACGTGATAACTTCTTGTAAATCAACGAATGTCGACTGCACGCACGAAGAAGTGTCACGTGAAACAATGATACAAAATAATGATAACTCAGTGATAATAATTCAATTCATGAAGTATGCAATTTTTTTTCAATGTTTTCTTATGACGTTATCACATAATATTATCGTCCGTAAAGCGACTTTACAGACAACCAATTTTTTTAACTATAAACATTTAAGCGTATAACAGTAACACTTTCGTTAATTTTCATTCAGTTACGCATATAATATGTAATGAATTCGAAAAATAAATTCTACTTTCTTGGAATTCTTTAGCCTTGTATATTCGGGGGATAGTGGTATGTAAACCATCAGACCGAAAATTTTATTCGTGGAATATGTTTCATACAGTCGTCCATTTCGAAGTTTACAGCTCAATAAATTTTCACTCGTGTACAAAGGGCTCGTTTAGACTATCCAATTATCGCGATGCTAAGGACAGCGTAACCTTTGTGACGAGACACAACATACTTCATGTAAATATATAAAAGCAGCTTCAATTATTCATTAATATATATTAATACATAAATAATTAATTACTGAATTTCATTTAATATTCAATTATCACAAGTGGACTAGTTCAAACTATAAATTTAAATTTGTTATTGTAAGCGAATACAACCATTGGATTAAAGCAACCATGACAGTCAAATTCCATAGTACAACCACAAGTTACAGCAACTATTTATTATACTCAGGTGATCACAGCTTATTATGGAGGCTTATTTATCTATATATTAATACGTGAAGCAAAAACTTTGTACACCTTTTCAAAAAAATTACGCGGACGGAGAAGTATGAAATTTAGCACAGTTAGAGTTTAGGTATATGGAGAAGAAGTGTAGAAAGCTAATATTTTTAATAATAATGCTCAAAAAATAAATGAAGTTAATTTAAAAAGAACACTATACACATTACGGCACACACTTTACAATGTACATATATACACAAATTTTGTTTATTGTCAAAGTCTGTTTTTAACACGATTGAAATACAGGTCTTGCAACGAATTTTTTATCACAGATCAGGTTCAATGACTGCTGCATATGCTCACCATGTTATGCGCAACCATATTTTTATGATGTTGACAATGCTGTTAATTATAGATTAGGTTGAATTTCGACCACTAGTTAATAACATAAACGCTTTAAAACTCATATATAAAACAGAAACTCTTTTATAAACCTATATAAAATGTTTACTTAAAATATAAAAATACATCCATTTTTAATGCACATATGTAATTCTATTTTTATATTAATATTACAGCCAAAGTATCAATAATATAATTCGACATTACCCGCGTAAAATTAATGCTAATTCAATCTAATGACAATATACATATAACCTTTCTAAAGTGTGAAATACAATGGCAAATTACTATAAAAATGCTATTCTTAAAATATTTATTGATTTTTTTTTCAAAAATGTAATTTAAATTAACACGACTTATCTATGTCAACAGCAAGGGATACTTGGTATTCTTAGACGGATAAAAATTATATTACAGCAGTATTGCATTAAATTATCTATTTATAAAACAAGCTTTTAAAAATTACTTACCGATGTAACAATCCTGCTAATATGTCGAAAGGAAACGAAAACTTTTTCATTTAATTACCACTAGTATAAAAGAGTTCCAACAAAAGAGTTAATTTTCCCTAAATTTTATCACACAACGTTTATATAATAGAAGAATTTAGGCTATATTCACAGCTACACGTATAGTTTATTTCATTAAATGTCTTGATGAATTAACTTTTATATGCGAATAACCACAGGCGGTACGAGGAGTTATATGTGGCAGCGACAGGCACCATCTGAATTTTGGAGGGGACTGTTTGTTGTCGACTTTGCGCATGCGAAACAACCCTTATAAAGCTTTCCAGCTATGCTACACTATACAAATTACAAAGGAAAATCTATTGCTGCATCGACACAGTGTTCGTGTGTCTTGTGGTTTGAGACGAGCTGTTCAAGCGGTTTTTGTACTTTAAAAAGACTCTACGTTAACGACATAGAAGTGATATTTGGTTGTTCATTGTAATGAAGCGAGCAAATTATGTACTCTGGGTCTCATATCTAGATGATACCTGACGTTGATGTTTTATTTTCTTGAATGATTTCTCTAACAAAAAGTCACGTTTCACGACGACTATACTTTAAGATATTATTTATACTTACTAATTAACTTAAGCCATCTATATATTCTGTTAATAATAGATACTCCGAGGTGTTTTTCTCCATATCCTCAATAAAATCATTTGTACTCTATTTAACGGTTTTAAAATATAAATTCGCAAAAAATCTCTTTAAATACTTAGCTAAGATTTATAAAGAAATCGATTCCAAAATTTTTATCTTAAATGATAAAATTAGGTCATACGTATCGCGGAGTCTTTGTTCATTTTAATAAACAGATATAGAACTAATATAAATTATTAAACAACTATATTAAGCAACTAAGGTAGAAATAACCAAAACGAAGAGAAACTTCATGTCTTTTACTGTAATAAGCTATAAATAATCCTGCTAGACAAAGACTTTCTTTTTTAGGGTTCCGTAGCCAAATGGCAAAAAACGGAACCCTTATGGATTTGTTATGTCTGTCTGTCCGTCCGTCCGTATGTAACTTTTTTCCGAAACTATAAGAACCATACCGTTGAAACTTGGTAAGTAGATGTATTTTGTGAACCGCATTAAGATTTTCACACAAAAATAGAAAGAAACAATACATTTTGCGGATTCCCCATACTTAGAACTGAGACTGAAATTTTTTTTTTTTTATCAAACCCATACGTGTGAGGTATCTATGTATAGGTGTTTAAAAATGATATTGAGGTTTCTAATATTATTTTTTTCTAAGCTGAATATTTTGCGCGAGAGAAACTGCTAAAGTGGTAAAATGTGTGCCCTCTCCCCTGTAACTTCTAAAATAAGAGAATGATAAAACTAAAAAAAATATATATATGGTGTACATTACCATGCAAACTTCCACTGAAAATTGGTTTGAACGAGATCTAGTAAGTAATTTTTTTTTAATTCGTCTTAAATCCTAAGCCGCAATTTACCTTTCATTCAATCAACTCAAATTTATAACAACGAACTACAAGAACTTTTATATGTACATGTATGTTACTTGCTGCTACGGAACCCTTCATGGGCGAGTACGACTCGCACTTGGCTGCTTTTTTTTTCTTCCCTCTTTTCCTATGAATAAGAATCGAATTGACAAGGAAAGCGCTTAAAATCCGCTACATCACTCTACTGAGAGTTAACAAATATGTGTTTATTTGTATTTAAGATTTTTTTTGCGTTTTGTACTTGGTAATGAAATAAAAAAAAAAAAATTTAGCAGATGTTAATTCAGTGGTGCTAGCCCGGATTTATACCAGATACATCTGGTATCGATTTGCGTTCATACATGAGAAGTGTAAGAGATTTTTTTATTTCACAATATACCTACGTATTATTACCTCATTTAATGTAAATTAATAAAATTAAAAATTTCTACTAATCAACAACACTTAAATTGATTACTTAGTAATATTAAGTTACATATTTGTTTTAATTTATTTGCGCTCTTTTCGTTGTTGTTTACCTGAGTTTCTTTAGAGTTGTAGTATTAGATCTTTTAGCAGCTCGTAGTCCTAATTATTATTATTATGTACATTAAATGAAACAACACTAACAATATAACCGATTGTTTACCCTCGTGGATAGGAAATTACTATTAACACCGATGGTCGTGGGCTTCCTCTCGGAGCGGATCTTTTCCATAAGACGTTAAAGCAGATCGCATAATTGTATTTAAACAAATGTTTGCTTATGGTCCAGATGGTCCAGGTGTTTGTGCGTATCCCCGCAGTGCCTTGTGGGATACATAAACCTTTCGGTGCTGGTGCTACCGGATACTGATATGTCCCTCTATATTTAATTTTAGTTCAATTCAATTCAAAAATACCATTAAAAATAATTATTAGATGTTATGTAATGACTGATTGTTATTTCTATTGTCTGTCTTAGTGCAATCGATTTTGTATATTGCGTACTGTAGTTTCCGTACTATAGTAGATTGTTAATGGTTGTAAATGTTGACTGGCTTTTCTGCTCCAGGGTTGTGGGTTCGATTCCCGCCCCGAGTCTGGGTGTAATATATATTTATTTATATATATATTTATTTAAAAAAATGTATATCAGCCAACTGTTACCTAAAACACAGGTATTAAGTTGCCTACCTTAGGAACACATGACCGTGTGTGTATGTTAAGCATATTTATTATTATTATTAATTTCCCTCTGCTGGGTAAAGACTTCTTATATCTATCTAATAAATATATTGTATTAAAACATATCAATTCCCTATTAACGAAAATAACTCAAGTTAAAAACTGCGAGCATTCGCTTAAAAATCACGTGTTCTATCATATATTTAATATCGATACCATAAATAAAATGTTGTCAAATACTGTCTTAAAATTTTAAATATTTAATAATCTTAAAATAGAACTACTAACTTTAGTATCATTGTTTTATGACGTTGGCTTGGTTTAGTGATAGTAATCGTGTTTATGGAAAGCGAGATTGTAACGAAAATCTGTATCAGTACAATTAAGTAGGTAAGTTGAATTGTTCGGAAAAATACAGGACGTATGCAAACTACCATATAACTTAAAATTTTTAAGTGTAAGTATATGGAATTGATTGATATTATCGGAGAATTTTTTAGGACAAATGTATTTTGAGAGTTAAGTATCTAAAGTAATGGCATCCATTTGTATAATTATGCATTACCCTACTACAAGTACAAAGTCAATCTAACTTAGGTAAACTAAACCCTTAACCAGTAAACAAATCTTATCCATCAGGAGTATTTATTTATTAATGAGAATTGTGCTACTGGGTAATCAATATCTGGTTTATATTATTTATTCGGGTTATAGCACGTCCTTACCTTAATTGGAACACTCGACGCTTTAAACTTATTTTCTACGTGATGAAACATAATGCAAGATGAAAAAACAGCTTATCGGCTTGAAACTGACTTTGTTGTAACAATATATATATCGCTCATTTGGAGCGACAGTGACACAAATGCAAATTAGTTAACTTTACACCAGATCAGAATAAAGGTTATTTCATAGTTCAAAGAAGATTCTGACGCATTATTACGGCTAATTATTATTTTAAAATAGTTTTATTATAGCTGGGTATTGTGGCATTTTCACTACCAACGCAGATGTTTATGCATAGTATTTTCGAATTAATAAGTTATTTTCGCGTATTTTTGCAAATATATAGGTATATATATATATTTTTTTTTTTTTTTTTGTAATATTGTACTATATCAGCCTGTAAACAACTCACTACTTAGCGAAGGCCTCTCCTCCTTTGTATTGTATAAAATTATCAGTAAACAAAATGATTCTATAGTTAATAAAGAACAGTTATATTTAGAATATTTAGCCGAATTAAAATTAGAAAACCTAAATTAGAATATCTCACCTTTTACACACTCGTGCAAACCCTGAACCTTTTTTAGTGTATACATTTAAATATCAGTCTATACGAGTATTTAAACTATTAATATAATATAGATAAGCCAGTCTAATAATTATTTCATTTGCTCAAAATAACGTACGTAAAACAAATCATGCTACGAGTAATTTTTAAATAGTATCAAAACCTTATCTATTTTGTCGACGATTGAAAATTACGGAAAACCTTTATTATTTTCATGTTAGTTATTACAGTAAGCAATTCTTATATTACATAACATATATTTATATATCGAGGACCGTTCTGGTGTAGTGGTGCGAGTATTCGCCTGAACGCTGGCGGCTATTCAATTCCCGCTAGAGGCCGATATTTGTATTTGTGCAAATATTTGTTTCCGGTTTGGGTGTATGTCCTTGTGGGTTATCCCACCGTGTCTTGGAGAGCACGTAAAACCATCGGTCCCGGTAATAATCGTTACCCATGGTAGGGATATTATCCGCCAACCCGCAGTGGAGTAGCGTAGTGGATTACGCTCTAACCCTTCTTTTATAATTATATATGGAGAAGCGGCCTTCGCTCAGCAGTAGGTTGTTTACAGGCTGATATAATACAGTACAGTACAGAAGCATTTGCGCCCTTCAGTGACAAAACTGGGCCTTACCATAAATATGAGAGTCCATCTGAGGGGAGATGTTACTACCGGACAGTTCTCAGACCTTTGTTTCAAATAGGAAATGGTTATTTCCCGGAACTGGATAATAATATAATATATGAGTGTATATGAGTATGTATTTACCATAAACAAAGCTTAAGGTCAAGTTCAGTCTTAAGGTAGCGTGAGTGATAATGATGATGATGAGACAAAACCTCGTGTAACTTTCTCCAGATCAAAGGCCGAGCTTCGTGTTAATAAACAAGTATGCTTAATTAAAAAAATCAAAAAACCCGACTACGTAAAATACTCTTATTATAAACTAAAAAGAATAAAAACAATTTACTAGCTTTCATTTGATACCCATATTGCTACAGTAAGAAAAAAAATTCAACTCCCTTCCCTCATTCCGCCATTTGCGGGCGCCATTTTGAAAATTTATATAGCCTATGTCACTACTACAATTTAGACAAATCTAACGACACCTCATATGTCAAAAACCGTCCAGCCGTTTGGGCTGTAGGGCGTGCCAAAGAAATGGACATACATACATACATACATACATACATACATACATACATACATATATACATACACTCGAAAAACATAACCCTCCTTCTGTCGCAGTCGGGTAAAAATAAAAAATGTTTTTTTTTAAATGTTTATTTAAACTTTAAATCCCTACTCTACAATAAAGTATTTAATAAGTACTCAAACATTTTAACATAACAATTTATATGTTATAACAAAATTAATAACGTATCAAACTAATTAAAAATCCTATTAGAACCATTTTCGACTTCTACGAGGACGAAGTCGCGGTCTAAAAGCTAGTATAATATACACATAAATAAAAAAACATATAAAATAAATACAACATGGATCTCAACATGGATCCTTAATTTAATATTGTGAAATAAGAGTTAAGGTAAGGTAAAATTCTTTTAGATTGGCAGACGGGTATGTGAGCGAAGTGTGTTGTTGCAAGATATACTGATGCTGCAGTCCATCACCATTCTACTCGGTGTACTGTTGTTTACACCACTATGGCCTTAGTCACCATTTATGATACCTCGGCAAGAAAGAGATCGGGACTATTCTTCTCTGTAGGCCATCGCACGGCTGATAGTTTTTTTTCCATTGAATTTTTTTTTCATTTGAATCCATTTAACGGATGATATCCAGAGGCATGGGTAGGCAGTCCTTGACCTATGCCGGACTCGGCACTTTGGGAGTGCAATACCGTACTAAACCCCTGCGGGAGCCCTCAGCCGCTTTAATTGGAGGGTCCCGGATTTGCAGGCAACAGGATCCCTCCAACGACAGGCTGGCCTCGGCCAGATTTCTCCTCCATGGGCACTGTCTGGCTCAACTAGCACGACCGGGTTCCCGACACGGGCACAGGGGCGTTACTAGAGGCGATTTAAGTAGCGCCTCCTACGCATTCGTCGCCCGCGGATAGAGGCCACGTCGGCGGCCTCCTCTCTCACCCACTCGTCGGCCTCCTTCTGGTATATTATTGTCTCGCAGAAGGAGACCATCGCCTTCCAGGACTCGTCGTCGCCGAGCATCGCGATGATAATGCTCGGGAGCGACAAGTCCCCTCCGAGGACCGACGTCAGACTCTGACGCAGCGCCGCCCATCTCGGGCACACCTCGAGGGTGTGCTGGACGGAGTCCACCGCTGCGCCACAATCGTGACATTGGATGACGATGATGTGACGTTGGATGGATACTTATTGCACTTTAATGAATAACTACTGAACCGATTGCTATGGTAGCAGATAATTTTATTGTAGGCGGGAGTACATGCAAGCTACTATTTTTTTGTTACTTTTTAACCTCAAACCGAAAATCACACAGTAAAACCTCAATTTGCATTATGTTCGTGACTTTCCGTTCGTGTATGATTGTTTAGTCTCACTCAAATAAAAAAATATACGCAATAAACGCATAGTTTAATAATGCAGTAAAAGAAGGTAGGTTGGACTGGCCCGTTGACGCAGTTGGCAGTGACGCTGCTTTCCGCTCCAGGGTTGTGGGCTCGATTCACACCCCGAGTCAGGGTCTAATTTTTGTACATTACGGATGTGTATGATATATATTCATATAAAAAATGTATATACGTACATCAGTTTTTGGTGCTGTTATCTAAAACACGGACAATACTGTTTATGTTAAAAAATAAAGAAAAAAAATGGAATAAAAAAATGAATGTTGATTATTAGAATATAGGAGCTATGATTTCATATGGCAGGGTGGTACTCCTACTATCGCTGTAGATTTAGCCATATCCTGGCGATAGTCTATTTTATTAACCTTCAATTACCGACCCTTATTTTTAGTACTTATTCGCCGAGGTTTGGTCATGGTGACACCCTATTTGAAGTGACATTTTTAATAAAATCTGTATTAAAAATTTATCAAAATTATATATAACCTGAATAATTGATTTACAATCATTGGGATGAAATCATAAAAACGCCAAAAATATATTTTATAAACTTTTAATAGCAAAAATATAAAAATGGCACATTTTTTGGGAACATAGTTTAGAGCCTTTGAAAAAAACTTAATAAGTCATAAAATATTTTAATAAAATTAACTTTTCTTATTATAATCAATAATAAAAAAACTCTAATCAACAAAATACCATAATATTTTAAAGATCTAATAATTTGAAGCACAATTCTGGCAAAGTTTTTGGGCTGCCTTTTGAGCTTGGATGGACAACACAACTTCCTCTTTTCGCTAACTACAACTTCTTCATGGTCTTCTGTTTCTTTGACTGTCAAATCTTTACCAAGAATACGCTTTATTGTGTCAGCTCCCTTGGCAAATGTGTGTTATAGGCACGTAGATTCAAATGCGGCAAAATATATGGCTGCGGCTATCAATAAACTCAGACCATAAAGTAGCAGGGATGATACATTCCCATTACCTCTGAGATATATTTTTGACTATATTATGACTCAAAGATCTACAAAACCTTGGTACAGGCTCAGAAGAACTTCACTTGTATCCATTTATACCATAATATGATTTTCCTGTTCTTTGTCGTGATTCAATGTTCGAAGAAGAATCTTGCGACGATATCTCGCCAGCACTTGAAGTATCTGTGTCTGTCTTTTGACTTGATTTTGCAACTCACGCAATGGTTTTTCTTCCTCAGATTGTTCTGAGCCTGTATCATACTCCCTAAGCAGGTAAAAATCTGGGTCAACCAACTTATCATCACAATCACTAAAATCTTGTAACTCTTCGTCTAACCAGCTTTCTAGAATAATTTTATCACTAGGGTTAGGGTCTTTTTCTCTTACGACCGATTCCTTGTGTAATTGCTTGCGCCATCTAAAAAATTAAGATAAAATAAGCATTTCCCAAAAAATATAAAATCATAAGACTGACCCGTTGGCGCAGTTTGCAGTGACCCTGTTTTCTGCTCCAAGGGTTGTGGGTTCGATTCCCGCTTCGAGTCTGGGTGTAATATATGTTTATTTATATATGTATTATTTATATGTATATTTATTTAAAAAAAAAAGTATATCAGTCGGCTGTTACCTAAAACACAGGCATTAAGTTGCCTACCTTAGGAACAGACGACCGTGTGTGTGTGTGTTAAGCATATATAAGCAAGCATAAGCAATAAAATAGTGACATTAACACCGACCTTACGTCACGTTGACACCGGAGGTCTGGTTGCGGGTACACCTGTGTACGTACCGCCTGTGCACGACCGACTAACGAAAGATCAAGTCAAAACAAGCAGCTACTGAAAGAGACAGATTAATAACCCTACTGGTTGTTAAAATATTCCTGTTTTAAATTGCGCGGTGTCACGGTGACACCACCTCGGCAATTAAAGGTTAAGATCAGGCTAAACGAGAGAGTACGTACTCGTAGAGGCTTTTAGCTTGCTTATTCAACTCTGATGTACAAATCAAACGCAAATTCGAGTTACATCCCTTTAAAGTAATAAATATCCAATTGAATTAAATTGTGTACCCAAAGAATAATATCAGCCATAAATTGAATGAGATAGCAAGCGAAACGCTGCAAATTACTCACAAAACGCATTTTCGTTTCGACCTAAAATATATTCAAAATACAATCAATTGCAGCAAAGTTTGCCTAATGGAACCACAATCTAAGGCAGGGGTTCCTAAAGGAGTCGATATCGACCACTTCAATTTTATCCACTTAACCAACGGCAAAGTTTTTAAATTGGTAAGTATTTTGTATCAATATGAACAAAACTAGAGATAGGATTTTTAAAGTAATTTGGTTATGGGGGTCTGAAGTATCAGTTCATTTTGGAAAAGGGGTTTCTGGCCTAATACAGTTTGGAAATCCTTTGTCTGAAATAACGCACAAACAAACATAATTCCTCAACTTTGATAAATCAAAAATCGAACCGCTTTATTTGTTAAGCTTTGAGTTAAAACAACTGCAAGTATCAGGGATAACACCGACGTTTGCGGTTACATTCGCTTTACCTAACATAATAGAAGTCAAATCAGCAACGGTGATAATGAAACTTTCGTGACCATTATACTAGATTCTAGAACGATTAAAAAAACTACCTACTTCGTTTTAATGTTTTTTTGCTAACGCCTAAACGCTGATTAAATATCGTCTGATTCATAATATAAGCAGAAACATAATTTTAGTAAATTCCTTAAAACAGTGAAATCACCTTGAGCGTTAAATCTTCGTCGCTTCGAACAATGTGTTTATGCTTTTATCACTTAGCACATTTTAAACGTACGTTCAGTCTGTTAACAATATAAAGGGCATTGCCTGTCTAGCCAAAGATGTACATAACTTACCTGCGACCTTTATTTCCTTTTACATAGAGCTTATGTTACAAATACTAAATGTCTATGAAGATTTTATATCGATATTCTTCGAGCGAATATAATGAAATCGTTACGGTACAATGTTTTGGATATTGTGGTCTGTTCGTCATAAAACAAGTTTATATATAGAAATAAAGTAAAGTGGCTCTTTTTATCGTCAAAATAATAGCTTTTTACTAAATGGACTTGAATGTTTACTTATGAACATTTATATTGATATTATATACATTTATATTCATGTTTACATCTGCTTGTTTCAATTAATTCGTGGAATAGTATCTCTGATTATAAGGAGACAATTCAGGGTTTTGAACAAAAAATATTAGGTAGGTTCAGGTAGTCAATAGTAATTTTTTCCCATCATTAATTAGTCGATAGTCCGCGTAGATCAAGAACTGGTTTCCAATTTAAATACATAAACTTTCGGTGGATAACAAGCTCCTAATCTATAAAATGATCCTCAAACCTGTGTGGACGTACGGGATCCAACTCTGGGGCAGCGCTTGTAACTCCAATTTAACTATTATACAGAGGCTGCAAAATGGCATACTGCGTACCTTGTCGAATGCACCATGGTTTCTCACTAACTCAGAAATCCACGAAGCTCTGGAAAACAAAACAGTAAAGGAAGAGATCCAGCAGTCTTCTACTAACTACAACAAAAGGCTAGATAACCACCCGAATGACTTAGCTGCCGAATTAATAAAAATCAGTTATAATAAACGCCTTAAACGCCATGACATCCAGACTCTTCAATCGCGATGGTAAAATAGAAGTGCCTCCCGCTGGGGAGATCCCTCACAAAGTTTCAACCGCCCCACAAATCTTCTTATAGTCCTGGGACTGATTGCAGATGCAGACGCACAATAAAAAAAAAAAAACGTAAACGGTAAACACCTTTGAGAGGTGCCGGAAACCGTTGGATGGAGGCTGCTTTCAACCGGTCGCTCTGGAGGTCGATTGGGAGGCCTACGCTCAGCAGTAGACATCCAATGGCACATGATTGATTCATGATTGATAACACCATTGATTTTCCAAATACTTTTGATCTCATGTTTGGCGGTAAGGGAACTAACTACTACTACTGTTCTATTTTACTTCTACTCTCATGTAATTATAAATTACCTGCAATGGTAATACGTAAGATCTTTTAATTTCATTTTAATATTTTGTAAATATGGTAATTAAAAATGTAATTTTACCGATATTTATTTAATGAATTTCAACTAATTTTAAAAACGAAATAGAATAAATTTTCATTTTCTTTTTATTTTAACCATTAATAATTACGTTCAAAATATTTATTCAAATGCAGTTAAATTAAGTTGCTAATTTATTTATAAAAAAAATTATCTTTAAATTATTCTGTGCGAAGTTTTATTCTAAGTACATAGAAATAAAGCGATAATTATTCGAAGTATGCAGAAGTGTATGTGGCTTATATTTTAAGTTTAGTACGTTACTTTTGAATTTAAACTCCCAGAGTGTGGAGAGGCAAGTATATCCCACATTATGTAATTATTTTTTATAATTGTATTTTAATCGATAATGATAAAAAATACGAATTGAATAAAAACACGCCCCAGGTTTCAGAAAATTTATAATCACTGATGTGGTTCTTCGAAAGTTGCAGCAATCCGTTTATTACGTATCTCTAAGCGCTACGAAGAATTAAACAGGATATTTAGTTACTTAGCAAATTAGCAGCATAAGCATTTAATTATGTATATTGATTATTTAAAAAAATCTGAATTAAACAATTCTCAACTCAATTTTCACTTTGATGGCAATTATATTTATTTTCATTTTCAGGACTTTATACATACGTGGTACTGTTATTTAAATCGGCAAAAGAAAGGCTTGCAGGAAATAAGATTCTCTTAACGAAACGACCCAAGGGTAAAATAAAATGGTTTGGAAGAAGATTAACTTGTTTGTTCTGCCTGATAGTTATTGTATTGTCGATACCTTTTCTTCTTGTTGAAAATATTATAGGAACGTAGAAATTATAGTTTATTTCTATTCTCTTATAAAAGCCGATTGATATGTATTTATGTATTTATTTATTTTTAATAAACAAGTATAAACTCAGAATCGCGGCAGGAATCGAACCTACGCCCCTAAAGCGGAAAACAGTCTCACAGTATATATATTTTTTTTGACTGATTCGTTGGCGCAGTTTGCAGTGACCCTGTTTTCTGCTCCAAGGGTTGTGGGTTCGATTCCCGCCCCGAGTCTGGGTGTAATATATGTTTATTTATATATGTATATTTATAAAAAAATGTTTATCAATCGTAGTCGGCTGTTATCTAAAACACAGGCATTAAGTTGCCTACCTTAGGAACAGACGACCTTGTGTGTGTGTTAAACATATTTATTTATTTATATATATTAGATATAGAGCAAGATTTTTTTTTCTCAAAGTCCCACCTGAAAATGTTGTAGTCGATAAAAAAAGCAAAAATTTTGATCTATAAAAAAAGCCCTTAATTTTTATTTTAAGCCGTTGCTCATCAAAGATTTCTAAGATTTTTTTTTTGTTTTTGTTTTTGGCTACTCAATTCTTTAAACAATATTCAATTACCTTCAAAAAAGTTAGAAAGTTAGAAATTTTCTAAAACAGCAGTATATAAATTGTTTTTTGTGACTAAACTATTGATGGTAGAAAAAAAAGTAGAGAACAAATTTGTAGGAAATTTTGTGCTCTACAATTTTGTTTGAAATAATTTTTCTGTACCATTCACAGTTTAGCTTGTACAGCTACTCAAAGCATTAAATTTTCAAAAAAACCGTTTCCGTCGGCTGTAATTACCGAATTATCAGACTTACGTAAAAAAGTTAAGGGAGAAATTTGTTTTTTTTTTGTTGAATTTACTGAACTACATTCAAACCACGTATTTTATTAATTATACCGCAAATACAGCCTTAAATTTCTCTTACACCCAAAATTCTACTTTAAATTATTTTTGTAAAATATACTTAACCCAAAATTCTACTTTAAATTATTTTTGTAAAATACCTCTTTGAGGTGGGAATTTGAAAAAAAAAATGCTCTAAAATGAAGCACTCTAATATATAAGAAGAACAAAGACTTCGACTAAATTGTATTTAATGTTATTTCAAAATAAGGCTTATCCCTATCTGAGTATTACAAATTTTAAAACAAGAATATTCGACCCGCGTCCTTTAGTCTGTCTCTTTAAAGATAATATATTTATGAGAGGAAAGCGGAAAATTGGCTTATAATAATAAAAATTAGCAAATCCACTTATAAAGGCAAACAGAAGTCACAAAATAAAAATAATTTTGTAGATACCGACGTGGCGTATTTTTCAAAATATGTTTTTAATGTTTTAAAATTTTGTATTTCTAAATTTAAATACAGACAGCTGTTTGTAAAATTTTAATAAAATGTTTCAATATGGTGAATATTGAAATCTATAATATAAAAATAAGTCGGGTTTTCCTTCCTGACGCTATAATTCCAGAACGCACGAACCGATTTCCACGGTTTTGCATTCGTTGGAAAGGTCTCGGGCTCCGTGAGGTTTATAAAAAACAAAATTCAGGAAAAATTTCAACAGAAAAGCAGGAAAACAGGGAAAATCATTTTTCACATACAGCGCCATCTCTGATACATAGCATGTACTACAAACCAATATGGTTTTGCATGGTGGTTTAATCCCCAAACGAAATGTTACAAAAACGAAGCCATCTGGTGGCGAAACGGAGTTCGCCGGGTTTGCTAGTTTTTTATAAAAACATAACACGTTTATATAAAGCGGTTTTGTTGACCTTTTATACACGGTCCCTAAATTAACCCTTTTCTTGGCAATGTATCTCTGGAGATACATCAGAATTAAAAAAATCTAGTGCCATTATTTTTTAGTGCAAACTTAATATTTTTATATGAATGTTTAGGTAATTTCTTAGGTTTTTAACGCACGCTTAGTTTTTTTCTGTTGGCCAGACTAATAAGCTGATAAACTTCACTTTATTTTAAGTTCCGCCATATTGTCATGAAAGAAGGTGAGAAAAGTTATGAAAATATTTTTGTTTTTACATATTTTATGAATGGGTGCATAAAATTATAAATTATAAGTATATTTTGCACTAAAGTAATTACTTTGGATGTTCTATAATTGTCTGGTTGATGCTTTATTTGACTTTTTAAATGGATGTATCTCATGGTACACACTGCCAGCTTCGCTAACAAATTATACAGAATCGTCCCGTATCTGTATGTGCACACTGCCAAGCTGATTGACTGTTCATATGCTTATGCATTTTCAGATTATTTCCTATTGTTTGAAGGTACATATGCTTTCAAGAGCTAGCAAAATACTAACATTGGTGCCAAAACACATTCAATCATCAAATAATGAAGAAAGTTCGGATTCTAGTAGTGAAGTTAAGAATTTTAATTTTCATAAACGTGGCAGTACTGAATCTTCACCAGGTCCTTTGCTTCCTTCTGCTCTTTAAAATCTTCACATACTTTCTGACGATGAAAACAACCTCACCGTGCCCTAAATTACTGTTTCCTGCATTCCAGTATCAATGAAACCAGCTACTAAAAATCTTTTCTTCAGCTCAAGATTCTCTTCAATTGGTTATACCTCTTTCACCAACCGCCATAGTGAATGTTGTTCAAAATAAAAGGCCTAGATTCGACCGAAAAGTGCCTGAAACACCTGAGTCAATAGTAGCAGCCTCACCATTGCCATCAAATATAAAGAATACACGCTCAAAACAGCCAAAGCTAACTGTAAGACGGCCTGCGCCTATACAAAGAAAGCAATCGAATTTCCATTGGATAAACAACAAATTTAAATATAATGCCGAAATACATGATAAACTGTTACCTATTGACAACATCAAAACACCACTAGAATATTTTCATTATATCTTTTATGATGACATTCTTCATAAGATTACACTGCAAAGTAATTTATACTCAACGCAAAGCAAACGGTCGCTCTCTTAATTTTTCAAAACAAGATATCAAACATTTTATCGCAATTGATTAAATCATGGAAATTGTGAATATGCTGATTTATACTATTATTCTCAAGAATTTAGATTTCCACAAATAGCTAATATATTGACACTCCAAAAATTTCAGCAGATACGAAGGTACCTTCGTATTCTGCTTTAACGACAAATTGCTTGATGACGTGATTGATATTTTTAAGTTGAGCCCCTCATTCAAAAAGTACGTGCCAATTTCTTGAGGCCAGACTACTGTTTTGTGCATAAAATGTGGTATGAGGTTGTGTCTATTACCGGGTAGAGACTTTTTTTTCAATTTCCACAATATAAATTTCCAAAATCAATCTGATTTTGTATTATTTTTATCTAACAGAAGTTATATTTTTGTCACTAAAATAAATGGTACAGACTACTGATTATAAACGCGGTTTAATTATAAATATAAATATATTACAAATGTAATCGAATCATAGCTTATTTTGGCAATGTATCTGTAGAGATACATTGTAAGCGTAATGTATTTATTAATGCGCTTGGCAATGTATCCCACAAGATACATTTGGTTTTTTTATAACTACCCTCATGAGATTTTTTTAGTATTTTTCTAGACATCCTTGGGTCATAAGAATTAAGTGCTATAAATATTATTATGATATTTAAAAAAATAAAATTCTACCAAGTTAAGGGTTAAAAACAAAAAATGATATATTTTAAGGCATTAAGTATTTTACTTAGTTTTATAATTCAAACTTGTTTTGCCCATTTACCGAAGGAGGGTTATCTTTTTGAGTATATGTAAATATGGACGTACTATAATAAATTAATCTAAGCACGCTATGTACTCAAAGCTGTTTAATCGTAAAATGGGTAGATATTGTCATCATAATTATTCTGTACTGTACTGTATCAGCCTGTAAACAACCCACTGCTGAGCGAAGGCCTCTTCTCCATATATAAGAAGGGTTGGAGCTTAATCCACCACGCTGCTCCACTGTGGGTTGGCGGGTAATTTATCTACCATGAATAACGATCGTTATCGGGTGTCTATAATAACAACCGGGACCCACAAGGACATACACCCAGACCGGAAAAAAATATTTATACAAATACAAATATCTGTCCTGAGCGGAATCAAACCCGCGACCGCCGGCGCGCGGCATTGAGGCGACTACTCGCACCACTACACCAGAACGGTCGTCATAATTATACAAGTTAAATTAAATATGAAAACTTTAAATATAGCGTCAAGCGAATTAAATATGCACCGTTGTTATTTGGCAATATGGGTATCAAATGAAACCGTATGAAATGAATTAGCTAACTCCGTATATCCATTATATAATTAAAAAGGTATTCTTTAAGGCATTCTTTTAAAATGGATTAAAATAAAGGCAATATGTGAATATTTAAATTTAAATAATCAACAAATAATTTCAGTCTTTTTAAGGAATGTTATCTTTATATTCATAAGATATTTCAGTCCAAGTTATATGGTAATAATATCTTGACATATAAACGAGTTTTCCATTTTTATAATAACGCTTTTTTATTCTTTATTATTTTTACCAAATAATAATAAAATCTTTTACTTAAACATTAATAATAAAATAAACTTTGATGATTAAGTGAAATGAGAGAGATTTTATTCAAATTATTTATTTGGTAAATAGCTCTCATGTAGCAGCGTAGCACAGTTGGCGCTACGCCAGGGTTCATTGACCGCGTAGCCATGGTGGCAACAATATGCGATTGTTTTGTTTTGTAAACCAAAACTGATTTAATTTTACGAGTTCATTTTTATTTACAAGATCATTAGTAGTTTAAAATGTTGAATGTAACTGAAATTTTTATTTAATTTTAAATTTAAAAAGTAGTAGTGTATTGTTTATTATAATTATATTCGAATCATTATGTTATTATGAAAATAACAACATTTTTATTTTTATAAATGGGAATAAATCAAATTTATAGATTTGGGTTTATTTCACTAAGCTATATTTATTCTATTGTTTGAAAAAATACGGGAAAAAAATGTTTCTCGTTCTATTTTGTAAATTCTATTATTTATACTATTTTATGGAGAATTAATTCTTTATGCTTATCTTTATAGGTAGTGGTTTAAACTATCGGTTTATCAACAATTGTACTGTTTATAAGGACATTTTTTAATATTGAAGTAAATCTCATAAATACAGCTAAATATAACTAAAACAATTGCAATTGTAAAATAATGACTGATTCTATAGCAGTCAATTATAATATAATAGTTACAGTACAATTTACTCGTATGTTCCATTTAAGCAATCGTTACCATTAATAACTACAAAAAAAAAATACATATAAAAATAACTACTTTTGTTTGTATCTCATGTTGAATAGATTTTCGTTAAATAGCGATAAATTGAAACGTGACACAGTGTATTCTCTGGAACAAGTGTTCTATTTGTTTTAAAATTTAACTATATTCATGCGTTATAGATTTATGGACACCGGACCCATTCGGATCACGTGTGCGCCGCGTCGCGTTCTATTGATCCGCGCAGACCGGATTCACGACAGTGAATGAAGTTATTGTTAGTGGAGAAGGCATATAGTTGACACATGTACACCCACCATTTGTACAGTATCACTTATAGGCCCGATCCACATTACAGTGCTGATCTCGGTTCGTTCTCGGTCAGATCTCGATCCGGTAAAATATTGTTACTTAAGAAAAAATGAGAGTATTCATACTATCCGTGCCAGTCAAGGTCCGATCAAGTCACGCTCCAGCAACGATTGGTCATACAAAACATTTTACCGGATTGAGATCGGACCGAGAACGAACCGAGATCAGCACTGTAATGTGGATCGGGCCATAAGGTACAGATACACATGCTACTTACTAGCATGCTTATAGTCTAGTCGACAAGTGTCACAACAAATACTTAAAAAAGGGAGTTTAGTTTTTAAAAATGACTTTAATAACTTTGCAATTTTTGCAAGCGGAACCTCATTTTTTTTAAATCATTTAGATGCCATTCCGAATCGAATGACACCTTAATCATAATTTTCGGAGACTGCTGAAAAAAGTTGACCAAAATGGCACTTGTTGACTACGCTATATTGTTCAGTTCACCAATAAAGTTCTAGTCATTTGACTTATTATTGAAGGTTTTTGTCCATTAGCGTGAATTAGAGATGATGTTACAATTTATAGTGTAGTACATAAAATATAACTTTTAGATACTCAGATGAAAAATTTAACAGATAACTTAAAAAGGTTAAAAAAAAATTGAGAGGAATATGGACTTTATGGATGGGCTATAAGAATAGAATGCGTCGGTCTTATAGAATGCCTACAACTTTAAGGATTTTTTTTTTAATGTAAGCGCATTACGCTCTTACGCACTTAGACTGGACGTAAGGATAAAAAAAAATTACTTGGCACATATTAAAGCGATTGGACGATAATTCTTCAAGAATGTATTTTGCTTGCAAATTGAAATAGGTATTTGAAAATAATAGCAAATGAATAAAATTGTTAATAATTCCTTGATAATATTTTCATAGCAAACGTTAAAAGCGGTTGTCGATAATAAACTTCATTTCAAATTCAAATAATTTTATTTGTCCCACATTTTTGTACTAGCTGAATTCCTCTTTCCATTTTATACAAAACCTGGGCGTTATGTATATTAACCGGCAGCGTATGTAATGATAAACTAAGCGAAGCTATACGAAGCAAAGAAAGTTTCTTCCAGACATCTAAAAATTAAACTGTATTCGAAAATCTATGATATAAAACTCCGTATCCCGTAGTTTGTCTATAGCTGCAATAAGCCTTATCAATAAAACACCTAAATTCGTACATCCGTAACGGATATGTGCGCTCACACTCATTTGAACAGTACCAGTTAATTCTGACGTGACTCAAACGTTTGTACACAAATAACTTGAACATTGCAAACAGACTGATGACACTCGTATGTATCAAAGTGCAAGCTGTCCTCTCATCAGTGATGCAAATTATTATATTTGTGGAAATATGAGCGTAAATTTTATTATTTTTAGACGAAATAAAAAAAAGAATAAATTAATGATAATCGAGAAATCATGATAGCATGCATCGCAATGGGCTCAGAATTTTTTTTGCAGATACATAGAGTATCCTAAAATTAATGTTGTTTTGCATTTTGGCCACTATAAACGACTCATTTTTTTTTAATATACTCTAAGTTTAAGTTATATTTAACTGACTCAACCGGTGTAGTATGAAATTCACACAAAAAAAATCGGCTTGAAGAAACTGCGTTACATTTGGTGAGTGAGTGAACTAGAAGAAATACAGATTAATCATAGATAAACTCACTCTCAATCACATACGTACTCACACATTCATAGGAATACACACACACACACGACACAAATACACACACACACACACACACAACACACATACACACACACACACACACACACACACACACACACACATATACATACACACACACTCACACAATCAACACTAACACTTAGATTGAATGCTAAAGTTTAAATTTTAAGTGTAACTATAATTTTAGTCATCCGTAAGGGAAGTAGCGAGTCATTCCCAATACAATTGTCTCTGACAACTTACTGGGAAGAATCGGTGATAAATTGTAACAAAGATTATAGAAATATTTTTTTTTTTTAAGATTTCAAGTTCCTTCCTACTCTCTACTCTAATACTAAGCCACTTTTACATTTATTTATGTTTTTATAAACATAGTCACATAAATAAAAATAGATGGCAATCGTATCAGTCCATGTTCGACAACTGCAAATATCAAAACATAATTATAAAATATAAGCGCTGATCAGTACACTGTATTTTATTTCAGAATGTACACAAAGAAGCGGGTTGCGTCTAGTATCCATATATCGATCTGTCTACGTGTTGTTTGAACGTCTGTCTCTTTCCATACTATTTATATATGTATTGAAGTTAAAATACCGAGTTTTTTATGAATATAATTCACAAAATCATCGAAATTTTAATTGTCGAGTCACGGTTAAAATTCTATAAGTTACTAAAATTAATTTAAACTAATTTATGAAGTTGTTGAGTTTTTTTGTTGCGCTATTCAATAGTATTCCAATAGTATTCCAATTTCAATAGTTCTCGCACACAGTCGAATGGTACGTCTAGTACTCTTAATATAACCAAAACGAAGATTTTCTTTTAACTTGAATAATGTAGAGGCCTACTGAATCGATTCATTTTTTGTGGTAGACCGTTTCTTAATAAATGGCAAGTTAAAAAAATATATTTTCAGAGGAGATGTTTTATACTGCTAATTATTTAAAATATAAAGAATCTAATTTTTCCTAAAACATCATTTGGCTGGTTACATATTATATAAATTAATTTACATTTGTAATTGTTCAAAAGCCTTTAGTTTCAAAGAATTACAAGGGTTCTTAGATCTTACGGTTGGCAGCGCATTAGCAACGAATGGTTTGATATTCACTGAACAGTATACTATTTGGTGTCATATTATTTGCTCGTTTGCTTTATAATCTTTACAAAATAAGGAAAATGTCAATCTTGCTGAAAGTTTGGCTTGAACAACAAACAATAAAACTTTATCTTCACCGGTTAGGAATCGATTGTATTAATTCTTTATTACATACATTTTAATTTTCATTCCCTGTCCCAAAAGAACCTAATTCGTAGTATGGCTCGTAGTTTAAACAGTGGCAAGTTTGATTTAAATCTATTTAGTAGTTTTGGAGAGAAGGGCAGCCAAGTGATGGAGAGAGAGCCAGACAGACAAGAATTTAAAAAAAATACAATTTTGGTTTCAATATCGATTGTAGATTAGCATTAATTTTTTTTTTTACAATATCTTCAATGTAGGTCGTGTTAGAGTTTTGTTATAAGTATAGATTTATAAAGATAAATCGAAAAATATTAAATATTAAATTCTAAAATATTATTATTTTGATTGTGAAATAGATAACATATTTAAAGTATTATATATACTAATAAATTAATAATAATCATCGGTTTTTAGCAAGTTCATAATATTTAAGTTTACATTTTTTTCTTGTAATTATAAATTATCGTAGAAATATCAAAGATCTTCAATGTTTTGATAAATTACGTTCAAATATTCAATGGCATTGTCATTCTTTTGTGGCCTCATTTCAAATTAAAATTAACGTTTCCTATCTACAGAAAGCGTAGATTGAGAATAAAATTAATTTTTTTAGAACTGATAAATGTTTATACAACTTCTCGGAAGTCAATACTTTAGCTTTAGCTGAATACCTATTGATCATTACTAATGAATTAACACAGAATCTCTAATTTAATCTCCTTAATTTTCACGGACGTCATAACGTTGATTTAATATATCAACCTGCAAGATCTTTTTTGACGATATTAATACATAACACAGCAATACATGGAGACCAAGAACCCGAAAACCTTAAACTTCAACACGGATAAAACAACGCGAATGGCCTTTAGTAATTAAAAAAACGCTTTTCACTGTTTATTAAATACGTGCCTTTAATTAATTAGGCTTTGTTTAGTACGATACTAATCTTATAAGCCATCACATTGTGAACAAGAAGGGGGATGAAATATTTGTTTGATCTATTTACATTTCTGTAATGTGTGATTATTTATTACACCATAAAATATTCAGTTATATACTAATCTGATTTACAATTCCCTTATTATGAATAAATTTAGCCGTGTTACTTTAAAGCGATATGTTACTGTTTCCTATTAAACATGAGTTGAATAATGAATATAAATTGACTTTGAATAACTGATAAGTACGTCAGTATTTTAAGTTCGTAAAATTACATCAAAAACTTATTTACCATTAGATAGTTTATTAATACTATTTTTTAATTAATTTTATATTTAGTGATTTTTGTCTTAAATGTTTATTACAAAATTTTCTAATAATTCGTATTAATTATTATCAGGATTGTATTTTTTATGTAACCGTTGAAATAATGTTTATATTTAAATAGTTATGAACCTGTAGACTGTCATCGTCGGAAAGATAACTCGACTAGGGTTGCTGGTACTGGGATAAATGTTAGAAAGTGTATTTGATAGATAATGGAGAACTGATCTTTGAAGGTACTAATTTAGAAATCTTTCTTCCTTTCTTTTTTGAAGTTAAAAAAGTAATGGAAGAAAATTGTATTGGCTGGGTGCGTAAGGCATAGTGGGGGACACAAAAGTGATGTCAGCGCCCGTTGCGGACAAAATAGAACTACGGGTGGCTCTTTATTTTCTATGCCCGTAAAAATAACACGTCTGTCAGTTTAATTAAATAAATAAAATAAAATGGGTCATCAAAGTTGTTGTGTAGTCGATTGCAAAAATACTAGTAGAAATAGTAATTGTAAATTTTACAAGTTTCCGGTTGCCAAGTGGAAATTAAATCAGCGAAAAAAATGGATAACTGCTGTTAAAAGGCAAAAGTAAGTATTACTATAACCTACAACCGTATTCTATAGAATAATGTCATATACATGTGTATATCGTCTAAGAAAATTTAATTAATTTTTTTTTGTAAAGTATTGATGGATCGTTATGGTCTCCAAAACCTATGGATGTTATATGCAGTGAACACTTCATTGGCGGTGAAAAATCAGATGTTGAATCAAGTCCTAATTACGCTCCAACTATTTTTCCATCAGTTTATAGAAGACGTAAAGTCAACGAATCCGCAGTTTTGAGTAGGTACGTTGTAAAATTTAGTTTTGATTAAAATATTTAGATTAATAGAAATAATCGACTAAAAAATTAAGACATATTATTTGATATAGTTAATGATTTAGCAATACCTGTTTTATTTTATTAAACCCGTTCTTAACACCAATGCTATTTTTTATCTGCAAAATTAAATTTAAAAAAAATTAAAATTTAAGATACATTCGTAAATATATAATTATGTTAAATAGAGCTATTTGTTATTTTATATATTATTTTAGATTGTTTTTTAATATTAATAATGATTTTTTATTCAATATTAATTTTACAATAAACATTTTGTCAGATTTTAACACTGCTTAACTTAATTCACTTATTGAGACTTGTTTTAGTTTTTGTATTTATATTTTATTTTACTTACTGTTTTTAGCTGACCCACGGAATTTTTTTTTAATGTAATATTCACTCTGTGTAATATATTACATTTTAAATTGAATTTTTTTTTTAAGTTTATTTTATTTTTTCAATAGCTATTTGACATCCAATACATGTTTATTTTCTCAAAAGAGCCACCGTAAGTTGTATCGTTAGATGGCGCTAGGGTCACGCACCCAGCGAATATATAACATTCGTTTTAATAATAAAAATACATCAAAAACTTCTTCAATTTCGCGGACAACATAGACTAAGCCTTTGACCTTTGTATGGCACTAGGTTTGCTATGGCGCCTAGCGATCGACTATTGAATTAGTTGTGAACTACTTGAAGGGTCAAATAAATAAAACCACGACAGTACCTATTCAGATCTACGTATCGACCAACGACACCGAACGATCGACTGATCAGACCCGTTGTTTAAATCATTAACCTTACATACTATATACCACATAAGTCAAGTTTTAGCGCGATTTATTTTGATCTATACGCCATCTGTCGAGAGCTGGACAACTTTTACATATATTGATTGAAATAAAGTACTTGGTAGCGTTTTAAACAACTTATAACTGAATAAATCATTAAATGTATGAAATAAAATTAAAATAGGTTTCGAGGAAGTAATAGACAACCCTGTATGAGAAAGAAACGTTAACTTCATTGAATAAGGAGTCAATTATTTGCTCTATCGCACTAATGTATTTACACTGATTTCTAAGTTTACTTATACCTTTTTTGGTGAGGACCCACCCAATTTGATAAATTCATTATCTGCTACACCTTTGTCTTTAAAGTATGAGCTCATTCGAGAATTGCATTCAAGAACGTCAACCTTGCAGCATAGACTTAATAGAAATTATCATGTAATTATTTTTTTAAATCATGATTACATCTCGTGTTTCCTCACTTCTTATATTATCTATAGTTTCAATTTTCGCTACGAATTATGTTGAAGGGTAAGTTGAAATGCCTTCTGAATAATATTGACTTGTAGTTTGTTTAAAAAAGTTTTTTATTTTTATTGAAAGAATATTTTAAAAAGTAATTATGTTTTTTCCAGATCTCAACCCGTATTACAGAAAACGGTAGAAAGTTTATTTACCGAGAGATCTGATGTCACGTACCCTGGATCGTGTAAGGTACTTGTGTCTTCAAAGAAACAGACAAAAATGTGTAAGCGGGAACCAGGTATTTCGAAGATTCTAGTCACTGCCAAGCAACAAGCTATTGCGGCTTGCGAAGAAACTTTTCAATACGATAGATGGAATTGTTCCTTAATCTACAATAAAAAATCTAAAAGGAGTATATTCAAGAAAATTTACAGGGAAACGGCATTTATATATGCACTTGTAGCTGCGTCGCTAACTCATGCTGTAGCAAGAGGTTGCTCTTCCGGAGACCTCATCAGGTGCTCCTGTTTAGGAAGCTTTCAAAACGACACGCATTTAAGGGGTGGATGTGGAGACGACTTTAAATATGGTAAAAGATTTACAAATAATTTTCTCGAGTGGAAGCAAGCCGGTAACGATCAAATTGCCGAAATATTGAAACAAGACGTAAATATTGGAATAGATGCTGTCGGTGAACAACTCAAGGAAGTTTGTAAATGCCACGGTTTCTCAGGATCGTGTACTACTAAAACCTGTTGGAAAAGATTGGGACCTTTTAATTCAGCTATGGGCTTATTAAAAAAGCATTATCATCATGCGATAAAGAGAAAACTTGTGAACTATACCACGAAAAGAGCAATCACGCCTAAAGTGAGAAGGAAGATGGAGATTGATAGGCAAAAGTTGGTCTATCTACAGAAAACACCAAATCTATGTGTCAGTACTAAAGGAAGAATTTGCAAGGATAGACATAACTGTGCCACGCTTTGCTGTGGACGCGGTTTTATTGTCGGGAAGAAGTCAGTGAGCTCTCGGTGTAGGTGTAGAATGGTAGATTGCTGCCTTGTTAAATGTGACACTTGTGTTGAAGAAGTAGAATTTTACACTTGCAAGTAAATGAACTATTTATTTTTATAAATTTATACTGACAAAAGATTTCGCAATAAGCAAGTGAATAGCTGTGATATAAAATAGGTATATTGTAGATAGTTTCATAGCTTCTGGAGGATACAATCTAAATTCCAGATATCGAATCGAAGGTTTAATAGGTAAAGTTAATATTTTATTCAAATCGAATATCAACTTTTATGGAATAAAAGTATACAGCAATTTAAAAAAATGTGATTATTAGCTATTTCAGAAAAGTTGTTACTCTTCGTACTCGTTTCACATTTAATTTATTTTTCACTACAAAATAAACTAACTACAATCTATAGTTTAATGAATAATAGTCTTTTTTTCTAGTTTTTGATAATTTTACGAATTTGCTTTACATTAATATGAAACATCATAACGTTAGTTTGACATATTAACCTGCAAGATCTTTTTTGAAAAAAAAAATTGTTAAATGAATTTTTTTGATAGGTGCATGAAGTTTAATATTTCGTCATAGTCGTAGAATAGTGACGGATCTTGCAGATTTGAAACTTTGCAGGGCAGACGTTTCAAACAGTTATTTTGTTGTTGTTGTATATTTGAAATGTCTGCCCTGTGTGGTTTTGAATTTTTGGGATCCGTCGCTATTCTACGACTATCAAGAAACACCAACAAAACATATAACAACAACAATATAGTTGTTTGAAGTGCCTGCCGCGTAAAGTTTTAAATTTGTAAGATCCGTCACTATTCTACGACTATGACGATTTTAGTAATATTTATATTATTGAAATGTCTGATTTATTTTAAATCTTTTCAGTTTTTTCTTCTTCTATATTTATCCAATTAAAAAGTAATCAGTCATTAATCAGACAGACATCACTCTTAAGATTTATATTGCTTTGTTGAAATCATTTTTTTCTTATTTTTTTTTCCTTTTATGTTAATATACCTAATTGATTATTATACTACGAAAGACTGAATCTATAACAGCTGTAAATCACATAATGGTGCTCTATTTAACAACAGAGGCGAAAGAAAAAGAGAGAAGCCAAAGCGGCCAATGCCCAGCTGTGGAACGTGTAAGCCGTAAGGGCTATTACAGTAATGTACAGTAGGTACAGTTTGAGATTAATTACTCACAAAAATCTATACAAAATATGATAATATTAACATATATTACCCGAACCGACTTTAAGGTATAAAGGACTACTTTTTTCGCTAAAATTATGAAAGTACGTTTTTGAGTACAATACTTGTACAAACGTTAATATTAACAAAAGTTATTTATATTTTTATTGAATATTAAAAACAATATATTTAATCATTCATATTTGTTTACTTCAACCAGTTAAACATCGAAAGGTATATCAAAAAGTCCTCATTGCAATTTTCTATGAAATAATTTTATTTTTGCACAATATTTTTTTTAGTCACTTGACTAATAATTTTTTTTATTTTTTATACGGAAAATAATTGTAGTCTCCTTCGTTGCCGCAGTGCCTCCTGACCTCAGAATCTGGTCCTATATACTACACGTTCATGTCTTGACGAAAAAGGTAACGCCTTACAAAAAATATAATCTTGAACGTAAACATAAAATTTTCTTATAAAGTGCGTAAACAGGTTTCGACTAAATTTTTAATTTGAACTGGTGCGTCTAATGTGATGTTTAAAAACTAACCTAGTGGTTATTAAATTTATCCAAACACACGTGTGTACTTTATTAATTAATTAGCAAAGCATAAAATGCTTAAAATTAATTGTTCATATATATTTTTATTTAATTTTTTTTTTGTTTAGTCAGGTATTATAGGTACATTTATATCTAATCAACGAAGGATTTTATCTTTAATAAGCAATTAAAGTTTATGTATTGCAATAACTCAAAAATTCATTTAAAAAAAATGGAAATTATGAAAAGAAGATCTGAAATTTCTTAATAGTATGAAGTTAACGATTAAGGTTAATTTCATCATCGTCATATCAGCCATTGTATGTCCCCTGCTGAATTTAAGCCTGCCATCGACCTCCAGAGCGACCGGTTCATAGCAACCTCTATCCAACGGCTTCCGGTGACTACTCGTCGACGACTCGTCGACTACGACATCCGCCGCTGCGCTTACCGATACGTGGTTTCCACTCAAGAGTCTTTCCGTCGGCCGTCAGCTCTACGAGCTATGTGCCATGCCCACGTCTGCCACTTCAGCTTGCAAATCCGTTGGGCTGTGTCGGTAACCTTCGTTCGTCTGCGGATTTCATAATTTCTGATTCGATCTCGCAGAGAAATACCAAGCATAGACTTGGAGCTTGTTTAAAAGGCCCATAGTCAGAGACCACATCTTAGATCTGTATGTTATCACTGATAACAGACATTGTTCGAAGACTTTCGACTTCAGGCACTGAGCTATAGCGAAATGAAAAGACGTTATTTAACTTCCCGATCGTTTATTTAGTTAAGTTTATTAAGGTTCCTTAAAAATTATATTTAAATTTCAAATGACATCTTGTGGTATGATTATAAACTATAAGTTAAAAACCTTCATAATTTGCTCTAGACTAGCGCCGTCTACAAGTTAAGACTAAATACCAATCACAGAGCATAGATGGCGTTGCTGAAATTGTAACCTAAGACAATGATACGTTTTTATAATTTATAAAATGTCTTAACAGATGGCGTTGCTCACTTTTAGTAAAAGATATTTTTTTACATTAATAATAATAGCCGGCGATTACGTTTTAACATCATAAAATGTTTTGGAGATTCTGAAGTCAATATTCATTAACTTGAAGCCTGGATTCCTGGTATCCAGTCGAGATTAATGCGATTCTCACATTATGCAACGCGCGAATGAAGACGCATACGCGATAAGATCGATGGCGATTGCGAAATATTATATGCGTGGAAACATCAACACAAAAAAAATTATGCATATAATTTTTGGTTAAATATTTTATAAATTGTTGTTTGGTCGAATAATATTTCTCATTTAGCTTTGAAGTTAAACATGTTATTTTATTATATATCACTGAAATAGTTATCTCCTAAAACAAGCATTTAAACATGCGTACACATACATGATACAGACGAGTACGAACTACGAACAGTCAAACGCACCCTCACCCGCAGGCGCACGTGCACAAGCATATTATGCCGAAAATGATACAGATACCATCCCCGGATACGAAAATACGCTGTGAAATTCTATCAAATATACGTCTATTATACGTCTTTCTATTGTTAAATTCTATGCACACTTAAAAGTGACATGACGATATCGATAACCTGTCGACGCTAATATCCCGATATTGCGTCGCCTAGGGAAAAAATAAATGCAACGTTATCTAAATTAAGAGTCTTGCAACAACACTAAATCTGCGTCAGAAACGATTTATTATTCTGTGAAAAACGCACATAATATTTTATTTAATAAAACAAAATTAGCTGGATATGTTAAGCTAATAATTTAAAAATGACTAACATAATATCAAATGAATAGCTCGCTTATGTGTTACTTACCATAATAATAAAGACGGATCTACATTATAATTATGACGCCTATAATATTGACCCATAAACCATAATGGCTGACCACAAAATTGCGGTTTGTTTTCGATGCCAACGTACATAATTACGATTGCGTTATTAAGCTAAAAAAAAGGTTAAAAAACGGCAGCATCGAGATTTATTTATTTATTGACCTCAGAGAGGTGAGACGGTATTAATAGTTTGACTCCGAAATACTTCGAGTCCGAGTTAGGATACTACATAACTAAAAAAATAGTTATCATAATAAATTAAAAAAATTAATTTATTGGTAATAGTTCATAACCATATTAGAGAATGTCATATACCTACATACAATTTCTTTACTTTTAATTAAGACTAGGTTTTTTCACTAAAATAGTCACAATAATATGTAGTCATTAATGCTTACGATTTTTAAAACCGATATTTTTATTTTAGCAGTTACTCTCCAAATACCTGCCTAACAAATGTCTTCCAACTACCTACGTTTTAAAATAAAACGATCGAACGACTCGAATCGAATCGATCAAATGAAAGAAACGAACGAATGATTTCGATCGAGTTCTTGTAGTAACGCTATCAGTTACTGGGACAATGCCAATAAAAATCATGTTAGGTCGAACAATTATAGACCATTAAACAACGCCTTTATGGCTTAATACTAAACCGTGGTAAAAAACGAAGAAATATTTTTTATTAACAATTTATTTTTATTTAAAAAAATTCTGTCCAATCAATTTATTTGATAACTGTGTATTTTTAATTTTAAACTAACTAATAAACAACGTAGCTCGAAGCCTCACGGTAGGTAACATGTTTGATTTCTGTTTTATCTGTTCACTTAGAAAGACGTACCAAGAACGCGTTAATCTCGAGAAATACTATTTGTATACCTATGTATTAAAATCCTGGAATTCGCAATCAACTTTTTTTTCTACTTAATCTGCAACTGTCTCTTATATCTTTACCAATCCGGATTCCATCCCTCCTACAGCACTGTTGGAGCACTAGTCAATGTAACAGAAGATATTCGACTCTTTGACTTTGGTGATTATGACATAGTTCGTGCCACTGTTCTTGCAGTTAATATTTTATCTGCTACCGTTGACTGTTTCAATTAATATCTTTCCGGAAACCAGCAAATTATAACCTCTGATAATAGCTCATTCGATTGATTGAAATTAATTGTTGGTATCCCTCTAGGCAGCGTACTTTCTCTCTTCTCAATCTTTTTTATTTAATACTTTATTGTACACCACAAATATATTATTAAATATAGTAAAATAATGTATGTAAACTAATATAAAGTAATAAATATTAATTTAAAAAAGTAATATATTAAAATGAAATAAATGATAAGATAAAAACATTTTATACTATAAAAATTAAATCAAATCGTCTCCAGCTTAAAATAGTGATCTTTAAGTTAGTTTTTAAATGTTAATGGCGATTTAGCCTCACTTATATAATAATGGCAAACTATTCCATAATTTAATAATAGCCTGAATAATAATAATAGCCTGAACAGTAAAAGACTGATAAAACCGAGTTATGTGGGGTTTTTACCCACCCTCAACAAGGTTTTAGATTAGCTGCGGGATCTCTTACGCATACACATTCACTGCACCTGCAGTGTCTCACGCTCGTGGATGGCGAAGTGCCACTCGAGGAGACGAGATTATTATATCACCGCATATTCTTTGCTGGTGCATATGGTATCACAAGGCCATGCAGTATGGATTGGTCCTTGCTGTGTGTTAGGATATATACAGTACTACAAATAATTTATACTACAACAAATAAATTATACTATATCTATTTTCTTTTGCACTAAAAAGGCTAAAAAAAAAAAGTCAACATCATGATAAAAAGAATTTCTCTTGAATATGTCGAAGATTACGTATAGGTACCTGGTATAAACTAACTCAAAAGAAGACCAAATAACATATGAAATTAATCTTAGGATTGTAACGGCTGGAATAAATGGTCACGTAAGGAGATAATTAAATACAAACACTTGCAACACAAGCGTATCGCTAAAAAATAAAACATTTAACAACTGCATACTATTGTGCCTAAAATATGGATACGAAATCTGCAGCCTCACTAAATCTACGCATCTGCGCATCGAGAGAATAACTTGCCGTAACACAAAGAGCAATGAAGTGTAGTGTGACCGGTTACAAAGATCAGGATAAGATTGACAGCAATAGTTTATGAACAAAAATAAAACTCACCTAAATCAAGCAAATTGATTAACAGAAGTGGAAATGGGCAAGTTATATGAAGCGAAATAAAACGGGAAAGTGAAGCAAAAGTGTTACAAATTGGTACCCAACAGAGAGCCTAATAAAAAAAAGAAGAAATCATATAAGGTAGATAGACGAAATTAAATTGACAGCAGGAACAAACTGGAGAAGAATTGCTCATGTCAGAAAACAGTGGAAATTGTTGGAGGAGGCCTTTAGCACGCCGAACACAGAGACAGACTTTTTATAGTTTTATATTTAGAGTTTATTGGTTATTTTGTAATAAATGGCTTTATTTTCTCTTGAACTACTGTACTCCGCGTTACCATTATTATATTATATATTGTATACGAGTATTTCTCACTATCATGCGACGACTGGCAGAGATCTGTATAAGAGATAAGTTTGTTCTAGCTAACATCTTTACTACTCGTAATATAGAAGTACTGGTTTTAAGTAAACGCCAAAAAAAAAATCACAATTTCGATTATAATTATTTAATTATATAGCTTACTAGCTTTCCACCCGCGGCTTCGCCCGCGTGGAATTCGGTTATATCGCGCGACATGGTAAGCCTACTGCCCGATACGCACACCCCCCTTTCCCCGTGCACGCTTTTTTGTCTTTGTCTTAAACAATTGAACAATCTTACATGATTTATTTTTATGTTTGACAATAAGGAACTTCTATACAAATTTTCGTCCCCTATTTCAACCCCTTCTATCCTTATTTTCGCGATAAAAAGTATCCTATGTCCTTCCCGCACGCGCACCCCAGCCTTGGTGACGCCCACTTCGCAACGGCCCGTGCAGCAGAAATCGTAATATTTTAATTTCGCCATAACTTCAAAACCAAACGTCAAATTTTAATCATTCAAGGACCAAATATTATCTACATAAACTGTACTTAGTGATGAAATAATTTATTTTGATAAGGATTAATAGCATGAGTAAAATAAACGCGTTTAAATGTAGTCCAAAAAATTCAAGATTTTTAAATAAAAAAATGGTTGTTGTGCCTCACTCGACATAGATAGGTATAGTGTGTCGCGGACTTTATTGTAGATATTTATAAGATCTACAATTAATTGGAACATTTTATGGATCTTTCTTTTATAGTTTAGGCAGCGTACGCAAAATAAGTAACTTTTCTGGTTAATTTTTTACACCTTGTGTCCGAAAAACCCAAATATCTTACGGAACCCTATTTTTTTTCCAAAATAAAATATATCCTATGTTACTCGTGGATAATGTAGCTTTCAAATGGTGAAAGAATTTTTAAAATCGGTCCAGTAGTTTTTGAGCCTATTCATTACATCCAAACAAACAAACAAAGTTTTCCTCTTTATAATATTAGTATTAGTATAGATAACAAACTATCGGCACACTCTCGGCATCATAAGTGCAATGTCAAATTGAAAAGAGTTCAATAAATTCCATTTTTAAATTAAATTAAAAAAATACTGCTTTACAAATTCTTTTTAATAAGTAAAAAAATAAAGTCTAGAAAAGTTTTTATTAATAATTCACACTTTCTATAGCAGTCTCAATACGTTAAATATTTATATAACTTGAAACAAAGCTATGATTTTTTTTTAGAATATTTATTTTTGTACTTCATCTCACCTCAACATATAACTTTGTTTTTAATCTTCTGTAAATGCTTTAAAAAAAAAAAAAAAAAACTTTAACCAAAAATTTCAGTGCTTTTAAGCCCCCTGGTGTTAGTCTATTATTTAAAACATATTCCAATGGTTGATCATTGGCATATTGTGTAATGAAGAAAATATATTACATTAAAATATCGTATCAACTTAGTACATCTGATTTGCACATAATTATGATAGAGGCTTTATATAAATAAAATTGTATTTATTTTTATATGCTATCATTTTAAATTTCAGACTTCGATATTAAAGAAGTGTTACACAGATTAAAAAGTAAGGTAAGGTATTAAAAATCTTTAAAAGCATCACGATATAACTAGTGGCTAAAACAATCAAACAAACATTATCTTAATACGAATATCGAGCGGAAATCAAACGTCAGGAACGATTATTAATGTACCTTTAAACCGATGAAGTTGTCGATACGTATAAAGACTATCTTTTTGTTTTGTGCGTCTGTCTGTTGAGGAGCGCGGAGCTAATTAATTATGTTAAATAATACGATATTATGCATATCGCATCATACGGATCGATTCACGTTGAATTTAAACCGATGGCTTTTTATTTTAGATGTAGTTTATTAGAAAACTTGTGAGAATTTATGTTTAATAGTTTTAAGTATCAGTCAGTATATAAAAAAAATGGCTTGGAATTTAAACCGTCGTTTTAGAAATGTCGTTACACGTTGTGAAATTCGTTATGGTTACGATACCGTCCCCGAGACGTTATGCTCATAGCGAGTTACAGAATCGCCACACTGCAGGTTTATGATCATAAAGAGTGTTGTTAACGAAGACTGAAAACATTTTTTTACGTTATTTGAATTTTTCGCCACTACACCAAAACGGTTGTCAAGGTCTGTTCTGAACTTAAAGATGATATTACAGTTTAAAGGAGTCGCTTACGGTTCGACACAACTTTTGACTTACAGTAATATACTTTTTTAATTACGAGTACTATTTGTACCTACTTTATTTAAGTAAAACTTCTTTAGGCGCAATTAAGGGGTAAATGAATACTTTGGACGACGACAATGCAACGGAACTCGTTACAGCGATGACGCGTTTATATAGATTTTTAATATTAAAAGTATAATGAAAATTAAATAAATGTATTTATTATGTATAATGCTCGATATAAATAAGTGTATATATTACTGTTGTTATATTATCAATATATACTTTTTTAAATTCTAACACGACTTATTTATTTTTAACTTAATCGTCATCTGTCACAATGTCAAAGAAGTTTTACTTCAATCGCGTGTACATGTTACACACGCTCATATATTTTTAAAGTATTTTAAAGTTTTAGTTACTTATAATGAAATATATATTATATTACTATAGAAGCTTGGACATTTTAATTCCCGATTTAATACCGTATATTATATGAAATAAAGATCATTAAACATATATATTATAAATTTTAATTTTATTTTATATGTTTCGAATACACGTTTCTTTGAACTACAGTTTATGCTAAGGGTAAAATATATCTTCTGTAATACTAACAGCCTTTAAAGGAGACGTAGAACATTTCAAGGTAAATAACTGGGTGGTCCTTTTTTTATATAGCAAGAAGGTTGGAGTTAAATCCACCATGCTGCTTTCCTGGAAGCTGGCAGATATACGTTTACGGTATAATTTCACAGAAAAGTCTAGATTTCCACACAATTATTTCCTTATAAAAATTATTTATTTTGTTCGGGTATAATTTTTAGTATATTATTCCGACTTAATTATAACTTATTTTACTGTCCATCAATAATAACTTATAAAAATATTTTGTTTAGAAAATATATTTTCCGTGTGCATTCTTTATTAAATTATTTAATGAAACAATTTACTCGTATGTTTCAGATGCATTTTGTCATCGAAGCAACAGCGAATAGCGCTGAACAAAAACTAATGAACGAATACAAAACCGTATGTATATTTCCGAGATTTTACAATATTATTAATATTTACTATGCAAAATTTCAAAATTAATAATTTACAGATAATTGTGTGTCTGTGGTGTCCGCATGGAATGGTGTCAAGAGTGTTGGCAGCACTTCCCAGTTGAATCGCAATACCTCTTGCAAAAATCGCGTCATCCCTCCTATCATCAGTGACAGACATGGAGATCATCATCAGACGTGGAGTCAGTTCTTATAAAATAATTATGTATTAAATGGAATTATTAATTATTATTAATTTCTCGCCGAATCATATATTATAGGAGATTATTTAGAGAGAGATTATTTACCTTATTAAAACAACCAGTACGGGTTTTAATGTGTAAAATATGTAAAACATACTACACATAGAGCTATGAACTGAACTGAATCAGTCTGTAAACATCCCACTGCTGGGCAAAGGCCTATTCTCTATACAGGAGAAGAAATGAAGCTTTGTCCACAATGCTGCTCCACTGCGGGTTGGCGGATATACTATAGACCTATAGAGTACCATATAGAGTATACGTACGTACGTACCCATATAGAGTATATTATAATATATTAGACTGCACATTTACAATGCGAGGTGTAAGTTATTGACTTGTCTCTAAATGTTATATTATGATTCATATAAAGAGAATCTCCGTAGATGCGTCATTTTAATTCCAGAATTTAAACGGTTCTTTTTAATAAGCATTTACAAATGTTTAAAAACGCAATTAAAATGCATTATTTCTATAAAAATATCTTTACACCTTCCTAACCTTTACAAATACAAAAAATAAAAATAAGAAAAACAATTTTTTTCTAACATATGTTTTTAGATTTATTTACTGTTATTTTTTCTAAAGCTGTTCTTAACAATTGATACCCAATTTTGCGCATTTCTTTTGAAGCTGACGCTGCCGTCACAACAAAATAAAACAAACAAACAATTGTGTTTACCTTATCTGTTTTTACTATTATAATTAATAGTTTTGTCACATTTTAAACGAAAGTAAATTGTATTGCTCGTAGGATATTTCAAAATTAAAAAAACAGATAAATAAATAAACTTTACTTGTTTGGTATTAAGTTAAAAGGTTTTATACTATAGATAGATATAGGTACCATATTTTGCTGTAACTGTAACATCTTGTGAAAGTCACACTGACAATTGGAGATATTGACAAGCAGAATTCTTCACAATGATTAGGCACCTTTACAATCGACTATGATATGAAATAAATTCAGCACATACAAATTTCTTTCCTAAAAAATATACCACGTACATAGGTATTCTACCTACTGGGTCATCTCGTTTCAAGATAGAAAGTAAAAACAAATTTTTAACTTATTACATTAATAATAAACAATGTCTAATCTTTCGGTGAAAGGTAAACAATAACGAAATTCACTTATTCCAAAACGTTAACAAAGAAAGAACGCAATTGAATTCAAAGATAGATTCTTAAAGTTAGTAAGTAATGAATAATACTTAAAGGATTAGAGAAACTGTCACCCATAGCAGGGATTACAAAACAATACACGCATTCGTTTTGTCGTATTTATAAATACAATAACTTTGCACTTGAAATCACACGTATAGTCATTAGGGATTAAGGATCATTGCAATTTTTTCAGTAGTCCAATACTTGAGAATAGAAACCATTCACTCGGAAACCGAGCATCTTTTGATGTTTTTATTTAAACTACCGAGAGGGTTAGAAACTAATCATACGGAAATTAGAAAGAATTCTTTAAAATATTCCTTTTTTTCTATTAATAATCTACCGTTAATTGTTGATTTACAAAGTTTGCTGGTCAGAACATGCAGTGAACAAAACTTCAGTTTTTGATATGTGGATGGTCATGAAAAGAACTAACTCTTTATTTAAATTTTATTGGTTTTAGTTTATTTTTTAAAAGTTTTTATCCCGAATCTAGAATATAATATACTAAGATTAATATTATATTCTTGTAATGTGACAGTCATGATCGTATTTTTAGCACACAAAAAAAAAAAAACACAAAGTGAAAGTGTGAACAAGACAAGATTATTATTAAAAGTTTAGTTGCTGATTTCTTAAGTCATTAAAAAAAGCGTAAATAATTCTTTTAATTCCGATACGATTAAATGAGATAAATAAACTCTAAAAAGATATAAAAATATTTAAGACGACGAATATACAATAACAAATAAATAAATAAAAAAAATAATAATACAAAACAACAAAGCGAGTCTCAACACTGGCCGGGTGCGTTACAAAAGAGATTTTATCATCACCGCCGAAGCGAATAGGTACTACCAATTATAAAGTTCTTAACTGAAGTCTTTACACCCACCTAATGCTCTATTACCTGCCTCTTGAATGGACATGTCCATCTGATCTTCTCACAATAGCATTAGTACCAACTAAATGCAAGTTTATTTGTTTGTGACATAATACACAGTTATATATCCAACGTGTTTCGTGGTGCATATGATTGCACACGTTAACGTTTCGTTTGTAAAGACCTATTTTTTAATGTGTCGAGAGGAAGCGACGCCGAGATTATAAATGTCTCTACTTTGAATAAGTAATTGCTAACAAGGAACAGATGTATTTTTTTTAAATTTAAATATAAAAGTTATTAGCATAAATACAAAAAAAAAACTTTTAAAATTAATAAAATACTTTATGCCTTAATGAAACAGCTTGTAAAACTAACGTTAGGCAAAATCATCATCACCTCGTATAGTAATTTTTTTAGTAATACTTCATACACTTATCCTGTTCAGAAGTTATTTTTAGTCTAATCTCCTTTTTACTCTTTCAAAAAGTATAATATGGTTTGGCAGATTATAAAATATGTATTTAGCAGTTTTACACAAATTATAGAATTTTTTTAATTCCACTGTTGTCGTGATTTGTAGTTTAAAAGACATGTTTAAGAAAAATATATGAATTTGCTTTTTCCCTTCCAAGCTAGAGAAGAATAACATATCGACTGTCCCTACGTATACTATCGAAACTGAAAAAAGGTACTTTACAGGAGAGCACTTTTAAGTTAATTTTGTGTACAAAATTGTCATTTATTTGTTAAGAATCGATATTATACTCATGAAAAATGTGGTTTAATATGTATTTTTTAGCTTATTCTCTTTTTTTGTATGAAAACATAATTACCTATATAAAAAGGAGTTTCTTAGTGCAATAAAAAAAAATCGCAAATTTTCAGTTTCGATACTGTACGTAGGGACAGTCGATATACAAAAATAGGATCGTTCTAATTTAAAACAGAAAGCTTTTGGTTAAAATGCTTCGCCTTCTGATTTTAAAAGTAAGTACATACAAATGTCTAAGGTTTTTTTTCGACATATGCAGTGCATATGGCAGTATGACATATAGTAGATGTGCGCAGAGGTTACAGCAAATAACTATAGCGCTAGCAGTCACGGGTTCTATTCCCGCTTATTATAAATGATTTTTACGCCAGTATCACTTTACAAAAAATTATCCTGGTCTGTCGTTTATGTTTGTGTTGCGTTTGTTACATAAATAAATAAATAAATTGTAGTAATAAATAAATAAATTGTAGTAATAAATAATTGTAGTGTAATTGTGTAGTAAAATGTTTTTTTTTCCTCATCTCACACATAACCACACATAGACACATAATCTCATCATACTGACGGCCGTTGAGCATTAGTCGTTTATTTATTCTTATTTTTATTAAATATTATGAGGTAATTTTCATTAAAATTAGCGACGTAGCCAGTTAATAATTAATAGAATCAGCTGTAAGCTAATAAACATTTTGTACAAATATTTACCGTAATTTTTATAAAATATTTTTTATAAATTATAAAATATGCAACTTTATCCACCTCTCTTGTCTTAAATGTGTTAATTAAAATCTATTAAGGCATAACCAACATGACTGTTACTTATAAGTTAATAAAGATATATCAAAATATACTCACGAATGTATAATTACTTAATTAAGAGGCGCGGCTGAAGCGTCAATGATCGGGCATAGCGGCTGTATGGGTAGAATTATAATTTTAATCCTATATCAACATAAATGCAAGTCACTGTGATTCTATCACTTGTATTTTGTAATTTTTTCCCAGAGATCTAAGAAAATTATAGACGTTTTTTTTTAAACTATATTGATATTTCACTATAATTAAGATAAAAAGCATTTTATATTGTTCTTTACGAGACTTGTTTCATAATTCTCTATAAACTTACCTGTCATAAGTATTAAATAAAATTAATTTAACTTTCGAAAGCTCAGTGGGATTACTTACGATGCTAAAGAAGTTCTTTGTTTATTTATTTGTTTGAGCCCGTTAATCTGATGACTTACTCTAGTCCGATTTTTTATTTTTATTTTTTTGTGTTATAAATCCTAACTACTGAGAAAGGTAAAGCGTGCCTTTTGAAATTTTACAACAGTAATATTGGAAAAGACTTTCAAATTTACTTAAAAGTATAATTTTTTTTTTTTTTTTTTCTTCTTTTAATTAGGGGTTTTATTCCGTAGAATATGCCAACCCCATTGTACCCCTAACTTTTACTCTCAAAGAGAGAGAGAATCACTGCGGGGAATCATTGATCATCCGGCATAAGTGTATAGCTGCCTCTGTTGTTGGTTGAGCTAATATACTGTGGACGATTCCTACATCATATGTGTTTAGTTTTAATTTCCTCACAAGTGTTTCCCTCTCTCCTCGCGTGCGGGCACATTCCATCAGAACATGTTGTGCATCTTCCACTGTACCACATAGTGTACAATTAGGGGTGTCAGATTTCTTCATCATGTATGCGAACTTGTTTGATGGAATGTGTCCGGACCTAAGCCTTAATAATATTTTAACATATTCTCTACTAATTTTAGTTTTTATGAACCATGGTATACGTAGAGGCTCAGATTGTAGGATTTTATACCAGATGCCTTTCTCTTTGGATATTTCATTAAAATAAATTTTCCAATTATTATAATTTATAGTTTTAAATATGGATAACGTTTCCGAGTGGTCAGGTAAAATGTCAATTTCTTTTCCTAGATTACAGCCTAATTTTGCCAATCTGTCTGCCTCTTCGTTACCGTGTATACCAGTGTGCGACGGAATCCACTGCAACCTCAGGGCCAAGCTTCGTTTCTGTAAATATAAAATTTTTTCAAGAATATCATAGGCTATCGATACACCTCTGTAAGCAGAGGTGCATCGAGCCAAGTGTTGCAAAGCACTCTTGCTGTCTGATAATATAACAGTGTTATCAAAATTATTTTTTATTGCGAAAGACAAGGCCTCTGAAATCGCATATAGTTCCGCTGACATAATAGAAACATTAGATTTAATATTAAAACTTACTCTATGGTTTACAGACATGGCATAAAAAGCAGCGCCCAAAGTATGGTTTTGTTTAGATCCATCCGTAAAAATCTTGTGCCAATCGGCATATTTCTTACTTAGTTCTTCTAAAATATTATATTTCAGCGTGTGTCTTTCGTATTGAGCTTTACTTTTTGTAACATTTGGCCAGTCTAATTTTATAATGTCATTAATATCTATATATGTCATCCATATGTTGAGTTTAAACATGTACAAAGGAGCAGTAGAATCTACTTTACAATTTTTTGTTTCATTGTATACAATCGCAAGCAATGGTTTCTTTTTTCTTTCCCAGTATCTTAAGTTACATAAACTGCATAGTTTTTTTAATAAATATATAGTTGTGTTGTCAGACCAAGATGGACTTTTTAAGCAAAATTTATACGCCAGGTATTGTCTTCTTAGATGAAGAGGTGGCAGACCAAGTTCACTCTCCATGGCGTGGATTGGGGTGCTTTTAATAAATCCGCCGATTATTCGAAGGGCTTGATTTTGTATCTTGTCTAATTTAGAAATTGGTGTCTTGGGACTATTATCATACAGAAAACTAGCAAAATCAATTCGGCTTCTGATTAGTGAAATATAGAGGGTTCGAATATGTATCTGATGTAGACCCCATGTAGATCCTACTAGAACTTTTAAAACATTTAGTAATTTGGACGACTTAACAACGGTTTCTTTGATATGTTTGTTCCACGAGAGACATTGGTCTAACCACACACCTAAATATTTAACACATGGTGATACCGACAAGGCATTGCCGTTAACAAATATATTCGGTATAATTCTTCTATTGCCACGACTAAATACACAATATTTTGATTTAGTAGCTGATAATTTTAATCCTATCTCTTCTAGTATTTTTGCCAATGTTAAAGGCGCATCTTCTAAATGTAATTTACAGTAATTTAAATCTTTATTACTTATATAAAGTACAAAATCATCTGCATACTGAGATATCATAACATTCCTAATTTCGTGGCATATTTTAAGCGTTACTATGTTAAATAATAAGGGTGCTATAGGATCTCCTTGAGCCAGGCCTTTACACGCCCATCTGGACATTATCAATTGGCCATCATCGTCTTGAATAATTAGGTGTCTTTCACTTAAGAAGTTCCAAAAATATGTACATATTTTGGCCCCTACATTAATACTATCCAAGGTACGAACTACAGCATAAATGGAAACATTATTGTAGGCATTGCATCAATGTCTAGAAAGCAGGCAACTGTGGGAATATTTTCTGAATATCCTACCTGTATTTGGGATACTAAACGTGCTAAGCTGTCTATACATGATTGTGACTTTCTAAGCCCTACTGAATATTTAGATATAATTTCTTTTTTTTCTACGTACCACTCTAGTCGCTTTCCTATCATTGTATGAAATATTTTGCATATACATGACATGAGAGCCAAAGGGCGTAATTTTGGATCAGTGTCAGGGACATTACCATTCAATTTCTGTATACATAGAACCTTAATATCTCTCCATTGTGAAGGTATGCAACCAGAGTTATAAATTAAGTTGTATATTTTAAGTAAGTATACTTTAGCTTCTTTAGGTAAATGATAGATCATAGAATATGTAATACAATCGTCGCCGGGGGAAGTATCTTTAGATTTTATGCAACAATTTAATTCTTGTAAAGTAAAGTCGGTTTCTAGTAAAAGGTTTGATGAAGTTATAGTCGGAGCTTGATTTATGGCGGAATCCGGAGTTAAAGTGTGTAACAATTTAATTTGCTGTTCGACTGGTAAATAACTTTTAGATTTTCTATAACCCTTAACCCATCTCATCTTATTCCATAGCGATGAAGCCGAAGTGTCTTTATCAATCGAATTACAAAAACTTTGCCAACTAGCAGTTCGAGCTGCTGCAATAGCTTTCGCACATTCTTTAACTTGTCTTTGATATAAAATTAAATTATCTGGAGAGGGATTTCTTCTAAAATGTTTTAATGCAGTTCTACGACGTGCCACAGCGAGAGATAGTTCAGGGTTCCAGTATGGTTTTGGTTTGAATTTACAGGAAGGGTTTGTGTTTATTTTAGTTATAGGTATACTTAGATTTGCTGCTGTGTTAATTTCTTTCATGAAAAAGTCATACTTTTCTTGTATGTTGTGTGGACTAAAATTCGTAAATAATATTTTATTTGTAAATGTTACCTTAAGATTATTATTATATTTATTCCAATCTGCTAATTTTATATTTCTTCTTTTAACAGAGCATGTAATGCTGTAGTGATTTATGGAAAGCTTGATTATTAGGTGATCGCTGCCCAGATTTTCTTGAAGAGTACTCCAAGAAAAGTGGGTACTAACATTCGAAGAAGCAAATGAAATATCTGGAGAAGTTTGTCTTAAACAATTATCTACCAACTTAACCCGGGTGGGAGCTCCATTATTTAATGAAATCAAGTTATTTGCCAAAGCGGCATCAAAAAGCTGTGTACCTCTCGTATCTGTCTTATATGACCAATTTGTATGGTGACCATTAAAGTCACCAGAAACTAAAGATTTACTTTTGAATTTTTCAAATATTTCATCCCATTCCGCAAATTGAGTTTGTATAGATGAAGGACAATATATCGAAACAATGTTTTCCAAATTGCTGCAGTTCTGTACCTTTACATGTAAAATTTCTATACCGGTATTACTTATGTTCAGAGGGCACATATAGGCTCGAATAGATTTATGTACTATGATAGCGACCCCACCATAGCCGTCCGCTCTATCACGTCTAAAAACATTATATGAATTGATAGCAATTGTCTGTTCACTATTCAACCAAGTCTCGCTTACGACTGCGATATGGATTTTTTCAATATTTAAGATTTCTTTAAAACTTGATAACTTAGGCTTAAGGCTTTGTGAATTCCATTGCAAGATGTTAACAGCATGAACCTGGTGGGGCCTATTATCCATTAAATAATGTTAAAACATTTTGTAACATATTTCCATTTGTGAAAAAGCTATACATAATTATTTTAATCTCCTCATATATTTTAATTAAACATTGAATTATTTTTTCTTCTATAGATCGATTGGACAGCATAATACTCTTTAATTTGAAAAATAATTTTCTAAATTCAAACTTATACTTATCTTCTTTTCCTGTACTTCCTGTTTCTTTTTGAACGTCACTTTCTGACTCCTCATTCGATGTCATCGATTGGTCTTCGGGATGAGATATATTTTTCTTTCTTTTCCTGTACTTCTTCTTTGGCGAAGCATTGTTATTTTCAACAATATGCTCTTGACTCTTATCATGAGGGAATCTTGTCATAGGTTGTTTTTGTGGATTGTTTGTCACCGCATCACTGTAAGTTTTGTTGTTTCTTTCTGATCGTGGAAACACTATTCGGTTCGTTGTATGTGCGTGTACAGTACTGTTGTTATCTTGTAATTTGTTTACCTGTCTTTTGGACAAATATATTTGTAGAGCTTTCCGATATGTGATATTTTCTTTTGACATGATCTGCCGAATATTTTTCTCTCTCAGATATATTGGGCATTGTTTATCTAAGACAAAGTGTGGGCCATTGCAATTTAAACAACGGAAGCTTTTTATATCACAATTATCATGCAAATCACCACATTTTGGACATACTTTTTTTTTTGTAGGGCAGTACTTAAGAAAATGTCCAAATTTCCAGCATCCTATACACTGTGTTACCGGGAACACAAAGGCCTCCACTTTGAACCGGCAACCGTAAGCAAATACGTGTTGTGGTAATGTCGTACCTTCGAAACATATTCTGACTGTCTCACTTTCAACCCATTTTTCACCTAAATTCAGTTTTTTCAATCTTTTCACAGATATTATATATGTGCTCGCTTCTAAGACCGACGCGATATCAGCTTCCGATAGATCTAAATCAACACCTCTTATAATTCCAAATGACATTGTTGATTCGTATGTTGTCGAACACTTGAAACCTAGATCATTAAATTTCTTGCATTTTAGTAGCAGCTCGGCGTCTTCCTTAGATATAAACCGAATAAGTACTTTGTATGGACTTTTATATTTTATTCCTATGATGTTTTTGATCTTTTCATCTCTCATTAATCTCGCAAATGCCATTTGCTTAGGTAGTTCCTCCGTACTCGACACACATACTTCATTGAATTTCTCATTATTTTGTAATTCTTCTACCCTCATATTTTCCTCATCTTCCACGTTCTTCGAGTTACTTCTAATAAGACGTTTAGGTCCTCTCCTTACCACTGTTATAAATCCCTCATCATTTATTTCCTCTTCTCTTTTCTTCCTCTTATCAGGCTTTCCTCTAGAATCACCTCCAATAGGCCCCCCTAACATCGTATTCGACGTTTGTTCATACTGCATTACAGTATCTGTATTACTTTTATTGTTACTACATTCAGAATTATCGTCATCATCACTTTCACCCATTTTATAAAATAATATTTTTTACTTAGTGTAGGGTACTTTTAAAAAAATGCGACGGTCAACAAAGCGAATAATATTAAGCGTCCGCACTCGACCATCGCCCGCGCAAGACTCCTCAAGTATAAAATTGTAAAGGATCTGTTCGTCAATGTAGGTCCTTTTGTTTGCAATTAATAGTTTCGAGTAGAAATAAAGTTAGATACACCAGCTCTAAGGCTATGCAGGTCCCCAGAGCAGATATTTTGGATTACAGGTTGCTCGAATTTACGTTAGTGACAACAGTTAGGTCAAAGTTCTTACTATTAGAGTAGTAGGATTAAACAATTTTATTGGAATTGCTCTAAAAATGAGTTTCTCTCTGACGTTAAGACTTGGTTTTTATATATAATACAGGACACATAACACACTTCGTTTACGTCCCCTTTGTGTTGAGAGTACGAATACAGCACTATTCCACTGATAAAATAAAATTGTAAGCGGTTTGTAAAAAAAATCTAACACAAGCTCAATGTAAATAACTTTATCACAAATCACGTAACGACAACCAATACTTTTACGTTGTCAGTGCAACTCTTCAATAATGTATGACACCGTTAATGTATTATTTAACACGTTGCCAGGTTTCGACACAATTCTCAGCAGGCATCCCGTAGAGTCCTTACATTTAAGATTTGGTCTAAGTAACAAGTAAGTACAGTTAAAAGATTTCTGAATTAAATAACAAAAATATTTGTTAATATAATTACGCAAATTAAATTATTTTATGAATAATATTTTGAAATAAATTGTTAAGAATTATATATTCTTAAAATTTTATAACACTTACACTGTGTAAGTTACACATAAATATACGTACCTAAAATGATATATTTTTTTACTCTAGCTCTAATAAGGTATATATTTTTCATTCAAAGTAATTTTTAAAAATTACTATTGCAGTGACACACTTATTGAAATCGTGGTTATCAAAATAACGGAAGCAAATTAAATTCTTCGATATGTAAATTTCTGATAGAAATTATCATCCTTTTTTTCTTTTACTCATAATTTTTATTAACTTTACATGTTGCATATGTCATCCTCTTTTACATACTGAATGACGCTTAAGACATAACTTTATACTATTGTCTCACTTTTTCCGAATATGGAAAAAATAATTTTATCTATCTATCGTCTATACCACATAGACAAGGGGTTCCAAACTACAGCCCGCGGGCCAAATCCGGCGCGCCCGCGCCAGTGCCATCAATCCGGTCCGTGACAACTTAAGACTAATGTCATTAATCTGGCCCGCGACAGCCAATGTCTTATTATTATTACTATCGCTGTGATAAGTTGAAGAAGAAAACATATAATGATAATAACTTGGTTTTATTTGCTTTTAAGGTAAAACTTTACCACAGAAATGATGACACAGAAAACTTATTAAAAGTATCTAAGCTTAAGCATATTAATAAATAATTTAAATGAATCCCAATACCAATTATTAAAAGAGATTTACGATGCTCAACGATTAATTTAGATCTGTAAAAATTCTTTGTGTACACACACAAGGAAGTAGTACCAAAAACAGAAAACAATTCACGAGCAAATTTATTCAAATTATCAAATTTTACCAGTGGAAGACAAACGGCGAGTTGCACGAAACCGTCGCTAATTTTCCGTTAGTTAAGTTGCAATTAATCTTAAAATTAGTTGATCTCATGATTAATTTAAAGCTGTTGGAATTAATCATTCGTTTGATAGGTCTTTAATTAAACTAATTTTTTTTGTTAATTTAATCAGATGTACATTTTGTGCAACAGATAATCACGATTCTTGTGATTAAATTAGTTTAATAAACACTTAAATTTTAAATTTGTTTCGTGCGACTCGGCGTAAATCATATTACTGCACTGTGCAAAATAATTTCCATTTAGACTTGCGGAGCCAGGGTTTCAATGTCAGAATCAAAAGGATTTTGAAAAAGCTTAGTTTCATTCGTAATTACATCAAAGTTTGAGAAAAGAGTCTCAAAATTTTCAACTCAAGTTTCAACTGCAAAATCGACGAGAAATTCACTCTATGTAGTGTGACAAGAATATTTTACATGTTTTAAAATGTGTGCACCATTTTTAAGTAATTGCGATTGAAATAGTATTATTTTCTGCCTGAAGGATTTGAGATATTGGTATATAAATCAGGGAGAAGTTGATTTTCTTGCTTGTAATCTCAAAATCAGTTCGTTCGTATGATTTTTCAAATCGACATAGAATGCTAACTTCCATAGCTACTATTTTCTATTTTCTAAATCAGCAAATGGGCGATTCTTCTCATTCATAACAATATAAATCTCTACTCGAAGTTCAAAAAAGCACTTAAGGACTTTTTCGTAACTAAGCCAGCAAACGGCAGTAGGTATGATATGGTAAGGCATTTTCTCCAATTTCTTGAATAAACTCGTGGAATTGTCGGTGATTCAGCTCAGTAGATCTGATGAAATCAACAACTGATATGACTGGTTTTAGAACTTCAGACATATACAAATATTTTCAGCACAAGGACTGTTAATGAATGATATAATGTAAGATTAATGGTTTTGAACCACCATCGTTTTTTAAAGCCTTTAACATAACATAATACTTATTTTTACCACACATATTTTTCTCAGTTTCTTCTTCACCATTTATAATAGATTAAAAAAAATTCCATCGAAGGTTCTTTTTATTAATGGCATTTTCAACTCCCTTAAAATATCTGCCCGTCAAAATATCACTTGTCGTGCTGTGAATACTATCAATATCAAGAAGTTCTTCATACATTTCATAGCTTTTATTTACTCCACGATAAAATATCAACACCTGAGCAGTATCTGACATATCCGTTGACGCATCCAAGGCTAGAGAAAACCAGTCAAGATGTACGTTTTTGTAAGACAGTTGAGATGATATATTTTCTGCAATATCTTGCAGCTATGGTGTTTGCGAAAAACTGACACTCTTAAATAAATTTACCTTTTCGGGGCATATTTCTTCGGCTAATCAAGCATTATTTTATCATTTCTCCATCGTTGAATAGTTTTCCGCGTTTTCCGATTTCAAGAGCCACACAAAAGCTGGTGCGAGTAGCAGACTCTTGTTCAGTATTATTACAATTTCAGTCTGCGAGTCAAATTTTCAAATTTTACGTCCATAAACCTCCTGCATATTATGGCGGATGTTACTTTATTTCATAATAGACAGTTTTGCTTTCCTCGCCTTTTCTATGCACCGGAGTCGCAGTTGCGCCGCTAGCCTTTTTATTTACTGCCATCTGAAAGTGATCAGAATACAATAGCCAGAACCAGAATTATCGTGAACCAAAGCGGTAATTCGGCCATAAGTAAGCCATAAGGCTTCAAAGCTTGGAGATTCCTAGTAAAGACTATAGAGTGTCCGACTTCAATATACCGTCCTTCATAAGGAGGTCAAATAAAGTCTAAAGAGCTAGCAATGTTTCCGAGAGAGAATTTTAGATAAACCGGTTCTTTAATATATCTTTCTCTGTGCTCTTCCGAACAGCGTACGGGCTATCTGGCTGCCGGTAAACGTTGCATTTATTATTTATTTATTATTCAATTTGGTTATTTGCTTGCAAACAAATGTTTTATGAGTAAGCTTATAAGTACTATACAATGGCAGTACGCATCATATCAAAGTTAAAATGGTAACTAGTTACGAACAATGACATCTTCAGCCTCTTTTACTAATAGATGTATCGTCTCACTATATTTTATCAAGAAATAATCCAGGTATTTATAGTTTATTTTTTTAATGTAAATAATTTATAATAAAATAAACAGGTACAATAAATTAGGCGGTGTTTTAATTACTATATACTACAGGTTGATACAATCAATAAACTACAACAAAAAGCTACAAAGCTTTTTAAATTACAAATAATTCAGAGTATCTTGTAAATCGGACCAAACATTTGGTTGATATTTATTCACATCTCAAGTAGATTGACAGTCGAACGGGTCTGAGGAGTTGCTGTTTCGTCAATCAAGTCACAGATAAGCCTCGTGTGGAACGAAGCTGGTTTGAGAATGTGACTAATTTGCAGCAAGCAAAGATAAATGACTTAGTTAGTAGTCCTGTAAATTAAAGTAATTATTTTAAAACGTGAAATGTTGGTTTTTTTCAATTTTGTTTATTCATTGTTTAAGCTTAAGCATTTTAAGACAATTTTAGTTAATCGTATGACTGTGATTGAATTTTAGTGAAAATTAACAATAAAATAAAAAATAAAAATGATTTATACGATATACATCAATCACATAAAAAAAAAAAACGTAAAAAAAAAAAAAAATTGTGTGTGTCAGCTCCGACGCACGACTGGAGTTTACTCCTTAAGTACGATTGTCTAAACATACGCAAAAAGAGTTTATCCAACTGAAAATAAGATTAATACCATATGAAAGGGTAAATTAACAAATTAATGAAAATAATATACATATATAAATATATATTTATTCATTTTATATACATTTATTATAACTAATCGGCGAAATATTTTACATTAAACTTTTCACAATAGTCAATTTCAGATGTGCACAAATATTTCATTAGGAATGTTGATAAATTATGTAATTATTATTATCTGACAATTATCATTTACTTTTTAAATATTATTTTTCAATATTAATTAGAGCAACATTACTTTCGCACCGCACCATAGGTGCGCGCGCACCGAAAAAGTAACGAGGTCATTCAATAGTAGATTTTACCTCTCATATTTTTCTCATACCGGGCGCCTTATATATGAAAATCGATTCTTAAGGAGTAAACTCCAATAAACTCCAAAAAGAAATTGTAAACCGTAATAAGTAATTGTGTTGTTGAAAATTAATCCTTTTTGTAAAAATGTCTATTCCAAATGACCAACACTTGATATTTTTATACACTTGATATTTTATTACACTTGTTATTTATAATATTGTAAATATACAATCAATGATAAAAATACACGTTACTTCAAATTGTGATTACATATATTTACGAATCAATTTAATAAAAATATCAAAATAACGACTGTTCGGGTGTAGTGGTTCGAGTCGTTACAGATATTTCTATTTGTACAAATATTAGTTTCGAGTCGTGGTGTATGTCCTTGTGGGTCTCCCCACCTATATGAAGAAGAGGCCTGCGCTCAGCAATGGGTGATTTACAGGCTGATATAGTGTACAGTATCAAAATAAGAATAAAAAGTATCAATTATTTCGCGGTCACCGAACTTCCCGAGCACGAATAAAAATATAACATTTATCAAAATATCTAGCATATACCTCCTAGGCCTTTAATTAATATGATGATATTTAATTAATAAAAGCTTAACCAGAGTTTAAATTGCGTGCGAAAGAGAACATGTGACCATTGCATTGATCATAATCTCTTCCGACTACGCTGTTTATGTATGTGTAAATGATTAATTAATTTACCTTTCATTAGCTCCTTTATACTTGTGAACCAAGAATTTAACTGGAAATCTAATTGTGTTGTATTTCATTATTTATATGTATAATACTGAAGAAAATATATTTTATTCTGCCCTTCTCTTCTTCTTAACTCAACTTTTCATTTCCTCAACTTCTCAGAATCTATGACGTTAAGATTGGTAATACTTAGGCATGAAATATCATAATATAATCGCATCGTATCGCATCAGCCTATCGCAGTCCACTGTTGGACATGGGCTTCCCCAAGCTCGCGCCAAATATCCTGGTTTTTCGCAAACCTCATCCAGCCTCCGCCGGCGATCTTGCCTAAGTCATCGGTCCAGCACATAGATTACGGAAAGCACGACAATATAATATAATTATAACGTTTTAAACAACTATAAAGTTTGTTACAATTATATTGCTTATATTATTGTAAGAGGTAGTGCCATGCTGCTTTGCAGCCGTATTGGGCCGGCACGACCGGGGTGGTACCTCTCGCTCACATGATACCGGCGTAAAGTGACAACTATGCTGTCGCGTTTCGTGCGGTTTTTGAGTATCTGGTGGCCTATTTGGGTATGTATCTCTTGTGCGGATGATTATGGGCGTCGGTAGTCACCAAAAGGTTCCGACTGCTCATTTGCCCCCTATATTATAAAATAATAATAAATAATAATAATATATAATAATAATATAATAAATATAAATATATAAAATAATATATTTTAACATACACACGGTCGTCTGTTCCTAAGGTAGGCACCCCTGTGTTTTAGGTAACAGTCGACTGATATAGGTACACACTTTTTTTGTAATAATTGTACATAAATAATACATATATAAATAAACATATATTACACCCAGAATCGGGGCGGGAATCGAACCCACAATCCTGGAGCCGAAAAAAGAGTCACTGCCAACTACGCCAACGGGTCAATCAACCATAGTTAAATATCTAATAGATTTGCTCTTTTATCGAATTGCAAAGAATTTATTATTCTGTCACATGCAATAATAATTTATTGAGTGAATTTTAAATATCTTTGATTTGGTTGGTCATTCGGCATCGAAAGATATATCAGACGACGGTTGAAGGCGAAAAGGACCTAAGATTGATATATAAATAATATTATAATATCAGGGTGTGGATATGAGATACGATAGTACAGGTATGTGAATAATGTTATATCGGTTTTGGTTACGATCTTATCTGAACTGAACTGAGAATAAAATTATTTCTAATTATTCGTTAGATAATTATTTGATTGACATATACTCGAACCAGAAACAAATATTTGCGCAAATACAAATATCGATCTCGAGCGAGGATCGAACCCGCGACCGCTGGAGTTAAGGCAACTACACGCACAACTACACCAGAACGGTTGTCTGTAATTATAATAGCTACTTATTTTTAAGAGTTTCATTATTTATCATCACACATTATTTTTTTAAATTAAATTACCTACTATAAAGTATACCTAAACGTAAAATTAATATTAAAATTAGTAATAGAAATAATAATAAATAAATACAACGAACACACACGGCTATTGTATCGGCTTGACCGGGCAAAAAAAAAAACATGCTATAAAATGTATTATTTAGATTTTATTTATTATTTAGAGTGTATTATTTGACTTTTTCGAAATTATTAGACATTTTTATGTCGGATTCGATGACAGTTACGGATAGTTTTTTTTATTTCGGGTATCCGATAGATAATTTTGTTTAATATTACGGAGATTCATTACCCCTATATCATAGATTTTTTTTATATATATAATGTATGTAATATATATTTTTTTAAATTTATAGTCATACGAGTATAATTGATATAGTTAAAAATGAGAATATCCATTTTAATTTTCTGAAGAAAAAAAAAACAAACATTTTTCTAAGTTCTTTTGTTACCTTTGCCATTGTTCTTTTTACCCGACTGCGACAGAAGGAGGGTTATGTTTTTCGAGTGTATGTATGTATGTATGTATGTATGTATATATGTATGTATGTATGTATGTATGTATGTATGTCCATTTCTTTGGCACGCCCTACAGCCCAAACGGCTGGACGGTTTTTGACATATGAGGTGTCGTTGGATTTGTCTAAATTGTAGTAGTGACATAGGCTATATAAATTTTCAAAATGGCGCCCGCAAATGGCGGAATGAGGGAGGAGAGTTGAATTTTTTTTTTCTTACTGTAGCAATATGGGTATAAATGAAAGCTAGTAAATTATTTTATTCTTTTTAGGTTATAATAATAATATTTTACGCAGTCGGGTTTTTTGATTTTTTTAATTAAGCATACTTGTTTCCTTTTTCATTTAATTATTTTTTTTTGTCGTAACCATTTTTTTTTCTCATATTTTTTTCCTTAATATTTTTGTTATATTTTATTTACAACGATAAGGAGATGACATTAATATGACTGCTAATAATTTGACTGAATTATTTCTGTTCAAAGTTCTGTGCGATAGTTTTAACGCTGAAAATGACTGAAAAACTCCAGAGCGGAGTGTGATGTTTGTTATATTTCAAAATAGTAAACTTTAAAATTTTGTAAAAGCTGTAACACGTATTTCTAATGATTAAAATCTTTCATTTCTGCATCTTTATGTCAGTGTCCTTTTTGAAAATGAATAGACAATTATTATATTATATATTTTAGAAAATAAAATTATAATCCACGGGATTTTATCACATTTTTCTAAAAGAAAAAACAAGACAAGACACTGTGACAAACGAATTTAACTTCATTAATATTATTTTAGTGTATAACTAGTAGGAAAATGCGCCTACCCGCAGTGAATCAGTCGGTTTCAGCTACGAAGAAAAGGATTGCCTTTTCTTGTATACGAGCTCTTTCAGTTTACATCAGTTAAATTCAGCTCCGATATATAATTGTAATTGCCAATTACCTAAATACCTATAAATAAATTCGAAAATAGCTATGGGTGGTCTCCTTCTATAAAAAACAAAAATAACTATGGTAGTAAAATTCCTGTTGGTTATAAAGTGGCGCCTCATCTTGAGACGCTGATCTATTCTTTAGCTTCATTCACGAGTTTCAACTCAAATTAGAAGCAATTAAATGTTCCATTCATGAACTTCAAAGACGATGAAGTAAAAAATAAACGACAACTACCTACTTTTAGTAATAAAAAAAGGAACAAATTGTACTTTTTCCTTTATAAAAAAAGTATTTGTTTCTTCAGCTCGTATGTTGTAAAAATATGATAATAACATTTACAGGTTGACTACATTATAGTCTTGATATTTTTTAAAGAAATTCTTTTACTAGCAAGCTGCAGACCAGCTGTGTTTAACACTTTTTATATGCTAAAATAATAAAATCTTATTTTAGCAGTTATTCATAGCGATATATTAAAATTGATGTCAGGTAAATACAAGTTTTAAATTATTTTATTAAGTAACAAAAAATAGTCGACCTCACTCTATTGAAGAAGGTTTTGAAGCTTTGTAAAAGAATATTTAAAAAAGAATTAAAATGACCTGTCACCAACAATTATTATTTATTGCAAGTGTTTGAGCCTCCCATGCGAATTCTTCGGCCACCATGAAAGCGCGAAATTTTGAATTGGACCACATTAATTTATTTACGTCAAGACAAGAATGAACAACACAAAAATAAATATGTATCCGAGGACCATTACGTGAAGCTACGCCTTAGAACACCTTTTAGGGAACCTTTCGTGCCGGCGCTAGCTGGCACAAAGGCAACAAAGGGGAAAATAATAAAAAAATTGTTACGCTTTGATAAGTCGTAAGTTACAAGCGTTGATCTTGATTCTGCGTATTATCCGTTATTATTAATAAATATTTCTTAGTACGTGGTACGAGGTCTTCACTCGAGAATTTTTCTGCTTCAATGGCTGTCAGTTCTATGAGCTATGTGCCCTGCCTACTGCCACTTCAGCTTGCAAATCCGTCGGGCTATGTCGGCAACCTTTCTTCGTCTGCCGGTATCATCATTTCTGATTCGATCTCGCAGAGAAACACCAATCATAGCCCTCTCCATTGCACGCTGTGCGACTTGGAGCTTGTTTAAAAGTCCCATAGTCAGAGACCATGTCTCAGATCCATATGTCGTCACTCGTAACACACATTGGTCGAAGACTTACAACTTCAGGCACTGAGGTTTGACTGATGAAAAGACATTTTTTATCTTCCCGAACACTGCCCATGGCATGGCCTCTCTCTCGAAGTTGGATCTACCAAGTTGAACCTTTTATCCTAGGATATTCGTCCTAGATATACTCGTCTATAACTTTAAGAGTAGAATTCCTAACTGATATCGAGGTATCATGTTATCTTTGCTCATTTCTCTGCATTAGCGTCCACGTTTCGCAGGCATAGGTGACTACGGGCCTGATAATAGTGCGGTATATAGTCAGTTTTTATGTAACGCTAAGCAATTTCGAGGAAAAGATTTTGCTGCACGCATATAATCACTTATTGCCGCTAACAATCCTTGCCTTTATCTCATCGTCCATCCTATTCCGGCCAGTCAGCATTGATCCCAAATACTTGAAGCTCGTCACCCCTTCAATATCGCTATCGCCAACCTTGATGTGATTTGCTGGTTCTGGCAGTCTACTAGTTGCTAGGAACGAGGTATACAGCTGTCCGTAAAGGCGTAAAACTTCTCGACCTCCCTCAATATCTCAGCTCTGGTGGACCCTGTACTTAACTTCTTTTATAGGCACCGTAAATAATACTTAATACGAGTATACAGTGTTGTTATCGTCATATATTTGTATCATCAAATTAGAAAATGAACTCAAGCCTATATTAAAAACGAGTGTCAAATATTGTCAACAATGTCATATATTTTTACACGCTTTTTATTAGCTTCAGCTTCACCTATATGTTTGTATGTTTGTAATCGACTTCTTTGGACTTCATTTTGACCCACTTCAAACGTTCAGATTCTATGGAGAAAAGTGGACAGCCCAACAGTGGGACATTAACAGACTGATTCAGTTCAGTTAGGTAACAATTTTATATGACTACATAGGTCTTGGCTGCTCCGTAGCCACTATTTGACATTTGAGAGTTCTGGTACACCTGAAAATCCACGGAATCGGCGTCATTGCCGAGTACTTTTTTTTACAACAGATATCATGAGAATTAAAAGTAATAGAAGTGATGCAGTTATGAACATAGAAGTATTTCACTAGTAAAGAACGGATTCTATTTAAATTATTTAATATAAATCTTAACTCTTCATCATTAATTTCATGTCTTATTTAAATATAAATCTCAACTCTGCTCGCTCACTCCTGTAGCTTATAAACCAGTCGAATAAGATGTCGGACCCTTTAAGAAAATTTTGCTGCGCCTGGTGCGAGATTTTTTTTTGACCATTTACGTGGGAGGTGTGGTGTAATTGCCGAAATTCCTGATTTTGACAATCAATAGACAGGATATAGTTATTATGATGCACCGGAGCGACCCCACGTCAAAAGCTAAGTGGCGTATTTTATAAAATGTGATTCAATTTTTAAATGAGTTTAAGATGTGGTACTATGTAGTATCGAATGTATTATTTACTTCGCTTTCATGTTTCGTTTTGTAAAATCTGTTTTTTTTTATTGAGAAAATGTATCACACACACTATTCGCCTTGGTTATTTTATAAGCCATGCTATATAATAATAACGACTTTTATCATAATTGTAATATAATAATTGATATTATAATTGAAATAAATAAAACAAGGATGTATTTTATAGTCGTCGTTTTCAATTTCTTCCGCTTTTGATGATCGTCTACCAGTGGACATAACACTAGACTGTGGTTACATAGATATTTGGAGTAGGTATAATTAAATTACTCATCATATAAAATAATCATTATATATTTTTTTAAATAATTTTATCGTACATAACTATACATTTTTATGATGAAAATATTATATATAAAGCATGTTCACGTGAAATCTTACCAACAATTTATAGTTAAACAACAACGGAGATTAATTTTTTTTTTTATATTTCACATTTCATCAAAACAAGCAGTACAAATGATGTAATATGTATATTATTGTCAAGATATTTTACAGGTATTTTAAGAAATATTGAACGATTTTTGTCAAACCTATCAATAAACACTACTGCAGCTATAAAGTCGTTTGTCAATAATTTGTAAATGTTTGACGGTCTTCATTATGTAACAGTATGAAATTTTTTGATACCTGTCATTAAAAGCTTATATAAGTATAATACATACATCTTAATGTAATTACGTCTTTATATCGAAAGTATTTGCGGTTTATTGTAATGCGGTCAATGGTCATACTATACGTTAATTTCCGTCCGTCGTTCGTTTGTCCGTCATACGTGTCATATATATGTTGTGTCCATTGCGTACTGTACTTATTTTTATACTTCTCATGTAACATGTACAAGTAACCTATTGATTTCATGGGATAAAATCATACTTTTTTATATTACTAATCAAAATTAAATAAAACAATGAATGAATGAATGAACAAAATATCTGCGATTCGTACTATCATATAAATAAATGTAATAAATAAAATAATTTAATATTTATAAAAACATCCATATCATTCACACAAGCGCTATAAACAGTTCAATTTATTGAAGTCTCATATTGAATAGGTATACATGAAAAAAAAATTACATGATATAATATTGGGCGGAACATTCCGACATATTTGTATAATGGAGCGCAACAAACGAATTCTAATACAGTACATAATTTACTTTGATTGTGTATTCACTCGTGGCGTGAAGGCGCTGTGGGACTCACACGTTGATAATGAAAACGCTGATGTTTTAATATTCTTTCTTCCATCCCTTTTTAACATACAGGTTATAAAGGAGACGGGTAATATAATGCGAGACGGAGTCCTTCTTTTATCCCTTCAGTCTATGACTTCATTCGTGACGGTCATCTGATTATAGTGAAGGAATTTGTAATATTAAAATGTTGAGTGAATGGAAATATTTTATAGGATTATTAAATACTTTATTTAACTAAAACCCTCTCTAAAAATATATTTAAAAAAATACACAATTAATACATACCTACCATATAACCTACAATATAGCATATACTATATTAAAGCATATAAACTATATTCAGTTTATACGTAACGCGATCTAGTAAATCTTAATTTTAAATCGAAATATTAGTTAAGTCAAAATAAAAAATAAAAATACAAAATAAAAACGTTTATATCCATCGACCCCGCCCCGCCCAGCATCATTAATAACAACCGAACACAGTTCTCAGCGAAAAATGTGCTGCATTTGTCGCTTAATTTGTTAAAACTTCTACCTTTTCACATTTACGAAAATGAGTAAGCGATTATGATTCTCTGCGGACTCAAGATTAATTATTATGTTTTAATATTTTTGAAGGCTTCTTCTACCTGGTATGTGGGGGGTGTAATGATTTGTTGAATTAGTTCCTAACACATATTTCATAGATGATAGATCTCTCGTAAGCTCGATGATAATGACTTACGGACTTAATTACTTTTAGATTTGTTGACGCTGGATTGGGGTTATTTTATTTAGTTTTATTGAAAGATATAGCTTTGAATTTTTGTTGATCATTAACAGCCGATTTCAATAATCTATCATTGATTTTATTTATTATAGATATAATTTTGACATAAATTACTTACAAATTCCATCATGTAATGAGATTACTCGGTATATGTTTATTGTTTATAGATATATATTTTTTTTTTAATTTTGTGGCAAGTCTTATAAAAATATTTTCATTGTTACCATCAAAATAATGTAGACACAAAAAAAAAATATGGAATATATTTACTCAATAGACTTTTAACTTTTGTGTTTATGATATGTAATATAATGTAAGAAAGTGCTTAGAGAATGAAACTTTCCATAAATAGATTTCCTCCTGTTACAATAAAAAAGAATCCTTACCGTATCTGTCTTTTTATAAAAAATGTTGTAAAATGTAATAAATGTGCAATAGTTTTAGCAAAAAATAATATCTTCAACGTTGACGCCGGAGAACAATGTTATCGCAATTTATTTTTGTGAAAGTGTTGAAGCAATATAATTGATCGCATTGTTTTCCAAATTTTTTGTTTTTCTCACTTATTCGTTCTTAACAAGAGTTTTCAAAGAACAATGTCATGACGTCATAATTTGAACAAAACATTGATTTTCATAAATACGAACCAAAATTTTGTTACATTGTGTTATACATTAATCGTAAATCCAATAAAGATATATTGAAGTCGTATAGTCGTATATATAGTGTATATTTTAAACAATAAAATTAAAGCTTATAAACCTATAAAACTGTACAAAACAATAGGTAACAAAGATTCTTGCAATGTTTTTTACCTATTTAAATAGATAATCTATTGTTTAACAAATTCAAAGGCGCCGATATTTTTCTAGTACTAAAATTTCGCCTTTTTTGGAAGTCAAAAAATAATGCAATAAGTTTTACGATGTGTAAACAGTATCTTATCCGGTTTCCACTTTTGTATTCGAGGTGAAATGCGTAGAATGGGACAAGTATCGATGGCAATGCTTTGTGTCGAACAGAAACAAAAAAAAAATTAAAAAGAAAACGACCACTTAAGAAAATTTAAAAAAAACTTTAAAAAGAAAAAAGAATGTTACAAAATGATTTGTCATAAAAATTAAACATCCATTCTGTTTCGCATTAATGAAATAAAAAATAAATCAATAAATAAAGAAAAAAGACGAAAGAAAAAAAATTTCGTATAAATTAATTTAATGACATTTAAATCGTTTAAAAATCTTTAATCTTCAATGACATATTTCATAACTTTATAAGTTATGAAATATTTAATTAAAATTATTTATTATGTAAACATATTATAAAAAACGGTTGACTTTCGTATTTTAATTGCGCACAATTTCACGAAATGAGGTATCGTAAACCCTTAGAATTTACAAATAAGACCGACTCCAATAAAAGTAGTCGAAGTGCTAACAACTTAACGAAGATATACCAAATTCAGGGTGTCTTTATGACGTCGAATTCCAAGCTTACTTAATATAACACATTTATAAAGTATAAAAAATAATAATTTATGGTTGATATCAAACGACATATTGAAATTCACTTTATATTATTTCCGGTGATTTTATCAAAATGTGCCAAAAAAATGACCAAGTTTCTCTTCCGAGATTTTTAGACCGAGATACAAACGCTGATAAAACGGCTTCTTTATCCAACGGCTTCCGGCGACTCTCCTCGAGTTGTCTGTCCCTCTCGCAGAGGGCCGTCCGACGCTGCCGGTACGTGGTGTCCACTCGAGAATCCTTCTGCTCCATCGGCCGTGAGTTCTACGAGCTATGTGCCCTGCACATTTCAGCTTGAAAATCCGTTGTGCTACAGACCTCGCATAGAAATACCAAGCATAGCCCCCTCCATTGCACGCTGTGTGACTTAGAGTTTGTTTAAAAGGCCCATAGTCAGTGACCATGTCTCAGATCCGTATGTCATCACTGGTAACACACATTCGTAGTCGGTCGAAGACTTTCGACATCAGACATAGATAAGACATAATTATGAAAAGACGTTTTTTAACTTCCCGAACGCTGCCTATCCTAGCTGGATTCGACGATTGACCTCTCTCTCGATGTTGGAAATACCAAGTTGAAAATTTTGTCCTAGGTAGATGAACTCGTCAACAACTTCGAGATATAATCTTCAACCGATATCGGGGTAGGCACGACATAGAGGTTTTTAGGCCCACTAAAAATACTTTCCTCTAATTCTCCTTTTACTTAGGTCTAGTACCTTCTTTGTTTCTAGTTCTATGTTTGTTGTTTTTAGTTCTATTTTTGTCGTGGCCGGAAAAGGGCCTCAATAGGTACCAAAGACTTCTATATAGAAGTCTTTAATATGTACAAGCTAATTTTCGATAACTCATAACTTTAACATAAAATTAAATTAAATTTAATAAGCGTTTAAGTTCTTTAAACGAAAAATTTACAGTATTTTTATTGTTAAGAATTTTCAGCTGTCATTAACATTTTAAGAGAAAAGGTTATAAGGTATCACTCAGCAATAAAAAGTTATCCTTTTGATACAGGACCCTAAAAACTGCTTTTATAATTAATTTATAAATGAAGTAAAATAAAATTGTTTATTATATTTTTCATTTATCTAATTAGTATGTATTTATTTATTTATTTACTTACTCTTTATTGTACACACAAAAAAAAATCTGTTTAAGTATAATATAAAATAACTACCTATATACAACAGACGGTCTTGTCGCTATACAGTGATCCCTTCCAGACAATCAATGTAAAGGAATTACCTAATGTGAAAAAATCTAAAAAAAAAAATTTTTTTTACTCTGTACTTACAGAGTAAAAAAAAAATAAAACAAAAAAGTGAATTAAAAAACAAAAAAACCCGACTGCGTCTGTATAATTTGGAAATGAAATGAATTCGGCGCCAAAAATCCGCCATTTTGTTTTTATTTTTATTTTGATATACCCAATGTCACTCTCACAATAAATACGAATCTAATGAAACCTCTCAGCTAAAATCCATCGAGCCGTTCCGGCCGCCGAGCATGGTAAACAATTTTATACATACCTACAAACATACTCTCGAAAAACATAACCCTTCTGGCGCAGTCGGGTAAAAAGTAAAAGAACAAACTACACATATACAATTAATCAATACAAACCAATATAAAATAAAATAATTATACCAATTGCGAGTCGGACTCGCCCATGAAGGGTTCCGTAGCAGCAAATAACATCATATAAAAGTTCTTGTAATAGTGTATTTTTTAGTTATATATATATATATATATATATATATATATATATATATATATATATATATATATTTTAGTTTTATCATTCTCTTATTTTAGAAGTTACAGGGGGGGGACACATATTTTACCACTTTGAAAGTGTCTCTCGCGCAAACTATTCCGTTTACAAAAAAATGCTTTTAGAAACCTCAATATCATTTTTCAAGACCTATCCATAGATATCATACACGTATGGGTTTGATAAAAAAATATATTTGAGTTTCATTTCTAAGTATGGGGAACCCCCAAAATTTATTGAATTTTTCTATTTTTGTCTGAAAATCTTAATGCGGTTCACAGATACATCTACTTACCAAGTTTCAATAGTATAGTACTTATAGTTTCGGAAAAAAGTGGCTGTGACATACGGACGGACAGACAGACAGACATGACGAATCCATAAGAGTTCTGTTTTTGCCATTTGGCTACGGAATCCTTTTTTTATCGCTGGGAAATGCATTTACACATCCCGCCGCGGAGAGGCGGCGGGTATGTGGGACTCGCTGGCACGCAGAACGTGTCAGAATACCCGCTAAAACCCAGGGGTGCCCTCATCATCGTAATGGGGCGCCACGGGATAGCTCGCGCATGCAACCGGGACGCCCCGACGGTTGGCCCACTTATGCGGGCCACCTTCGCCTATAGAGCACTCGCGGGCACCGTGACCGCTCTATTGCTGTAGTGGCGAGTGGGAGGATTATAGGTGCCCCTCCCACTCTAGTGCGGAGGGTGAAGGAGCGCGTAGCGGCGTCTCCTTCTCCCCGGTCGTCTCCTGCGGAGCGGATCAGTGTTAACGTCTGCTTCACGCTCCCGCTCCGCAGCCTCCTTCAAAGCCATGAACTCCTCGCAAAAGGAGGTCACGGCCGACCAGCACCTCTCACTGCCGAGCATGCAGCGGGATCAAGCTCGACAACGAGAGGTCTTCGCCTATCACGGTCATCAGGGCATGGCGCTGGGGCCCCCAGGCGGCGCATTCCTCGAGAGTGTGACGCGCCGTGTCTATCGGTACGCCACACTCGTGACAGGCAGATGTGGCTTCCCTTCTTGTAATTTGATGCAAGTACTTACCAAAGCACCCGTGACCGGTAAGTACCTGCGTCAGTCGGAAGGTCAGCACCCCGTGCCGCCTTCTGACCCAGCGACGAAGATGTGGACGTATAGCGTCCACCGTCGTGGCTACGGAACCCTAACAACGTATTACATAAATAGTATATGTACACTACACTAACAAACAATTCTTTAATACACCAAATTCTTTAGCCCATTGTCTTTCTCATATTAATTTCTCATTTTCACGGTCTTTTTTTTTCCATATAAAAATACTTTCATTTTAATTTTTATGATTATTTAAATATCAAGGGTCACAAGGTGGTTTGTCTTAAGGCGCTGATAATCGTTGGGGTGGAAGGTGGAGAAGTGAAGGGGTGATTGAAGGTGCTGGTGACAGAATAGATACTCCGTACCGGAAAGCCAGTTTCGGGAGACTCCCAATTTTGGCATCACATACGTCCATAAAAGAGTTGCAGGGCGTCGCTAGTTTGTTGACAGCCCAGGAAGGAGGCCTATATCCAGCATTATGTATAGATCTTAAAGGCCCCCCATGGAGTTTTCTAATTTGACTGGCCCATTGACCCAGTTGGTATTGACCAGCTGCTTTCTGCGCCAGGGTGGTGGTTTCGATTCCCGCCCCTCAGCCAGTCGGCTGTTACTTTTAGTACAGGCATTAAATTGCCTACATACCTTACGAACAGTCGATCGCGTAATAAAAAAAATAAAAATTATCAAAGATTAGATAATCAAAAATCAAAAGATATATGTACACTAGATAATTTTTAAATATAGGCTATATTAGTGCATAACAACAAAAAAAATCTCTCTATTATTCACTACTTAGATTTGTTTAAAGGCTCTGGTCTTGGGAGCTACCTGTTTGGCTGAAAATAATTCTTCTTGTGTGAGATACTCTCTTTATTGAGGAAATTCATCATCACCAATGTATTTATTATCATGTTGCAATTCATAAGCCCATTCTATAAGTTATGGTAACCTTCAATGGCCCGGTTCTGACAAGTATTAACAGCATGACGGGATTAAATTCGCAAAGAGCGTCTTGTATGTCATAAAATAAATAATTTATTTGCTTTGTTGAAATTTTTTTATTATATATTTTTTATTAAGTACGAGAAACGAAAACTGTCGGTGAATATTTTTTAAATCATTTACGTAATTTTAAGTAATATTTTATTAATAATCGAAAATAAAATTATACTGGTACTATAAAAATAATATAACATTGACTTGAAAAATTGTAAACTAAAAAATCGCTCAGTAAAAGTGTTCTTCCATATAAATACAAAATATTTTTTAATTTCTTAATTTAATAGTGATTTCTCAGTAAAATATAAATTATTATTAATTAATGAACTTTCAAAATTATATTACAAATGCATGTATAGAATCTATTTTAGCTTTAGTCGTTTAAAACTTGCGCACGAAGTAACTGGCATGACATACCGACTCATTATTACGACAAAGACTTAGCGCCCGCGCCGACTCCCACAGTAACATTTCTATACATTTCATCAATGACGGCCATTTTGGTCCTTTTTTCTTTTTTTATCTCAACAGAAAATCAAAAATTCACACGCTTTGAAGTGAGACGTTGTCGCTCTGTGTATTAAGGCATTTTTAGCTAAACCAACTTTTTATTAGGTTATTATTTCGATGGATCGATTTTCGATTGATGTTTTTGATAAGTGCTCCATGCTATTAGCTATTGTTCAAATCATCAGAGGACACTCGTATCTATTTAATGGAATAGGCGTTTTTATCTTTAATTGAATTGGTCAGCAGTTTTTGTTTATTAAAATATTCTTATAAAATGTATATTCGTATAGTTACATACGACAGTCGACAACTGGTGATTGCAGATGATATTTGACGTAATAAATTTAATCTATATTTAAAAAAAGTTTAAATTACCTACTAACTATTCATTTTAGCAACGAATCTTTCAGATTTTTTTACTACTAATTCCTCGATATTTTAATGTGACTAATATGGTTTTACGACACCGTAGTAATTGTACCTATAATGCGGTAATTGGCCGACTTGCCAACCGCTTCGAGCTCGGTATGCTCACCATTTTTGCAAACAGACCGACAAACCTACCGGATAAAATTTACAATTGTTCTATGTTCTGAAATCAGAGCAGAAATTCATTGCTAAATAAAATTCGGATTTTTTCATTATTTTTTAATAAGAAATTCTAATTATTTGGTCGGATTTGCATCTTCTTTATCAAGTAGGTATCTACAATTCTACATAGAAAAATAAGGTTGACACTATCTTACTATCTATATACACTACCTTAAACTGGAGACGATTTGATTAAGATTTTTTTTTAATTCTAGTAGATGCTTTTATCTTTTTATTCTCTTTTATTTTATATAAATTTAATATTTATTAGTTTATAATAGAGATGTTGGTTATATTATCCTCGACATAGATATCTCGTATAAGTATTAGTATGTAGACATTAGTATGTAAGTTTATTATATACCTAACTGCACAAACTACCCGATTCTTTCTTTGTTGAACTCTCCTTTTTCATTTGGGTTGTCTGGAAAAAATGTCTAATCTATATATATATATATATATATATATATATATATATATATATATATATATATATATATATATATATATATATATATATATAAGAGATTTCCACGTATACATTGACTCATCGCGATATCTCTGAAACTATAAGGCGCAGAGACTTGAAATTTGGTAGGAATATTCCTTTTACCGAGTAGAGGTCAGCTAAGAACGGATTTTACGAAATTCTACCTCTAAGGGGGTGAAAAATGGGGGCAAAGTTTGTATGAGACAACATGATTCCTTGGTCCAATCTACTTCAAATTTCGCATAAATATTCTTTAACAGAATTGGTTGAAGACGTGTTTCGTATTTTATCGAAATTCATCCTCTAACGATGTTATAAGGGGGGAGAAAATTATTTTGATATAAATACTCCATAGTGATTTTGATTTAAATTAAAATTTATTTTGACACATGTTTGACAACCAATCCGTCTGTTATAAAATATTTTGCAGTATTGACGCAGGTGTAGGTAATATCTTTTTTTGGGTGCTCCTGGTGGAACAGTATAAATTTATATTTTTTTGAAATTTCAGTTAAATGCCCGTGCGAAGCCGGGGCGGGCCGCTAGTTATCTATAAGACCGCCTGTTGTACTATACATTCTTGACGTAACAAATTTGTAACTATGCTATCTATTGTATTTGTGGTGTGCAATAAAGAATAAATAAATAATAAAAAGAAGTCTGAATTTAAAATAAATTAAAATGGGGTATATGATAAATGTTTGTTTAGTTTGACCGTCTTATAAAATATAACTTAATGTTGAAGCCACAGTGTAGATTTAATAATTTTAATACTAGGTAATGAAGCATGTAATGTATCTGACAATACCAACCGATGGTAAGTGAAATCATTTCGTAATTTCCCATTCAAATGAATTTGAATGATTTTAATTGATTGACTCATTGGATACTTATTTTCCACATTTTTTTTATTAAGTACGTCAATCATTGATGACTAATTATTAAATTATAAATATTTTTTTCGAACGATCAACATGATTCCGAATAGCTGCTTGCGGTTAATAAGAATCAGTGGTCATATAATTTAGTCTTGGGTTAAGATAAAATTAAAAATTTATGTAAATTCTAATACAAGTTTAGGACTCCGCTTAATGATTTTGGTAGTCGGAAATACCGCAAATGGGGATTGTGTGGTTAAATTAATTTGTCGGTTAACTGAGCTTGTCACTACGTTTTATAATAAAGTTTTATATATTTTTATACTATTTTGTAGTAATGGTAAAAAAGTATGTAATTCTATATATGTGGTCATATATATATATATATATATATATATATATATATATATATATATATGACTTCTTGACTTATATAATTATGTAGGTAACATGCCTAACAATTATTTGGTATCATCGCATCGTCGTGCAGATGTGTTTTGGAGACAATCGATTGCAAATCGAATACCTTGAAAACGAAAGCTGAAATTCCGCACGATTCATTCATCCTCAGTGTGTAGAATATTTCTGAGTCACAGTTTATGTCTATGTATAAATCTTAAAAGAATTAGAAGACTGCAATGGTAGTTTCCTACGCGTTTTCTATACCTTCTAAAAAGTAGGTATTGTGAATAACTAATTGCCTATTTAATTAAAAGTCTAAATCGGATTTTATCGCGTTTATTTGTTTCAAAACTTTACAGTTTAACGATTATTAAATTATTTCCCGACGTTTCGGACCCTTTACAGCGTCCATGATCTCGGGGAACTGAGGTGGTGGGTGTCCGGATAATTATATGACAAAAAAACTAATTGCCTATTTAACTTTTTAAGTTATTAAAACGAATTCGTAAACTTATTCAATTTGGTTTCTTTGTAAAATTACTATTGTATTTATAATAAACATATTATGTATTTTTATTAATCTAATTACGAATATATTTTACAGTAAATTACTGACGAATGTGTCAGACAACACAATTTTGTAACTACTATTGAGACAAATCATGTGGTGTGTATGTGTAGTCATGCTGTTAAGAGTTTACAAATACGTACTTTATGAAACAATTGTATATATTAACTGTGCAGAATACAAAATACCGCAGGCTTGACGGATCTCAATTACCTCGAAGCAAAGATTGCACCTTTATACTTCATGCTCTCCTGGTATCCTCCCTCCGGATATAAGTAGGTATCTAATCTCTTCAGCACTGCAGGTTTTGCATAGAAAATTATGATGCATGGCACATGTACATAATAAATATTTTATAAAATGTTTTTTACGCAAAAAAAGGCGTGTATGGCAATTGTTATATAAAAAAAATGTTTATTAGTCAGACGACAAAAGGTCTATAATTGTTAGTAAAAATAAAAGATAAAAGCTAAATAACTAGTGTTAGTACTTAATAACTTAAAGTGACCTCGTAATGTCACACATATGCTCGACTAGTGTATATAATAATAATATATAATGTTACACATGTACGTACATAATTACATACATACACATATATGCATGATATTGCATTGGTGTAAAGTCAAATTTATTTAAAAGGTTACATAATATTTTGGAAGGTTTGACAAAGTTTTTATTTCGATAGGTACTATTTTTTTACCTACCTATTTAAAAAAGTTTTTTAACAATTATATCAATTGTTTCTTTAAAAGGTCCAATAAAGCATATCCGGTTGTAAAGATCATAATTATTATCATCTATTGTATATATTGAACATCGCCGAGAGATCAAAACAATAAAAAAAAAACAATAAAAACTAAGGAAGATACAATAACAAAGGCAGTCCTATTGATAGAAGTGTGATATTTTAGAGATAATATTTGCGTAAAAACAAATTGGACAAAGAGTTGTGACGAAATTTTAAGTAGTAAAAATGAAAGTAGATAGGTAACTACTACTTATTTATATAAAAAAATATATTATATTTAGAATATGTATATACAAAGTTTTAGTGTTCGGTGAGAGCTTGACGAATCGTATACATCTTTGTTCTCATAACACTATACCAGCGACTGCCCTCGACGCAGCCTCGGGCTAAGTTGGCGAAAATTTCAGTACTTTATCGGCTTTCACAATTTTGCACGGAAAATTGCGGTAAATATAATTTATCTATATAAACGCTTACAAATGAATACTTGACAAAGTATTAATTTATATGATCCTATACTGTATTATTTTTTATCTTCTAAATTGAAATAATCTGGAAGACTGAATGGACTAAAGGACTGTTTTATAGTTCAAAAATAATCCACTGCTGGGCAAAAGCCTCTTCTCTTATACAGAATATATACCTAAATTAGAGGGGCCTTATTCTTCAAGCTTCTTCGCCACGCTGCTCCACTGCGAGTTAGAAATAATTTTTCTAAGAGTAACGATTGTTATCAGGTGTTTATGATAACCGACCGAAGGCTTTTAGTGATCTTCGAAGCATGATGGGGAGACTCACATGCATAAACAACCAGAACAGAAATATCCCACTGAGTGAGAATCGAACCCACGACCGTCACCGGTGATCGGCGTGGAAATTTTTCTCCATACCAGAACAGTCGTTATTTGTTGACTATACAATTATCATGACTCTTGTTCTTATCCTTCTTATCAAAGCAACTTCAAACTCTCCTTCTAATATGGTCTTAAAAATAAAATTTTTAATTGGTTTAAAAGATACTGAATAAATAGACAATGTCAGTTACTCAATTGTCCATAAAAATTCAATTACAATTTTTTATCACCAAATGGTGACATAAAATATAATTGTAATGTAACTGATAATATTATTATTTATTGTGAAGTAGCTGCTGCCCGCGACGTCGTCTGCGTGAATGCTATTAGATTACATGTTGTTACAGAATGCGTTGAAGAAATAAAGGTTCACTGCTCGTTCCCTGTAGGTGATAGCGTGATAATATGTAGCTTATATGTTGACCCAACTTCTTAATAATATTCGTGCCAAATTTGAAGTAAATCCATGCAGTACTTTTTGAGTTTATCCCGGACATACATACAGAGTACAGACAAACAGACAAAAATTCTAAAAACTATATTTTTGGCTTCGGTATCGATTGTCGATCACACCTCAAGTATTCTTTTAAAAAATATTCAATGTACAGTTTTGACTTTCCTACCATTTTATTATATGTGTATATTATAACAAAATATGTAATGAGCGAGATATGTAGCTTAAAACGTGTCTTATGGAACCCTTGAGAGATCGATTTAATTTTTTATTTTGTTTATATCTTTATTAGTTTTATTTCAAAACTTTTAAGAATCATGCAAGGATGGTTGCACCTTCGGACGACCTTGAGCAAGGAACAACACTATGATTAACTAAGATTGATGTTTAGGCAATTAGGCTAAGTGTATAAAACTAGTTTTAGTCATTATAGATTAATCACGATTTTCGTTTATTACCGTCTATGGCATCAAAACTAATCTATATAGACGTTGATACATTTATTTATATTTTTAATTACTTTGTCATACTTGCGTTTTTGTTTTTTAATGCTATCTACTTATTAAATTAACGTTTGTACCTATACCATTAATTAAAAATAACAGAAATTTGCTTTATATTTAAAATACTTTTTGCGGTTAATGGATAGATAATAATCGGTTAATTAGAACGGATATCGCAGATAGTTTTTATCGATAAATGCTTAAAAAATGATTTGACCGAACAATGAACTTAACTTGTTTTAGAATTTTCCCTGAAGTTTGATTTTCTAAATCTACAATTTCATCGTATTAGATTGTCAAAAGGTCACATGGGGACATCTTTATGGACTTAAGAAAGTCAGCAGACAGACTAAACATTAAAGATATCATCATCATCAGCCATTGGATGTTCATTGCTGAACGTAGGCTTAATGAAAGATATGATTGCAAAAAATCCGCAGTAACACATTTTATTTTTAAAAATAAACGGGCACATAACACGATATCTACCACGAATGTCTTCGCGACCACAGATTGTGTAACTGTTGTGAAATATCGATAATGCCGTCAAAAATCTATATCGTAACATTTACCCGTTTATCGTTAAATAATAAATTATATCTGAGAACCACGAGCGTCGAAGCTTAAAAACGCAGTAATACGTTTTAAGCTTGGTCCAAAAATACACTTTTACTAGCGAATGATAATTATTCACCTAATCTATATAGCTGCATTCTATCGATGTTTATACAAATCTAAAGATACAAATAATTACTTTGTCATTTCTTATGAATTAATTTTTGGTATATTTGCATTAAAACTTGTCTACATGTTTAAATTTACCAATATAACATATATTTTTTTAAATTTCGCCAGATTCACTTCATATCGTTGTGTGGGCAGGAAGCCGTTGTAAAACGCCACAAATACATATGTCAAAACTCTGTAATATTTTCAAGTGTTAACCAACAAAAAAGCTACCTCCGCTTGCGACGAAATTAAAAACACTTAAAGACTTTTTTTGCGTATTATTATATAGTTAATTGATCCGGCCATCATGCTGAGAATAGATTAATATAATTTTATAATAATAGCTGGCTTTGACTTGTGACACGATTTTGACATAATTGACAGTTTAGATCGATACACAAAAACTGTTTTAATAAAAAAATTATTTATTTATTTATTTTTGACCACCAAGTGTGTAGTTGACCTTCGGTTGTATGACCCTGTACGTTTTTTGTTTGATACTAATAACAAATTAATTATATTTAATAAGCCATTAAATTGTAACAATCTTATTAGATTTAATTTTGATTACATGTTTTTAAACTATATATGTTAATAGAGACGACCAAATATACCAAGCAAACCTTAAAAAAAATTAAATGAATCTATTTCATATAGGTACATATGTATATACAAAAACTGTGAACTTTCATTTTAAAAAATCCAAATGAATATGTAATATAATTTATTTTATATACCAAAGAATTTACAGCGGATTACTTATTTATATATGTACATATATGGTTAATAGTACATACAAACAAAAACTAATAGTAAATGCCTATAATGATATAATCTCTAAATTATACATTAAAATTATTGTACGTATTAATTTTTTAGTTACGAAATGTTTAAACCTTTTAACAAATCAATTAATATATTATAGTCGGCAGGCCACGAACATGTCACTTCTAACACTCATCACCAGTTATTAAGTCCACTGAAACCGATCCACTTTTTATAGGTTGTATTTTTTGCACCCCAATGACTAAGCCGTGATATTAAAACGCTATTAGTATAGATTGAGGTACGATATATCATTTTAGGGCGGTGATTTTATCGCTCTTAAATGCGGACAGGAATTTCGATGTCTCGATTTTTTTATATGGTTTTTGCGAGGCCGAAAACAATGTTCGGAGTGCCATTAACGGTTCGGACGTTGTATTAATGCGAAATGAATGTTGGGATGTATGATTGTTTATGTGCGAATCGTTTCGACGTTCCGCGTCAGAGCGGACCTCCCGGTTTCTCGCGCTGTGCTGGTGGCAATCATGCCTATTCTTTATTCATCGGATTTGTATTTTTTATTTAGATTACATATCAATGAAGAGTTTTTAGTTCTAGGATTTTGAATTAAATTTTCCTCACAACTCATTCAGAGTTTATTGATTTGTTATAACAAATCAATGTTATTTTGCAGCACTTCATATGTGAGGATGAAATCTCAAAAGAAAGAATAATAAAAAAATTAAGCTATAGAATTGTAGGAGAAATCTCTATAGTTGTAAAAGTCGCTTCTACGTTAAAGAGTTTGAAGAATTCGAAGCCTAATTTATCACGCTGCTTCACTGCGGTTTGGCGGACTCAAATGTATTTTCATTTACCGCAGAGCACGAGATGGACATTTAATGTATCATATAGGTAGGTAGGTACTCGATGTCTCAATATGGCCTGATTTTATCGTGTTAAAACTAAGAGCTACGTATTTTATACACACAAAACCATCTTAATCGTATATAAATCGAATCGACGCGTAAATCTTATAAATAAACACATAAATCACTATCCTTCCAAAGGTTACATTTTATACAGTTTTAATTCAAGCTCACTCGACGATTGTTAAGCGTTCATGCATGAAATAACGAAGGGATTAACTAAGGATGACATCGTATATTTTCATTACCGTTGCCGAGTTTTATTGAAATCGGCTCCCTCTTGTAAGGAACTAGCTAAAATTATTAAAAAATATATATATATTTTTTAATTAACGTTTAAATTGAAAATGAAAACGTATTTATTTAGTTGTGAAACATTTTTGTTTAATTTAGTTTTTGTGACGTTTGAATTTTTTTATTAATATAACAAGGAGATCCACTGTATTAAATTCGAAATAATTAATAAACTGCCCCGTCATAGACAATTCATCAGATGCGTGATAAATTCGATGTAGCATAGGAATCGGCTACCAGTACTCATAAAAGTCCACAAGGGACGGAAGGCTTTTTTCATATCGTTCGCACTGGGAGGCGGCCACACTGACTTCAATAGGCACCGGCCCTATCCGTAAACATAATAAAAACTTAATATTTACGTTCACTCCAAACAATAGATTTACAATAAGCAAGTACTGTAAAAATGCTATCCAGTGCTCGCTTTTTCAACCTGACAATTCAATAATATACTTAATAATAACGATATAAGGTTTAATTTTAACAATGTGTCGTGTGACACGTATGCCGTTTTTAATCACCTCTTTTCGGGACTTATTTGTAGTTGCGCATTGTTTTAGAAGGATATTTGCGTTTCGTTAGAGATAAAATGAAAAAGGCTGCGTGATTCATTCGACACTTTCATATTTATTTATCGGCGGTAGGCTGTTTGTATTTCTTAGTAGTATACAATTTGTCGAGGTTATTAAGCCATATTTTGCGTGCAACGGACGAGTAAAATTTATATTCATAAATAATATCTATTCAAAAATTTCGAAAGTCGTTAAATTTTTAATATTTATTTTGAATTGCACGTTACAAAATAGGTTAATTTTTCTATGCTTTAGTTTGACAAAAATACTTTTCATTTTTCCTACAATTTTTATTCTTTTTTTTTAAATATAGCTGTTGAGTTGTATTATATTATGATAGTGGAAGCAAACACGAGATAACTATCAACACATTAATAAATATTGCAAAATGTGCTTAACACAAATAGGTACCATTATCTAGAAAAAGGGCAAAAAAAATCATACCTGTTATATGGGAGCCTCCCTTAGATATTGGTTTTATTTTAATTTTATTATTTATTTTTAAAGTGAATAATATAACTCAATATTCTGTAAATATTTCAAGCGTCTACCTGTTGTCGTGATAAATATCGAGCAAAAACGAGCAAAAAATATCACGTTTGTTATATGGGAGCTCCCTTAAAATTTTTGTTTTGTTTTAATTTAATTATTTATTTTCAAAGTGAATATATAACTAAATATTCTGTAAATATTTCAAGCGTCTACCTGTTGCCGATTTCAATATCGCCCCCTTAATTTTTTTTTTAAATTTTGTTTCTTAGTATTTATTGTTATAGCGGCAATAGAAATACATAATCTGTAAAAATTTCAACTGTTTAACTATCACGGTTCATGGGATACAGCCTGGTGACAGAGGGACGGGCGGACAGCGGAGTCTTAGTAATAAGTTCCCGTTTTACCCTTTGGGTACGGAACTCTAAAAAACTAGATATGCTATACAATACAGAAATGTAGATAGGTATATCTAATTATAATTAGGGTATTTAAAAAGTTTTCTTTTTCGTATATAGGTACCTAATTAACATTAGTTATAAAAAGTTAACATTTCTTAAATGGCAAAAAGTCTTAGAATTAAGCAAATAGTAGGTACTTATGTCAATGATACCCCTTTGGCCATTATTAGTAAAATTCCTTTGTGAATTTACTTAAATATTTATGCTTAACTTAATTTTATTAAAAAATTAATATTGAAAGTATGTTATTAATAGATTCTTTGCTACCGACACGCTTAGCGTGTTCAGGCCAATCTCTATCACTATGCTGACAACACGCTAGGCGTGTCGTAGGAATTTTGTAATATTTCAAAAACTAGTTCAGATTTTCCATTTAAACTATCAATATAATCTTTAGGTTATAATCTATTTTGAAGTTGTCCCTAAAAACTTAAGGTAGTATTTAATGAAAGAAGTATTCCTTGATGCCGAAAATACTCCATGCGTGTGTGTATGTCAAACTTTTTTGTTAAGAAACCATAATTATTTTTTTCAACAAATCAATCCGTTAAACGAATTCTCAATGTTTCAGTGATATCATAATTAATAGTACAGTAACAGTCGAAATACAAGAAGCAGTTGGTCAAGTTCTGCTAACATAGTTATGATTACAGGTTTTTTATCTAATACGAAAGAGCGCGTGTTATAAAAAATCAAATCTGGAAGACTATGAATTTTAAGGGGTAAAAGGATCGGACGAAGCAAACCTATTTAAAATTGTTCAAGATTCTTTGCGTTTGCGTAAAAAATATTTTTATGATATAAAATATCTGATTTAAATATGAAGTGGATTACAAAATTTGTCTTTATATTTATTAATAGGAGTAACAATAATGAAAACTTTTAGTAGATTATGATCTAATGCCCGGGCATATGCCATGTTTTGTCCATAAAACTATTCATAATTCGTGGAGGCTCAGATATTTATGCGTTGATTTTTATACATCATCATCATATCAGCCGTTGCATGTTCACTGTTAAACGTAGGCCTCCCCCATCGACCTCCATGGCGACCGGTTCAAAGCAGCCTCCATCCAACGGCTTCCGGCGACCTTCCTCAAGTCGTCTGTCCATCTCTTGGACGCCCGTCCAACGCTGCGCTTGTTGGTACGTGGCCTCCACTCGAGAACCTTTCTGCTCAGTCAGTTCTTCGAGCTATGTGCCCTGCCTACTGCCACTTCAGCTTGCAAATACGTTGGGTTATGTCGGCAACCTTCGTTCGTCTGCGGATCTCATCATTTCTGATTCGATCTCGCAGAGAAATACTTACTTAATACTTGGAGCTTGTTTAAAAGGCCCATAGTCAGAGACCACGTCTCAGATCTGTATGTCATCACTGGTAACACACATTGGTCGAAGACTTTCGACTTCAGGCACTGAGGTATGTCATATGAAAAGACGTTTTTCAACTTCCCGAACGCTGCCCAACCTAGCTGGATTCGACGATTGACCTCTTTCTCGAAGTTGGACCTACTAATATGGACATTTTGTCCTAGGTAGATGTACTCGTCAACAACTTCGAGAGTAGAATCTCCAACCGATATCGGGGTGGGCACGATATGGATATTCGACATGATTTTTGTCTTTTCCATTTTCCTTTTTGAGGCCCACCCGTCGGGAAACTCTATCGAGGTCACTGAGCTTAATACCAAGGTCCTCCAGGGATTACGTGATTACGGGATTTTTATATGTAAGATTATTATAATATGATATTCGTCATTATTTGTCTCATTATTAAATTCAACAATTGATCCAATGTTGTTTTTGTTTTCTAAAATTCGAAAGAACTGACATTGTTTTTGGCCCTTTGATACGATACGTTTTATCAAAAAGCCAACGTATGTGTACCAACTTTTACTACTACTTATTATTTTTGATAATTATGGACGAGGTATAATTCTTAAAACAAATGAGTAGAAAAATACTCATACAATAGGTGACCAATACACAGGCATCTCTTTTTTGTAAGTCTAAAGTCTAAGTCTGTTACATAAATACTGTAAAGTTTAACCCTAGAACCGTACCCTGGGGTACAAATTAAAAGAAAAAATTAAAATTGTCTATAACATTTTTACTATTTGACGGTTTACTTTGCGCGTCCATGTATTTACGCGGGGAGAGGGGACGTACAGATACCTCAGTTGTACGGCGGTCCTGCTAGCAACTGGACATCACACGCTACTTGTGGGGTACACCAGCACCCCAGGGTACTTTCAACGTAAGTATTTAATTATTATTATTTTTTTGTTACTTCATGTTTTTTATGCTGTTTGTGTTATCATGTGTTACAATGTCAATTGTATGTAATATATGGATCTATGACATCTTTATATGCACAACTAACTTGCTAAAAAATGTAGTTTTTTGCAGTGTAGGTATTTTTACTAATAGATATTAACATATAAGATACAAGTGAGCTTCTCAGTATTTACTTTGTGTTTTGGTACTATTATTTTTTTTTCAGATGACGTCACGGCGTAATTTATAGACCATTTTATTTTTAATGTAGACAATTTGTGACCTGAATACATCAATGTTTGCTTTTCATGCACTCACTCTACTTTCATATGTGTCGCCAAATCTTAGCAAAGGATAAAAGAAAAACGTCCTTATGCTTTCACAACATGCACTACGAAGCAGACAAAGATAAAGCTGTTAATTTACCAGATATAATATCATTTTACAATAAAACGAAGGGTGGAGTTGATACGTTTGACCAACTTTGTCATACGTACAGTGTGTCACGTAAAACTCACCGATGGAGCCTTTGTGTATTCTATGGAATACTAAATATTGTGTGGATGAATTCGATGATATTGCTTAATTCATCAAATGCCACTGATAAGCAAGTTTTCAAGAATCGGCACACTTATCTGAAAACACTAGCATTTGATCTCATCAAACCTCACCTGGAAGATAGATTTCATTATCGTACTTTGCCAACATCCCTACAAATAAGTATTGAGGATATATTAGGGGAAAAGCGATCATTAGCTGCGGTAACTAATGAAAATTCAAAATCTGGAAGATATTCTTTCTGTCCAAGGTCCAAGGAACGTAAATCACGCACACAATGTACCATGTGCAAAACTTTGATTTGTAATGAGCACCAAAACAAAATTTGCCATAACTGTTTAAATTCCTAATTTTATGTGCCTTAATTGTGTTTATTGAGACCAAAATTAATGCAAGACAGCATATTTAAGTTAATTTTTGATAAAACTTTACTACTTTTTGAAAAATGTGTATTTTTTATTTGGGGTGTGCCGGTACTGTTAATGAAATTCTTATATGGGTACGGTTGCAGGGTTAAGAATAACTTAAAACTAAATTTGCTCTCTTGTAATGCTGCTGTCATGCCTAGCGTATCCGAAGCTAAATATAATATGGCACATGAATGAATATTAAGAAAATTGTGTAAAAAAATAAGTTAAAATAAAAGTAAAAACATTGTACATATACTTATTATTTGTTTTATAATAATTTAAAAAGAAATGAATGGTGTCATCGAATACCAGGTAGGAACGAAGTTCCTTCGGATAATATAGAAGCAACACAATTTTCAAAAAAAAAAAATATTGCGTATCTTTATACACATTTTCTTGATTTTTTAAAGCATTTTTTACCTAAAAGCACAAATTAAGGATTCTGTTCGGCAATTTGTTCTCCTCGTTCTCCCGAGATGATTGACACCAAACTCGGGGTATCTAGATCTTCTGATTCCTGAGATATAGCCCGCGGGGGTGACGTAGACCAAGTCCGGGCTTCTCATGGGGGGTCGATTTAGGGAAGGGGAAAGGGATTATGGGGTAGGGAAGAATTTGAGGAGATGTTTGAGATATTGGTGGCGGGTAGCTCCTGGTGTCTTCCCCTTTCAAGTAAGCCCCAACAGTAGGGGCTAGGGTGGCTGGTTTTGGAGTTACGCCGGAATGATTTTAGGGGTAGAAAAGTGGTGTAAAATAAAATAAAAGTATTTAGGAAATTTAGTATCTTAGAAAATAACAAGTAATGTAAAATAAAATATCAAACAAAAATTAAAATTAGTAATTCAAATTATTAAGTAAAATTTTTGCTTGCGCCACGCGGAGCGCACCGCCCCTCTCATTAAATGCACGCACACTTCCGGTACCTGTTTTTCTCACGGTTTTACACATTTTTTTTTCAGTTCGGTCGCGCAGCAAAATCCCTAACTCCTCCAAGCCAGCCCTAAGGAACTTCGTTCCAAAAATATTTTTATGCTTCGTAATGACAATACCAAAATGCTAATTTTGGTCACTTTTCGGGATTCCATAATAAATGTCTTTAAATTAACAGTGATTTAAGCAAAATTAAACCTAAAACGCACTATCACGTCAAGTTTGCCCCATCCCTTAACTTCCCTCCACAAAAAAATAGTAAAAAAGTCTCTTTCTTTGTGATGAATGAAAGCATTCCTGAAAAAAATTACAATTTATCTATTAAAAGTCTTTATTCCTTCAAAAGTAAAATTTCATGGTAGATTTTAAGGACAGGTTCCAAACGACTGTGAATGGAGGCATACATCCATAGAACAGTATACTCTAAGCGAAAGGTGTAAGATTTAAATTTTAATGACATTAATTAAATTGCTGAAACAAATAGAAACCTTTAATTAGTAACGCTTCTGTTTCTATGAGTGAATGAGAACTGGCATTTTGAGTTGTCATTGAATAACAAACACTGTTCTATTGTCATAAGAATAAAGTTTTTTATGCTATAATATGTTACCTATAATATATTTTATTAGTCTATTTAGTATACTCCTTAGGGATGTTCTGTGGTAATTTGTCTTCTTTATAATGAACTGCTAAACAAAAGCCATTGTAAAATATCTCTAAACTTTTGCTACTGTTTAACATTGTGTTGAAATAATCTAAACGTGATTGTCAGTTCAGATTAAATTTATTACCCCATAAAATAATGATCACCATCAATATATTATGAAGATAGCTATTTTCTGCTCTGCTCGAAGGAATAATTATCCATTAGGTAAAGTTTGTGCATTAATTTATAAGATTAGCTAAAAACTCTTTGGTAATAAAAAAATTAAAAGCGTACTTATGGTATAGACAAAATAGACTAACTTTAGTTAATATTATTACTAAAATATACCAGGTGTCTCCGGGTGAATCAATTAGTTTTGGTCGCAACTTGTAAGTACGCTTATGACATCTGCTCCTATAATATTGGAACTATACACGAATATTCAATTAAGTGTGACAGACTTTTGTCACGTGAATAGCATATGTGTGTGCACGTGCCGATTTTTTTAAAAATATTAAACACTCAAAGGGATAAAATAAACGTAAGAAGTAGACTAAGAAATATAACATGTGTTTCATGACTTAACTGCTTGGTAATAAAATTATAAATATTAATAAATAAGACATACCTATTCATAAAGATAAAATATAATCTTGATTACAAATTGAAAATTTTAAAATTTTGACTAACATTTCATTTCATTCGTTTGGAGTAGGTAACAAAATACAAATATAAGACAATTTTCGGAACTACGGAATTCGGAATTAATAAGTTAATTTTAGAATTTTATTCTACTCTAGTTTACTTTAAACGTGTCATTGAGCTTATCTTAAAATTAAAAATATATTCTGAGTATAATTAATATGGTATCTGTATAATAATAGGTAACAAGGAATTCATAACTTTCACTCCTTGAGCTTTGTTTATAAGTTTTTCTATTAATTATTTATATTCTATTATTAAAGTACTTATCTATTTTCTATTTTTTTACTTTCATTTTTATATTTTGAATCACTTTGCTGCACAAATTAACTTATATATTAAATATCAAAATGAATTAACCAATCCATCTAATTCTAGATAAATCTTAAATAAATAAATATTTTTTATTTTAGTGGAGTATAAAATAGGATTAAAGTTTGAGATATACTGATAACCTAGGACACAGTTGACATAGAACCCGGAAAATTTTTGATATGAGTTGCAACGGTCGTAAAAATAAGTCCCCTAATCAGATTAAGCAATTTTTCCATGTTTGAGAATTTTGACTTTAAAGGTTTACTTCTTTCTTATTTATCCTGGTTTATCTTTGGTTCTTGGGTAGTTCTTTTAAACATCTTAACACAAACCTGTTTTGCACTCAAGTTTGATTTTCAATTCCACTCTTTACTTATTTAATTTCTTTTGATATTCATTTAGTTCTGTAACATATTGATATGCAAATGAAGTCAGGATTTCACTTTCTTGCTATTCACTTTTCTAGCAGCTAATGACTTTGTAGCAGCGTTTGGTAATTGGAATAAGATTTGCATTAATTTGATAATATCTGCCGAGCCCAGATAGTTGAAATTTGTGTTTGAAAGCTAGTAGGCTGAGGATCAGTTAGCTAACAGCTGCGGATGAAAGCAGGTTGAAGGCTGGGGATTGAAGCTAGTTGACGGCTAAGAATCAAAGCTGTTTGACGGCTCAAAGCTGATAAACACCTAAAATAAATGACATATTATAAACGTGAAAACAGTCTCCCCAAGAATATCGAAGGTCGACATAAAAAAAAAAAAAAAAAAAAAAAAAATATAAGCTGTTTGACGGTTGAAGTTAAGCTAGCGGTGACAAGTGTTTAAGAAATGATATATTTGTTATATTAATTAGAATCTAGTTGTGAAAAGTCGCTTTTGTGAAGTAGATAACTATGTTCCAGTTAGTTCAATCTTAAGCTTGGCAACTTTTGTAAAAGCTCCATAGATCAAGCCATATCATAATGTGTCGTGCGTGCTCTAGCATTTGTACAATATCCATAATTATGTCACTGTGTTCGTGATAAGCCTTTTTAACGGATTCATATAAGGTTTTTTCAAAATTTATTTTAATTTGCTTACGGTGGTGAAATTATAACTGAATACCTACTATTTTATCGTTACTGTGGCCATTCAGAAGGACCAGTACCTACCTAAAGGTTTTCTTCCGGTGGGTGTTAGATGTTTGTTAAATGATGCATCAATTGAAGAAAAGTCGCTACTCATAAAGCCATAAGTTGGTATAACCATGCCTACAATTTAACCTGGAGCGTATACCGGGAGGCAGTTTTTCATTCTTTGCCTCTTGGAATATAAAGAACGGTAGTAGGTATAAAACAACTCATTAACGTTCATACAGAACAAAATAATTATGTTTATTCATTTTACAGCTGAAGTTAGTTTTCAAGAAGTATACAAAAGCCGTTACTGTCATGGCACAACAGCCATGACAGTAACGGCTTTTGTATACTTTTGTTCAAAATACAGGCGATACTTCACTCCAGAACAGCTGCTTCAACTGTATAAAGCACAAGTTCGGTCTTGTGTGGAGTATTGCTGCCACCTTTGGGATGGATCCGCCAAATACCAACTGGCAACTTTGGACTCGGTGGAAAAACGAGCTAAGAGACTCATAGGTGACCCTACTCTGACAGACACCAAGTTGCAGAGTCTCGATCATCGGCGTAGGGTAGCTCGTCTGTCGGTGTTCTACAGAATATATTTTGGTGAGTGTGCGAAGGAATTGCACGATCTAATTCCCCCAACAACCTTCCGCCATCGGGACACTAGGCGCGGTCGATCGTTCCATCCTTATGTCATTGATATGCCACCTACGCGCACAAAACGCTTTGGCACTACTTTCTTGATGCGCACGGCTAAGGAATGGAACTCGTTGCCCGCGTCTGTGTTTCCCGAACGATACAACCTGGGTGCCTTCAAGGCCAGAGTGAATAGGCTGTTATTAGGCAGGCATGCTCCACCTTCGACCGCATCGTCACTTAACATCAGGTGAGATAGCGGTCAAATGCCTGTCTATCTGTCATAAAAAAAAAAAAAAAAAAAAAAAAAAAAAAATGGACACCTGTTTCTTCACAATTATATATAGGTAGTAATTTGATCGTGGAAATTAGAAAGAAACATCAAATTTTGAAGGTTCCAAAACACTGGTGGGTCTTCTTGTGGCTTATTAAATTCCCCTTTTCAAAGCAAAGTTGTAGATTCAGGTATTCTCAACTAAGTCAGAATTTCGGGTCATAAAATCGAGCCATGATTGTGTTTTCATTGACAGTTTTTAGGTCCAAATTCTATCATTTGTAGTAGAATAAAAACCAATATAAAATTTGTAAATTAATTCATAATTAATTTACAAAACTTAATTGTAATAAAAAAAAAAAAAAAACAAAAATATATTTAGAATACTCCCTTGAAAATTATCCGATGTCGCGTATTCCTGTCAAACGCAGCAATGGTCCACTCTCACCTATCTTTTGTTCGAATCTGGTGCGTTCAGCCACATGAGTAAATAAACCGTACAGAGTGAAAGCTTCATACAAGCGCGCTACGATAGGTACACTACTACAAGTATGAGACGCGTGTGTGCGTCGGCACCAGCGCCTCGTCACATACGAGAGAAACCGGCCTATCTTGTGTTTAAACTCAAGGGCTGCAGCAGCAACGTTGCACCGTGTTTTTATTTAATGATTTATTAATTTAAATAGTGTTTTAATATAATTTTATTAGTGTTTTAGTAAATTTTAATAGTATTTTAATATAATTTTAATAGTGTTTTAATATAATTTTAATGGTATTTTAATATAAAAGTGTAAATATGGTTTACTGTACAGTGTGTATGAACAATAATATAAAGAATAAAAACACATCATTTTTTTCTTATCCCAAAGACTCCACTAGGTAAGTAGTACTAACATGATTATAATTTATTATTTTTAATGTGTTGGGTAGATAGATAGCTCGTATAATTATATTTGATGTTATTGTGATATTATGTAACCGCATCGTGCGGTTCGCCGGCCAGCCGTAGCGTCGGCAAACTCGCGTTCAAGCTAGAATAAGATACTCTACAGTTATCTCATTCTCTCGTAGGTTACTTTTCTGAAGTTTCACTTCTGCCGTGTGTGAATGCACATACACATTTATTTAATACTTAATGCCAAATTATTGGTGTTGATTTGAAATTTGTTTAAATATTCGAAAGTGGGGCTCCTCCTTCAATCGCGTTGAAAAATTTTTTAAACGTTTTTTTTAATGAATAATACACATAAGAGAAAGCGATAATAAGGTGGCGCACGCCCAAAAAAAAATTTTTTTTATAGATTGTTAGGTCTTTTTTTTTAGCGTTAATTCTAGTTTTAAAGGCAAGTCATTTAACAAGAACTAGTTCTAAATAGAAAAATCGCGTTTTACATTAAAAAAAAAAGACGTAACAACCTCTAAATAAATAAAAAAAAATCTTTTTTAGGGCGTGCGCCACCTTATTATTGCTTTCTATCGTGTTTATTATTCATAAAAAACCCACCACCCCACCAAGGAGCCCCACTTCCGAATAATTATCGAAATTTATAGGTAATACCTACTTATCTAGTATTTGAATTATTGTTTATCATTGATTAATAATGTTTATAAATTAAAATACGAACATTTATAAAACAAAAAATACGAACGAGCTTTACAGTAGTAGTATATGTAATTTCTAACTCGGTATGCGTTTTGGCATTACTGTAAGTGTACCGAGAGTGTTATTTTAATAAATCGATATGATATTTGACATCTCACTTTAGTAATAATAATAAATAAATAAATTGTTTTTTATTTTTATTTTTATATTTATTTAACAAAATAAAAAATATCAATGGAGAAGTTTTCTAAAAATGTTTATGAAAGAATCTTTTTTTTTTTAAATCGCAAAATCATAAACATCAAATTTGATAGAATAATATTTTAATACCTTGAAAATTTATAAAGTTTTTTGAAAATATTTAAAAAAACAAACACAATAGAAAACACAACAAAAATAAACTTTGTCATCTTATTGAACAACTAACTATTGTTTATTAAATTTTATCCTCCTGTGCCAACCCTACTAAAATAGGTATAAATTTTGCTCGCTCCTTAGAAGCTTTCACTCTGTACGATTTATTTACTCATGTGGTTCAGCCAGCGCTGCGCCCCGCACATGTAATGTTACCCGCCCCTGCCCCCTCTCACAGTACCGCGAATTCGGTCGTTTTTCTACTGTCTCGGACACTGTGTATCTGGCTGTCCGGTGTTAGGTGTTAGGTTAGTTAGTTTACCTAAGGGGAGTCTCCATAGTTACTTACATCAGTGATGGAAAATAATAAAATACTAAGACTCCAAATATTAAGCTTATTGTACCTACCTTACAACTGACAGTCTTATGAATTCAGCAAAGTATCTGGAATTGAAGGAACAAAGCAAATAAATATCTAATTAATAAACGGTTGATAAAAATTATTTATTAAATTTGAAATATAGACATAATTATTTATACAGCGATTTGTATATATAATTTGTATGAAATATAGGTATGTAAGACATGTTCAAAATATGTACTGTAGCGATTTAGTGATAAGTGATAACATGATTATTAGGTAACCTTCATAAAAGATTGCACGCGTTGATGTCTTTACAACCAGAAGTGAAGATTCGTAATAGGTACCTACTTCTCATTATTCTGATACAACTTGCAGAGACAAATAATAATATTCTATATTTCGTATATAATTTATGTTAGTGTTATAAAATTTTATTTTAATAAATTTTTTTTTTTAAATATAATTCCTACCTACCTGCAACGAATTTTAAGAAATCACAATCGCCTTGAATTTATATAATTAATTTATGAGATAATTAATATTCTAATCGTAAGTATATTAAAGTAAATACCAAATAAATAAGAAAATAAATAAACTACTTATTTATTTAAAAGGGCCTTCATTGTTATCTTAATAAAATAGCAGTATTTCTCTGTTGAAGAATATCATATTAGATATATTGTTTGAACATTTTTTTTTGTAACTGTCATAAAAGTAATGTAAAATTAATAAAATGACAGTATTCAGCAAGCACACGTGGTCGCGCAATGCGGCAGGCTACCGGCGCGGCGATTGGTCGCCTCCGCCCCTCCCACTGCGCGCACGCATGACTCACGCGCCCGGCCCAGTACCACATAGCTATTGACACCGCGACAAAGTAAATATCGAAATATTTATCAATTATTAATATGTTTTATAATTATATAGTTCAATGTAATATTGACACTAATGCCATAAACAAATATTGATTTAACAATAAAATCAATATCGTTTTTTTTTAACCAATGGATACATACCTACATTAAATTATAGGACACTGTCTAACCGTATTTTTAAATGTAGTGGAGATGAAATGATTATTAAAGACACTACATTTATATGTTTTACACAATATTCACATAAAAAACTAAACTTAACCGTTTCTGAGACGTTTTACAAGTTACACGTGTGACTTACAAAATTAACTTAGCTGTAAAAACATTTGACGCAATAAATAATAAACGTTATTTAATTTATTTTCTTTGTATTGCATGCACTAATTTTTATAAAATATAATTAAACTTTTACCTCGACCTGTAAAAATTTTATAGGTAGGTAATACCTACCTTGACGACTTGTTTCTGTATTTGTACCTATATTTATATAATAAACATTGCAAAAATACTTGTAAGCAATAAATAAATTAGTTCGCTAACTTGTAGCAAACATAGCTCGTCAATATTATGGCAAGATTATATACAAAATACACTTAATAATCGGTTCTATTTTACAGAACAAAATTGCTTTCAATATTGTAAGAAATATTACACTAGCAATACTTAACAGAAATTAAAATATTTTACAACTTGGATATTTTTAGATAAAGTAAATATTAGGTAAATAATTAATAATTGAATTTACTATTATAAGTAGACACAAATTTAAATATTTTCTAAAATTTTATTAGATTTAGTTAAAGTTAATGTTTGTGTACCCTTACATATAGGTAACTTAAAATATTTTAAACAACAATTGCAGTAAGTAACTAATACCTCTTAAAATAACATATGTTATCAAAACGATTTAATTTTTAAATTATAAATAGGTCGGTGGTAGGTATACACCTACCTATTTTTAAACTAAATTTTTCCATAAAACAGAAATAAGATAACATCATTGATAAAACAAATGAAAGGAAATAGAACGTCGCAGCGCCACCGACATTGACAAGACTTATGAATGAAAAACAAAACTACAGTCAATGTTGAAGTTAATCCATTATCTAATTGCATAATGGTTAAAAAAACACGAGCGGGCAATCGGGCGGGCAAGCACAGGTAAACCTCCCTCCACGCGACTCCGCCTCGGCAGTCTTACCGACGGTCGTCAGACTGTATCGTGCGGTGACCGGTATCGGTCTTGCGGGTACGCCCATCGAAATGAAGTGGATGTGTTTTCTTGTGTTATTGTTTGTGCGTTTAGGATGTGAGGCTGCCAGCAAGCCGAGGAGAGGACGGGGCAGCATGTGGTGGTAAGATAGATAAATAGATTTTAATATCCTTTTATTTTAATAAAATAACTAGGTTCCATGGTTAGAAATGTCAATGTTGTCAACTTACTCATTCAGTCCAAGTAAAGTTATAATTTATGGTTATAGTTGTTATTTTAATAACACGTTATATGCCAAACATAATTCGAACTAAACTTTAAATATGTAATTATATTAATTTCATTAATGACAAAACTTTAAAGTAGTTTAACAGCATTTATTCATTATTATAACATGTTAGATATGAACTCGATTATGCGATAAGACATTGTTAACCTGTAAGAATATCCAATGTAAGGGAGAAATAATTAGCAAATCGTTAAAAACGCGTAAACACACGCGCGCGATATTGCTAATGGTGCCGTTAAACTTGATGCGTCCTAAAACTTGCGTCTTACGATCATTATTTGAATTATTGCGCTATAAATAAAGGTATGTCGGATTATGTTCTTCGAAACGTCACGATATACACAAATTATTATGGTTTTAGATATTTATTTTAGAGGATTTAAAATTATATTGTGATATTATTAATAGATAAATTTTCGTTTTAGCTAATATTGTTATTTATAATTAATTTTTGGTTATACCTACTGTGGTACCTATAAATTTACTTAGGTACCATGTTTAACTTAAGCTAAAATAAATTAATGGATTTACATTTTTAATTTATTTTTTATGCGTATGATAATAAGAATGTAATGAAGTGTCACTAAAAGTAAGCTGTCGCCAGCTTGAGTTGTGACGGACGTCAAAACTGTATTTGCACTCACTATCGCCCGGCTTCTGGTATGTGACAACCCTAATCTCTAGCGCACAGAGTTCAAGGTCTATTAGAATTGTACAATAATTTTTTTCTAATATTGTAGTATTGTAACCTTAAATATAGGATATTTTAAATAATTTTCAAATGCTTAATATAAACTACATATTTAATAAAATAGTGTTAATGCTGTAGGTTAAAAAACTGCGACAATTCTATCTAAGGCGAGCAGGATAGCCTTCTGCATTCTGACTGCGAGCGAATTATAAAGGACCCCAGCTTCATCAGATTTTGAGTTGTTAGATTAACTTAAAGTAATTTTTAATAAGGCTCCAGATATAAAGAATGATTACAGCGGATTCCACAGCCAACTTCGATAACCTCTTGACCCAGTTCTAATTGTTGTTATATAAAAATTTATTGTAAATAAATTAAAAATAAAATTTTAATGTTTAATTCATTATTTATAAAGTATATAGTTTTTTAATTTATAATCAAGGAAAATTTCTTTTATATATAAGTACTTGAGTAGGTATCGAATATTTATTTTTTTTATATTTATCACTTAGTTTTATATGAAGATAAACTTTTAATTACCTACTTTAAAATATTTATTATATCATTAAGTCGTTTGCAATGAAAAATTGAGGTTGCGTGTAATGTAAAATTTATTTTGAAAAATGTGGAGTAGGTACCTATTCAGGTTATTACTAGAGAGTACCTAATCGTTAAGAATATATAAAAAAATGTAATACAAAAATAGGAGATCTTAGATCAGTAGTGGATTACAAAAATAGCTTTATTAAGTTTTTAAGGTTTTTTTTTAATAACGTAAACTTTACCGGCGGAAAAAAAATCAGCTCTTAATTATAATTAGGTACCTGTATCATATTTATAAGTTACAAAGTTTTTTTTCTAGTATTTAAAATTAGGTTACCTACTATTAAATATTTTTATATAAATATTATATTAATATTAATACTAAAATTAATATGCCGTCGGTAGGTAATCTGTAATCAATCAACTCGAACGCTATTTGTTGTGCAATAATGATTAAAATTAAATGCTAAGTTGTTAAAAGCTTGCCATTTACTTTTAAATATTTAATACAAATAATAATTTATATTTGACAGAAATTTTAAATATAACTATTTAATCTTTGAATTGATATTATTTTTAAAGGAAATTTTATTCGTGTTACAGAAAGAAAACAATCACAGCTTAAAATAAATTAAATAGGTAAATAAACGTAAACAAACACTTAGAAACAATGCTCCCCAGTAGGATGTAATTCTGTGTTGGGGGTCCGGAAACATACATAAAACAATTAAAAAATCCAGACCATGACAAATATATGAATGACCCCAACCGATTGCCATGAACGAGAATCGAACCCGAGATCGATTCAATTTTATTTAAAATTTTACTATGTTATGTTATTTTTTTTAACTTAAAATAATTTTTAAATAAGGCTACAGATATAATTTAGCCGTAGTAGTCGTGATTTAAAAATGAACAACACTAGGGACATAATCTAATGTCATTTATTGTAATATTTGATAAAGCCTATGATATAATAGTAACATGATGTCTACCGAGACATTATCTTGTAATAATTTGAAGTATTTATTTTAAATGATTTTTTGCGACGTGATAACGTCTTATAAATCGATGAACACCGGCTGCACACACGAAAAAGCATGACTCATTGTCACGTTCCGCGAGCGAGAGTGCGAAACAAGCAATAGAGAGGCACGATCGGCCTATGCGTTCGGGTTGGGACGCATCTATCTCTTTTCCACTCCATCGGCAGATGCCTTCGAGTAGAAGAGAAAAAATATTTGAATTAACGAGTGCAAATAAATGTTAATTTATCGATAAAATTGTAATTTTTTTACATTCGTTAAGTGTGTAAAATCACCTTATGACGAAATAAAATATTTTCATTTTCATTTTCATTAACAATATTTTTTTGTCTCTTCTAAAACTTTAAAGTTATATAAATTCACTTTATCATTTACTATCAGTGAGATACAGCGGCGCGTGCGCATTGCATTAAATAAATATTGCTCGTTTGTTTGTTTAATCAACTAATTAGTATAATACTCTACTTTAGATTCAGAATTCTTACATCAACTGGAATATATATTTCGTTAATATTTTATAAAAATTGTTATTTAATCTTACATGTCATTGCCGTCGGTATATGATAATTATATTTTCTAAACTAAATCTAAATTTATAGTACTGTTACTTCGAAGTACAGCCTATTTGGGATAAGGATTGGAGTTTAATCCGACACACAATTCGACTACAGATCGGCGGATATAGATAGGCACATGTCTCAGAATTTTTCTTAGAGATAAATTTCGTCACCACGTTTCCATTTACAGCCAAACAAGAGGTCAATTTTCAGATAAATGTTGAGATTTCATTGCTAGCTCAGGTTCAAATCTCCGAATTTCTGTGTAAGATCCACATTATCATCATCACCATCATCCATCCATCTCAGCCATCTCGACCTCTAAAAATATTGAATTGAACTGATCTAAATCAGTCTGTAAATGTCCCACAGCAGGGCAAAGGCCCTTTCTCAAACAGTAGAAGATTTGGAGCTTAATCTACCACGCTGTTCTACTTCGGGTTGGCGGATAATTTCCCTACTATGGTAACGATCGCTATCAGGTGTCTATGATAGCAACCTGGACCGCCGGTTGCAGGAGAGTAGGTGGAGGCACGGTGGAGAGAACCACGGGGATTAACGTCCAGACCAGAAACTAAAATATTTGTAATAATTATAAAAATTCGCCGAACGGGAATTGAACCCACAACCGCTGGCGTTGAGGCGACTACTCGTAACACTACACCAGAACGATTGTCGATCTAAAAAGACTAACAAATTATAATATGATTAAATTCCACGATTTCTTTTTAAATATATTTTTATGGGATAAATTATTTTTTAAAAGACGTTTTAAAAAAAAACACATCTATTTAATGGCAGAGAAGCGAATGACGCCACACCTCAACTAATTGTTATTCATCGCACGTCTCGGATATTGCATTACGTTGAAAATCGCGTGCTGGCGTCATGATATCACTGATAACGTTCCACCATCTTAACGAGAACTCAGTTTAAATGCTTTTTACTAAATAAAAGATTTTTTATCGAAATATTTTTCTGTTAAATAATAAAAATCGAGTATAATATAAAATATATATATTGATCATATATGTACCTATATACGATGATTAGTGGTGCGAAGTTTCAATTAACGGTCGCGGTGTCAATTCCCACTTGGAACAGATACCTGAATTGGTACAAATACATACATGTCTCTGGTGAAGTAGTCTTTGTGGATCTCCCCATCTTGCTTTAGAGTGCGTAAAGCCATCGGTCACGGTTGTTATCATAACATAATAGCAAACTCCTCCGTTTAACAGCAGAGATGGATTAAGTTCCAAATTTTCTCCCATACCTACGTATAAAAACAGTGGGATACCTATTTGAAACAGTTTCAGTTTTACGTGTGTTTTTTTTAATTACTGTCTATAAATTTCCTATGCATATATATCGAAGTTAACTATTCAAATCAGAACAATTAGCCTATACCTATGCTACAAATTAATATAAAAATCAAACTCAAAATCAAAATCAAAATCAACTTTATTCAAATAGGCCCCACGAGTACCTTCGAATCGTCATTTTACAAAATTAATATTGTAGTGAATATTATTATTTTTTGTAAAAGTAAAGCTACCACCGATTCGGAATGTAGATACTGCAGAGAAGAATCGGCAAGAAACTCTGCAGTTACTCTTTTTAAAATAATATATAAACTGTGTTTTAGTACAAAATTAGTAATATCTTGCATTTCATATACAGCGCCACTAAGTTCACATATCTTTATGAGCTAAATAATCCTGCACCGAATAATATGCTTTATCTATCAATTTTTTAAATGAAATCTTTAAATTTATGTTGAGACAATTCCAAAATTGTGTGTGGGATTTTATTATACATACATACATACATACATACATACACTCGAAAAACATAACCCTCCTGTTGCAGTCGGGTAAAAAGGAGGCGTTTACTTTGCGTAGTCGGAAACTTGGAGTTACAATTTTGTTATTCCTTCTGGTGTTTACATTGCGATTAATACTAATAAATAATAAATATTATAAGCGCAAATTATAATTAAGACAGTTTAATCTCTAAATATTAATTAAGAAATAATTAAACACACGCAAAATACGTAATTTCTTGTTGTTTGGTGAAAGAAAACATTAACATTTTCAACACGAGTTTGAGGGTCATACTTTATTGGTTAAACAGACGCCATACTTTGACGCCTCGTAAGAAACCAACAAATCAAATATTAAGAACCTTATTCTTATGCCGGATCAGTACGAATCTCTATGTCACCTACACTTAAGTAGAAAATATTTTGTACATCCTAACTTAAATACACATCGTAAAATAAATTTCATATAATGCACTGTATTAACTTTTTTATGCTTAATTAATTATAATTATTATTGTTTTAATAAAAATATTTTAATCGTATATCTTATAAATTTATAACACCGGATGATTACATGTTATGTTTATTATATGTCTATTAAAACGTCGTTAAAAATTAACCATATCGCTTGCGAACACCAATTAAACATTAAAGGTACCGAATGTCGTTAAACGAAAGAGAAACCTAATTACTGTAAAGGTATTTAGGATGGAGACATACCTACTAAATGCGAATACAGTCGTGAGGAAACGCAGAACGTATTTCCAACCAAATCGAGATTTAGTTATTTGATAATTACAACGTATAACAAGCGTTTTCCTGAACGCATCTCCAAAATAGGGGACCTCAAACTACATAATTCTCTTAATTTCTCAATTTTTTATAATATTAGTACAAATGGGAGATACATAAGGCAGTCATCGTACGTTGAAAATTGTAACTGATACATTGTTACAATATACACGTAAGTAGTTATAAAAAAAACGCAAATGTGTATCATTTAAATATTAAAATCTTTTAGAACAAAAATTACTAAATCGTTTCTTATTATGATCTATATTAAAATATGCTTGAAGAAACGAATATTTTGTTTCATGAATAATTGTGAAGTGTTATGATTATAATAGAATTCCGCCTCTTCTGTCTCAACTAGTTGAGAAAAATATGCAATAATTTAATAAAATATTTTAGATCATAATTATTATCTTGATTACATGTTTTATCTATCTTTAAAACAATATTATTATTATTTAAAAGAAATCAAGAATTAATAATAATAGAATAAAATTAAATAATGGTAATAAGTTGATTAGAGTTGATTTTTTATCGGCTTAAAAAGTAGCGTTTATCTTTATTAAAGATATAGTCACATTAACGATTAATATCAGAGTTAATTTAATTTACAATTCATGAACCATTATCGAATTATGGGATCTTATTATATAGTTTACCGGTTTTGGTAAAATATAATAGATTATAATTATGATAAAAGTAAATTCGTGTGAAGAAAATAGTCGTGTAATTCTTGTATTAATTTGAGCTTCTCATTAGTTTCTGTTATATGTAAAGTTAATCGTTAACTAAGGGCACAACCTGTCATACTTTCGTTAGTGTGAATGTCGTTGAACAGCGAGACATGTCGAGAAAAGACAATATTTGTTATTTTGACACATTCACACAGTCTTTATCGCTGTCTAAACATAGCGCTTGCTCGTGAAAGCTATTCATTATTTTTCCTTTGGTCCTCGTGTCTCGTATTTGATTTCCTACCAACGTGACAAGTGTAACTTAACGGACACAAATATGGAAATCCTTGGCATTGTCTCTACTAATTAAATTAACACGTTCAGTGTGGCATATATAAAGAATTTAGATGCGACCTTCTTATCTATTGTTTTATACCTACTTGAATTGTTTTAATATAGCGTTTTTATTAAGTAAGTAGGTAGTTATTAGCAAGCAGGTATACTGCCTGCTGTATTGATATAGGTAGTTACTTTGAAGACTGTAGTTTAGGTTAATTAGAAACCATTTAATTATTTCATTTCTCGTCAATGTCGGTCAGTCTCAACCTATGTAAACTAAACCCATCATAGTTTTAAGAACACGAACAAACGTCGCTTCGTCTCCATGAGTTTTCGAAGGAAATGAGACTTTCCGACGAACACGTTCATATTTACGTAACACTTGACTACAAAGAAAGGTAAATAGAGAAGTAATACGATTTCCAGCTCTCAGGGCATCGTTTTTTGTGAGCCTTGCCTTTTAATATGTAACTTATATCGGACACCATACAGTTTTTAATCGATTACGCGGTATACATCTCATGTTACCAAACAAAAGAGTTTATTTTGAGACGGCTTCGCGAGCAATGTACGTGGTTTTAGTTGGTTTCGGAGCGAGTCGCCGTGGGTATGCACACATTAGGTGAGCCGTAGCAGTTCCGAGGCCGAGTCAACAGGTCGGGATGTCGATCGCTCTCGTCTCTTGTTTACTCACTCAGCCCTCGAGGATTAATGCGCGACGCAAATATTTATCTAAACGTCTGCAGATTGACAGTTCGGTCGTCAATTGTTTGTTGTCTTTACCGTCCCAAATGAGCATTTCATTTCGAGTTGCACCCATTGCCTTAAGTGGCGTTCGGGATGTTTGTTTTATTTTTTACAAAGTTCTCAGGGTCCGTTCGTTGATGTTTAGCATTGTCTTTCGCAATGGTGAAAAAGTAAATTTTAACAAGTAGGTATAGAAGGATACTTTTTATCTCGCTTTTTCTTTAAAGATCCTATTTGGTTATAGTCTTTACACCTTCATTTATTGAAAATTTGTTAGAAAAATCGTCAAAATTTTACATAACTGAATTGATGAACTCAATGATTTAATAAATGAATTGACAATTTAGTACAATTAAATTTTCAAGCATAGTAAAATAAAAATAATTAACTACCTATATGTTTAATAATAATAAGAAAATGACCTTTAATTAATCTATTTATTTTAACAGGGGTATAGCAAAGGCCGGAGAGCCGAACAGTCTTTCGCCTGTGTCACCTGGTGTCTTGTACATGGACCCAGCAGTGCACGCCACGTTGAGGAGGAAGCAGCGACGCCTGGCGCGAGAGAACCCTGGTGTACTGGCCGCTGTGGCCAAGGGTGCCAATATGGCAGTATTAGAATGCCAACACCAGTTCAAATACAGAAGGTGGAACTGTTCCACGCGAAATTTTCTGCGCGGCAAAAATTTATTCGGAAAAATTGTTGACAGAGGTTAGTTTTAATTTATATTTATAATTTACTTCACATGACTTATTAAAAAGTTTCAAAATTATTACCATCTTTACATATCATTCAATTAAGTGGTTCAGTTGTATAATTAATAGTAATATCATTATTATAATGCACAATATAAAAAATTTGAACACTTTTATATGGCGTTACATGTATGAAAAATAATTTTTATAGGTACACGATAAATTGCTAAAAAAATGAAAATACTTGTTGACTATAGGACTATTCGCAATGAAATAAAAAAAAAAAATAAGGAAAAAATATTTAACGATGTAGTCAAAAGAACTCAAGAATAAAATTATTTTAATATGATAATAATGTATTCAGAATATTGCTTGTTACGTTTACCTACTGCAGAGCGTATTGCCTCAATAAACATAAAATTTTAGTTTTATAAATTGTTTATTATGAATTTAATTAAGAATAAATTTTGATAAAGACTGACATGTTAATGCCTGAGCTCCGATTATCCTTTTGGCAAAGTTGAAAAAAAAAAAACAAGAAGCTTAAATAGTGAATATGAGAACACGCGTCATTCGTTTGTCTCAATTTCGTCCCAAACAAAAAAAATAAGACGAAACATTAAAAATAACTTAAGAAGATAATCGCTAAATATATCAAAGACACCAAGAAAACAGATATCGATGCATTGAGACGTTTAAAAACATGATCGAAATTTTCATTCCAATATGGTAATTCCATATTGGAATGAAAATTTCATATATTAAAAAAGTCACGTATAAAAAGATTTTCGACTACAGGCCCCTAATCCGAGTTACAAAGAGTGGCTACAAATTAAGTGATATCTTTAGTTGGCAACCCTTTTAAGAGATGTTATCTGTATTCACCAGGAGGGTAGCGCGCCAGGGGCACCTATAAAGGGCTCATCAAGATAAAGCATCCTGGATCAATTACATACGTCCGAGTGACGTTCTCAATCCCGTTTGTCGATGGCCCTTTTATTTATCCTATTATGAATTCATTTCGAATAATTTATGGTAAACGATTTGTTTAGTTTCTAACGGACTGCAATAACGTCTCGAATCTCGATATAGACGAGATGTTTTGATTCCCGAATTTAATCTAATACTATCATTATAATTATTCGCTTTGATAGGTTTTATAAAAAAAAACATCCATTTTTTTAAATGCTACACACAATGGAATTTGTATAGATTCCTATTTAGCCGATGAGAATGGAGATATTATCAATTTCGAGATAAAAATCAATAAATAAGATTAGACTGTAAACATGTAAATGATAATTTTTTGAAAAAGTATCGTGCTGTAGCTGGCGAACATGCCGTATTTATTAGGAGGCTATAATAAAGAGGCGAGATTAAATTTATAAAAGGTGCACTTACGAAAATTAAAATGTTTATAACAAGATTCGGCTCGTTTTTTTAAATGCAAACATTGTGTTTTAAATACTCTAATATGATCGTCATAAGTACGATTATAGTTTGTACATAAGTTTCGCGACTGTAAAAAATAAATTTGCTCTTGAAATCAGGGCTGCCCTATCTCCGGTGTCCGATTTCGATGTTTTGTGCGCGATATGCCTTATTATGAGCCTGCGAACTGCGAACATCTGGTCCATACTTTACATTATTCGTTTTTAGCAAAAAAGGAGTCTTATTGTTAATCAAAATTATCTCAACTTTTTATAACAAACAAAAATAAATACGATTGAGACCGAATGTAATATTTTTGTCGGATTAAAATAGAATTAGATTATAAGCTTTCCTTGGGGTCAGGCGGCGTCGAGGGGGTTATCTTGAAAATTAAAAGCGTTCGCCTCGATATCTCGGTCTAATTCGATCTCATTTCGGATTCGAAGATAATGGTATATATGTATATGTATATATACGTATGACTGTACGTGCGTGCGCCACGGTTATTGACCCCTTGCTTCTTACGTTAATGAAACGTGCAAACGCTTTCTGTAAATGATGTCTCTATTAACTTGCACTTCACTCTCAGCTAAATTTATTTAAAAAATTAACATAAGAATATTTTTATATTGGACAGGTTAAAATAATTACGTAAAAAAAATGAGTAGTTATACAAATATGCAAAACATGAGAAAAATCACCGAATTAAGCAAAATCATTAGTATTGTTACGATCACTAAACAATATATTGCGGAGGACGAGGTCGAGGGAAGGTCGGTCCAAATTAAAGGTATTACGATATATTATGTTCTCAAATCACCTACAGATAAGATGAAAATCATTATAATATATTCATTAATTTTAAATTGGTAACAAAATAATAGCAAATAAATTTTTATGTTTACATAACATTAATTTTTATCGAATCAATAAAAAACGGGTTCTATCGTCACTAACCGGCGTTGTTTAGACGAGTCTTCAATGAACCTGTTCATTGACAAAATCAATAAGAATCATTTTATAGTCAAGCGATTACCACTGTCTTATTTATGTAAGTAGAATAATTAATTTGCTAAGACAGTTCTAATTTAAGGGGATAAAGTTCATTAATACGAAACCGGCAATTACTCAGTAGTTAGTTTTTTTAGACCCACACGAGAACAACGTAGCAGACAATAAAATAATTAAAACCCGAGAGTCGTAACTGAAACGCCTAGAGCAAATATAAATATTGATACTTTATACCGACACAATCTATTCACAAAGATTGTTCAACATTTTTCAAAATTAAAAGCCAGATATAGCACTGCGGACCACCGTCGTAATAATTTCCATCTGTAAAAAGAGCAAAAGGCTGTACATAATTTATGTTATATGCGTGTGCATTTAGAGCATATTACTTTATTAAGGGCAGGCAGGGCGGGCGAATCGCGCGAGCCATATTACAGACCGGCCGCAAATATCTGCCGATAAACTTTTTTAATACATTGCAATTACGTCCATTTGAGAAACGCATAAAAACGTAGAAGCGATCGCGGCGGGAGCCCCATACAACGGAACTCATTAAGAAAAAAAAAACATAAATATTATTTCGAATTGCTAAGGCTCTTCGAGCACCGAAATCTTTGAATAGGGTTTGCTCGTCATAATTACAGTTTCGACGGACAAAGCCCCCCCAGATGGAACACGAATAATTACTAATATACACGTCCACACGCCATTGACGATTTGACGCGACATCTTCATCTCTTTGTGGTGTAAACCTCAAGGATCGTATTAACACAAATGATGACAACGGGACAATGGTCCGCGCTTTATAGATTGGGTCATTGTTGACTCGAGAATAGAAAAATATATGGACCGGATTCCCGCGGCGATGCCTCCTGCGGTGCGGTTTGGCGATGAGCATGCGACTGATCGTACACGCTCCACGGAAGCCACGTTTACACCTATCGCAGCGTCTAATGGCAGGTAACTCGTCCAACAAAACGACCTTTCTCAAAATATTTCCTGTTTTGAAGGTTTCGTATGTAGCCCCCGAGATTCCATCGTCGTGGGTGGATAAAAAATATAAAACGATCAACACCAAAAATAAAACGGATATAAAATGCCCTCGACGAAATATTTAATGCTCAATTAGATAAGCGTTTTATATTTGTGAAGTTTGAATTGTTTTAAGTTATAGCAGTTCGTGACATTAAAAAAGGTTTGAATGAATTTAAAATGCCTTAAAACCTATATGAATATCGTTCTTACAAAACACTCTAAATTCACGATGGTTTTATAATTTATTATTATACAGTTAATTTTAAATTAATTTTCTGTTTCTTTTCTTAGTTTGAAAACAAATGTCTTTGTCCTTTATGAGAATGGAAGTTGAAACGGTGGATGGTAGCGAGTGGTAGCCCCGAGCGCTTTGTGCCACTCACAATGAGTGATATATGAGGGACGTAATTTTGAATTGTCGCAACGATGTTTCGGACTGAGGATTCAATGTGAAATTATCACCCTTAGGGAACGTACCCATACTACGTGATCTGTTTGGGGGGGAAGGGGAGTCAAAAATACCACGCTTGGGTAAAAGGGCGGGGGTGGTCTTAGATTTTTATCACGTAGTCAATATTGAGAAGATTGAGAAATCCCCTTGAGAAATCTCGCGCTTTTTCAAGCCATATTCAAATATGGCGCGCAGCGTTAAGCCTTTTTAAACTCACAGGTGGCAACACTACTGCACTTTATTTACTTCCTGTTTGCAAAAAAGTATTTTAAACCATATTTATAAATTATTACCTGAAAACTCGAGAAGGGAAAAGAGGAGTGGAGCTTAGCAAATACTACGGGTGAAGGAAAAGGAGGGGGGTAAGAATTGTAAAAATGAGTCACGTAGTATAGGTACGTTCCCTTACATGGCATAACGAAAAAGAATTATTGCTTTTTATCGTTCTTTTGTCATCGGGCTTTTACAGCAAAAATTATTGTCACTAACAATAAGTCTTATTTTTGTATTGCTTACAAATCTAGTCAAGTGCATGAAATGATTATGTCAGTGTATAGATACAAATCGAAGATAGATGCAAATCAAAAATAACTAATATGCTATTAAATGGTCGTAAAATTCTGTAAAATACTAATAAATGACTTCATCTTTGTTGCCACCCGTCCTCGACAGGTCCACGTCTAAACCGGCCAAACATCGCATTATAAAACGGGTGATTTATTGTTGTATTGAGTAATTACATCTCATCAAATTTGAATAATGTGAGTTGCCATAAATAATAAGATACATGAGGTGCGACGCGCGAAATCGTCATAAGTCAATCTTTCAAATTAATCTCTCGGAAACAACTCGGCGTGATGACTTAATGCGAACGGGAACATATTTAATTAGTGCATTAAATTCGAATTATTTAATGGTTTTCTCTGTGAGGCCAGGTGTTCATCAAATGTCAACAGTGATTAAGTTTTATTTCACGGAGCGGTCGAACGATCGCCCATAGGATTTACGAGTTTTTGACTTTTATAAATTCTCAACGCCTCGCCTTAACTGCCAATCCGGCGGGATGAAATTATCGCTCGGTGCTCGACTGCTCGCGTTGTAAACCGACTTCGGGACCATTTATTATCCACACAGATAATCCACCGACAGCACTTTATTATCAGTTATAATAATAATTTACTTTTATAGATTCACATTACTCATGTTTGTTCTTATTTGACTGCAGTTTGATGTGGTGGAACTGCCTCAATAAAATAATAGCGCGCCTTAATTATAAACGCTTTATGTATCGGACAATCTGTGGGACTGTGATACTAATCGTTATTTGTATTAGGGACTTATGCGTGGCCGGTGTCGGATTATCGTTGTTTGGGTACTTAATTAAGCCCATAGAAGGAATTTAAATTTTATTTAATACCGTGACTAATGTGGTCCCACGAATGGACCATCTTTACATCTGTCATAATTTTTCTACGTCGCAATTTATTCGCAAAACGCGATAATCCTCTTTGTTATCTGTGGAAATCGATGGCTGAACACGCCAACGAAATAAATTATTGAATTATTTATATATATACATAAATATTTTGCCTCATATTAGAACAGAACAAAGAATCACCACGCGAGCATGTCAAACGGGTTATGTTCGGTCGTGAATCACTCGGACAGAAGTTTATAAACATATCGGACCAATTAAAAACGATACTTCGGTCGATATTTTTATTCCTAATTGGTAAGATAATGACATACCGTTATGTCATAGCGAAGATAATGTAAAAGTAGTAAAATAAAAATCACAGCGGCCGGGAGACAGCTGTTGGCTGCCAGATGTCAACACATCGACACTTGACGAATATCTACGTGTTATGAAGACGCGTAGAGACCTCAGCACGTGGTTGAGCCACCTGGCTGGCGACGGCACCCCGGAGCTAGACCTGTGAATCACTGATTAGACAAGCGAATGTATCTACCAAGAAATACCGCGAAACAATTATACTAATTACAAGACTCTTTCATTATATATGTACTTTTATTATGTAATTATGATATCAGCCTTATTTTATTTATAAGTGTCAAATATAATTGATCTACACCTATTTTTTTAACGAGAAATCTCTTTCCAACTCATTACGAATGATGAATGCTTCATAGTGGATTGTATTCGTAGCAGTTGAATTAATTTCCCCCGAGCATTGAATGATGGCGAAATTGACATTAAAATTCCGGGACGAACGTCTCAAGTAATTGCTGTATAAAATACTTTTGTGTAACATCCCAAAGCAAAACACAAAAAGTGAGACGGGCTACGGCGGTATGCGCTCACCGTAATTTATATCGGTGCACGATGACAACTCAATAAAAAAATGATATCATTTGCTTATTGAGTCCTTAATAACGATGGCGTGGACTCCGAGACCGTTCCATACATTATTATTTTAAATAATAATAAATATAAACTTGTTATTTTTAATTCTTACGTTTTTACATCAGCATGCATTGCTTGAATGGAAGCCCACCAAAGATGTTTGTTCGAATATAAATTATTTAATTAGACTTTAAAAATTTTAATTAAAATTCAATTTTAAATATTGACAAAAAGTTTTGCACTTTTAGTTATTCTTATTCCTTTTAAGAGCTAAAATTTCTAATAAAATATTTGATTTGACACGAGAGAAATTATTGCGTGAAAATAAAACGGGTAATTTTTTTTTTTAAATTGTGATTAAGGTAAACGGCCAGCCATCGAACTACTTTCGGTTTTAAGCTCCGAGGAATTTAATTGTAACCTTGAACGGCGAGAGCCGATGACTCAGTCATACGTATCATAGTCAATTTATTAATATTAATTTGTGTTGCCGCATAAAAAAATACATCGATCACATTTGTGGTTATATTATATAACTAACAATAAGACTATAATATAAAATGAATTCTTATTAAAATTATTAATTTAAAATGAAGTTTAGTAATTATAAGAAAAAAATTGTAATTGGAGCATTTTTATCGATAGATATAGCCATGACTTGAAAATCGATATTACCGAGATTCGTTGCACACCACTACGGACTTGTAATGATCGATAATCCCCCGGGTAGGTAAGAGTCACTTCTTTTATTTTCAATCGTCGAGACCCTCTCTCTTTTAATTGTATTTTATGAGTATTTGATTCTAATGCCGGGCCATTAATTATTTATAGTATTCGATACGGGATGAGAGAATCGATTTATTTATTAGTTTGGGAGATGAATGTATGCATCGATCCTTTTGTGACCATGCATTAAGTTCATTCGATAATTACTCGGGATTACGTTGGACTGAGTCAATATCCATCAGGTTTAATGTCGAGTCACTAATTGATATTAACTTAAGGCTGCTTGAATAACCCTAATAATAATTAAGAGTACGATATATGTACGTATATGAAGTGAATTGAACTGAATCAGCCTGTAAACAACCCACTGCTGGGCAAAGGCATATTCTCCATCTACAAGAAGGTTTAGAGCTTAATCCGCAATGCTGCTCCACTGCGGGTTGGCGGATAATTTCCCTACCACGAGTAACGATCGTTACCACGTGTCTATGATAACAACCGAGACTGACGGCTTTACGTGCTCTCCGAGGCACGGTGGGAAAACTCACAAGAAAATACACCCAGACCGGAAACAAATATTTGCACAAATACAAATATCTCATCCAAGCGGGAATCGAACCTGCGACCGCCGGCGTTTCGGTCACTACTTGCACCACTACACCAGAACGGTTGTCACTAGGTATACCAGTCCGTCTACCATGAGTTTCCAGAGACGATAGTTCACGATACCCGCTAGCGAGTGTAGTAGACAATTTGTATGGAAAGTTGAGCAGCGCCTCTCGCGGATACTGTCATTACTTATTGCGTTTCTACGTTTACTACTGTAGTTATGTCATGTGCGCTTGTAACAAAAACTCATGGTTAGACGTACTGAGCGGTTGTCAAACGGTTATACGATGTATACCTACTTATGATACAAACGTTTCTTTACAAAATATTTTCATTTCGATTTTTTTCTTAATTATTTTATTTATAAGTGTTGATAAACCTACCTACATATAATTTCGTCAAGATACCAAGTGTATTATTTTTTTGTCTATATTAGCCTTAAGCCATAATAAAGTTTAATTAAATATATGAATATCAAACATGCCTATTCTAAAATATCATAAACCGAGTAGTATTATTACAAAAACAAAAAAATATTAAGCCAGAAGCGAGGTCCGATACCTGCCTTTTATAAGTTTATAGCTGTCTATTATCACGAAACTCTGCAAAACTGTCTTAATATAAAATATGGCTTTCCAAACAAAGAACACTAATTGTAATGGCATATTAAATGCCAAATTTTTCAATATTGGATCCGTGTTAATATATCGATCGAATATTTACGGATGCAATATAATTTTATTTTAAATCATTATCCTTTTTTATATAGGTACGTATTATGTATATTTTTTATGGAAAATTAATTTAATAATTTTTTTTTTTCATTTAGGTTGTCGCGAGACAGCGTTCATATATGCAATCACGAGTGCCGGCGTGACGCATGCGGTGTCTCGCGCTTGCGCAGAGGGAGCGATCGAGTCCTGCACCTGCGACTACTCACACGTCGACCGCGCGCCGCATCGCTCCCGTGCCCCAAACGCAGCCAACGTGCGCGTCTGGAAATGGGGTGGCTGCAGCGACAACATCGGCTTCGGATTTAGATTCAGCAGAGAATTCGTCGATACTGGAGAGCGAGGCAAAACACTCAGAGAAAAAATGAATTTACACAACAATGAAGCTGGCAGAATGGTTTGTTAATACTTAATGTCCATACATCAACGATTCTTGCAAATGATATTTACGGTAGCTCATAAACATCCATTAAATAAACAGATTGAAGTACCTGTCGACAGACACGTCATCTTCTCGTATTTACATTAACATTACGGGTGACGATCGATTGTCAGCCACTTGACGTGTCGCTTAAGTCTAAAATTAATTATGCGTCAAGCGGCTCGGCCCATCGTACGAGGACTGCGCAACAGGCACCCATTCGTTGCGCTCGCATATCTCCCTCCCACCTCACACCCACATTTGCATACCCGATGTCCGTACCTTCCTAAAATCATCAAAAAGGGACGTCGGGCGTCTCAAACCACCCAAACGCTTCATTAACCGACGCGTTTAATTCCTGTCACGACAAACAGACTGGGTGTCCACCTGATGAATATTCACAACATTCCATCGATTGTTTAACACATATTTAGACACTAGACTGTATAATGCATCCTTCCATCTACATGAGAAAAAATCAGTCAACCATTTTCTACGAAGCGTGCTTTTCGAGGATAGGAAAATATTTACTATCTTCGTCCTCGCGTCATTTATCTACCTTCTTAGAATGATGAATGTATCTAGTATGATTTATGATCGGTCCACATGCGGTGACGACCGACCCACCTCTTCTCGATTTGTAACAATTTGCTCGATCGTAAAATTCGATCAATGTAGTATACTTTAGAGATCATCGATCACCACCACGGGCGCTTATCGGAGGAATTTAAAGATATTTGGACATCATTATAGACCCCCTCACTCAAATGAATAAATTAAGAGATTCGACGTATTCTTGACATATTATTAATCATATCATTTGTCCACAGCATGTGCAGACAGAGATGCGTCAAGAATGTAAGTGTCACGGTATGTCTGGATCTTGTACTGTCAAGACTTGCTGGATGAGGCTACCAAGTTTTCGCTCCGTGGGCGATGCACTTAAAGATCGCTTCGATGGAGCATCGCGGGTCATGATGCCAAATTCAGAAAGTGACATGCCCTTGCGACAGCGAAACGATGCAGCGCCTCACAGGGTTCCACGTAGAGATCGTTATAGGTTCCAACTCCGTCCACACAATCCCGATCATAAAACACCAGGTACCAAGGACCTAGTATATCTAGAACCATCGCCGGGTTTCTGTGAAAAGAACACAAGGCTGGGCATTCCTGGCACGCATGGGCGTGCTTGCAACGACACGAGCATTGGTGTCGAAGGCTGCGATCTTATGTGTTGTGGCCGTGGGTACCGGACCGAGACAATGTTCGTTGTGGAACGATGCAATTGCACATTTCATTGGTGCTGCGAAGTTAAATGTAAATTTTGTCGCACGGAAAAAGTAGTTCACACGTGTTTATAGACAAGCGGACGCTCATGACGCGTGCACGTACGTGATCGACGAAAATATATCAGTGTTGAACTTTTGACTTAGACTTGAGTGCGGATTTTGAACAGTAAAGTTTGTCGGTAACAGATATGTATATAATTGCCCTAGTTTTTCTCCCGAAGTTCCCTTCTCAAAAGTTCTTAGAATTTCTTTTGATCAAAGTCAAAGTAGTCGATATCGCAATTCATCTTGAATTTTGTAAATAGTCCCGTATTTCTCTTTGTTTTTCTTGTAATTAATTCGGTGTAAATGTAAAATAAGCGACAACATTTTTTTAAATTTGCCTATTAAGTGCAAATATGTGATCTATTAATGTAACTTTTTTCTGAACACTGCTATTGGAACACTAATAAGACCAGTTTATCGGCTCTTTATTCCTGCCAGATTGTCTTCTCATGGACACTATCCAAATTGGACTTGTTAGTTTCCTTACGCGGTCGTATGTATGAATTATTAATGTTAGATAACGCGCTTGTCGCTGTGACTACTCACCCGGGCGACCGAAATCTCAGACTACTTTTAATGATATTTTTGTAATATCATTGTAAAGTTAAAAATTTATATTATTGTATTTTTACGAAGCCATATAATTCGTATATTAATAAATTTCTGTTTTATAAAATTCCTATTACATATAGACGTCAGCATCGGGTGTACGGTCGCATTACCTGTTATGAATATGTGTATATAACTGTGTATAAGCCGAGAGCGAAATTATCTTGTAATTATAATTTTATATTAATTATTTTAGTCGTTAATGGAATTTGTGGCTTAACTTCATTTGCATAAAGCGTCTTCTTGGGTGTTCGCTTTTAAAGGTTGCATTTGAGCCTTATCATTGAATAAGTAGCGCCATCGTAAAAGTGTCCCACATTACGAGATAAACGCTCTCGAGAATTTTAATTAAATATTAAATGAATTAAATAATCAGTATTATACGTTTATTATTGTATGCGTGCTGCGTTCGATATTCCAAGATAAAGTTGCACGTAAGCCCGAGTGACACTTGTTGTACATTTTAAACGCTCGTTCATGCTTTTAAATTCTCCATTATTTATTAAGCATGTTTAAAATAATTTTTGCTTCTTATAAATGTTTAATTAGTGGAGATATCTCAAAATGTTGATTTCGACTCCTTACATTCTTACACCGATATCAAATAATAACCATATTCGCCTTACAAATTGTTACCTCTCCTTACCAATACTCTAAACCTGACGTTTAAAAATTTATATATTGTAAATTTAAAGTGGTTTAGTATAAGTTTATTGTTCAAATTGTACTTAAAGCTAATTTTTTTTTAATTATTATTATAAGAATATAAATACATTTAAATATATTTCTTATTAGACTGATGTTTGACAGTTTGTTATAAGATTTGAGATAGAAATTCGTTATAAGAGAAGCTTTACTTATTGTAATTATTTGTATCAGAGTGAATGATATTTCATATGTGATATAAAAATAGTTTAGAAATAAAAGTTTTGAGTGATAGTCAAACATCGAGCTTCTTTGTTTATAGAAGTAAGATATAGCAATAAGCACGCTAGCTAATACACTTTTTAAGTTATTTATTAAATTTTACAATTAGTTTTATTTTATTTTACTTTAAATCGTGTTGAATTTAAAGTGAAATGAAATAGTCGTTATAGTAACACCATGTTAAAACTAACGTTAACTTATTACCGGCTGTCGTAGGCTCACAAGATTTTTGTGGACTTAAAATTAGAAATTGTTATTGACACTTCGTATAATGTTTGGCAAAACAAGTTATTCCTAAATCTGTGATATACATTTTTAGACATTTTTTTTTTGTTCAACTTTTGGTACATTTTTTAATCAGCTTACTTTAAACAGTATGTCCATTAGTTTTCGAAGAGATTCGAGACTGAATTTATGGTTTATACTTCAAAGTTGTATCATACGTGTTGGACCGTTGAACTGTTTTAAATTTCAGCAAGAATTTTATTTAATGTTACGCTATTATCACGAATTATATATAAGTAATTTCAGCATCGAATAGAATTTGATCTAATCAATTTTTAATATATTTTATCCGTCGCGAATCCGTATAATCTGTATCGTTCGATCTTTTATCGATGACAGTTAATTCTGAGTTTTAACATGTGTCCTTGCCCTAATCAAATTTCCAGTGTATAAAATGAGCATGTAAATATAATTTTATAATAATTTTTTTAAGTTATTTATGTCATGTAGTATTTTATTATTAACATTAGAATAGACTAAAATTTGATTAAAATCAGCTAAACATATCTGAATCTCAAGAGCTATAATAATAAATGCATTGAATTAATTAATTTGAAAATATATCCGTCATCTGACGACTATTTTGGTGTTGACACATTATTGTAATGGTATCGGTGGTGTATTATTTTCTATTCACGATTGAAATACTGATTAATTATTACTAAAATATAAAATATATCAAATGCTAATCTTTTATTACAAAGCCATCTTTTATTATTTTATTATTGTTTGTTAGAAACACATTACCTTACTTTGCGTTGCGCATTTGGGTAGAAAAGATATAATTTTTAATCTATCTATCTCTGTCTGTCTAGAAAAGACGAACGAAAATAGTTTAAAAGATACCACACACATGAAATGTATATACCTACACACATGTATGATATACGAAAACCTATGCACACAAAAATATGTATTTATTTTTAGTATTAATTATACGTAGTGCAAAATTAATAAAAAAAAAGTTTTAATAAGAATAAAGTGGGATCAATGATTAATTGCTCTGTTATTGTTTCATTTCGAAATATCTGTCTACTATAGAATGTCAGCCCTGCTTCAATGTCTTTCACCAAAGAATTAGATGATCTTAAATAACTAAAAAATCTTTCTGGTACTGGAATATCTGAAAAATGTGATAGCGATATTTACACTTTTGACACTTTAGCAAATTTCACTAAGTATTATATACAGAGTGACTGGTGAGTCACTATAAATATTTAAGGAGAATACTCGGTACATGATTCTCATTCGAATTATGTAAAAAAAAAATAGGTACTTGATTTTTGAGCAAATTTTCATAAATTTCAATTCAAATAAATGAAGCGTTGACACTTTTCAGTCATGCCGGCGGCACGTGCACAGGTGTTGTATTGTGCCGCTTGTTCCCATCTAAAAATTGCCAAAGTTTACATCATTTACCTAGTCAACAAATTTGTTGCTTAAGGTAGTTCCAGCATGAAACCACTTTTCGACAGATTCGGTTAAAAAAAATTTTACGGGGTCAGAATAGCTTTATTTATGAATTCCTAAAATTTCATAATTTTTGACGGTTTAGATCGCGAGATATTTAAAGACAAAGTTCGCGATTTTGAGAGTAATGTCCCATTTATGTATGTAAAATTTCCGATTTTTTATTATATTAAAAAATTCTCGCGACAGAGTTGGAAAAAAAACTAGGAGAGTGTTGAAAAATGTTTTTAGAATAAGCTATAAAAATAAAAGTAGCACTTCGTAGTTTTGTTATCGAGATATTAAAATAAATATTAATTTTAATTTTAAACTTATAGTGATCTGGCAAAACTGCACAACGCTCTCATCTTTTTAATTTAATAAAACTATTATTAGAAAGCGCAATACTATTTGTATATACTAAGATCATATAAACAAAAATATATAAAACACTCCGAGCAACGTTGGCAGATTATTATAACTAACGATATAAGGTAGAAGGTATTGAGGTAGGACTACACTTCACCACGCTGGAACTACCTTAAACGAGTAAAATATCTTACTATTTTTGCCTATCCTAGGCCAGGATTAAAGTATCAAGGGGGACTGGATCATGCTTGTTTATCCTGCTACCCTGTTAACACAAGGAGGCGTTTGGACGTAGGTAAACTACCTGTTTTGTGTCGAAAGTGCAGCTAGCTACTAGGGTGTCCAGACGACGCGTAAATAATTAGATAACTATTGAGTAACTTTACTTAGAAGTTTATTAATATTTACCTATTTCTTTTACATAATTCGAATGAGAATCATGTACCGAGTATTCTCCTTAAATATTTATAGTGACTCACCATTAATCGTGTATACATATATATTTTAAACAAATGAATGAGTTTTGTCAATATAATTTTTGTGGTGACCCTTTTACCATTTTTTTTTATTACTAGGTTACCATTTTTCGATTCTACCTCTATATTAACTCGTTAAATATTTATAGCACTTAAAACAAAACACTTTTGGCATCCAAGATTTATCTTGTTTCTAATTTTATTGTTAAAATAAACAATAATTCTCAAACATACAAGAAAATATTTTTTTTTACAATAATACAGATTAACAACGAAATGAATTATAAGAATTAAATGTGACTAAAATTTGTGAGTATCTGAATGTTTTGATGACTTTTGTACACAGCAAACATATATTTTTATGACTACCCTCAATAAGTGTTACAAAAAGTACGCAAAGAAGTTCTGATAATTATTTTTTTAGGATGCGATATCTGAATACAAATATATTTTTCATGTTTCGTATACTAATACGATAGATAATTCGGTATCCATTTTTTTTTACCCAAACAATATTTTAATTGATTTGGGATGTAAGTTTTTGGTTTGCTTCTATTGCCTAGATAGATAATTTTAAATAACGAAACTATAAACAAATTAAAAATCAGTATAGAACAGTGATATCAATTCATATTACATTAAAAATACGATCACTAATCATGGTGAATCATATCATATCATATCAGATCTCCAGAGCGACTGGTTTAAAGCAGTCTCGATCCAACGGCTTCCGGCGACTTTTCTTAAGTCGTTTGTCCATCTCGCGGACGGCCGTCCGACGCTTCGCTTTTCGGTACGCAGTCTCCACTCAGAACCTTTCTGCTCTATCGGCCGTCTATTCTACGAGCTACGAATAGGTGCCCTGCCCACTGCCACTTCAGCTTGCAAATCCGTTTTCTAAGTCGGCAAACTTCATTCAAAAACATTTGTTTATTGCTCAAACAACTAAGAAAAACGTCATATTATGAGTTGCAAATTTGTAATATAAAAATAGAATTACATTTAAAGCTAACCATTGATAAGATAAGATACATCAAAATAGGTGTAATGTATGTTTCTTAATATTATACTTTAAAGAAACTGTACTTCTACTCTCTTAAAAAAATTCCTAACTAGGAAGTGAGTGAGCGATGACAAGACAAGTGCAAGGTTTTTCTTTTTACATTTCGGCGATACATATCAAGTTTGTGTTCGGCGATACATAACAAGTGTTATAGAACAAAGGAGTCGATATGGCTCAATCAGTAAAACTCTAGAAATTGAGAAACCACAAATCAAGTTCAAATCCTGGCAGTCCTAACTCACATTGTCCTCGACGTCAAAAAAACAAACGAGAAAAAAAAATCCCGAGGCATGTTATCGAGGCAGATCTCCATCTGTAGTGAGTTACTGAGATCGATCGAACTCTCTCCTAAAATCTTTCTTGGATAATAGGAGAAAATGCTTTTGTCCAAAAATTTGCATTATATTACAAATCTACGATTTAAAATAGGGACAAATACAATATAATTTATATAATAATTATACATACAAAAGTACCAAGTTGTAAAAATATTTAATCGGTAACCAAGATAACAAATCAAACGATTATTGGCGATCTGTTACAAGGAGTTTGCTTAATAACAACCATCGATGTCCATATCGAAATACGATGATGTTACAATTTTGATATTTATGCCAGTGTCTTTTAAAACGCGATGAGAACTGTCATATATCGGCCATTTTGTTTTATTGCGAATGCAACCGTAGGGGCTTGGATGGCGCGCAATTTTCTGAAACGGCTTTATTTTCTAACAAAGGATAGATTTTTATGTGTAAAATGTATTTTATTTCTATGTGTTAGGGTCTATTTTCGCATAATTGTAAAACTCGAAAGTGAAAAGTCGATCGGTGTTGGTGGTCGACGGAGCCCCGGGCTTGTTCCCACGAGTATCGCGCTGGGGAAAATTTATGTTTATGAACTGAGAAATATGTCATAAGAGATACGAATGGTACGGTCGGAACTGAAATAGCGTAAATAATTTTTCACGCAAAGTTATTTCGCTTTTCAATAACCATTTTATTTTATGTTATCCTTGTATTTATATTTCATCGTAACGTCTTTATAGATACTGTAAGTATTGAATTAAGTTTAATAATGTTTCTGATTAATTTCTTATTGAGAACAGTCTTTAGTTAGTTAGGCGTATAAAACAATATAAATACCTGAGACTACTTGTTAATTACAATACTTTAAAAATTAGGAAGACTTTTTAGGGGGCGTTCAAGTATTAAGTAACGAATTTACAAAAAAGTTAATTTTAGAAGATTTTTAAACCCCCTCCTCCCATGTAACGCGTCGTAACGTTTTCCTATGGGCGCCCTCCCTCATCCCTAAACGTTAAGTAATACCCAAGTTATCGTTTTTACCTAAAATACACAATATTGTTGCGGAAGGTATCGGGAAGTCGTTAAAATACCTTTGTTATTGTTTTAATCGCGTTTGCGGTATTAATAAATAAATCAAGAGATTTGTAACTCATAAGACATGGAGAACAAAATAAGAATAACGTACAATACTATCGAGGGACTCGCCGTAAAACATAAACGAAAAGCGTTGCACACTTGGGAGACTTTAATTTCCTAGTTATATATTTAAAAAAAAAAAAACAATGTTACATAACGCATTGTATGAACCCCCCTCCGGCCCTTGTAATGCATCGTAACGTTTTACAAGACTCTCCCCTAAATTACGTTACGTAATACTTGAACGCCCCTTTATAGGTTAAACATTTTTCTTTACATTTTACTACTAGAAGTAAAACCAAACAGCGTCAAAATCATAATAGGATTAAATTGTTATGTATCGATAAAAGTAAATAGATTCTTATTTTTAACATGCTGATACCCGCGATCGCGTACGTTAACTACATAACTATTTTACTAAAATTGTTTGTAAAGTAACAACTCTCTGGAAGGCGTTTCAAAATGAAGTGTATACTAGAATTTAAATTATACCTCCAGAATCACAATTGTAAAAGACAGCATCTAATTCCGTGAGCTATGTTTTGCGTGTTGACTGATGCTAGAAAAGACAGCCTGACAGACAGGGACAAAAATTCTAAAAAAAATATTGTTTTGGCTTTTATTGTATATAAAGGCCCTATAATGGGTTCTTCCCAAATATCTCTCACGTATATATATCAGCCGGTTACAACATTATTTACATGTATAGAACTTTAGACGCAAATTGAAAATCAAAATATTTTATTGAATTTCTAACATAATCGGTAGTTATAAAAGTGAAAATAGTATCGGAAACATTATGATTCATAAAATGTGTAGTCGATATAACTTACGAATATTTATTTGTGTGTTGCTATGCTGTGTGTTACATAGTAAGTTTAACATAAATAAACCCAAAAAATAATTTAATACCAAATTAAAAAAGAAACAATTATTTTGTATTATTTTTGGTTTAAAGTATATATAGTATATATATAATATGAATGATATTTAATTTTGTAAATGTTGTCCTAATTATAACGACATACATACAAAATTAAACAATAATTCTATTAACCGGTAGAAATTCAGTAAAATATGAAAGACACGTAAAGTCTAATCAAAATAATTTCACAACTAATTTTGTCGCTGTTATTTCGGTTGCATCGAGCGATACTCCGTGCTTTACTCTATTCCGTTTGTAATATAATTTTTTTTTCAGTTCATGCAATTAAGTTAGTACCTCCACCTCAATGGGCAATGCAGGTCTTAAAAGACTCTGCTATGGAACAACCTTCAAATAATATCAAAAAAGGACTTAATCTTCATAATGAACAAATGCGTAAATTACATATCTGGCCTTTAGGAATAATACCGTACTACATTGATGACTTATCTTTCGGTAAATATTATATGTACTCGTATATATATAAAAGAAACATAAACGTAACTAGTGTCGAGGCTGGAGATCTGTATGACCATTAAAAAAAATTCAGTCATTTATTTTTTAATGTTATTGTGAAGAAATAAAATAACTACATATATTATAACCGATCCTAATCGTAGCCTTTATTTTATATACATAAGCTTACTTTCACGACTTTTCATAGATAAAGCATTAAGGGATACGATTCGACTTTACTTCGACAACGTAAACCGAGTCACCGGTCTACGTTTTACTGAAATACCACGACCACCTGAAGATGACAAGAGTAGATGGGTTTTCTTCATCAATCGAAGAGGTCAGCTTGACTGTGCTGATTTAGCTTTTCATAACTTCACCAATATTGGTGTACAGGTACTGTATCTTTTAATCTAAAGCTAGCTATGTCCCACGACTTCGTTTAGCTTTTTACCTAGTCATCATCATATTGATCATTTCACCTACTTGCCTACAGCTTCTCTATACTATTCGTTTATCATGACCGATTCACACAAATTATGCACTTCATAATCTTCAAAGGCAAATTGGAAATGTAATATATTTTAAATGTTTTTGTAATGAGAGCATTAATCAATTAAACTCGTCTTGGTTTAAAAATTCATAGAAACATGCATATAGGAGTAGCTATAAAGTTTCATTTTGAAATAAAAGTTTAAAAGTCACTCTTTCATTAGATTATAAAAATATGTATCGAACCGTATTGATACCAGTAAGTAAATTTAATTTAAAATTTAATTTTCTCTGTAGATAAATATATACTTACTTAATGATCGGGGACTCTCTTAGTTTTACTCGCTTTATAAGAGTCTGACTAGATCACGAGACTATCGCGTACAAACTGACCGATATTCCTTAGACTTATATAATATAAATAAAGTTCAATTTGGAACTGGGGAACGAAAAAGTCTCAGACTTGCTTTTCCAAGTGAATATATAAATCACTACCATAATAATATCCCACAATATTCAATACTATATTTACAGAGAGTAGTGTTGGGTTACGACTGTCTTGCAAATGGAAAAATGAGTTCAGTGGTTTTATCTCTTATTGGTGTACCTCCGCAGCATAATGCCCCGAATAGAAATAAATTTATAACAATAAATGAAAAAAATATTTTACCAGGTAATCTTATATTGTACCACATATTCTGTTAATTTAAATATTTCCAATATGTCGATTACGATCATATTATTATTTATCCGATAGGATTAGAAAATACAGTAAATGAAAGTTTTTTTTTTTTAGATAAATTATATTTATTTGAAAAATTAAAAGACGACGTATGGTTATTTAATAACCTTACATATGATTATTATAGTGCTGGTCATTATGGTACGCACCAGTATACATCGAATGGTGGTGAAACTGTAACATATGTTTCGCAGCCAGAAAAGGTAAAAGTGTTGAATATTATGAATGTTATATTATACGACATAACTACACTCATACTTAACAAGCGTATTTTACAGATGAGAAGTTTATCTAAAGATTCAGCTATAGGATTTTCTTTAACAGATCTAAGGAAAATCAATATGCTTTATAATAACATAATTACTAAAAGAGAAACTTCAGTCAAAGTACCGGGCTGCGATCAACTTTTTGATCGAGGTTCTAAATTAAAGTATCCTAAATCTAATATGTCTGATCATATTGAAACAAGTAAAGAGTCAAATGAATATCCTAAGCCTCAAGATGTTATGCCTACAGAAAATTCTTTTGTAAAGGAAACTGATAATTATTCTGCTCAAAATGGTCCAGGCCAGTTTACGATTGGAAGTAAGGAAGATTTTGGTGATAATAATGAGGATGAAAATAAAAGTGAAAAACAATTGTCAACTGAAAATAAAGTAGATTATGATGACAATCAGGCTGAATTATCAAATACAAAGAAAACAGGAAAAAATGACATTGATGTAGAAAATAATCAAAAACTGGGAGATAAATTACTCTTAGCTCATATAAATAAAAAAGAAAATATATTAAATGAATCTGATTATGAAACAGATCCTGAAGGTAATAAAAACATTAAATAAAGATGTACAAAATAAAATTAAAGGAAAATAAAATAGACGTTTCACTTAAATTAGTTTATTTAAAAAAATGTTATTATTATTATTATTATCTATCACATTAAAGACATGTTTGTATGTCTCGTTTAACATAGCATGTTTCACATATAACTTCGCAGCACCATTTGAACTGACAATTGCAGTTTTCAGCCTCCCTAATAGTCGTTTGTACGTAACCTCTCCTACAACAGAGTTGGTCACAACTATCAGTTCCTGCAGAACTAATATTACATTGACGTCCTTCGGTGCCGAGAGATCCAGTCTTCATATTTGCACTACAAAAATCTGGAGATTCTTCGGAGTATATAATATCTTTCTTGCCGGGTCTCTTAATATTAGGACTATCTGGCATAAAGCTATCACCGTCGTTACTTGAAATAACCTAAAAAGATAACGAGAATGAAATGAATTTTTTTTTGTCTCTTAATCTGAATACTGGTCCAAGTCTCATATTAATTTTTACCTTAGCAGCACCTTCAAATCTGTCTCGTAATCTATCCCCGACTTCTCTGAAAGCGGGCATTCTCCACCAGCAAGTTCGAAGAGTACAAGAACCGGATAAACCGTGACATTTGCATTCCACCTTCATGTTATTTTTTATTGCCTAGAGCAAAATAGACATATGAAAATCATCATTATTATTTCTATGTATCTAAATGTAATAAAGAATATTCAAATATTTTATAGATATGTAATAATAGATTATAGATATGTAAATAAGTCTATTTCAACAAAAAAAAATTTGCAAAACTAAATCACAGTGTTCACTTCATAGTAAAAGGAAAACTTTTAATTACAACAAGTACATCATACTAATATTATAAATGCAAAAGTAAGTTTGTTGTTACGCTTTCACGCGAAAACTACTTAACCGATCATCATAAAACTTTGTACATAGATTTTTAGAGGTATTAGATATATAGGATACTTTTTTTTTTGGTCACGATAAGTGACATCCACGCGAGCGAAGCGGCGGGCAGAAGCTAGTTGTCTATAAACGTTAACATTAGGGATCAATATGACAAATTCTTACTAACCAACCTCCCAGCGTTGTGATTGTGGAGCTTAATCAGGGTTTTTATGTCACTTTTCTTCTTGTACCGACTATCCATGAACTCTCTCGACTTCTGCAAGCCAAAGCGAACGTTGTCGCTGCACCCACCCCATTGCCACCTATCCGTCTGCGCTGGAGACGGGGATTGGGGTATTTGAGCTACTCTCCCGTGACGAGGTTTCGGAACTTCCTGAAAATATTAATGGATCAGTTCTTGTGATAAATATACCTTACAAAAAAGTTTCTTTTATAATAAATGATTTCTTAAAGTAACCAATTTCGATAAATCTTTACACTTAATACATAATCAAGATATACTACGACTGTATAACAGTTGCGATTAATATAAATGTGAATCGCGAGTGACCTTTCAGCTGTTTGAGCTAGTCCACGATGCTAAATATAACATTTTAAGAATGTATATTATAGAATTAGAAAACAAAGTAAAATACTTTTTAACTTTTTATTCTTTGTTAATTCGCGTGTTTATAAAACGAACCTTTTGACATGAGCACTCCAACAACGAACCCGCTGTACATGCTCTTGTTATGGCATACGTAACGCCAGCCGCTGTGATTGCATTTACAAACCCTGTTTCCCTTGTATCTGAAACAAATAGAGGAGGTATATAAATAGGAAACAGATGATTTTTAAATATTATTCAATATTCTAATATTTTTCAGTACATATACATATATATAGGTACAAAATACACAAATACTACACCCAGACTCGGAACGCGAATCAAAACCACAATCATGGAGCGGAAAGCTCTGCTCCCCGCGTTTTAGAAGCATATTTTATTTTTAATTTTATCTTAAAGTAAATCTGTCTTAAGATTCGCTAATTTCGATATTAATAAATATTTTTTGACACGATGATAAGCCTCGCAGCCTGGATGTTACTTACTGCTTTATTAATCAAGCTTTATTTATTAATATATTACTTCGACTCTTTTACGATTCTAATAACCAATTACGAGTACTTCATATTTCTTAAAAGAATTTCTCCGTTTGAAATACAGTACACCTGACAATGATTATGTAACGACACTAGAGTTTTATGGACACCTTTGCTGCCGATTCGTCACAGCAATGGGCTAGGGCTTGAACAGAAATAAAACCCTGAAGCATAAAGCACCAACACAATACGGAGTTAAGCTGTTGACCTAAAAATCAATATTCACACGGCCGCTGTAATAAACAACGATGGGCTTCACGAATCGAAGGCTGCATCCATAAAACATTCTAGTGTGACACACGGCTCTTTATAATGAAAATCATTTATTTATTACTTAAACACACTATAAATTTTTAATTCAAACTGTTTTTTTTTTTTCAAAAAAATCAGACCTGTTTAATATAACTATTATTAAAACCTGAATATATATATAATATTATTTTATGTTTTAAAATATATTTCATAGTTAGTATACTTTATATATCGTAAGGTTTCACTTTGATCTGTAAAGTTATCAAAATATGTTTCAATCATCATTGATAACATTTTACATATCGATTTCCAGACTTATTATACATTTTTTATTATTTTAATTAATATATAGGTACGTGCAACTAATTTAAAAAAATCACTAAAAACAACTAAGTAAGATATATTTTTTTGTTAGTTATTTTTTTTACATTTTATTTTTGAGGATTCATAAATTTATTATGCTTAATGTATTTTGTAACTGTATGTTAATCCAAACGATAATGTGTTATCGTAGGCCTGGCTATAACAATTAATGGTGGGTGAAACTGATGTTGGAATATTCAGATGGCATGAATAATGTGAAAATTGTTGTGCCCATCTGAATGAGCTTCGGACATCGCTTAAATGGTCTCTGTTTAGGTCGATGACTTCATATTATTGGATATCGATGGCTTGAGTTTAGATTGGTTTTATAGATTTTTTTCTTGCGTGACTAAATTAATTGTGGATTTTATTAAACTACGTAATTAACGCTCGATGATGGAAGATGATTTTGAGGTTTTTTTAAATCTTGTATTTTTAAGATGAGCTTAAAGTCTTGAAAGTGTCGTTATGATATAAATATATTTTTTGTTTTATTTAAAATACGACCATAATAACAAAAGTGCTAATAAAAAAATTTAAATGTAAAGATTTTAAACTCTGATAATGTACTAATGCCAGTTGAATAAAATTATTAAATTAAGCACGATGTTATCGAAAAATATAATATATAAGGTCGTATTATATAGTAAATAATTGCATTTTAAACATGTATTTTTAATTGTTTCGTTAATTACGACTGCTCAGTTACGAATTTTAATCATACCGAAATGAATGGGCCTTATTTGATATGACACAAGGAAGTTAAAATTGAATAATGCTATATAATTATTACAAAATACAGTTTTTGTAAAACATGGGAAGGAAATTGCAAGCGTAGCTTACCTTTAAGAGATTCTACTTTATTTCTTTTCTTGTATTGATGTCTGTATAATAATTCGATGAACGCAATTGTAAATACTATAATAAACAACGTAGTTCACAGCACAGCAGTTATGTTATGTGCTTAAAGTTATATAGCATTTTTTATATATGTACAACGAGTAAGGGTCTCGTGGTTATCGAGCGTCATAATTAATTTTAATTTACCCGTCATTGACTTTGTTATATAAGGGCTTAACTCACTTTTGTGATAGTAGCGAGGCATTCATTAAGTTCAGATTAGATAACGGAGGCTTACGCAGTGCAGTGCAGTTGACAGGAGATCGGCATCGGGCGCGCCTATCGATCCCATGCTAATTGGACCCGTATACTGTGGAGAGCGACGCTGTATCGTCGTCGCATTCCACCATGAACAGACCGCCACCCGTCCAAAGAGATACAGCAAAATTTATTGCACAAACAATTTATATAATTGACGTGCGACAAAAAAGCGAGAGTGCACACCAATCCGACTCAGAATTCAGACGGTAATTACATCACGTCACTGTTGTCGTCGGTGAATTTCATGAGTATTTTTATCAGACAGATTAAATTTCGTCAGACATCGGCGAGGATATGTCTCGGATGAAATTATGAAAGGAATGTCAATTTCGAGATATTTCGCTAGTCGCTTAGCGATCCATAGGGGAAAAAACGACGTCGTCGAAGGAGGAGGAGAAGCGGTGGCTTCAGAACAGGTCCGCCCCGCGCGCATGTTGCGGACGCCGAGCTTTTTCTCCTCTGTACGCTGCGCTGTCGATAGGACAGCGCGGTCGCGACACTCGACCGTCATTATAAATCCGAGGCGGTGAGCTCAGAGCGGAACATTCCTCACGCTCCTCCCGCGTTATGCGCTGTAATTATCGCAAAACGCGGTCCCGACTCGCAAATATGTCGTTGGGAACGAGGGACATGACATTCTCATCACCAAACGTTCCCGTTTTTCTAGCGTCTCCGATCTCAAAATATGCCTCGTATCGAGCCACTCCCACGACGTCCATCAAGCCTTGTATTTGGGGTTACGTGATGTTGGTTTTTGTCGAAACCGAAAACCGCCACAAGCGTGTGGAATGTCGGTATTCGTGTCCATCTGAATAATTCAGTGAAATTGTCAATCAATCAATAAAACCAATGGATGAAATTGATTCACACTTGTAGATTGTATGGCTTCCATAACGCGTCACATGCGTGTTTTTGCTGTGTCAAAATACTTGAAAGTTGTTCCGCCATTCACGACCAGTCAATCAGAGCACGTGCTCAGAAGCCATCTCATGAAAATGTCGTTTGCTCTTTTCTTGGATTGGATAATTGACAACTAGTTTTGAATCAAGTGCCTTCCACGATGACGGTAGGTGGAACTTCGCGACCGGTTCTTGCAGGAAATACGAGGGAAGCGCATGAATAAGATACAAGGGCACAAGAACAAAGAAATGAGGCAGTATGTCTTTCTTTTTTTCCATTTTAATATTTAATGAATTAAGTAATTAAGTAACATCTAAGAAAGATAATCGACTATATAGTAGATTTTCAAAATAAGAGAACGGATTTTGGAATAATAATACGGCTAAAACAATACGCGCTATTTATTTATACTAATTCGTGGTACTCAAATAAGTTATTTTAATAACAAAAAGTATAAAAATACACTTATACATATACTAGCGACCCGCACCAGTTTTGTACAGGTGTAATTTATATTAAAGGTAAAGCTGCATCGCCGTGCAAACCAACTGCTACACTTTGAATGATTTTTTTTGACTGTGCATTATTTGAAAGTTGTCCTCTGAAGTTTTTTTTTTATATTTTTTTTGAAAATTAACAATTAATTAAAAAAAATAGCTCCTCAACTACCGTCTCAATAATCTATTATAAATAAAAATAGTTATTGTAAGTGTACCTTAGTAAATAGTCAAATGCTACCGAAGATTTTTATATACCATTACAACACAATTTTCTACTAAATTTTTGATGATTAGTATTGTAATAATCTTAGGCTTAGCCATCGTTGTTACACATAGAAGCGCACTAGAACAGTGTTTTTAAAATAAACGAATAAATAAAATTTGGTATGCTCTTTCAATCTGCGTAAAACCTTTAGTTTAGATCAGGGAAATATAGCGACTTTATTTTATACTATTAGTAAATTCAGTAATTATAAGAAGAAGAGAAAGACAGAGAAGACACAGAAATCTGATAACGATTGTTAGTCCAAGTTCAGAAATAAGACTTTTTTTTTAAACTTGAAAACTTAACACAAAAATGGCTCAGCTGGCGGCCACGGTTCGATTCCCGATCGGGGCAGATATTTTTATTTTTGACTGGTCCGTGGCACAGTTGGCAGTGGTCCTGTTTTCTGCTCCGGGTTGTGATTTCGATTCCCGCCTCGAGTCTGGGTGTATTATGTATTTATTTATATATATATTTATTCAAAAGAAATAAATATGTTAATTGTTACCTAAAGCACAGGAATTAAGTTGCCTATCCTTTTATCATTTGTTACTAATTCAAATTCGTTTATACATTGTAAATTTTTTCCAGGACTTTTATATTTAAAATTTATTCCACGATCGAATCGGACAAGAGAAAGACGACTTCCTGCGGAAATCAGTTTTATGTGAACAAATCTGCTACTGCTACTTCAGTGAGTAAAATGATAGCTTAAGCTGTTTTTTTTTTTTCATTTTTTATATCGTGTATTTTTGGATATCTGCCATACTCTATATGCTCACGTGTGGGTTATACAAGCAATAAGATGAAATGTACGATTTATCAATATTAGTATCTCTACTATTACTTAAATTATTGATGATTGAAGATTATTTTTTCTTTTACTTATTTTTTATAGTAATATATTAAATTGATTTTTAATCTATAGGTACATACTAATTAATGGCAACATGATCAATTGTCTGAATGTTATTTTATCAACAGCAAATTACACCAATAACGCACGTGTTTATCTCTGTCACTCAACTTGCCGTATATTAACACTATTAACGGATTTTCCTATCACCGTCTTGCCGTCATTAACATTAATCATATGTATTATTCATTATCTTATTGATTATATTTATTTATACGTTTATAAAGCATTTAATATAGCTTTTAACTCCACAGTCAAAGGCTCACGTTACGACACTGTGTATGAATCACACATAATTATACCTAATAAACCGTTCCAATGTTTTAATGATTGTATTTTGTATCGGAGCCAATTACAACATTAATCAATAGCAACGGCGACATAAATTATATTGATATAAACGAGTGAAAACACCGCGGATGTCAAATTGATAGCAGAGCCAAGATCATCTACTGCAGGCCATAAGTAAAATCGCTGAGAATTTTGCAATTTTAATTTTATTTATAACAATGATGTACAAGTTAAAAGAAGTAGCGTTAATATTGTGTATTATCAATTCGCCATTATCGAAAACAAATTCAATCGGATGGGTTAGAAATTTATTTCAAATATTGTAATAGACACATTTATAGGAAATCCAATTCATACAATGCGATTCGACGGGGAAATGCTGCTAGTATTCTTGGCACCATTCCACGCGGACATGATTTATACCAAAACTTTTTGTAAATAATTATTTTAAGTTTTTAATTGTAAATATGTATAATATTGTAAAATTTCTTTAATAAAAGTATGTAACATTCATACGTTAAATGTTTTAACGTCACGTATTAGATGTGGTTGCTCCTGTACCAAAAGTAATGTTTTTTATATCTTCGGTTTGTTTCCACGAATGCTGCTATTTTTAATTTCTATTCTATATAATTATTTTTCTCCGATTTGCCTACATATATTAAACCTTTTAACAAATCTTATAAGCATTGTCATATCTAATAAAATAAAATAAAAATTCTGTACTTATCCCTTAATATGTTATACTGTTAGATATGGAGACAGATTTTTTTTTACTTTTATTTAGAAATACTTAACTGTGTTCAGTGTCACGACTTATAATAATGACACATAATTTGTAATAATACAACGTTTCAAGGATATACTAATAGAACTACTGCGAAACAACACAATTTCCAGTAATTTTCTGGAGGCACCATTGTGTTGCTTTGTTTATATAGTAATATCCATTTTAAAACACTATATATTATACTACCTGACCCAAGCAGATTTTTCGCTGTTGACGTAACTTCATACATAAATTTAGAAGGTGAATTTTGGAAATCGCTGTAGTAGTACTTATTTATTTTTATTGTAAATTCTTGTGCTAAATTTCAAACAAATATGTGACAATTATTTTGTCCATCCTAATACAGCCCTGTCTGAATAGTTCAATTTCAACTATCATTTTATGATAGTTAATCAGTTAATCAACATTAATATATGGAGTAATTAGAAAGCTCAATGCGAAAAACCTATTGGACGCGGAGTTAATTTTACATACATAAAGACAGATATTATAACTGTAAACGCAATTAAAATATCATTTTACGGCATCTGATACAAACATCGAGTAAAACAGGATTATTATGATAGTACAAATTTAATAATTAATTAATAATTTCCGGAAGAAATATCGTTTGTACCACGACCGGACCGGACCGGACGTATTCTGCCCGCTAGAAGCGATGAACTGAGCTCGCACACCGATACCGATCGCTTTCGTAGTCTCTTGCTTTAAATTAACTGTTCACTCGCTACCCGGTGGAATTTTAGATTTGATATGGAAACGACATTACTCCGACACTTGCTTGCCCTTTGCAACTTCGTAGTATCGCTGATGCAGGTGTAAAGTTTTTTATAGAACGGATTTTCAGATAATTTATTTTAATTGTATGATTAAATTGTATTGATCGCTATTTTTAGCTGTTGAATCGTTTTTTGATTTAGTTATAGTTTTGTACACTCAACTATTTATTGAATCGATAAATACGTATGAGAAAATTAGACCCATATCTAGCGATGTATCACCTTGTCATAGAAACGGCTATTTTATGTATTAGCCATTCCTGATATTAGCAATGCATTGGCAATCACAAAATCTAAATGTCATATAATTCGATTAGTCATTTATAATTCTACTAAAAATATTATATATAAAATTCGTACTATTTATCAAAAGGCTGATTTTATTTTATTTTTATTTTTAAAAATATAAATAATGCACACAATAGAACGTAAACAGTTAATAAAATGCGCATAAAATATCTTAAATAAATGTCTCAAAGCGAATTCTTGCACGTAACACCTTCAACCCTGTACCTTTAGGACATGAGTGAAACATGGGATGTGATGTTTCCTAGCCGAGCTGTCAAGTATCGTGTGTCATGCGAACCCGCTGTCATAAACATATATGCCACCTTACCACCGCGCTTGCACCATGACTCGCTCATAAAACGATCTTACTCTCTTTATTACACTCGTAGTAAGCACATATTATAATTATTAAGCTGGTAAAAAAAAACAGATTTCTCAGTATGACATTCATAACATGTTTAACTATTTAGTATTACGGTTTTAGAGTTAAGCACGTTTAGACAAGTATTTATATGTAGGTTTATAGAAGAAATCCTAAGAATGCAATTACGCAGCACGATAAAAAGAGGAATGATAGCAAATAAAAAGCGGATCAGAAACACAAGGACAATACATCGAGTTGTCAACGCGACCGCATCGGAATGTTTAAACGAACGCGAACATTTTATCTCATCTGATTAATTCAAATATTTAGCGCAATAAATACGCGCAGGGTGAGTGGGGGTGGACGCGGCTCGTAACGCTGTCGCGGCTGTCAGTGACGGCGGACGGTGGACGGCGCATGCGAGCAATTGCGTCAGTGTCAAGCTGACAGCAAGGGGCCATTGTGGCCCCTTTGGCCGATATACGAGCGTCGCGCGGTCACAACGACCGTGCACCTGATTTATCGACGTCCCGCCGAGGCTCGGCCGACGGGACCCGCTGTCGCCGCCCGAATAAAGCGCATTCTCACGCTACCGAACGCACGCGAACGCTCCCGTCTCGTACCCGTATTTAAATTGAACGATCGTTTCTCATTCCTTTCCCCCAGATATTTTACGTCGGGTAATACGATACGACACTGTCCGGCTCTTTCTGCAGTTTTCGCGTTCCTTTTTTCCCTCGACCCACTATTGTTCACTTGTCAATTTCTTTAGCTAATGCGAGTAAACGTCTCATTATGCGCTGCGGTGCGTCCGCGACGCGCATTGCGTGTTGTGACAGCAACCACCCACCGGAAGGGGCCGAGCGTCATTCAGCCGCGCACAAAACGCGAATACTTTATTCAAAGTACGTCCGATGGTTAATTTGAATGGATTATACCCGTTTAATGGGAATAATTAGCTCTGTTAATACGAGGAACGACAATGACGCTACATCTCCAGTTAAGTTTTGTTTTCATAGTTAACGCCTAATTAACGCTTTACACATCGACACGGAGAAATCGAAAACGTTAACATGTATGAAACTGTATCTTATTGTACATATCTAAAAGTTGCAAGTGATAAGTTTGAATGTAATAGCAACTGCGTCTCAAATATATTTTTATAGTAATCTTAGTCATCGCGTCTCGGTAGATTTATTAAAGATAATGGAATGTCTGTGACAAGTGTACACCTGTCGATGTTAAACGCGAGCCTAAAAACCGCAAATAACCGCAATAATGTGTATCCACAACAATTAACTTAATAACGTTTTACGCAGTAATCAAGGCCTATACTGTCTTTCCTTAAATGTCGTAAAGAAAAAAAAAATGCGGTTTTGCAGCCTATTTTAGCGTAGTGAGGGTATTTTCTTTAATTTGGCATCGGCAACTGGCGACAGTGACAAGTGCGGATTGTCGGCCGCTCGCGCGCGCCTGTCACTCGTGACGGACAGACGACTGTCGTCGAGAAAGGGAAAAAATAAAAGTGGAATAACCCTGCACTTCATTGCAAGTGAGATAGATATATATATTTAAATCGAAGATGAACGAGACGTTCGACTTTGAAAAGACAAGCTGAGGGGTATTCTTCGAGATGGTCGCGAGATATCTACCAATAATTTTGTGCTTGAAACGTCGATTAAGTCTCGAGCTTGATGTTTGAATTTCAAATAACTCACTGGAGCTATTGTTTATGGTAACATAGCTTAACGAACCTAAAACTATCACATTGGGCAAATATTTTAAAATGTTTCGCTAATTTAGTTATTTCATTGAAAAAAAAGGGCATATTGAAAATTAAAACGTATCATTTTATTTAAACAAATTAATACTTACACAACAAAATAACGATATGGTCGGCTTTAGTAATTTTAACGTATTCCTCAAGCCACCTAACGTATCGAGCTCCAGTTCGATTATTGCCATTAGCATATCTGGAAACGTATTAAGATGTACTTAAATCTTAAGTATTGTAAGTGGTTGAACCCGAAACGATAATCGATATCGTCGAAATTACGACCATTATCCGCGTGGAGGCTGGATGGGAGCGACCATAAGAGTGAACAGATTAGATATAAAGAAAATACTTCCCGGATATTACATTATAATTAAGAACATTTACGTGTTAGGGGCGCCAAATTTATCGCCGAGTTTTTTGTCGATATGAAGCCATCGCTGGGTATTTATGTGAGGATATTTGGGTACGTGTGAGGTCCGAATGCTGCAGTAGTCGGGTTATCTTGTGGTAATCTTTACGAGTCCCCGCTGACTCCTCTCGGCGACCTGTCGACACTTAATGGCTCTCTCAGATTAGTATACAGTTCGAGACCCCAATATTTTCGGAGTCCGTGTTTTTCGGTTTGTTTATAGCTTAATTAGGCTGTTTTGTTTAAGTGGGAATTGGTACCGTCGTCGGTCTAGCCAGATAAGGTGTCGAGGTATTTACGATTTTATATCATGGAAGCTGCCTTTGATTATGGGTACGGTGTATTCGTTTTGTTGATCGGTTTTTATGTCACCGCACCATTTAAACTCGGAGCTTTAAGGGTTTATTTATCTATTTTCATAAGTTTTTATATCTGTGTGTAAACATTAGCGTTTCTTTTTCGATTATCTACTCTGTCTATAATATTTTTATTATGTATGATTTACATAACGTTTTTACTATGAGAAAAAGTGATTTAGTAACTTAAGGAAGTCAAAGAATATTAATTACGTAAAAAAATTAGAACACCGTACTTATAACACTTAACTAATTAATAATAATATTATGGTAGCAATAATTAATTTATATAATTTAAGAATATGGGAAGTATATTTATATTTAATAAAATATAAGAAAGTTCATTAAGAGTTATATCACGGCCGCTCACCGGTCATTGGACAGTTAGTATAGGTATATGATAAGGCAATTTAAATAAAAATGAAATCCTTTTTCATTGATAAAGATTTGACACCGAAAAAACAACGAAGCAAGGAATGCAGGGACTTACTAATGAAAGGGACCAATTAACGATGATTATTTTTTTCTCATGGCTAATGCGATACAGCGGGATTATTAACGTATATATTAGTTTATTTTTCAATTTAGTAACTGTAATGTTTTTTAAAGCGAAAAAGCGAAATAAAAACTATTTAATATATTTAAAGTAAATATCTCGAGAAAAGCAGTTTGAGATATACCTTCAGTTCTTTTACGATTTGCTTACATTTTTACTTTTAATTCGTGAAATACAAAAGATATTTTTTAATAATATTAATTAAGAAGCATTAAATTATATATAAAATATTAACTGTAAATATTTTTAATAGAATAAATAAGTATGAAAAATATAACCTAAGAGGTTTTTAAATAAATTGTAATAAACCTAATATATTAGAAACATATAACATTTAATAATTTTCAAAATATTACAAAATGTATCTTTATTGAAAAAAAAAATCTAGATTCGGAACACTCTGTATACATTATTCTTTCTTGTCACCAAGTGATAAAAATCCGGGACTAATTCAGTGCCGTGTGCGCCACCCATAGCTGTTCACATCAATTTATAGGCTTTTAACCTAATTTGTTGCTTTGCTCCCCCGTATTAACCGCCCACGACTGCCATCTTTGTTTAGCGATCGGTATTAATTACATATCCCGTCATAAATTATACACGGTAAACATTTATTCTACCGTCTACCGATGCAAGCTAGTTTCAAAACTATTTATATACGATTTTATAGATAACTAGATGTAGCCTATATCTTTACCTGCATTGAAATTTAGTTCCTCATTTCAATTCCCTCTTAAAATTGGGTGAAATTTTTAAATACGGTCAAAAACATTTTTAATTTTTTTCTAATCAGCTTCCACCACCACTACCACACCACCACTACCACACCACCACTACCACACCACCACTACCACACCACCACTACCACACCACCACTACCACACCACCACTACGAGATCAGCTGTTGGTTGACCACTGCTTAACGTATGCCTCCGCCAGGCGGATTGGCGAGCGCAGTGTGTTGTGGCAGGATATGGTGCCACTGCAGCAAATCACCATTCTGATTGGTGTACAGTTGTTCACGCCACTATGGCCTTAATCACCTTTTACGACACTTCATCAAGAAAGAGTTTGGGAATATTCTTCTCTGCCAGTCACCGAACGGCAAATTTCTAATCAGGTTCTTGCCTAAAAGTAAACTTTAAGCTAATAAATAAATTGTAACTGCTAGACCAACTTTCACCCCAATTTTATTTATGCCATTCAGAATTTGAATTATTATAAAGTGTTATCAAATAAATTTACCAAATTTTTATATTTTAAATATTTATTTTCGAAAACTTAAAAAAAAAAATGAACTTGGAACAAAAAAATTTATACCACTATATTGCAAGCCATTAAATAGGTCAAACACAAAGTAACACCTGGTGATTGTTGGTTAAAAATTCTCATTGTTTTATAAATATACTTATAATTAAATTGTAACAGATCAAGTTTTATACATCGATAATAGTTTGAAAAAAATTTGGAGGGCACTCCACAATCGATACTGAAGGAAAAACATAATTTTGTCACCCTGTCTACTAAATTAATTTTAATGAAACTTGATTAGAGTGCACGTGCTAGGAAACTCTACGTCCCACTGCTGGTCAAAGACCTCTCTTCCAAATAGGAGTAGGGGTGGAGCTTAATCCCCCACACTGTTACACTACGGGTTGGCGGGTAATTAAACTACTCTGAGTAAAGCGCGCTCTACACTCCTGCCGTCTCGGCAAAAGGTTTTGGTAGGGCGAGACCACGGCAAGACTTGCCGAATAGGGCCTCTACGTTCCCGTATTCGGCTAGTCTCGTGTTGTTTTGCCGGGAATGAAGAGCGCGCTTAACGATCGTCATCAGGTGTTTGTGATAAGAACTAAGAGCAACAGTTTTCGTGCTCTCTGAGTTTTGGTGGGGAGACTTACAAGGACATAGACCTAGACCAGGAACAAATATTTTGTAAAATACTTTCAGAACATACATATTTATTACAAGTAATGTTTATTACATAAATCAAAATTATTGAGATGTTTTTATAAAAACATAATTTATCCATCACATAACATTTTCATACACCGCAAAATGTTCATTTCTTTACTCTTCACAATTATGTTTTCTGGTATAAATATTATATTGTTAGAGAACTTATATTTTTTACTGTTTTGATTTTTAAGAAATTAAATAACATAATTAATATGGTATAATTAAATGTAAATTAATGATCTATTTACAAAAGTATTTTTAATATATAAAATATTCAACTGAACTGAAAAGTCTCTTATTCTGTAAGTTGGAATTGAATTCACTTCGCTGCTGCACTGTGAGTTGGCGGATAAATCAAAGTCAGCTCTAAGATATTATGAATTATCTTAAAGTAAAAAATACTTGGGTGCATTCGGAATGTGGAATCCCGAATGCACCCAAAATATTTTTCATTTTATTACCAATGTATAATTATTTACATTTCAATCTAATTTTACTCAAAAATATGATACTGATAATTTTTATTTTTATTTCTTACTTAAAATATCCTGTGTTATTTAATTATATTTATATTTCGATAGATTTAATACATTTTGGTTACGAAGTCAGAAAAACTCCTATATAGTTTCTTTTGTATAAATTAAATTTAAGAAAATGTTAATTATACAAAAACCCATAATAATACATTGATATCATATTTTACTGCTTTTACTATTGATTAATTTGTAACTTAAAAAACTCTAAAGTTATTTTTTATTAGATGAAATGTCTAATCAAATAATTAATAATGGCTTTGAATCAAATTTATCTCTTCTTTAATCCCGGATTAGGACGAGGTCCCTAACTGATAACGTAATTGAACGTCATTTTAGTCGTGATGTGCCCAATTATTTTGTAGATAAGGAGGAAAAAGCCAAAATAAACCACATCTATATAATAAAACTGTAATCAGTATACGTCTGAGGATACATTATGGATTTTTAAGACAAATTGCTAAGGCTAATTGTAGAATTATTGTGTCTTTATATTGTCTTCTGACCCGTTGGCGCAGTTTGCACTGACCGTGTTTTCTGCTCCAAGGGTTGTGGGTTCGATTCCCGCCCCGAGTCTGGGTGTAATATATGTATTGTTTATATTTAGGTATATTTATTTAAAAAAATGTATATCAGTCGGCTGTTACCTAAAACACAGGCATTAAGTTGTCTACATTAGGAACAGACGGCCGTGTGTGTGTGTTAAACATATTTATTTATTATTTTACATGTTTGTTCCAGAATCACGAATCTACCACATGAAACAATATAAGGATGATTAATTATTAATCAAAGAGACAATTTCCGAACAATCATTTCGCCAAGCTTCTACGAAAAAAACTACGTGTGTAATTTGTATGTTCATACGTGTAAGTGCCTCGAAATAAAGGTAAAATAAATAATTAAATTTTATATTTGTAAGTTGTTTCTCGATGGTTTACTGTTTTATGTAATTTATATAAAATTTAATTACGGCATAATTTATTTTCTTAATACCTTAAACAGTATAATATTCTTCAGAATAATAATTTACGACAGGTACTCATATGATTTACTGATAAATAATTACCTTAAGACTCTTTTAAATATATCGTCTTGTTTATAAATATTTCATTAGTTTTAATGATCAATGATTGGTCATTCATTTTCCCAAAGCGATTTATAGATATGATTAAATATGAATATTTAATTGATTGATACACAATTCAATGTTAAGAAATGCTTGATTTATAAACTTAGCTTTAATGGAGCTCTAATAACACCGAAACTTGTCAATATTATATTACTTCTGTTTTCTACCTTTTGAAGTCAGCTAATCGTTTGGGACTCGTTCTGTATGACATTTATGGACAGAACACTTAACATCAGGCATCTGTTAGTTTGCTGATTATTTCCAAGTAACCGATATAACTCCATTCGTTATTTGTGAAGTATTTAAAGGATTCCATGCTCGTTGGAGTGCCCAGGTGGTGGAATGGCCACCTAACACCGGGAAGTTCAGAGTGGGTAGGACCCTAACCAGGTGAACGGACGACCTCAAAAAGGTTTTGTAAGTTAATGGAAGTCGCCAGTTTGTAGCAGAATAAAACTCACTGTTCTGGAGAACCATACAGAAGGCCATAGATCTTATAGACCTAGGAACATAGACCTTCTTACAGAACTGTAATAGATGATAGAATTGATGACGATTGAAAAAAAATAAATAAAGATATTTTGTATGCGTTCTCGCGGTGTTTAATTTACCTATAGCCTTCTTATCTTGTCAGCAAATACGTCGTAACCCAAAAATAAAAGCATCAAATTAAGCTATCTTTCCGAGCAATAAAACAGCTAATTATGTATCTTACATTAGCAAAACAACTCCCAATATCCCAAAAAGTCTAAAAAAAAAGAAGCGGTGACATTTAAATCGAGTCGTATTTTATATTCGAATAAAATATAGACGAAAATAATTTGTTTCTATTTTTTCTTTTATAAAACAATAAAAAAATTAACGATAGTGGCGATAAGACGCAAAACAACTTAAGAACTCGGTAAGGTGAAGGTTTATAAATATTTTCATTATGCAGCCGAATTTCTGACATATACCGCTTAATTTACACTAATGAATACCAAATAAATGCACGACGACAACTAATGGTCAGCGTTTAGGTCCATAGTGATGTTAATTTAAGCAAAACGATATATCGACAACATATATTACGCTTTTGACAAATTCAGAGCGCTTTTATGCAAGAATGTAAGTTATTTGAATGCGATACGATCTTTAAAGGTATTTGAATTCAAACATAAAGTTTTATTGTATTTTTTTTTTATTTTCGTCCTTAATAAAATATTAAATTGATATTTTTTTGCAATAATGTTTTTAAGCGATTCAACGGAGTTTCAACACAATATTATCGATTGTACGTTAACGCATCTCTACAACGGGTAAATTTAGATAAATGAGCGGTCGCATAAAAATCAACTCTTTTGCCCTAATCGAATTAGGCACTGATAGTAATCTGTGCGATTTAACACATTTTGCATCCTTTTGTCCATCGACTAATAAAGCTGGCAGGTAGCGAACCCTGTCCGAAGTTACCAAAACAAGTTAATTTCTATTTGTTTCAATTTTACATCGGGAATTACAATTTTAATAGCAATCCCTACTGTAATCGGTATACTGTATATATTTATCATTTATTTATACCATATAATACTTTTATATTTTAAAAAGTAATGTAATATATAATATACAGTGCCTTTGTACCAGCATTGTTTATAAGTGCTTTTTCCTATTTGTATCCTAGTGTGTATAAATTGTTAAATAAATAAAAAAATATATGATATAATTATAATAGTAGTATATTATTTTGTATTGACAAAAAAAAAGCATTTTAGACAACTCAGAAGAATTAGGTTTTTAATTAATTATTACAAACTATAGTAAGACCCTTCCCAAAAAGGAAAAGTTATAAATTGTAATATTTTCAATATTCTGTTGAAAATATTGCAATTTATAACTTTTCCTTTTTTTTATACAGTTTTATTTTTTAGGAAAGACTTATATAATATGTGACTATATTCACATATACGTAAGTATGTGTATTATTAGGATTTCCTAGTTAGGAAAATAGAAATGACGCTCAGTATATAATAACGTCAAAAATATATATAAAAGATAATTTTTCACACCTTGTCTCTAAGTATTTATTAATATATCCTCCAAAAAAATAATCCAAAAAAGTATGTGATTTCATTTTATTGGTGTTATATAATCATAAAATATACATAGACAAATGGACGAGACGTGCAAGGCACTATGAATATAGTAGAAGTCCATAAATTCCGTGTTCCGTATGCAAATGTGTTATTAAATTATATCAGTGTGTAAACAATATCATTCTTATATTTTTGTTTTTAAGTTTTATTATTATACTAGAGGCGTATCTCAGTTTTGAGCGTCTGATTGAGATTCCGTTTATCTATCAAAATTCGTACTTTTAAAGTCAATTTTAAATAAAGATTTAGTTAAGATTTTGGTTTTCTTCTTTACATAGAACGGTAGATAACATTTAAAAAATAATTTTGGAGTTCCGACCTCTGATATGGTATATTATTATACGTAGCTAACGATATATGGTCACTACAGTATAAGGGTAAAGTTTGAAATTGTAACCTTCATCAGTAAAATATATTAAACTTAAAAATAAATTTTAATCGGTAAGTTCTGAGATCAGCGATTTGAAACGAAGAAATAAAAAGAGACTTTGGCTCAATTATGTTGGTATACATTTGAAATATCAATTAAAATTCATAATGTAGATAGATAAGGTAATTATTGTTTAAGTTTTAAGTTAACTGTCCCATATATTTAAGAATAAATATCACATGACGAATCAAACACTTGTGTAAATTTCATACGTACACACAAGACAACGTTAAGTAAAAATTACAATTACTAAACCTACTAAATTGAGTATTCATTTTTTTTTTTTATTTTGTGTAAGATAAGAAATTAGTATATATTTTAATCATAAGATTGGCTTTTATATTGTTACTAGTAAAGATTCCTAAGATACATTTTTTTCTTTAAAAAAAAGTCATTAAAAACTGGAAAATCCTTTAGACTATCAATTTGTGATTTAGCTTAAAATTAATATAATAAAATTTATTGACTTTGAAAAGTTAGTTGCCCATAATGAGCTACCATTTTTTTTTATTTAAACTAGCAGACGAGTAAACATTATCTTACTAAGCTAAATTTAATTAAGTATTGACATTAGTATCGAACACTTAAATATACCTACTAGCCCAATAGGGCAAAATGTTATTAAGCATAGCAAGTGCGACGAATTAAGCGATACGTTTTTTACATATAATTTGACACATTTTCTTTAGAATTCTATAACCGATGAATCATATTAAAAGTAACAGCTTGTTCTGTGGGTCAAAGACTTCTTTCTTTACCAAGGACAAGGTCACGGAGTTTAATGGAATAATTATACGAATATAGTCTTACGTGTCTCAGATATTCTTCCGGTATATTCTCGATAACATCTCAATATCAACACGCAACCAAGGACGTGCGATCAACGTTGTCTCTTTACTAGACATCGCAACTATTTTTTAAATTAAAACACTCATTAGTAATTCATTACATATTTACCCCTCATGAGTATCTTCCTCATGCTTCGTCTCTGCGTAGTACAGTTCCAACGGCGGTTTCTGAACTGATGCGCGCACTCCGTCGCCCCGAGCGTGACTCCGCGGCTGATCTCCTTCAGTAGACCGGTCTCGTTCCGGCAGATCTGTGCGAGACGGCCGCGTGTTCGTCGGTTCTTCTTGCAAACCATACGAGGGTCCAGGATTACTGCGCTGCCAGACGCCCTAGACAAAATAATATCATTAGCTTGTGCATTTAAAATACTAGCCAAGTTCGAGTAGAACACTATAGGGCCCGTACCACGACACACTTTAGATTGCGCAAAACATACCGAAAAAGACGTTGCATAAAAGTATTTAATTTTAAACCTCGTTTTATTTCTAATAATTGATGTTCTAACCACCATAGTTCTCAAACTGAAAATTTCAAGTGCTTACTATCTGCTTACTAGCGTTAAAAAATATCCATTTGATAGACATACATCGGAGCCTATTTAGCACTTACTCGTAAACCGCATAAAGCAATAGTAAATGCAATGAAGTGAACGAATAGATGCACAAACGCTTAGTACATATCGACTGTCCCTACGTACAGTATCGAAACTGAAAATTTGGGGTTTTTTTTTTATTGCACTAAGAAACTCCTTTTTATATATGTTTTCATACAAAAAAGAGAATAAGCTAAAAAATACATATTAAACCGCATTTTTCATGAGTATAATATCGATACTTAACAAATAAATGACAATTTTGTACACAAAATTAACTTAAAAGTGCTCTCCTGTAAAGTACCTTTTTTCAGTTTCGATAGTATACGTAGGGACAGTCGATATACCTATATACTAATCATAATTGTTCATAGCTTACAAGTCTAGCTTCAAAATAAAGATTTATAATTGAGGTATTATTATTTTTTTTATATATAAAAACATATGTATGTATGTACTTAAGTAGCTAAATGTTTAAACTTTACGTTCCTATTATTTTGTAGGCTTTTGTACTCTTACCAAATAACCGAAATAAAATGTAGCTCATAAAGCTTAGCTATAAATAAATGAACGCCTTAGGCTACCTGTCCATGGAAGCGAAGCGTGGCTGCGGAGCGGAGAAACGAAGAAATATTAACCAATAGGATTGGAAAAAATCTCCCCTTCGCTCCAGTGGACAGGGGCTATTGCTTAATATTTTTCCGTTTAGCTGCCGCGCAGCTTCGCTCCGGTTCAATGGACATGCACTCTTGTCCCTTACGCTCAACGGCTCCCAGTAGGATGTGAATGATGATGTGCCGGGGGTCCATAAATACACACAATACTCAAGTACAAACACCCAAATCACGATAAACATCTGTATGGCTTATACAAATATTAGTCATGTGCGGGGATCAAACCCGCGACCGTTAGCGCATCAGCCAGTTGCTGTGACCACTGCGACAACGGGTTTTCAAAAATACAACTAGTTTAATAGGTTTGTATGATTTTTAATGGATATTTTTTTTTATTTTTTTTTTTATTTTTTTTATTTAGCAGGAAGTTAATAATTTAATTCGTAAAATCGAGTAAGCGATGGTGAATATTTCATTCACCATTACTTTCGCTTTTGTTTATTGTTTACTTTTTATTTCAGCGTGTAAAGTGGGCGAAATTTTCTCCGCGAGCGCTTCAAGGAATATAAATACGTCAACCGTGGCAAAACTCGTAACGGAACACTTACATACAACAAGACGGTTCTCATAAACAAGGCAGACAAATTACTACAATCATAATTATATCATAACTTTATGTACATCATATGTTTTTTTTATTTTTATACAAGAAAAATATTTATTTATCACAGACTTTTAATAAAACACCAATCACACCGAACGTCGTTAATTTCAAAATCAGAACGTTCCTAATTACAGAAACGGTCGTAAAAACCGTCTTACTACAAGTAGTGTTGTACTTCGAACCGGTAAATATCGATTTACGATCCGCCACGCGATTCGACGAGAGACGAGCGCCAGGTCACGCTGATGGATCAATTGTTTACTCTATAGGAGTTCATTGTCAGAGCACTGAGTGCGAAGCTAGTTCAAATAAATTTAGACACGTCTGTAGACTTTACCGAGAACCCGGTTTCGATACAGATCGATTGCATTACATTCATTTTAATCAATCGATTCGATAATAGGTAGACGTCCGATTAGAATTGAATTCGAAAGATTGTCCCTAGTTATACGGAACCGGTTTGATCGTTATAGAAAATAGAGGTCTCGATGTGAATCGATTACAACAATCTTACAGTTCGTAAAATAAAATATTCCCAATGTTTTTCTGTAATAGAATAATAATATTTTTATTCTCATGAATGCGATATGTACCATATTTTTCGGTGAAATAATTTTTATATTTAAGAGCGAAATAAATTTTGTTACAGCAATCGACCTAAATTACTCGACATTTAATAAATTTTCGTTTTATATAATTTTCTGATGTTATATAACATACGGTTGGTAAGCGTTTAAGAAAAGTATAAACTTTCGCTAAGAAATATAATGTATTATTTTGATTTTTTTTTAATAACTATTAAGTAAAATTGTTTTAATATTAAAAAAAATAAAGATTTTTTAAAATTGTAAATTTGTTTAAACATTTAGCTACTTAAGCATATACATACATATGTTTTCTATATAAAAAAAAATACCTGAATTAATTATAAATCCTTAATTTGAAGCTAGACTTGTAAGGTACCCACGAACAATTGTTATTATGATTAGTACATATATGTAGGTACTTAGGATAATTTATTGGTGTTTGGGTTTTTAATGTATATATTTATTCATATAAATTTTAATTATAAAAATTGAATATAATTTATTTTAGTTAAGTCTAGTTCCAATAAAATTTTCTTGTACACATTATTCTCAGATTATTAATGTATTTTCTGTTGAAATGTAAACCACATGGTTTTTGTAGATAATCTAAGAGAACTGATAATCGATCTTACGAGGGAAATTATTTTACACGCGTTTCTCTATTATGACATTTTAATTAAATCCATATGAATAGTAAGTTAATGTGTTTATTTGCTTGAATAAATGATATGTGAGTATGTGAGAGTTGAAATAATATGAACCCGATCAAATCTCAACACAGATGAAGTTACGGGGGACACCTAGCCACAAATATAAATAATACAATGCTTACATTATAAATAAGGTATATTTATCATAAAATATTAAAACATAAAACCACCACAGATGTATCAGGAAGTTTTTATTTGAATTACTCATTACCGAAACAGCTAAAGAATTTACATAAAAAATATATTTCGATCGGATATTATAAACATTTAGTGATCGACCTTGTTATTTTACTACAACAGTTAAAATTCTACAACAGTAAAAGTCAGGAGGCGTGTAAGTTATGATCAGCTCCAGAAATGCAAGGCAAACGAAATGATTTTATTAACCCCATACGCTGAAAATATTTACGCGGTTATAACAAATTTCATCACCGGCATTCTGTATCGATGAGTTTTCCATTAATTACAACGTAATATGGATGGTTAGTCATTTTCTAATTTCTGCATAAATACGATTGGTTCGCGTGAAATTTCTAATAAAACGTGTTCTAAGAAAAGTTTAAGCGAAAAATACGTTTTAACTTTTTAACAATTGGTTGTTTTAAAAAAAAATATGACACTGCAATGTAGAAAAGAAGAAAGAAATATTTATTTTATTATTATATATTGAATTTGCCTCTTCATTTTAAGTCAGTTTTTAATAATCATTGGTTATTTTATATTCTTTAGTTTAAAACTAAGAGTAATGTTGTAACGTAAAAAATAATTACCAGCAATTACACTCTTAAAGTAGTTTTAATCCACTAACAAATATTAGTGGATGCTATCGTTTGTTTCCAGAATTCATAATCATATTTCTATGGAACCGACTTACATATACATTTTTTAAACAAAAAATAATTTAATAAATCGCCCTAATAACAAACGTACACGTATATATACAATAAAACATTTTCATTTTTAAGTTGATTTAAAAAGAATAACAAAAATTGTTGTACCTATAGCTTCTATGATGCAGTAGAATAAACATATGCAATTTCAAATTTAATTTTATTGATATGAATACAAAAGACAATAATAAAATGTAATAGATATTTTAGTTTACGTATTAATTTAAATACTTAAGTGGTCATTTAGTACCTGCTGTGTAAGTGCTAGTTCTGATGTCACATATTGAATTAATCTAAAATTCATCTCTCGTTCTCATATTATATTATTTTATATTCTCAAAACGACTAATTTGAAATCTTTTAATTTAAAATCCAGTACGACAGCTATTACAGATAGCAGAATGTTACCATCAGAACAGTGCCACATTAAGGATTTAAATTTAATAAGTATAATAATAAAATACCTACAACTTTAAAATCTCAAAACAACATCGCATTAATTTAAAAGTCTCTAACATATATGTACTGGTACAATTCCAGGAGAATCATTACCAGTGCTTACATTAGTTGAATCAATCGGCCTCGAGTGGCGTCTGAATGCGCCTGCGCTGACACCTAGCGACATCCGTCTCGGCTGAGATACGCACCTTTCAAAATACGAGATTGTGACTCGATCGAGTCAAGATTTCAGAATTGTTCGATACTTTTTATGGTACTAGTTTTGTATATACAATAATTTAATTTACCATACGATTAAACGGTTTATTTTTGAATTGTTTAAGATGGCTGTTTAAAGTTTGTGTTTATGTTTTTGGGAAGTATCTCTTAAATTGTAGTATACTGTAGGTATAATAAGTGTATAGTTTATAACTTTATATATATATATATATATATATATATATATATATAATCTGGAACGTTTGTTTATCTACGCTAGTTTCAAGATTATCGAGCCTGAATGTTTAATGAAATATTAAACGTTATATTTATAATTATTTATTTATTCTTTTCTAAACATACTTGGAATTATATGCGATTTCACTTGTTTAACCGAATTCATAAATACTTGTGAAGGTATTTGCGATAAGAGTGAAGTCAATAATTTATTTTCTTTAGCACATTGTATGCTAAATGAGTCAGTTGGTTCGTCACTTATTTGCCATCATTATTGTCACATCGCTTCCGACTTACAGTTACGAAATACGTCAATGAGAAGTTTCGGTTTATTTTGGCTTCAATTTAAGTGTATCTTACTGACAGGATAGTTTCAGTGAACTAAGAAAATGCTAACCAATATTTTGATACGACTATGCACTTTATATCTAAGAACTTAACGTTTATAATTGCTTAAAAGTAAAGGTAATGGAATTTTGCCAAATCAGTGACAAACCTCTGTCTATCCAGACGAATAAATTAACTGTGATAAGTTGTATGTCAATTAATTATTCTTCAAAGCACCATCTGGTGAGAAAGTCGGCTAAGCGCAGCAAGGAAGTAACCTAACGATGGACACGCGTATATATTATAACGATTACAAGATTTTTTTTTAATGTTTTTAAATAATCTCTGCACGCTCGTACATGTTAGAACGTGTTTTAGTGCCGAGCAAAAGTTTCCGATTTACCTCCGCATTTTGTTTAATGAAAACAACGCAATAAATGTCCGATTTCGATTTTAGATTCATTTTTGTAAATATAATATTTTGTTAAATTTAATTTATAATCATCTTAAACGTTTTTTTTTATTTACATTCTTTATAATATATTTCGTATAATTTATTTTTTGTAGTTATTTTGTTTCTTATGAGTATAATGAACTGAAATATTTTTATATTTTCGCAGTTAAAATGACAAAATATGAAAGCCGCTTTATTTATAAGTATAGTAATATTAGGCTAAAAAAACGACAAATTTACTTAAGAAAATACTCTTAGAAAACTGTTATATATAGATCAGTGCCATAAATAATAAAATCCGAAGAAACATATCGGTACTTATCTCTGGTATATACCATTCTATGCCTATTCAGCTTACATTTTTGGGTCTCTCTAAAATATTTTCCTTTCATCGTATTAATGTGACAGAACGAGCCGTGACCTACGATAACAATACTTGGCAAGCTCTACGAAGTTTTATTAGACCACACCGATATATTTACAGTCACTAATTAACCAGCGATTTATTTAGCCCACTTTCATTTCTTCGTCGTTCGGTCTCGTTACGAGCTTTAAGGTTGGCTGATTTTCATAATACTTCTTGAAATTGATGGTAGCATTTGCAACCTTACGTTTGTACGTGACGAATAGATTAACTATAGATGTTATGAAGGGATGACATTTCTTAGATGTATTCCCGGTTTCAGAACGTAGGAAGTAAACGGGTTTTAGGCGGAGATATAACAATGTTTTATATGAGTACTTATAATGTAATTTAGCACGAAGATCAAACGGTTAATGAGTAGTAACTAGAAGTAGAATCTTCAACGACATAAAATTTATTTAATTATTATTTATCTTGATATGATGGTAGAACGACAATATCGTAAAGATACATAGATATAACTAACTGATATACTGAACAAAATATCTCTACCGATACAAAAAAAAAAAGAAGCCTGAGAAACATTTTATAAAACATACATTTAAAATGTTGCTGATAAATGCTTTTTAAATTAAACAATTTAATATTTGACCTACTTAATATCTGGAAATACTTTATAAGAGCAAAAAATTAATCTACAAAACGTAATTTTTCCATTGGCTACTAAATAATTCGTTCAATAAATATAAACGTCACGATCTAACGTAATACCTAATCTGGCAAGACAGATATTATTTCTTCTCAAGAAAAAAAAACCTTCATATCCAAAATCTGTGTAGAGTCACAATCAAACCAAGTTAAACTAGTTCACTTAGCACCGACGATAGTGCGATGGCCTGTCGCGCACGGCGGCCGCCCGCATATTTGTGCTGCGTTTAGCGTGCCCTCGCTAACATGCGTGTCGTTCTGATACGGACTACCAAAGACTAAGTTATTAAACAGAGCTATTACTGACTATTATATGCTCTATAATATGCTCCAAATATATAGGCTAGGCTAGGCCTATGCTTTCTTAAAAGTGATTTGTTGCTAAGGTTTCTTAATAAAATCTGGATGATGGATATCTTTAAATAGAATATTGGACTGTTTTGATCCTGGTCTAGTATATATATTTTTGCAGGTGATACAATAAATATAATTATACTAGACTAGACTAGACTTTATATCCTACTCCAGTTGATAAATTTAGTAAATAACAAAAATATCTTAGAAATTAATTATCTAATATATTTTTTAAGATATAAAATAATCTTATATATTTTTAAGATATTAAATACGTTGATTAACTTTTTTTATGGAGATCACCAAAATATATACAATTTTTTACGAATATTTAGTTCTTAAGGACCTGTTATAGATATTTCAAATTATACAACTATCCCTAAAACGCAATATATTTATCCTCCTAAATGTATATTTATAATTAACGGCACGAAAATTATATAAAATGTGTCGTGTCTTCTCTCATAATCTAGCCGAGAGTACCATTCAATGGACAGAGCGCGTCATTGTGCGTAGCTTCAGCAATTATCGCGCGGACCCATTATGAAGGTGAACTGTGGCGCTAAAACGATTTATTATAGTCTACCTTAAATATATGCTATACATATATGTATATAAAAAATGAAGAACTATCATTAAAACGCTTATCAGAAAAAATAGAAGCTCTAGGTATAGCCAACATTAAAAAAATGATTTAGTTTTTTTTTTTCTTTTTCTAAATGCCAATTTTATTAATAATTCAAATGTTACTTCTTACATAATTATTACATTCGTTCGCGCTTGCGCATATCCACTCTCCCAAGGGAACCGTACAAGGGGATTTCGAGATAGAAAGTATCTAGTATCGTAGTCAAGTTTCATTCAAATTGATTCACTAGTTTCAGCGTGATTCGAGATATACATTTATTCGATTATAGAATACCCTCCAAACTTTTTTTTTTCCAATATGTTTAATGTATAGAATTGGTCCTGTCACAGTTTTAGGTTTCCGTATCACAGTTTAAGTATAGATAAATACATAAATGAATAAACTTCATTACTTCGAATAAATGAATACAAAATACGATGTTTCTCTAGACAATATCAACACAAGTATATCTGATAAACAATTCTTTTTTAAGAGCCTCTTTCTAGAACAATCGATTACTCATTTATTGTTTATATAAAATAAGTAGTTAAATCACACTATCAAAACGTAATTACCATTGTACTATGTATTTCATACAAAATTAGGTATCATGAAAATTCTAAAATGCATTAATGGTTATTAATCAAATGTTAATTCACTGTAACGTTTAGAGCTTGGATGTATGTAACAATATATTTACATCCCATAACATTTTCGAAAGCGTAAAAATGTCAACAAAAGACGTACAACTTAGACCCAATTTAAAATATTTTAACAAACACGAACTATGAACATCTATGATGTGACCACTAAAACCCTGCGACAACATTGCTCATCGGCACATACACTTTTAAAAGTGTTTACACTCGTATAGTGACAGAACTATCTATTTTGACAAGTGCAGGCTGTTGACGATCGTACCCTACAAATTTATATATACACAGGATATGATCCTTAACGTTAAGGAAATAAAATTTAAAATAGCAAAATTGAGAGATATAATAAGTTATGTGTTGGTAATAGTAATGATGTTTACAGTTAAGTCGTCATGTAGTCGCTAATCGTGTCGAAGTCGCGAGTTAGCGCCTCGCCCGGTGTCCGCAAACAGTCTCATTCATTGTCACCCGCTGAATGAGAACCAATCTGTCCTGATGAGTGTGTACACGTATGGTCTCACGACTGACAATTCTTGGGGGTGGTCACATAGCGCAATTAGTTTACAATTTAAGTATCTCGGCTTTTAATAATTACCTTATTTTATGTTTTTTATTCTGCCAAGATAAACTATCTATGTATATATTTTACTAATTTAATTTTCACTACATACTGCTTCCTTCTGTGATGAACGGTAATTAAATTAAACAAACACTTGTAACCAACTCTTAAAATTGAAGCGTGTTGTGACAACGTAACTTTATAAAGCCTCTACGCTCACTATTTTTTCTAAATAAATACTCCAGAAACACATCGATTCCATATTTGTATTTACAATTGATTGGTTAACATAGAATATACGTTGAAATACCATGATAATTGATGGTTTAACTGGATTTAATTATCCATCTCTGCATCAATACAGAAATGGTACAAGTAATAAAATTTTAATGCCCATCCACGTTTTAATCTGTCCTAGAAATACCAGATTATTAACAGTGTATGTTGGTACACCAGTTTATGACTGTGGCAGTATCAACACCGACCAAATATACAAGTTAATTAATATTGAGATTATTATTTTTATGATAATAAAATACAGGTTTTTTGTTACCAATATAACGACTGTCAAAGTCAGGTTGATGTAATGTTTCTATTAAGGGACTGTGCCCTTAAACTTTTACGTAAAGCTCCTAACAATAACCATATTGTATTTATACCACATTTCTATCACTATGTAGCGCTTATTTATTTAGTTCAATACAACGTGAAAAGCCCAATTTTATTAAGCTTAATCACAGCTATTAAGAGATTTACATACACTTAACATATTTTAAATTAAAATTTCAGAAAATCTCAATTTTGAAACAGTCATTCTTGGCCTTCCTTCTATACGGAGAAAAGGCCTTCGCTCAGCAGTGGGTGGCTTACAGGCTGATACAGTAAGAAATATTTTAAAGCAGTATTCAAAACCGTAGACAGTTATTTTTAATGACACAGATTTTCTAAATAACTGCCCCATTACTCACAACAAGAAGCAATTAAATAAAGAATTGATTTTTTATTCAAAATGCTCTATTAATAAATTGAACTTATATTAATTAAGAATAAAACATCACATCAATTCCAAATGAATTGGTCTACCATTTGTATGAATATAATTAATATATTTATATAAAAGTGTAACGAGCACACTTTATCAATGTATGTTATTGGAGCAATATATGTTTTTAATTAGATACTAATTACTGAGTTATCTGTCCAAGTATACTGTGATTGAGAAACCGGTGTTGTGACAACTCGATTCTCTGAGAACGGCGGATGTCAATATGTTTATTAATTTATGACGTATTAAGGGCTAGTTAAATTAACCTTGGCTTACATCGCTTTGATATACACTTGCAAATGCGTGGGATTGTCGGTCGTTTAATGTTTTTTTTTAATAGCCGATATTAATGAAGGAGGTTTTAATTGATTTATTTTTTTTATTTTTTATAAATGAAAGTGAATTTATTGCTGTTAAGTTACGATTGAAAAAGCCTTTGATGAGACATCAAAGAAACTGTAATATTTGTACCAGTTATTGCTACTATTGCTTACTCTGCTAGTTTAGTTAGCTCAACGCAAACAGTGTATTTGACTATTACTAAACTATCAACGAGCAATAAATTGATATCAAAGGTAATATGTAAAATGTTTATAAAACAAACGATCATGCAATGACAGCGTTCCCACTGCTAATTATTGAGTTTTTGCTAACGGTCCTGCCGGGTTCAAAGTGGCTGTAGCACCACTAGTGACGATGATAAAAAAGATTTAATGAAAATCTTTTAAATGGAAACGGAACTCTTCAACACAACCAATAAAATCGTAATAAAATAACGTCTTTCTATTTTACCACATTGGTACTTAGTACCTATAAACAAAAGCCAAAACTGTTGTTATGAGTAAAAAAAAAAACTTGCCAACTTATTCATCTGTCTCATGATTAATTAATTTGATTTTCTATTTATTGTCTTAAAAATGTATAATAAATAAAAGCATAATATAATTCTGTAAATAATTGACTTAATCAATTATGCAAATTCATACTTCACAACATTCACTTTTAAAACAAAACATAAATTTTAACTACTGCATTAAAAATTCTTAAGACAAAATATTCGAACGTTAGAAATGTTCCTTATCTCTCAGAATATTTTATGAGTATTACCGTATAAAAAGGTTAAACCTAAACATGTGATAAAATTTAAAAAAAAAAAAATTGTTTCCAAACACTGTCGCCTTAATAGACCAAATGGCTTTTAATGTTAAATGAATAAATTAATTACCTCATAAATCTTTAAGATGCGGATTCGAGACTCCTCATTAAGACATCGGATACTTTGTTCAGTATATTGGGAATGACTGAATTATTTAAATATTATTGTTTATTAGTGATTATTTCTATGTAAACGTCATGTGTTTTAAATTTTTATCATGTGTTATAATAGGAAATAGAGACATAAAAATTTGTTAAGAATTTATATATCGTTTGTATAACACCTAATTTATCTATCGAAATAATATTTAAAAAAATCCTTAGGTCTGTGTAATCTATGGATCCGCCAATTACTGTTTAATCTTTACTAATTTATTAAATTAATTAAATTATACGAAACGTGCTAATCTCAAAAGATAGTTTTTCATTTTTTTAAAAAATTTACCTTCGTAATATAGTTTATTTGACGGAATGGATGGATTAATAAGAATAATTATAATTATACTATAAAAAGTATGCTGCAACACATAAGAGTTGATCAAAAGCCATAAATGTTACTCCGGAACTTGACGTAACGTGGAAGAAACTACATAGCACTCCTATTTGATACTAATATAAATACTTATTTTATCATATAAATCATTATGCTGTAGTATTTTTTTTTGTTTGTAATCGATGAACTTTGAAACAATTAAAGCAATTTTAATAATTATTTACCCATTAGAAAGCTACATTTTTCTATAATAAGTACACTATAAAGTATTAGGTCTCATAGTAGCGGAATTCATAAATATTAACGCAGGTGGAACCGCGAGAAACGTCTCGTTAATTTAAGTTTGTAGGTAGAGTTTTATCCTTTGTCGTAACTTTGTAACTGTTTATTACAAAGTTACCACCGGCACATTTAGCACATAATAACGCGTATAAAAACCTAATTGAATAGATGAACCGAGGCGCTAACAATCTTTAACGACAAGAAAGTCATGTAAATTTATTACATCATAACGTAAGTAATTTAAGGTGAATTCTAAACAACATAATACGAGTTTATAATTTTTATTATAAAATTACATAATTAAGAAAAAAACTAACGACACTTTCTATAACAATTTACTGTATCAATCAAATAAATAGCCAATTGATTTGATGGATAGCAAGAATGTCAGCTCTAGATATAATGTTGTTTGATTTAATCGAGTGACGGTGCATGAGATCCGCTGTTACACGGATGGATACATTAAAATAAAAATGTAATTAATTAGGTAATCGATGTTTTAGCTTTATATCGAATCGTGGGCGAACGAAATCGGTGCGGTACGTACACATATGGCAATCGAAACGATTAATATTTTAGTAATATTCTTTTTTTTATTATTTATTGAAAATCATTGAATTAAATTGTCCATTATTACTGTGTGCAACTTTATTTTTTTATATATGTTGTTGGTTAGCAGGAGAGAGGACATCAGGTAAAAAGAAAAATGCGTCTGTTCTTTAATGAAGCTAATTTCACCACACTATTTGCCCAATCCTTTATGTTTCTTACAGCTCCTTCACCATGCGTTCGTTTGATGTTGTTAAAAAATCCCCTCGGTAAATTTATATTATTTGTTATTGCGTCCATACTATTATATATGTTGTTGGTTAGCAGGAAAGAGGACCTGATGATTACCTGATGTCCTCTTTCCTGCTAACCAACAACATATATAATAGTATGGACGCAATAACAAATAATATAAATTTATTTTTTTATTTTTAATAATGTGTTTTATAATATGCTATGTTCTCTCGACGAGCGAATTTTTAAATATTCCTATTTTAAGCCGTGATCCTATTTTTAATCAGTAGATCATGAATTTAACCAAGATAATATTTTTTAGTTTCTTTTTTTTAATTATTATATGTTAGTAATAATATAATGTGACGGGATCGGATCGCATCTCAGCCGTGCGTAGGATGGGCATGATTAAACATCTTTAGTCTACTCTGTATGAACTAATTCGTATTAGACTGTGTCGTATCCTTGCTTCAAACGTGCGTATCTGCGCACAAATATCTATTTGTCTCTACCACTATCTGTTTCGGGCCCAGGATAATATAAAATATGTGTCATACTTGAAGCGAAACTAATTACAGTTTCCTTTAAATAGTTTTGTGATATGAATACTACCCACAGTATGTTTTTGTAAGTATGTATGTTTTTTGTAGTATGTTTTTGAAAACACTGTCACAAGTCACAGGACTTGTTTCAGTTAAGAGTATGTTGAAAGATATCTTAAATACTTTTTCGTAAATATTCATAATTATTGCCGTGCGGTGACCGGTAGAGATGAATAATCTCAACCTTATTCTTGCCGAGGTGTCGAAAAAGGCACCTAAGGCCATAGTGCTACGAACAGCTGTACACTAACCAGGATGGTGATAACAACAGCGTCACCATATTCTGCCACAACATACTGCGCTCGCCAACCCGCCTGCCTAACATGGCGAGTATTAGTAAACCCCCAGAGATGATGGGAGAGGACTACGTTCGGTAGTGGACAACGGCTTATGCGGTGGTGGATTTGTCAATGCCTTCTACCATCAAAGTTTTGAATAAATTTACAGCAGCAGGTTGTAAGGCCCTGAGGCTTACTTCATATAATTTTTAATGAATTAAAAACATTCCGTCTAAATGAACAGTAGATTAAATACCCAGAAAACTGACGATCGAAGACCCAATCAATTATTACCACAAAAATTTCGAGTACATCATGCTAAAAGCTCACCTTGTTCTCAGCGGTCACATTACCTACATTTATAAATTTCTTGTGAAGCTGCGTAGCAAATTGTACCCCAATCCTGAAACTCCATATGAGAGGCCTCTACCAAACAGTAGATCATTTGCAACCTGTTACTGTATGTGGCTGTGTATACAAAATAAATATAAATATGTTTTAAAATAGACATACGGTCGTTTTTTCCTAAATAATTTAAATTTAGTACTGCTTGTGTTTTAGGTAAAGGCTGACTGATATACTTTTACATTATTTTTAGTGCTGGCAAGTGCACCAACGACTCGGTACAATCAAAAAAATATTTTTCCGTACATGCTGTATAACATTATAAGGCTTATGTGAAAATTTATGATAAATGAGTAAATTTTTGGTACTTTTTCAAACTAAAACTGTTGGCGATAATTTTAACTATAGGTATAAATAGTTGATGACGCACAACCAATATATTAAACAAGTAACGTAGTGTGTACGCACATGAACCACACCCACGTCGTCAGCTGACATCAACTTTTATAGTCAAAGATTTTAATGAAAGGCTTGATTGGTTAAATGATTGACTCGAGTATTACATCAACGAAATTGAAAATTGTAGAAATCAATCAACTCACCACGATTTTGATTTCTTTCGGTCGCATAACTTCTTGTGTCAGTTTTTACTTTTATATATATATTTGTATAATAATAAAATATTTTGCAATTGTAAAATGCATTGTAGAATGAAATTTCGGTCAATTCTTTTTTTTTTTTTGTCAGTACGAAAAGACAGAGTACCTACAGTTACAGCCGTCGATTAGGGCGGCTCGACACGTGGTTATAGTGAAGTTAAAGTTTAGTTAGGGCACGGCTATATTTAAATTTGACAATCTAAAATGACAGAACGTGTTGCTCAAGTGATGGCTAGTAAATTTTTACTACTTATAATTTTATTTAAAAATTCTGTTTGAGAGATCGACCAAAAGCATAGAAAGCAAATACTTTTATTTTATTTTTATAATAAAAGATTTATTGTACTGTAATGTATCATCCTGTAATCAACAGGAGGAGTAAAATTACGACATTTTATTTAGCAAAATAAATTCGTATTTTGTAACAATTTTTATTGATAAACATTAACAATATCGTTACTATGCAATCGTTAACTTCACAAGTAAATCGTTTATCAAAGTATATTTTACGATTATATAAAATATAATATTTTTTTTAATTATATGGAAATAAATAAGAATAAATAAATAAAATCATGTAATTTATTTGTTAATACATAATTTTAAGTCACTAATGAAACCACATGCTTTAAACATAAAAAGAATACATAAATAATTATTGCCTGCGCACTCGCGCGACTCGTTTGCTTTGTGTTTTACATTTTAACAGTCATATATCTAAATAGCTTGCAATATTATTTAATAAAATAATGTTTAGGATGTAAAACATATTATTTAATCTGACGTCTTAAATTAACGGGAAGAATGTAGTGTGACTAGCTTAAAGAAAATCTCCCATCGTAAAACTGACACGAAAAACCGGGAAGGACTTTTTAACTAGTAACCCGCCCCATTAACCCCCATACTTTTACGATCGTCAAAATATGCTTTGTGCAATGCTATATTTCACTATAGCTTTGATCAAATCTTAGATTTTATGTAGGTAAAAATTGACGACAGTTATAACTTTAACCGACATGAAAGAGAAATGAAAGAGAGTAGTAGGAATGATTTGGTTTCCATTTCTCTGACTCACTTCTCTCAAAATGTGAGACCTCTCCGTTCGGGCCAACTATATACAAGCTTACTGCTTAAGGCTGTTTTCAATCCTTACTACTAGTTACCGTCACAATTAGAGCGTTTGTGCACTACAAGGATATTTACTGTTCAGTAGTCCGATTTTTTACCTACTGTCCGATAAAGAACGCCATATAAATGTATGTACCTACTAGTTTGTGCACTATACGTAATTTTACCGTCAAAATTTTACTTTTCCCCCATTCATTTTTATTTCATTTTTATTCATTTTTTTTTTGTCAAAATTTTTTGTAGTGCACAAACGCCCTTAGGAAGTCAAATTTTCTCCATTACGAAAATAGCCAATCACAAATGTCAAACCCAAAAATATGTATTATTATCACACGATTCATCAGAACCTCGGATATAATCTAGTTGTCACTTCGATGATCCAGATGTACTCGTAAGTACTTTGGGACGTGATTGGCTTGTTTAACAGCTCCGTCTGCGTGACTGAGATTCTATCTAGAAAATTAGGTGTTTATTATGAAGCGTGAATCGTATGAAACCTGTATTTGAGATATTGTTTAACATTAATAACCTTATATATTATACGACGAAAAATAAAATAGCACAAAATACAAAGTCTTGGGCTACTCGTAACTATTTGTGAGATCCTACGATATATGTTAGGTTGTACATGCATTAACTGATGTTTCTTTTATAATATAACATATATCTAAATACATATCGTAGACACCGCGCACAGTCAACAATTTTGTTTTAGATATCTCCAAATCTGTCGTTATAGTTAAGTTAAATGAGATAAATTAATTTCATAATGAAATATACTATATAATTATGTTTAGTTATATGTTTCTTTTTCTTTCTTAAAAATTTATTTTATATTTTTTATTATGTTCAATGTAGTACTTGTGGCGTTTGACGTCTGATGTCACCAATGCAGGCTCTGACTCACGAAGAATGGATATATAAGGAATGCCAACGTATTGTTAAAAGAATGGCATCAATTTAGGTAGTAGACGTGGTAGTAGATAATTATTTTACCGCTAGAGTCCGCTAGGATCGAAGTTGTAATTTACGCGGGAAGGCTTGTTGCTATTGACAGCTCTGAATTTTGAAAATTGGGTTATTAGTTCATTTTTAACCTTTCTATTGATTGCTATAGGTGTGCGATTATTGATTTAAATAGTAAAATAATGTCATTTATAATTTTCGTCTCTCTAACATAATTATGAGAAAAAAAAAGTGAGACAAAAACATTCCGCCAGGCCACCATTTTAAAGATATTTGACATGTAGTCAACATGATAATGTGTCATAAGATTTTTTTCAATTATTTACATTGTTTTTATCTTTAAACTTTGTAGTAACTTGTTATTAATAACTTTGAGTCATCACCAACATAAAGTACTCTTGGAGATTAAATTAAAGGTTAAACTTTTAGTTAAATAACAGGTACGTAATTTTTAAATTATTAAATAAATATTAAAAATATAATGTAATGTTATAAGATTAAGTATATTTGTTTAAAAAAATTTTATTTCATATTATATAAAGTTATTTTAATTAAATATTTGATAAATTATGATAATAGTAGTCGGTGAAAAATTTATTTTTTTTCAAAATAACATTATTTAGAATAATAAAATTTATTGTTATTTTCATATATTTTTCAGCTATAAAATATCATAAGAATCCTCGCAGACAATTCACATAATTAGCATAGCATCAATTATCATGCTCTACTATCTTTTATAGAGAAGAAATATCAATACTTCTGTCCAAGAAATCAGATGATTCAGAGAATTCTAGATAAAATTACTATTAGTACAAAAATAAAAAACAATGTATTTTAATAAAATTTCTGAATTCGTTTTGTTTTATTTCATCTTCCAAAATATTAGCATTCAATACATAAAATTATATTTATTAAATATGCAACTAAAATAAAACTGTTCTAGAGAACTACTTTTACCTATATTTAATTACACATATTATAATAAGTAATATGATAATAGTATCGGTACCTCACGAATACTCGCGCACCCAGTGGCAAAAAAGAGAACTATGATCTTTGTTTATTTTTGTGTACATAAGTACCGTGAAATTTGTATAGAACTACGTCGACCGTTCGCTCTCCTGTATATCCATTCTTCGTGCTCTGACTGAAGAACATCGCCTTAGCAGTAAATATTTGCTGCTAAGCAATGCTGAGGCAGAGGCCTAGTTGGCCGTCTTGCATTTGTTATTAAGTTTTTAATTTTTCAATCTTGCTTTTGTATTCCTTTTTCTCTTTTTTATTGTTATTTATTAGTATGTATTCTCTGTTCAAGATGAAATTGTGTTTTTATGAGGCCAATAAATAACTTTTCTTTCTTTTTTTATAGGACAATGTGTTAAGTAAGCCTTTGTTCATTATTTGCCCGTGGACATTACACTGACCTAAGAAGTGTGTCTAAAATATGTCGAGAATTTAAAAGCATTTTGGTCGGAGACAAAGAAGGAAGACAAGAAATTCTTTGTCTCAGATCCATCAAGGACTAAAATTTTTTAATCTATACAAATAATAAATCTGTTAAAACCTCCGTTTTATTAATACACTATATATCATCAAGAATAAATTTTAATAGCGCGTTTTTTTTTTGTATCAGCGCCATCTCTTATCGTTTTTTTCTGTGTTCACGTATCACGTAAAAAGTACAAAACCAATGTAAATAACTTTAATACATAAAAATTAAACATAACTCACAGTATAATTTAGTTTTTGTTTCATTGTAATTAAATTTAAAAATAAATATTTAAGAAAATAGAAATAGGTAACTACGCCGCCAACGCCATCTGGTCTAAGGAATCTTAAAACCTCACAAAACTCATTTTTGAGTTATTATTTTGTTAAACTTAAAAGTTTACTAAATATGTCGGATAGGAATAGAAATCGTTTTAATATTTTAGATAAACATCATTTTCAATTAATATAGGTACTATTATGTTAAATGTCACTAAATATAAAAACGATATTCTACCATTATACGATAGATGGCGTATGTAGGTGATAAAAAATATAAATTTATAATTTTGTAAAATTTTAGTTAAATACCCGTGAGAAGCCGGGGTGGGCCGCTAGTATAATATAAATACGTAGAATAATGTTATATACCTATATAGGTATGGGTTTTGTGTTTTTAGTTTTTGATAACCCTAAGTAAACATCCGGTAGGTTTTCATAAAACTTTACTAAAATCATAGCTAAAACTCAATAGTAAATAAATATCAATTCCAACGAATGATAAGTGTTAAGAAAATCGTTTATTTTTTAAAGATCAACTTCTATAAATCATGATATTATTCATTATGTTTTTGTTCAAATTGTTTAAAAAAGGGGCTACCCAACACAAATCACGTAAACATCGATTTTAAATCGTGTTGATTTCATTAGCGAATGATAAAAAAATGCTAATGTTCCCTCCCGCTATTAATATCGATTAATCAATCTGTCTCGACCGATGTTGAAGTACAATTAAGTTATTCGTCACAATTATGTTCTGGCTTGGAATTTTCATCGAGTTCATCGACTCCGATTCTGAGACGTCATTAAAAATGACATTATTTTACTTTAAATATTGAAATTAAAAGTTAAGTGTTTAATTGTTGAAAGTAGATGAAGAAACATGAAAAATTCCTCATTTAATATAGAGAAGCACTCGGAAAGAATTTTTGTAAATACCTATTCAAAATAAGTTAAAGAGTGTTCATTCAAACAAAAAATCGGTACGTGATGTATCTTGCGACAAAGAGAAACTATGGTAAATCTACGGTCACACTTATGTAGCTTATGTACACATATCTCTAAAAAATGTAGGAATTTTGGGATAAAATAACCAAACTATTGTGTTTTTTGTTTTTATTTACGTCATAAATATTAACTTGGTGATAAAGTTGATAGTGTATTTTTTATGTATTAAGAAGAAGAATACGTTAATATATGAATAGATTTTTTGTTCCTATATGCTATATCAATCGGCTGTTACCTAAAACACAGGCATTAAGTTGCCTACCTTAGGGACAGACGACCTTGTGTGTATGTTAAAACATATTTATTTATTTATTTAACATATGCTTAAAAATCTATACTATTGCGAATGTACCTTAACAGACTATTGATCATAACGATACCACGTAGTACGAGACAAAATTCTTCAACTAGTAACAATTAACGCACAAAATATTAAAATAATTACTTTCAAAAAATTAATTAACTAAAGCTATACAACGTCTGTACAACATTGTATTCAACGCCTTATGCGGCATCAATTTTTATTGACTGTACCGACAGTCCTAATTTAAGGGTTCTTTTTTGATTAATTGCAAATTAAACTGCCCGCCGCGGTGGTTGGCCGTTCGATATAACTTTATTGAATTTCATGCTCCGTGATTTATGTCCGCGTTCACGAATTTATCGTCGGATAAGGTGTATCGATTACCCCTTGAAAGTTGAACGGTAATTGCGAAAATTTTGATGATATGTTTTAAATTTTTTTATATATATTGTAAACGATGGTTCAAGTGTACTGTGTGAATTGTGATGTCTTCGATGAATTGGAAATTATTTTAAAGATACCTATTTTGTAAGTGAGAGGTTGTTGAAGTGAAACTTCTTTAGAATCGTTGTGATTTGAAACAGGATGCGACGCAAAAAACGACAGGTAAAAGACATAAATACAAAAATGTGTAGGAGAGAATGAGATAGTATGATGTCGCGTATCCTAGCAACACGTAAATAAGTAATGGAATGTTTAACTATAAATATTAATAAATTTTAAATTGAGTTTGCCAAAGATGTTTCACTTCTGACATGTGTACTCCGTACACACGACATTATTTTCTTAGACTTTGTATTTCTGTTTTCTTTAATCTATTGAATTGTATTTAAAAATAAAAAAAGCTTTATAAACGTATAGTGATATCACATATAGACCAACAAGGAACTGATCTATACAAATATCTTGCGACTATTGTTTTGGTACTGTCTCTTCCACAAATATCGTCCTTACACTTTTATAAATAAGTCTCAAAATCGTAGAAACGTGTTATACAATATGTTACATACCATTACAGTAAGTATAAATCAAACAAGCGACATAATGAATTGAAACCAACCAATAACGAGCGTCAGCCATTAAATCAAATTTAAACAATAAAAGACATGAGTGCCCTACATTTTCATAGGTGTACACAAATTAAGTCCGTACAGAATCGCTTTTATTACACTTCCCTGTAATAAATCTGAACGCAATAATATCAACATCAAAACTAATATAATAATGAGAGTATTGTTTGTAATCGTAGTCTCTAAAAACTAATAAAACAAAACAATGAGTCAATTGTAATAATTATTCAACCATTTAATTCCAAAATAAAGTAAAAAAAACATAAATAAATAAATATTTTTAACAAAAACACAAGGTCGTCTGTTCCTAAGGTAGGCAATTTAATGCGTGTGTTTTAGGTAACAGCCGACTGATATAATTTTTTTTTAAATAAATATACATATAAATGATACATATATAAATAAATACATAATACACCCAGACTCGGGGCGGGAATCGAACCCACAACCCTGGAGCAGAAAACAGGGCTACTGCCAACTGCGCCACGGGCCAGTAAATATTTGAATCAATTAAATATTTGAATCAATTCTAATTATTATGTAATTATTATAAGACATGTGATATACAACATCTATTCATCTTTGTGGCAACATAGGGACGTGATTCTGGTGTTAAAGTCGTGTAACAATTATATAATCTATAAGTTGTCGAACAAAGATGGAATTAATTCGGTCATTCGGATCAATTGCTTTCAATAATCATTGGAATACGATTGAAATAGCTAAATTGCGGCTGAAAAGACGACTAATCTCTTGTATGTTTTAACGGAATTAAAACTCAGAATTATGATTTAATTGCATTGATTAAAAACTCTCAACTTTAAACTCTTCCAAGTTGAGTATTTTAATTTAAGTGAACTTTTTTATGAGACGACTGATGATACATTATCGCCTTATAACGAGTAAGTATTATGAAAGGTAGGGTAGCTTATTATGTATTTATATATTACAAAATTTCTTTCAAATCGTAGTTTTCTTATAAACATTTTGTGCAATTGAAAATCATATGGGTTCTTTCAAATAACTAACGTTTTTTTTTACCTTTGCTATAAAAACAAAAGAAAACCTAATTATACGGTTAAATGGCAAAACTTTGGTTTTGTCACAAAAAATTGAGTTGCTGGCGCAGTGGTTAGTGCTATTGATTATTATAATAATTATCGGAAGTTCGATTCTCGATCAACTATCAACTAACAATCATTGATAAAGATTGTGACATTTGTATTATGTAGGTACTCGTATTTACGGACATCACGTCACGAAACATTATCCTAGTGACTGTCGTTCAATATGAAACATTTATTTTTTTATTCAAGATAAAATTAAAACATTAAGACAAAATGAATAAAAATAGTTGCTTTTATATAATTATATTATACTTTTATTATTAATGTACTGTACACCTATACCATCTATATACCATTTCCTCTGCCCTAAGGTTGCCTGGAAGAGATCGCTCTTTAGCGATAAGGCCGCCTTTTGTATTTATTTAATTTTTTTTTGTACTATTTATTGCTTATTCTTGGTGTACAATAAAGAGTTATTATTATTATGAATTCACTAAATGATAAAAAATTGATATATGTATAGTGATTTACATTTAATGAAAGCTTTTTGTGTTTGTTTATTTGGGACAATAATTAGTAAAAAAAAAAATCAAATATATCGATTTGATTTTACAATAAAATGCCTCAAAATAATGTAAAAAATACCGAGGTAATATCTATAAAATTGTGTAATTAAGCTTTTCAAAATATTATCATACGATTCTTATCTATTACATGTAATAAAAATCTTACTGTCTGTTCATTAATAGTTTTATGTAACAACAAATCATAGTGGACTTTTATCACTACAGATTTATTTATTTACATTTCAAGAGAAACAAATAGAACAAACAACATACCTAATGTTGTATCATGATAATTTATTTTAAACAAATGTTCTATTATGTAATAAAGTACCTATCCACTAGTTTTTAAAACCTAATTTTTTTACTAGAAACAAAAACAAAATAAATAAAAAAGAAATAAAACCTTAAGTAGACACATATAATTATAAATTTTTAAATATTCTAAAAGAGACTAGAGACGATATAATAATATATCTCAGAAATCAAATAAGTACCTATACGATAAAATAAATAATCTGTGTTTATTAATTTCGTTCGTACATTGCATTAGAATCTTAAATATTTTTGGAACTTAATTTTTACATGAAATATGTCTAGAATTCTAGATGATGAAGAGATGTAAAAGATGTCTCTGTAAGTCAGACTTTTATTTGGTATTAACATTTTTTTTTCATTGAAACATACAAACTGACAAAAAAAGAGGTATTTATATAATATATAAATACCTATATATATAATAGGCAATATTATATATACCTATAATTATATTACGTTTTTATTACAAATATACATACGTATAATATACCTAAACGTTGACTTTTTATTAGACCAATATTCATTACCATTTTATTAAAATCTCAGATCAAATTAAAATTTGTTTTAAAAATAAAGTGGCAAGTGTTGATTGCTACATTTAAATTAAACATTAATCAGATTAATGAAGCGTCGCGTCATAAACAAGCGTGGATATAGGTTTTCTAAACCGACATTATAAGACATATTATAAGAAGCTCGAATGAAAATGTTTATTACCAGTTAATATCGCAATATATATGTATAAATTAAAACTATTTATCAATGCTTAATCATTCTTTACATAGATAAAAAATTACTCAACGTGTAAAGAATAATTAATACTTTGAAAGATTACGTGAAGTTTTTGTCATCATTAGCTTGCTAACTTGGTATATCGGGGCAAATTAATCTCCAAGCCATCTTCTTCATAAGAGAAAAGACGCATTGAGACATTGTCAGACAAATAGAGTATGAGGACAGATACTCGTATGAAAAATACTGTTTACTATTTGAAAAAAATATAATTTTAACCAGACTAAATCCCGTATTGAATATTCAGATTCGTTTACGAACGCAGCTAAACGCAACAACACGAATCAATCTTAAGCTTTGAGTGATAGGAAGCGTAAAAGATTTTTTCTCTAGTGCTTAGTATTTTTACCAGGTCTGCTTAGACTGAATTTGAACGATTATTGATTTTTACGAAGAGCGATTTCAATCTGATTTCCGCAACACGAAAAGCAAGCCTGGCCTTTAGACTAATTATTCTCAGTAATTTTCCTGCTAAGCGTAACGATCGTTGTCAGGTGTTGTTTACATATCAAATCTATTCTAAAATATTTAGATAATTTGTTTTGTTAGTATATCTAGGATATTTAATTTGTTGATAAATATATCTCACACATAAGTTACTGATAGGCGTTATCAGCAGCAGGAAAAAACAAGCCCTTAGGTCCTGTTTCGCTTCAACTAATCGCTACAACTTTTGGCCTGTGAAATCTGTGAAGGTTGCGATTAGAAATGTCTGACAGTGGAGTTTGATTGTAAAGAAAGAAAAATATATCATATTTTTTTTATATTTGGAAACCATTATACGTCAGATAGCTTTATTAGCAACCGGTGAAACAGGCCCTTAGTTTTGTTTGTTGTAAGATATTAAATATCTACTTATAAAGGTATGTCAATATTAATCATCATCAAAGAGGGCTTCGTCCATAAAACACGATACGATAGATATTATCCATAGCTACTGATAGCCATAGATATCAGCGTGGGTGAAACTGCGAGGATCTTTATGTATAATGTAGGTGTTAATGTAATTAGGCGCAATAGTTTATTTGTCCGAGAACACATACATAATATACAGATTCAATTCAAACATCATACTATGACTAATAGCGGAGAAATTATTGAATAGTCGAGTAACTTAATTAATATTAAAACTTAACGCCGGTAAGATCGCGTATAAAGTCTAGCAAAGTCTATATATAAAGGTCAAAATATTGTTAAAAGCGGGCCGAATGGCAACGTATAAGTATTCAGAAGCCAAACTTCAAAATGTAGAGCTTTTTAAGCTCTAGGCTAAGGAAATTATTAGACGTCAATTTTATTGTACTATATTTTTAGTAGATATACATATAAAGTAGAATATTCTAATTTCAATTTTATATAAATATTAAATAAATAAATGTACTTAACATACACACACGCTCATCTGTTCCTATGGTAGGCAACTTAATGCCTGTGTTTTAGGTAACAGCCGACTGATACACATTTTTTTTAAATAAATAGATATATAAATAATAACTACATATATAAATAAATATACATATATTACACCCAGCCTCGGAGCGGGAATCGAACCCACAACCCTGGACCAGAAAGCCGAGTCACTGCAAACTGCCCCAACGGGCCAGTCAATAGGTATTATATAATGCTTAATTGATTTGTCGAACTAGTTATTATTAAAAAAGAAAAACAAATTAGAAGAAATAAGAGTATTTTTTTAATGATTGTAAACAATTACATTAATTATTTATAGCCAACAATTATGTAATTACCATTAATATGTAAATTATATGCAAGAACAGAATCTATACTCAAGATATACTTTATTCGAGTAAGCATAAAAAACAATTTTGAGTCGTAATTTTAAAAGACTACCACGTTAGTTCAGCTTGAAGCCGCTGGTAGCCTCAGAATACAAGAACTGGCAATAAACTAAACTGTTACTCTCTTGAAATATTTCGATACAATGTTGTTGAATACAAGTATGATCGGCTATGTTGCGTGAAAGTCAATGTGTATATAAAAATTCTACGCTACTTATTCTCTATATAATCTTGAATATTTTAATGCAATTTTTATCATAGAGTTTTTAATATAAGTTCGAAATTTCTATGGTAAATATAATACTATCACCAAGCCTATAAGATAAGCAGGAAACTAGGTATTGCTAATTGCTCTTTGCTTCGTCTATTCATACAAAGTTTACTTTTATATAATAAAGTTGAAGAGTTGTTTTTTTTTTCGCTAATCTCATGATATATGGATTCAAAAGGATAATTCTTATTGTAGTAGATAGATTGTTAATTGCGATTATGTAGAGGTATGTTATGTATTACATATTATGTTACGAGTCCGAGGATCAGAATAGTAACGAAAATACCAACATATCGGACACTTGAAACTCTAGGTAGACGAAACCGCACAGAGCGTCTAGTATACAGCAATCTTGTAATGTGAGCATTGAAGTGTATTAAGTCTGCTGGTTGTCTAGGTCGCTGTTTATAAGTTCTTGGGAGATGGGTAGACTGAGCGCGTATACTGTTCATTAGCTTCTGACATTTTGTTTTGGCTCGTAACAAATACATGTATGTAAATTGATTATCGTCTGTCGAAAGATTCTCAGTACATACATACATCTCATACATAGGTACATCATACATCATTACTATACCGTGACAGCTCTACATTTCATCGTTGTGATAAATATAATATTATAAAGTATATATATTTTTAATGTATTTTAAATATAATAGAATAGTTGTGTTTGAACTAAGCTAAGTAAACGTGCTTGCTATAGAAACAGCAAAACACTTTTTCTATATGAGACATAGTATATAAATTGTAATGATAGCCAATATTATATGTAGTATGTGAATTCAATTTAGTATTGAAATATGTAACATTAAATAATAATTTAATTAAAATGTATTGCGCCGTACGCCGTAAAATAACATGTAATAGCGTGTTTACATTTTAAAATGCTTCTAAAAAGATGTACAGAATATTCTAAAGACTAAAATATGTTATTAAAAGTAGGTAGTACGTAATCCTTATTTAATGCATAATATACTTGATATTAGCAATGCAGTGTTGTACGAAGCCGTAGCCCCAACAAGTTTTTATATCTTTGAGCTGCCACGGGCAGCCTATTAAAAATAAATAAATTAACAAACATATATTTTTTAAAGGTCAGACAAAGATGTGTTATATTATTTTTTTCATTAAAAGACACAAAAATCATTATGTTACTAATTATTTGACTTATTATTTTAAGTAATAAGGAATTACTTTGAAGAATCCAACTTTACATTTAGTACCATCAGTCATATTTAAAAAATTTATGATTAAAAAGAAAAATAGGTATATCCTATAAAGGAATATTATAAAAAATATATATTCATATTAAATATATCACAATTAGATATTAATTTCGAGGCAATAAATGTAAGTAATCGCCAATTTAGTTAACGCAATAATCAAGGCTCCATAAAAAGGTGCTTAACCTATAATTATGTATAAATGCAATTTTAATATTGCAAGAAAAAAAGGTAGTGTTACTAAAAGGCTGTGGTAATATTAGGTATATGTTAAAGGTAGAAAAACTTTAAGTTGTTATTTGCATTTATATGAAAAAAATATATGATTACATAATTGTAAGAGTGTATATAGAGTATTGCTTGTAATTTTAACTATTTATTTTCTGAAATTAGCCTATGTATAACAAAAACCGATTATTTTAACATTATGTTCCCGTTAAGTTCCCTATTTTTTGTTAATAAATTCATATTATTTCTCAAAATTACTGGTTCGAATGATCTGATTTCTTTATACGAAAATAAAACCACATTGCTTTTTTCATGCAATTCACAACATAATCTTTACTTTAATCTAGTAAAAAGGCAATAACACGAGAGAATACCCCCGTATTCATAAATCTCGCTACGCAGCATCCTTGATGCAATCTAACCTCAATCACGTAGCAGCATGCTTTTCAAGAAATTCTCGACGGGTCAACGATTTAAAATATTCCTAAGGGCGAGTGACACTTTTATGTTCAATAGACTCACCACCATGAGTCGGTGATGGGCGCAAGCAGCAGTAGGCAGGCGGCTATGAGGACCGGCCGCATTGCTCTCGGGACATCACTGCCTACTCCCAGGCCCTAACCGTGACGGCACCCCATGCATTTAATATACCTCATGTATAATAATTAAACGAGTCATATACGATAGACGATCTCGTATATAGACCGAATATCGTTCGCTTTTCGGTACGGTTCCGAAATTTCGCGGCGTTGCGTGCGTGGATCCCTGTCGGCGGGAGATCGCGGCGCGGACTGACGTTCACCTGTGCCCACCCCGCCGCACGCGCAGCGCAAAACGATTTTCGCGCTATTTTGGCTAATATTTAGCGGATTAGGCTTCGCGTGATTAGAAATACTAAGGTGGGGAGATACTGGCTCTCGTTGCGACCACACGCGTGGGCGATCTGACATACGGGTATGCGCTTTAGCGATTAATGAACGAGTTCTCAATAATCTAGTTTTGGGTATAATTAAATTCGTGTCAATACGTTGTTCTCTTGATATAATATCAATAAATATTTGTAGCTTAAACAGTTGCTTGAGATTTTTTTTTAACTTCGATTTAGATTTGAGATTATTCTTTTTATAATTTTCATAATTGATAATATGTAAATAATACCACATACATTTAAATAAACGTTATAATAAGTCACTTTTTGACAGTAAAACTAAACTGCATTCCGTTTTAAACGCAAGTTTCTAATACACTAATAGTTTACCAAAAAACTATAACAATAAAAATCTGTGCTAATAATAAAATTTATAATAATTTAACGTTCCAATTATGACATCACAAAGACCTGGTATTCGTAAATTTGATCGACACTGTAAACAGCTGTTTAATTGCCTGCATATTTTTTTCACGAAGCTGAATAGTTACTAATACGAAACAGATATTCCACGGTAGAAGTGATGGACAGGGAAAGCGGCTTCGGCTATTAATAGCACACGGAAAACACGTGCGAAACTAATTGTGTTAAGAAAACAGTCTTACACACCTGCACGAACGCCCGAATTGACAAGCGATATTATGATCTAAAGGGTTCGAATCAGATGCTAATTTGTAATATATATCACTACGTGACAGGTCTCTACGTCCTAATATTTTGTTCCAATAACTATAATAACGAATCTTTAAAATGTTTATTTTTTTATTGAAACTTTTTCGCACAACACAGTATTGAATTGTACAAATGGCGGGCTTAATGCTTAAAGCATTCTCTACCAGCCAACCTTAGATCGTACAAGAGCGAACGTTTGTTTATTTTAAAAAATGATGATGATTAAAATCGGTTCAGTAGTTTAGCTTTAGCGTTAAGCTTTACTATATTTAATGTTCATAGGTACAGTATACGTATATTTTATAATTATTCTTGTTAGCTTTAAGCTATTTGCACGCTCACAGCGTGTCGTCGGGACTGTTCAGAGGTGAGCCGGACAGTTGGAGGAGAAGTCTGGCCTTTTCGCCGATGCCAGCCTGCCGCTAGAGGGATCCTATTGCCTGCAGATCGGGACCCTCCAATCAAAGCGGCTAAAGCCTCCCGCAGAGGTTTAGTACGGTATTGCACTCCCAAAGTGCCGAGTCCGACATAAGTCTAGGACCATAGGACCTTATACCCGGGTGTCCTGGATATCATCCGTAAATGGATTTCCCTGTGTCAAAAAAAAGCCTATTTGCACGCTATGAAGCGGTCAATATAAACTATATAAGTTATAAAAATAAACTTTATTTTATTTCACCCCTTAAGCAGTAAAATTAAAAATATGTATATGTATATATTATACATATTTTTGTATGTATATTTTATATACTTTTAATTATAAACCAAGTAATAATGTTTCTATTTTTAACTTAAAATTAAATAATAGATCTCCTATATAATATTTAAATGCTGGTACACCTGTTTGTTTATTTCTCATCAAAACATATATAAACTTTTGAATTTCAAAATTATCAAAATTATGATTTTACCCCTTTAAGGATTGTATTTCCATTTACCTTATTTCACTTTCTTAGAGGTTAAATTTCCAAATATCCTTTCTTATTCAGTATATATATCATCGAATATTTTGAACATTCTCTGTTTATAATTCTTTTTCAAACCGTAAAGTTGTAAAAGTTCCTAATGACGTCAATGATGACAAAATTAAAATAATTTAATGTAATTATGGTTTTTTTTTTAAATTTACATTGCGATGAACATATTATGAACCAACGATTTCACAATAATCGTATTATTTTTATAATGACCGTATTATAATTATATACACATAGCAAAATAGTTCCTCAGTTTCCCTAGTTCCCAAATTTTATATGTCTAACTTTAATAGTTTAGGATTAGCGATGAATCAGTCAGTCAGTAAGTCAGGTCACGTACCATTTTAAATTTACAGATTACAAAAACAAATTATTATGTAAAAAAAAATATCATTACTTCTACTAAACATTTATTTAGTTTTCAAATAATTACCTATTAAACTGATTTATACAACTTTTCAAAATATGCAGTCTTAAATTTAAAATTTAATCCGAGCTTAGGTAAATTGACAAAAAGTTTAAAAATATAACGTATTAAATTTAATATTAATAAGACCCGTTCAAAATAAAATAGGACTCTCCGAAATTTCATGATATAGGCATTGGTAAGAGGTGACTAAAGTTTAGCATGTATGTGGGTTAAGCGATCACAGTATGTAGGCATAATCACTCCTTTTCTTCAGGAAAAAGTTGCATTGCGAAGGATCCGATAATCTAACATTTAAGCACGATGTTTAAAAAGGATTTAGAAAGAAAAAAATATCATGATATTTACTAAAAACACTAAAAAGAGCACATGGCTAAGTTGACGATCAAAGTAGCTTCCTTATTATAAACTTCAAGAATGCGTTTATCTGTTTGAACATGCCAATAGGAAAATACTTATTAGTTTGAATACAAACAAGTCTTAACATGGAAGGATATATTATATTAAATATACCTACTTGGAGAGTAATCATCGAACGATCTGGAAAATTATACACAAACCAAAATGCATATCTGAAACCGCCAAGCACGGGTCATGGGATGCCATGAAATATATAAAAAATATTAATATTAATAAAAACGTCAGTATCGACGATCTCGTTTTCGGTTTCGGCTTCATATCTACATGGGTGTCGTGGTATCCAATCGGCCGTCAATAATACGTTTTAATTGATACGTTGAGTGCAAACGTCACTAGTGCTCTGTTACAGAGGAACGATGCAAAATACGACAGGTGACCGTTCATCGATATAATTTTTAAACAAAAAGTATTTCATAAGTATAACTATTATTTTCCAATTCGTTTTATAATGACTATGTAAAAATGTAACATAAAGAACTCGTGCTTACCTACAGTTTTTTTGTTTTTTAATTTTTTTTTTTATTTTTAATTTCGGTCTTTTAGGCGACATTAATTGTGTATTTCAAAGTAGTCTAATGAAAGACTGTTAACAACACCACCTCGATAAGCACGTATAAAAATAAACGTTACATGTTTCAGCGATAAATTTAACGAAAAACCCTCAAAATTATTGAATATATTTTAAAATGAATGCTATTTAAATATAATTTTGTAAAGTTTCATAATTAATTCCTTCGATTTTAATTTCCAAAAAATTTTAACACAAAAAGGAAATATCATGAGAACCTAATAAGTAGGTTCAATGTAAAAAAAAACAATGCGCGTAATTAAAAAAAAAAAAAACTATGTTCCTAGTTACCAGTTTCGTCCCTCAATAGTATCGAATAGATTTCAACGTAACGAAGCTAATATAAATATAGTGGGAAATGTATAAAACCAGTTTAACTGATAAATGCCTTTATTACCCTATTAATGTCAAAAGCATTCTTAATTATAAACACAGTACGTATTTATTGCAGCGGCATGCTTTCCTAAAGTTGTACGGTTAATATTTTAAACTTTGTTTAACGTTGCTAATTTATTTATTGTTGTATAATCTATGTTCCATATAAAATATAAAGTCGTGGCTTCGGAAAAATATTACTAATATAATACGTCAAAGATATCAATCCTAAGACGAAAATATATAAAAATCTCTTATTTTTTTACGCTAAAGTAATAGTCAAATAAGAACTGGATACATTAGTAGTTATAATACTTAAACTGCTACATCTTTGTAAGAAAATACATCAAGGACATCATTGTTAATGTCTCACCACTCGACAAAAGTCTGTTCTATTCAAAAATGTTTAATCAAATCCAATTCATTCCCATATACGTATGTCATATAATTTCTATAGAGATATGTGATTCTTCTCACGACGTTTTCTTTGACCGCAAAGAAAGTTATGGATTTGCCAGAGTAAATGTGATGGTAGATAATTCTAAATATATAAACACAACAATAGCAAAATATAAAGGAACCGTTATGAAATACCAATTGTTTACAATATAACTTTCAAAAGAATATTCTGCATGTTCTTTAGAACATCAAAGTGCGCTTACAATTGTTTGAAAAGTATTCGACAAAGGATATTATCAAATAAAACAATACCTCGTTCCCGCTAAAGTGCTTTTGATTTCATGTTTGAATTTCAGGTGATACTATACAGCTGTTTCCTAAATACTTCATTAAGTATTTGAGATTTTGAAATTATTATTTTAAATACTAATCTCCCAATTTCTAAATATAAGTACATAAATTAACATTTTTTTGTCTTTCAAATAGATATCAACTGAAAAATAAACTCTTTTTATTTATACTGAAAAAAATTTCGATATTTATTGAGAACGAATCTAAATACAATGAAACATTTTAATCTGCATATATTTTCAATACATTTCATCATCATCATCACATCAGCCATGGGATGTCCACTGCTGAACGTAGACAGCAAAACACCTCCTCCATCGTCATCTAGAGCGACCGGTTCGAGACACTGCCTACACTTGCCGGTACGTGGTTCCCATTCGAGAATCTTCCTACTCTATCAGCCGTCAGTTCTACGAACTTGATATACCGGTAGTCAATCTGGCATCGCTCAAGTTTCAATCGAATCAAAGGCTTTCTCATAGTCCACAAACACCAAGCACAAAGGCCGATTATACTCATCGGTCTTTTGTATAATTTGTCGCAGCATATGTATATAGTCTATGTTACTATAGCCTTTTCGGAAACCGGCTTGTTTGGGAGGCTAGAAGTAATCAAACACGACAAGAAGAAACCACCACACTTCTGTTCCTGGCTTCCAGTGTTACGCCCTCGAGCAAGATGGCGTTAAAGATCCTCTGAAGGACTAATTACCAGTGTTCCACCCGCTTTCAGAAGCCCTGACGTAATTCCATTCTCGCCCGGTGCCTTATTGTTTTTAAGCTGTCTCAGAGCCATAATAATCTCTACTACTACTATCTTTTGAATAATTTCGAGCAAGCTCGGCACGTGGATCTTCAGCCGAGCCACTAAAAGGTTGTTTGACTGAAGTATACAACTGTCCGTAAAACTTCTCGACCTTCCTTAATATCTCTAGTCGACCCTATACCTCCATTCTCTGTTTTCAACTTCGAAAACCGGCTTTGACCTACAGACAAATCTCTTGAAAACCCTTTGATGCCCCGATTTCGCTTCATCATTCAATACTGTTTGTATTAAAGACACGTATATCGTATCTCAGAGATTTCCATATTCGTCTGTTGTTTCGCCTATATACTTCAGTGTCACCACTGAACTGCAGGTTTAATAAGCGTCATTTTTTCATAAGATTTTGAGTTTGGTCAGAGAGCTTTCGGGAGCCGCTTTTACGGCCAGGTCTGTAAAAGCGGTTTTTGACTGTATGAAAAGTGTTCATCAACCTGTTGTTTATATTATCCACAGAAACGCAATCGTCAAGGAGCTGAAAGGGTTCTCGGGATTTTGGATATGTGCGTTAGATGGTCGGAGTGTAGTGTGCGGTATGATGAAGTCATCAGGCTAGACCGTTACAGCTTAACACTGGATATTGAATGTGCCTCTAACAAATAGGTGATCACTCCTGGTTTTCACCTTATAGATGACGGAGACGTCATTGAATATATGTCGTCTGGTGGTCATGATGAAGTCTGTTTCGTTTTTAGTAGAAGCTTCAGGGCTCATCCAGGTCCATTTCCTATGAGGCGGCTTCTGGAAGAAAATCAAGAAAATCGGGCAGCCTCTGACCCTTGGGGTTCCGCTGTTCATATCCAAATTGCCCCAGTCTCCGCTTATCGTCTCGTCATTTTCCTATCTTCTCGTTAAAGTCCCCCAAGACAACATTGAAGTAGGTTTTATTCCTATGTATGGCTCGACTGATGTCCTCATAGATAGTCTCTACTTCTTCATCTGGGAGTTTATCGAGAATAGACAGACAGACAGACGCAGCAGAGGACTTTGTTTTATAATATGTATACCTATCATCAACTATAGTTGATAGCCGTACATGTTTAGAATTTTGAAATGTAATTATAATTATTATTACTTTTTACTATTACCTATAGGTATATCCCGTTTAATATTAGGTACTATTTATCACCGATATTATTTGTCTAATTTTATCAGTACATTAAATATATAAAAATTTTAAGGACATAAAAGTCTGTTCACCTTAAAAGTTAGCCCTAACGGTATCTTATAAAATTACTTATATATTCATAGAATTATATATATTTATATTAATATATAATATGTAAAGAATTGTTTATATATTTATATTAAACATCACATATCATCATAACACTCTCAACGGCTCTTATATATTTTCATCTAGAAACATACACGGCACTAAATACCCGAATCATTACTAATACCTATAGTTTTGAATATTTTTCAAAGCTGGAATCAAACTCATTACTATTATAATAAAAGCTTTGAAATGTATTTTAAAATAATTATGTATTAAAATAAATAAAATGGATTACATAATTTCTATCACATATCTATCTAATATATATAAATCTCCTGTCACGATGTTTGTCCGCGATGGATTCCTAAACTACATAACCGATTTTAAATTAAATTGGCACACCGTGAGCAGTCTGGTCCAACTTGAGATATAGGATAGCTTAGATCTTTAATTATAGTCACAATTCTATAATATAAAAATAAGTCGGGTTTTCCTTCCTGACGCTATAATTCCAGAACGCACGAACCGATTTCCACGGTTTGCATTCGTTGGAAAGGTCTTGGGCTCCGTGAGGTTCAGAAAAAAAATTCAGGAAAAATTTCAATAGAAAAGCAGGAAAACAGGGAAAATCATTTTTCACATACAGCGCCATCTCTTATACATAGCATGTACTACAAACCAATATGGTTTTGCATCGTGGTGGAGCAGATGGCGCCAGTATGTGGTGTGAGTATCTCTCACGAAAATGATATATCATTTGCAATACCACGGGCGGAGCCGGCGCGGGCCGCTAGTATATAAATAAATCTTTTATTTCAATCCTTTACGGTATACAAAATTGTTATCTCATCGTAGGTAAATTATAATTATGTCATTCATCATAGATTCATCATAGATCAAGAATTATTCATAGGTTATTATTATTATCGAAAGAAGTTCAAATCGAAATAAAATCGATTTCATTCTATACGAGTATAAGCCTTTATATAACACCGACAGCACTTGTCACGACAAACTAAATAGCTCACTTGCTAGTTCTAGAATGCAAAGGGCCAACACTCTCGCGCAAACAAAACACATTGAGTGCTCTTGAGTTAAAACCATTCTGATGTCGAACTCAACGCTCAACGTTTTTTGCTTCTCAAGCGTAAAACCAATCGAATAATCGGTTACTCGTATCGATGTTTGACGGTCAGTTTCACGAGATATCGACTTGGAAAGGATTCGGTATTGAACGATGCAATGCATTTTTATTATTTCAATGTCATGTCAAATTAAAATACCTCAATTACATTTAAATAACATATGATTAACTTAAGCTTCTCTTAATTTACACAAATTAAAACTAATTATATAAAAATAATAATCACATATTTTAACAAAAATTGGGGACTAAAGATTATATATTTTTTAAATTTAAAAGTTTTTTACACATACTTTAATTCAATTCTTTTAATTTTTTTAATTAATTTATGTGATTTTATCGATTAATGTCACGTGTATTTTCAAATTTATAAAATATTTTTTTGTATAACATCTGGCAGTTACTTCTACGAAAAAATAATTAATATGTTATTTAAAACCGCACTAGATATTCACTGCTATTTTTTTTTTTTTTTAAGTGAACTCTCATAAAAATAAAATTTACGATTTGAAAAGAATTTATAAACTAAAAAATTTATAGACGTTTTTATTATTACTTTTTATATAAATTGTACCATAACAACTGTTTTCTGTTCGAGAATTTGATACCAATTAATAGAAGCTCACTTAACGAGATATAACATACAAATCAATTAAAATAATGCAAAGAATTCCTTCACCTCTGGTGACGTGAATATTTCATGTCAATGTTCTCCATGATATCGAAAATTCCTCGGAGGTCTGTGAAATAGTGCTGCCTTTAATAATCTTTGCGATAAATTTTAAATAAAAACATATTTAATTTTAGGTCATATCAACTTTTTATCTGTTACTTTTTTTTTTACCCAATTTAACATATTTAAATTAACATACCGAACACTAAATTAAGATATTGAAATTTGTTTTTTAATCAGTAACCCAAATTGTTGAGTAAATTAAAAATAAATATCGTATTATCTTTTCATAAATAAACACATTAACGTTATTTCATAAATGATTTATCATCTTTATAAATAAAAACATGTGATATGGTCACAAAAACAGGTATATCGATAAACGATTCAGTGTAATAGGGACATCACTGATCCTATCGCGTCATCGATTAAAACATTTTGATTAGCTTTCAACTTACGAGCAATGTCATAATCTGTAATCTAAACCAAACGTCTTAAACGCCATTACGGCTAATAAAACAACCTGTCGTTTTGACCCGACGCAGGTTATAGAAATTAAATTCCATACATTAAACGCTTAATGTGGTACTAGATAGATGTAATACAATGAGACATGATGCCACCCCAGTCAAATGACTGTGCAGGAATGAGTTGATAATAATCTTAGATCCTGATATCGATATCTGCGATAGCGGACACTCGACATCCCTATTGAAATCGTGAGCTTGACGAAAAACTTAATGAATTGTGACTTATAATGACGCACGTAGAAAGTATATTGACTGCGTATAGTCTAATGGAAGGACAGTTGAGATACTATCGAATATTTTAACTATATAATAATTTAAATATCATATTGATCCTATTACGTTGATAACAATACGGTGCATCGTACATTTGGAATTTTACACGTTAACTTCCAAAGAACTTAAAAGGATTCTTAATAATTTGTGTTGACCCTTACTCGTACTTACATGTTATTCTGATTTATTTAACATTTTTTAATTGCTAATTTAGTACATTTGCAAACCATGATTAAACTATGTTATGATATTGAAAAAAAAAGACAGTATTTTCATTTATTTAATAGATGTATATACTTCGATTTTCACAAAATATTTTGCAATTACATTCATTTCAACATTCATTTATTTTCCGGTTTAAAGAAGAAACACGTATCTTTTTATATTGACATTAGATAGATGTAATGATATAGATAGAAAAGAATACTAAGACTCAATTCCCGGGTAAAAAATAAATTCTATCCGTCATATGAGAATGCATTATAAATTCATTATCCATGATGTCTTACTTGCTTTTTACTTTCCAATCCAAAAAAGGCCATAGGGAAAAGAAATAATAGACACGGAGTAGTAATTAAAACCAAGTAAATGTACATATATTCTCAGCGTTATCATTATTGGAAATTATTACTTAATTAATGAAGATTACGATGAAAATATATGCTTTTTTATTACAGTTTCAATATACTTCTAACTTTTTAAGAGCCTTTTTTTCAAATTTAATGTTTCATGTAAACATACTTTATACGGATAAAGATCGCAAGCGAACGCCCTTTCAACTTGTCTAACACATTATTGTCCAAACGATGTGTTTTTTTAGTTCACTTTCATTATCTCTGAAAGCAAAAGCTATTAATATTTACTTTTCAATCAGTTCGCGTGAAAAATAAATCGTTAATAACAATCGCAGTAATTACGGTCTCAAAGTGAAAAACCGGCGTCAAATCAATTGTTTTTGTGATTTGAGCGGATTGTGGAAATAATTAGTGCCTTTTGAAAAATGTCCATTTGTAACGGGTGATAAATATTTACGAGTTATTGTTCTTTGATGACGCGTAAGATGTGTGTGGATAGTCCTTTTTAGAGTATTTACTTAAGCTATACATGTCAGCATATTATTGTGAATATTCTTGGTTCATTGTTTATCTATTTTCAAATAATAATCTACATATATACTTTAAGATTATGAACTGGTATAAAAATAACATTTTTCATGTTAAATTATGTATTTTCTCATCTCATCTATATTTTTTTCGATTTTTTTTTTACTTTTTTTTAAAGGGCCGGTTCAGTCTAGCGATTTGCGATGGAATGTAAATATACCAATGATGTATGATAAATATGAAGAATTTGCTTTGTATTGTTAGCCTCTATGTTTGCTTCTTTAAGCGCATGGATCCAAAGCTAATAGTCTCATTTAATTACATATTTTTAATAAAATAAAATACTATAAAACAAACAAGGCTTATAAAGCAAATTATAACATAAACCTATTTAAAATTGTGCCAAAAACACTTTTAATTTTTAATTTTTCTATATTATAACCTGTACGTTGTTGGGGTGGAACTAGTTTAGTTATCTTAATTTGCGTAGAAATATTTAAAGTTTTATTTAAAGAAAAACTTTTATTCAAGCTTATCCAGACAATTCTTACGTATCCTCGGAATATTTTAATGTTGTTCAGTCGCAAACTTCAACAGTAATTTCACAATAAAAATATTTTATTAGCACTGGTTCGCGGTGAAATCGGTTACTTAATTAGTTATATTTAAACAATGGTGTTGAACCGAGCTGTTACTGTTTACTTGAGCTCGAGTCTAGAATTAGATAAGAATTGTTTTTAATAGAAAGTTCACTTTCGCCACTAGTCAAAATTGTTGTTAAAAAAATATATTTATTTTTGTTGACGAAGATAGCTTGTCTATTTAGTAATGTTATACAGATAGTCTATTGAACAACACGCTATAACTCAATCCAAAGCATTAACCACGAATGCGTTTAATACACGAGTTTTTTTTTGGAGTATCGATTTTCATATATAAGGCGCCCGGTATGAGAAAAATATGAGAGGTAAAATCTACTATTGAATGACCTCGTTACTTTTTCGGTGCGCGCGCACCTACGGTGCGGTGCGAAAGTAATGTTGCTCTAATTAATATTGAAAAATAATATTTAAAAAATAAATGATAATTGTCAGATAATAATAATTACATAATTTATCAACATTCCTAATGAAATATTTGTGCGCATCTGAAATTGACTATTGTGAAAAGTTTAATGTAAAATATTTCGCCGATTAGTTATAATAAATGTATATAAAATGAATAAATATATATTTATATATGTATATTATTTTCATTAATTTGTTAATTTACCCTTTCATATGGTATTAATCTTATTTTCAGTTGGATAAACTCTTTTTGCGTATGTTTAGACAATCGTACTTAAGGAGTAAACTCCAGTCGTGCGTCGGAGCTGACACACACAATTTTTTTTTCTTTTTTTTAGATTACAGTAAATTGAATTTTGGTATTTTAATTTTAAGAAGAATTATTTGTCAATAAAGTTGAGAAGATTAGTCTATGCTGTGTTATTTTAATCTACAGTCGGACTTATTATTACATATTTTCGAAATTATAATACGCTGTATTTTTAACAAGTTTCAATCAATTGTCACAAAAAAAAATCTTAAAGATTTCCATGAACTTGAAACGCTGGGATTTTAATGATGATACATCAACGTAAGTATTCATATTTTCGAAGAAAATTCGTCACGATCAATTCATTGTAAATTAGATGTTCAATAATGGCATGCTTAATTGTATATAATGGCTTAGATTCCTAAAGGTTGACTAATATGTATTAATAATAGAAATAGTCCTAGTATGAGAGACCATTAGTGTTCGATTAACAAAAAACAAAGATTTATAGCTTAAAATATAACTAATATATTTATAACAGTTATCTCAGATAGTACTCGTATTTAGGCTATTTTAAATCTTAAAGGGTAGGCTATATTATACCAGATCGCAGAATTATCTTTTTATTTTTAACTAACCTGTAGTATAGTACAGCTTTATGTTTTAACTAATACATTAAATTGATTTCTGTTTTACATAATATGTAGTCTAAGAAGTTTAAAAAAAAGCTTTTGATATGTAGTGAAAGTAAGCTGTACATTTGCCGGTTGAACTGTCTAAAGTTGTCAAAATTTCATAAAATTAAACTTTGAGCTTTTCGTCGTTAATGTTAATATAATTTAACAGACCTTAATTGTATATGTAATTTTAAGAACTGGCAGGAAGTATATTTGTATTCACCGCAATTTGATAAACAAACTAAAAGACAGTTTTCAAAGTAAAAAAAAAGTAGAAAGCCTGTTTCAAAAGTAGGAAGCGTGTAAAAAATGTAACACGTATTTATCACAAAACGAAACGATAGACTTGGGGCCTGTTTAAAGATAACTATAAATAAAACTTTATGATGTAAAATACATCTACATACATCTTTTTCGACATTACACTTTATATTTCAAATATTTCTATTCGCATCTAGCGAATCCAAAAGTTATAGTTATAGTATAGATATATAGTATAGAACCTATCGGTAACTTTTATGCGGGATAAATTATATCAATAACCGGTGAAACAAGCCCTTACAGTTTTTGAATAATCCTCATAATAATTATGTTAAATACATTATTTCCTATGACTCATCATTTTATTATAAGACTGTTAATAACCTAATTAACACTATCATATAATTTTAATCCGGTTTTAAGAACACTCAGTGTTTTTAGTTAAACATAATTCTTCACCCCATTATCAACTTGACATTAACGATTAACGTAAATAAACACAATTTACATACATAAATAATTGATAGCTTATAAATTAAACTCGAAATTAAAATATACGGCGGCTTTAATTTGCAAATTGGATAAAGCATGGACTTTACGATATGATCGATGTTTTTAAACAATTCTAAGTTGAATCACGTACTTGAACAGAAAAGAGGTATCATGAAAAAACTAACATGTATCGATAAAAGTTCTTAAGAATTCGTAAATTTTGAGCAGTGTGGTTTAAGCTCTTCTTCTTGAAGAGAAGCTGATATTTGATGCCTTTTTACTAATATTAGGATATTTATTAATTGTTACTGTAAATCTTTTCATCCGCTGTAAACTGTAGAGTATTATGTACTATGATTTTAAATAAAATTAAATCAAAGTTAAGTAATCTCTCAAGTATGGTAAAAAAAACATAAGACAAAAACCCTATTTTTGCTACTAAGACGTAAACTATGCTTAATAGATACTTCACCGTTTCAGATATAAAAAATATTTTAAATATTCTTTTGGAATTTTATGTATTTATTATTGCGTAAATATTGTTTGGGTATGCCATCTCAAATGTGAGTCACATTAAAAAAAATGCTAAAACGAATTCGCTTAATTTGTTAAGTTCCCATAGTTATGTTGGAATTTTCGGTGGAATTTTGGCGCTTGTATTCGGTTCGATTCCCATGTCAACCTACCGCGTTCACACTTGAAATACGATTGGCATTTAGTTACAATAAATAAACAATATCTTATTATATAGAACAAACATTTCTAAATTTCTTCTAAATTTCACAGATTATACATAATATAATTATATTATACAGATTATCAATAATTATCTTAAAATATTAAGTACTCAGATTTGTATATCTGTAACAATAATTTTTAAAAAGATTCATTTAAAAACACGCATTATGCGGCATCTTATTAAAGTTTTCTTAGTTTTCAAGGAAAAAACTACTAGTAAATAAAATTATATGCAAAAAAAAAAAAAAAAAAAAAAACGTATAAAATATCAAAAAGAGAAAAACTATAAAAGCATGCACTGCCCGGGAATCGAACCCGGGTCGCAAGAATGGGAATCTTGCATGATACCACTACACCAGCAGTGCTACAACGTAAGTGATGAAATAGCCAAACAGTTAACGACCGTTTGTTTTTATCTTTGTAACAAGTATTTAATTTTACCCTATTTTATGTAAATTATAAAGTCGTATCATTCTAAAGTAGGTTAAAACTAACCCATAAAATATTTGCTAACAAACTTAACAACATGGTGGTATAGGTCAGTTAGTGATGCAAATTGCGCTCTGGGTTTTTTTGAGCACTATAAATTTAAGGAAAAAGTTTTCAAAAATTTATTCCTACTACATAATTATATAATTTTGAGACATCAAAAAAAGCCTTATATGAAAATAATCTAAAAATTATCGGTTATATGTTACTGCCTATATAATGACTACATTTTTAAAAGAAAATTAGGAGAGGGCATGTGGGTATCAAATTTATATTAGACTTACTGTGCCCCGCGGTTTCACCCGCGATAATTTGAGGGAAAAACGTACTTAAATATTTTTAAACAATTACTCTAAGAGTAGGTACCCGCCTCGTTAATCAAGTGGTCGCAAGCGTTACTGCCGAGCAATGGGTCTCAGGTTTGATTCCTGAGTCGTTCAACGTATTAATGACTTTTTTATTTTTTATTTTTCGAAAATTCTCGGTAAAAGATTGATATTATATTTACTTTAATGATCACCATTTAAACGGCAGAATATTTTAAGAAAGCTTAATGTATTTTTTCGCAATATATTTTTGTACTAACATTCTTGCATATAAATATTGTTATTATTATTATTTAAACTGTTGCATTTTTTTACCTATTATCGCTTTTAATAACGAAAAATTAAAAAAAAATTGCATTAAAAAGTCGCGTAAAAGTATATGTCCAAATATACAAAAGATATGTAAAACTTTTGCATTTTTTATTTTCTAAACACACGACGCTTACCATCAGGCGGGCCGTATGCTTGATTGACACCGTCGTGGTATAAAAAAAAAAATGGCGATAGTGTACGAGGCTGTATAGGCTAGAAAATTATTAATTTTTAAACTCGCGGATTTACTTGCATTGAATTATGTTACTTGTCACATTGTGTGTCATATATGTGTGTCTGTGTGTCATTGGTACATGTCATATCTATGGTTATTACTTCTCTTTATATTTAAATTGTAATGGTAAAATAATTTTTTATAGTCTATATTTGTTCTTCATTAATAAATAGGCTATTTAACGCATGAATAATTGCAGTTAAACTGACTGATGAAATGTTGAAATATGCTTATTTGCTTTTTTTTTATATTAGTTGGATAGGCAAACTGGCAGACGTGCCACCTGATGGTAAGTGGTTGACGTCACCCATGAACATAAACTAGTTTACCTGGAACTAGCCCAGACAACTCATTTATGTGTTGCCTATCCTGAGACATGTGATGTTAAGTCTCGGTGCCAGTAATTACACTGCCTGTCTTGCCCTTCTTTCCGAAACACAGCAAAGCTGTTTCACGGAAGAAACAGGCAAGATGGTGGTACCCATGCAGCCGGGAGCGCGGCACAGCGCATCCCTCCCACCGGTGTGCTTTACCATATTAACATTAATTAACATATTGTAAACGTCCCATTGCTGGGCCAATACCTCTCTTTATATAAAGAGTTAGAGCTTATTTCGCAAACCAGGTTCTGTAAGGGTTGGCGGATATGTATGTGACAAAATAACAATCGAAACTTTTCTTCACCGCCGGGCACGAGATGAATTTTAAAAACAACTTGTATGGATTTGAACTCACGATATTCTAGTCATTCACGTGTTCTATCTACTGGGTTATCTCGGCTTTATTAGCATACATTTATACGATTACGTAAATTAAACATTTTTTTTTTTGTATTATAGAAACTAAATGCTATTTTAATAAATAATGAAATTTTTTCGTTATTGTTAAAACAAGGTTTGACTTGACGTTGTCGTCGTTTATTCTATCACTGTAAGGAAATTAATTCTAGGTTCTAAATTGTAATAGTTTAATTTAATTTTAAGCCTAAATATTTTCTTATTCGTCTGTTTTAACTTTGGCGTTTTATTTTATTCAAATAAAATATTTTAGTCAGAAGTTACATGGAGATTCCTCTACTGGTTACTTTACCTATAAATCTGAACATTATAAATTTGTTTAAAAAACAAAGTCGTTTACTCGTGATACGTTTTGTTTTATAAATTACACATAAATCAAAGTCACATGTTTATAATATTTAAACAAACTAAGTTAGAACTGCGTACCTACCTCAATATTCCAGCTAAAATTCCACCTTCGCCATAGGCCGAAACTGAACCGGACGCTCACACGTAAACACATCGGTTCGAGCGCAGTAAAAACGCTGTAAAATTTTGATGTTTCTATTCAAACTATCCTATCCCACTCGCATCCGAAGCCACTCGTATCTCCATCTCACTCTTGCACCTGAGAATGGATCAGATTATTATCAATGCACTTTACATAAAGCAGAAGTTTCCAAGACTGACATTAATGTGGTTTTGAAAGTAAATCGTATAGGTTTAGTGGCCGATAAGTGGCAAGAAATGAGGTGTCAAGTGATAAAATTAATAAATGGGGCTAGATTTCATCGGTACGATGGTTGAGGTTTTTTAAAGTATCAGTAGTCCTATTTTAATATTATGACGAGCTTTTTGTCCCGTAGGTGTACGTAGACGTGCGCAAAAGCGCGGAATATCGAAGATCACTTCCACGCAAAAACATATGCTCCAGTTGTTTTGACGCAGGCTAACTGCGCAAATTCAAAACTATTCAAACATAGTCTTCGGAAATGCAACAATTAACAACGCGCTCCTGAGTATTCTTGACCATTTTACCGTCCACACGCGCGAGCTTAACTGCGCAAACTGGTTTTTAAAAGCGCAAAACGAGCGTGTAACCGGACATTTATTTTGACGATATTATACGATTATCATATTTATCTAATTTATGTATGGAAGAATATAGATAACCAAATAGGCCTACCGGGAAAACGGCACTAATTGATAAATATTTATGAACATTGCTGATAATCACCAAATTAGTAAAATCGCAATTACGATTTTGGACAAAGCCTAGGCGTAAACCATCGGTTAGTAAATAGTGGTATAGTTTAAAACAGGACCAATTTAACTGGTTGCTGTGCTCGTATCTGTGTTTCGTATAGTCAGAGAGAAGGAGGGTAACTTGTAGTCTTGCAAAGAAAAAATAAAATAACTAGGTACTTATAAGTTTTGGACCAACATCTTATATAACAGGTCTGGTCCAAACGACCAGACCTATTCAAGTTGTTAAAAATTACGGAAACTTTTAGCACTCGTATAAGAATGGAAAAGTTTGGTGTGAATAAATGCGCTGTCATCAATGCAGAAAGCTTGATGATTGATCAGTGAAGAATTGCTTCATTAGAAATTACCCACCTTACCAACTCTTTGTCTCTCAGATTTCTCAACGAAGGTGAAACCTACAACGATCTCGAAATATCGAAGGTGTTGAGCATTTATAATGGAGCCATGAAACAACTGGTAAAATAAAATTATTGCCGCCGCAATTATGGCCGGTTGAAGAAAGTTCTCAACAGCTTTCTATCGGGTGATAACAAGGTATGTGCTTTTAACAGTTGCATTATGCCATTAATCGTCTACAATATACCAAAGAGGTAAGTTGAATTGATCTCATTAGAACATCGTCTGCTACTAAGATTGCAATTAAGATTAAACAGATCAAGATAAACACTACTAACTCGCTGTGTTCATACATGAGCTCTATATGATATTTTCAGCAATGTAAGACTATCCGTACCTAAATAACGGCTGAACTGAACCGAATCAACCTGTAAACCACTGTGTCTCACTATTAGGCCAAGGCTCCCATTTCTCCGATTCTCCATATAGAATAATAGTAGTATTGATAACACTGTTTTTAAACGACTTCAAACAAAAAACCGAGAACATCATCAACGTAGTCGAAGTCAATTAAATACGGATTATTAGGGTTAATTCAAATACGACTCGTTAGGTTTCACTCAAATTTAAATGGAACTACATGACAAGCAGCAGCTTTATATAATGTGAATTGAGAACCTTCTCCTTTTTTGAAGTCGGATAAAAAAAGGATTGACAGTTACTAATGCAAAATCATATTGCCACGAGCGGAAATCAATCACGAGACTTTAATACTCAAATCTTAAATCAAAACATTAAGTTAATTTATCAATATTTTACGAATAATCGGATGCTTTTACGATCATGATATTAACCTATATGAGGTTAACCTGCTAATATTCTTAGGATAACGGCTAAATATTTTAAAGTAACTCCACGCATAATTTTATTAATTATATTATTGATTCCATTAAATTATATGTATGTAATTAATGTATTAATGTATTATGTGATTTCCTTAATATCAGGTGTCCGTGATGTATTGATAATATTACATTAAGGTAAAGCAATGGTAAATAAACTAAAATAACAAATTGAAAAACAAATCACTAAATTGATTTAAAACTTGTTGAATACATGAATATGTTATTTTTAATACAAAATATTTATACGCTCATTAGCAATTTATTAAATACAAGATAGACAAACACGTGTAATTATTATGTACTAGCTTACTTAGAAATAATGGTAATTAATGCTATAAAACATATTATGCTACTTATTCACTCACATCTATATAATAATAATTTCAAAAATATAACAACGAAAAATTTGTTTGTTGCTAGATGCTAATCTCTGATCAGATGTAAGGGTTATAAATCATCACGTTGTCAGAGTTTACTCTATAATCGATACTGAATTCAAAAATGTATCTTTTTTTAATTTTTGAGCATCTGTCCGTATGTATCTTGACAATTAGTTAAATGGGTTTAAGTAATAACTGGGGATGATTTGAGTTCGTACCACAAGCTTGGAGAGGTGCAAGAAAGGTCAAGTATGCAGAATGAAAGTACGAGAGGCATGAAAGGGAGAACTGGAATGAATGAGTAACCGTTAAAACAGTCTCCGATTTCCATGTCGTAGGATCAAAAAAAGAAAAGAAAAAGAAAAAAAAAACACGAGCTTACACAAAGAATACTTTTATCCCGAAATTCAGCACGATTCACTTGAGAAAGAGGAGAAAAGTCAAAATGCGTATATCGTCGTAATTCATTAATGCGTAGTCTAGTTTTATTTATTCCTTTTTATCAGAAAGGAGATGCTATAAAGATTAGCCCGTAAATAATTTCAAGGTCCTTGGTTTGTTAGTTCATATATTGCAGACATTGTAATCATTTGTATTCGGTTCTAAATAGCTTGTAACCCATTCAGAAACCTTTGAAAGAACGGCTAATAATTAAATCTGGCGTACAAACTTACCATATCTTCTAAGCTCAATGAAATAGAATGTAATAGTGAACGAAGTCGAGGATAAAGCTAGTATATACTATGTGCAAAACAACTATGCTAATTTGGCAAATCAATAATCTGTCAATTATTCGAAATTGACGTAAGTATTATCTATTGATAATAACACTTGTCGAAGGAGACACAGGTGTAATACATTAATTTAGTGATTTTTTTACATTAAAAATCATTAAAACTATAATTTCTGTCTCTTGAAAAAAATAAGTCAAAAACATTAGGTATTATTGTGTTGAATATTATTACCCGCTTATTCTTGTTATAGCAATATAGGCTAGAAAAAATACATAGTTAACATTGAAAATACTACCTAATATTATTTGTGTAATATTATTTGTGTTTTCAATTAGCGATTTACTCGACATGGTGTGCATCGACGGATGTTCAGCTTCACACGGTCCTAATGACCCGGAGATGTTATCATTACCAATTTCATCGGAATGCGAGCTCAGGAATCGATATAATTTCCCTCTTAATGTATAGCTAATAGCCTTAAACTGGCGACTAAAATCGCACAAGACTTTTTTGTACAATTTTTGTGGAACAGATAAGTAAGATTTCCTATATTAATGCGATATCTTTATTATTATTTTTTAAGTAGATAAATAGATACACTTATTTCCTAAATTACAGATAATTATGTTTAATTTTTAAAGTATTTTATAGTAAAATATTTAAATTGATTTTAACAGTTACCTTAATCTATGATTGGGTGTGATAAAATACCCGTTTTTAATTAGAGATAATTAAACAAATTAATTAATACAACGCGTTTTATAATGTGATATCAACTTCTATAACATGAGAACATTAATAATTTTTTTTTGTTAAAAAAATATTTTTAATTCGAGTACAGTCTTCGCAGACTATCGACAGAAAACTATTCGTTTTTTTTTTAAGGAATATTACGAGTCACTAACTCGTTTCAAATTATAAGTAAAACGAATCTTTGTTTTTTTTTTTTTTTTGAAAGTAGAAAGCAGGATTAAATCATTTATCCTTGTTGTCATCAAGCAATGGACTTCTTTCCATCTCTTGAAAAAGTTTTGTCTTAAAAAATCCAACGACAGGGGTCAGCATCGCTTGAACCTCTGTCATAGCTCTTCGTCCAGCATATGAGGAGTATAAAAACTCTACGCTTCCCTATGTAGCCTTCCTTACCTTCGGGTACTTGAATAACCACAACCATCTATTAAATTGTATTTAACGTCTATTGTTACTCTCGTAATTATTATCGCAATTTATTTAAGTTCTGAACTTGACTAAATTAAATTAACCTGTAAACGTCCCACTGCTAGACAAAAGTTTTTTTTTTATATTTTTTTTTTTTATACAACGACGGTGGCAATCAAGCATACGGCCCGCCTGATGGTAAGCGGTTACCGTAGCCTATGGACGCCTGCAACACCAGGGGTGTTGTCTCTTAATCTTTGATTTTTCTCTTTGATCTTTAAAGTCTCCTCTCCATATAGAAGTAAAGTTAGAGCTTGATCTAACACACTGCTCTATTGCGTCGGTAATTTGCTTATAAATTTGGTTGGCAGATAATTTGCTTATAACAAGTAAAAATTGCTTTTAGTGTTCTTGGAGGCACAGTGGGGAAACTTACAAGGACACCTAGCTGATAAACAAATATTTTCATGAATAAAAATATCTGCCGCGAGTTGAAATAGATACCACGGCCGCAAGAATTAAAACAATTTCTTGCACTATACACCAAAATGGTCAATTCAAAAGCCACTAATACCAATTAAGGCGACTAAAATGTCGTCCAGTATTTTAGTTAAGTATTTAGTCTGCGAAAACTTACGATAGCACCATTTTATCTCAGCCTCAAGTTCAGTGTGAAATTATATTAAATTAGTCATCAGTGTCTATAGGCAATGGCGATTAGTCATTTCAGGGTTTTTCACGTGTAATGAATTATGATGAATCACTTTTAATTTCGTTAGTATTTTTAAAAAAAACTTAATTGCGCATCGGATCTTGGCCTATTGTAAGGATTTTTCCATACACGTGTGACGAACGAACTTTAGAGTTACATAAATGAAAATTTATATTTCAGCTCTGCAGTGTTGCACTATTGAACTGTAATTATGATAATATAAAATGATCGCTGAAAAGAAACGTATATTTTTATTTCGTTATAATCATTTAAGTTTTTCCAAACATTTGTCCCTTTAACATTAGCCCTTTGTAATGACTGAACTAAACTGAATCAGCGAGTGTTCTCATGACGTTTCCTTCGTCGCGAGATATTTTTTAAGCTATAGACTTTGAAAATTCAAGTATTTCAAGATTTCAAATTTGAAGTAGAATTCTAGAATTGACCTGAAAAACATTCAGTGAAGATTAACGTAATCTACCTATTAGGCCCTCTTGATAAATTTACCTAAAAAATAACCTAAACCAATAACAAATATGTAGTTACAATCTACGTAGAATTGGTCAATCAAATAAGGGAAAGAAAATTGTACGTTTACTAAAATTCTGTAAAAACATTCGCAGTCGGTAGGATTCGAACCTACGCTCCCAGAGGGAATCTGATTTCTAGTCAGACGCCTTAACCGCTCGGCCACGACTGCTTCAAATGAAAATCTTAATTTTAATATAATATTCTGTGAATACACTTTCACTTTAAAACAAGGGACTTTGTATTGAGATAGCCTTCGTGGTTTCGGCCATTCTAACTCGGTGATTGTCAAATTGTTTGACGTTTATGCTTTTTAGTCCGCTCTTTCTAGTGGTAGTGAGATTTTATGAAGCCTTTTTCAATAAATCCCCTATTTTACAAGGAAAATATAAGCGAACCCCTAACTCCGCACATTGACGCGTTCAAAGCAACTAATTATTTAGTACATATTAAAATTAAAATAGGTGAATTAATTAGAATAGACGAATATTTTTTTACATATTTTCCTGTACCATAACAAAATTTATTTAAAACTTCAATAATATTTAATTTAAATAAAAAGTTATCGTTTTGTTATCATTTGATCTAATCTTTAATTATTTTAGTAAATACGATTGGTTTGAGATTTACTACGAATTAACACATCATTAAACTTTTTACAAATATTAAGGTTAGGTATATTAACGAAACGTTATATAAATAATTATGTTAAACATTATATATTTTTATTTATTTATGCAAATTTTTATTTTTCTGTTTGGTTGTATGTACTTGTGAGTATCTCCACCATCCCTCGGTGAGGCCATTGGTCCCAATTGTCATCATAAACACCTGATAGCGATTGTTACTACTTATTGTAGGCAAATTATAAGCAAACTCGCAGTGGAGTGGTGTGGTGGATCAAGCTCTAACTCTTCTCCTATATAGACAAGAGACCTTTGTCCAGCAAGACCTTACCGTCTGGGAGGACCGTTTAGGACGTTGACAGGCTGATTCAGTACAGTGAATTATGACACGACTTAAGTTTAACTTTACAAACAATAAACAAATTAGATTTGTACTTACATACCTGACGACACGTTGGCGCAGTGGTCACAGCAACTGACTGATGCGCTAGCGGTCGCGGGTTCGATGCCCGTACATGACAAATATTTTTATAGGCCATACAGATGTTTGTCGTGATCTCGGTGTGGTTTTGCTTGTATATTGTGTATGTTTCCGGACCCCCGACACAGGATTCACATCCTACTGGGGGCCGTTGAGTGTGAGACGTTTATTATTTATTATTATTATACCTACATATATCTATAAAGTCAATATTTACCCACACAAAGAACAATATTAACCACAAAAAAAATCTATACAAAACCATGACTCATCAAACTCCCATAACAACACAAAAACGAAATAAAATTAATTAGGTAGGTACATAAGCGCAACGCAAAACCTTTAATAACCTTATAATATGTAATCTCGACAAAATGAATAGCTGCTCACTTGAGATGAGCCGAGATGAGATGAGACGAGATGGGACGATTCTCACGGTCAAATTGACATGGTTATTAATAACGCACCTCTTGAAGGAGGAGCGATTGACACAATAATTTACTGACAACAATTTAATGCAATGAAAATCTATGCAAATTTGAACTTTATTACGTAATAATAAAGATTATTTGTTGTCAAGAATATATTTGTGAGTATAACCGATAGTATCAGGGACGTTCTTTTAGATCTCACTCGTCATCGATGTTGAGACAAAACGATTCTGACGCGTCATAACGTAATTATTTACGTATCATTGCCGATGCTATTTGAAATGTCACTTATACATAGTTAATGCTTATGTTTTAATTTATCTATTAAGAATAAATTGACAAGTTTTTATCTATCATATGTGCGAATCGTATAATTTTTTAATAATTCTTTGGAAACTGATTTTTTATTGATAAGTCTATAAGATTTGAATGTTTTTGAATAATTGATAGGTATGTGTTTAACGATGCGTGACCGATTTGATAAAATTACGCTAGACAGACTCGTTGCTGGGTGCTGGTCCAATACAATATATATTTAAAAAAAAAATGAAAGAAACCAAAAAAACAAGAGTGCGACTGTCATCTATGTCTACTTAAGTGAAAACAAATAAAATGTATAAATCTTTCGAAACATAGAATGTCGCAAAATACTTCAAAAGCTCACAATGCTACGCGCTATTCGATTGCTGAATAAACTATCAGATAACGATATAGACATCTTTGCCCATAACCTGCCGAAACTAATGGAATTAGTCCAGGGGGTTCTTGAGAAGGAGGTATAAATTAGTGAATGTCAAATTTTATTTAGCTGATTTTATTTTTTTATTTTTATTTTAAATTATATAATATATATAATTTGTGTAAAATTGCAACATGCTTTTCTTTATCTACTTATAACATCGTATTGGATTTATACTGTTAGGATGTTATAAATGTGTCTTAAATAAATAAATAAATAAATAAATAAATATCCAGGTTCAGGTTCAGGTTCAAAAGCTCATAATATCCAGGTTCATTTTATCCAGTCTTTAAAAAGTGAAACTGATGCAAACGAATAAGAAAGAACATTAATGTCCTGATGGAAACTGAGGTGTCAACTAAGCAAAAAAAATATATATAATTATTATTATCAAATTTTATTATTATTACTTTACTTAAAAGTTTTAACTGTGGCAATAAAACCTCTAAAAATTACAACATAATATTCAAAAAAAAAAAAATGAATTTCAAACAATATTTTTTTTTGTAACAAAGGTTTTAAATTGTATTTCATTGTAGGAAATATAATGCCGCATAGTAAAAACACATCAAATAGGTATTATAATACTTATTGTTAACATTTTATTTGCAACAATAGTGTTTATTGTAAAAAAAAAAAAAACTTTCTCTTAGTAATAAACATAAATCGCAACACACTAAAACACCTTACTTATTTGAATACGATATAGCACGATAAAGTACTTCCGAAGGGCCAAGCCACGCCCCGGCACGCCCAACGCCCCCGCATTCGATTGCCTAATTTCCCGCTTTTACAATTACAAATTCCAAAAAACGTTTGTCGAAATCGCAGGATGCGAAAAAAAAATAGATAGGGCTGTATGTTTAGGAGATAAGTGCGTTCCATTACAATATTCTTGACATTACCTACAGCTAAAAACTAATATAGAACTTTTTTTAATATTTAGAAATACTTTTACCAATATTTGTTCAAACAAGCAGAACATACTTTTAAGCATTTAAAACTCCTAAGTTCCTTAATATTGTTTTTATATTGGCTATTAGTTCAATAACTTCATAAGTCTACGAAAAAAAAACATACACTTACATATTAATGTAGCTAATCGTGCTTACAATAGATTTGAATCACTGACCACAATAGGAGGTAATTAAACCACAATCCAAATATTCTAGGCGGTTCTCACCGGTGGTCGCAATAATAAAATAATCACAAACATCATCCATCATAATTAATAACATTTCATGCCCAACCTTACATCGTCTCTGAGAGACAAGTTTTTGTCTAACTAAGGTATAATCTGTGAACGAAAAATGGTTTTATTCCTATTTATTTGCGAGAAGCATAATCATTATCACTTGCCTTTATAGTAAAAACATGAGAATTAGGTATTTGTCGTCCAAGCATTTTCATTTTATTTGTTTACAAAATAAAGCAACATTATGTAAAGTAAAGAAATTGACGAACAACAAATTTAAGTTGCGATGTGCCTACTTTCTATATATTATTTTACCTAAATATATATAAATAGTTATGTCTACTAAAAAAAAAAGATTGTCAACATCAAAACAAACGCGGGACATCTATTTCATTTACTCTTTACCAACTGGAATGACTACGCATCCGCGGTGGCGTTCCCACAGCGACCTCCATCGCTCACCGATCGAACTGACGAAATTAGATCGATTATCTCGATAAACCTATCGACTGTCGATAAATCGATAGTATCGATACCACTGACAAATTATACTGAACGCCCTGTCTGCGCCCGCTCGATTGATGTTGTTCAACGGACAGAAAGACTTGATATATGGTGCTGGCGTTTTAAAAGACGTTGAGTGCTTATAGTGACTAGATCTCGGTAATTGATTAATTTATATAAGCACTTAATGAAACTTAGTAAGCGGTCGGTTTGATAGATTGTGTGAGCCGAGTGTTTTATTTAAATTGAATTGGCTGTTAGTAATATTTATTCTATCTATATTGCGGTTATAATCGAACTTTGAATGCGCCGTGCGTGTCGTGCGGCATAGCGTCCGGGGAATAAATATTGACTGAAATTATAATAATTTTATTTTAGCAATATAGGTATGAAATTAAAATAGCGTATTCTGAAAATATATACGAGTACATATTATATAACTTATAACACAAGTTCCACACGTCTGACTTCACGCAAGTTCAATGTGTTATTAAAAATTAAAAAGTGTGATAAAAATTAAATTAATTGAGGAAAACAAATTCGACAGAAAAATTAAGTTGACTTATACTCGTACATGTAAACTAACGGTACCTACATAGCACTAGTTTCGGTCATCCATAGACTGAAAATGTTATAAATAAAAATACTTGTAATCTAGGCTTCATTTCAGTCGTGCTTACAACCTCAAAAGCTTTACAATCCAAACTGCAAAACCTACGTAACTACTACCTAAGTAACTATGTTTCAGTAGACGATCAGATAATGTAAATTGTTCACTAGTCTAATCAAGGTACAATTTTTACTCAAATGACAAGAAGAACGAAAATCCTCGATCTGGACTGTAAAGTTTATAAAATAGAAACTAGCAGTAGAAATGACTCGCCAGTCTCGATCTGCCTGTCGACAAATTAAATGTACTCGTAATCTAAATAATTTTAATTCTAGGCATATTCAATCTACCCGTAAGCAGAACAGAAATAGTTCCTAAGATGTGACCCAGGTGTGTCGATACTCTTTAATAAGGAAGAGTTGTTGAAAATAATTTACACTTTAGATTTCGACCGTAGTTACGAATTTTCTCATTCGTTAGTTTGTTGACTTTGAACCTATCAAACTAATTAAATTCCAAAATAGCTTTTGAGAAATACGCTCGCTAAGCTTTGCTAAATATCTCACGCCGAGCCTGTACCAATGATTCTAAAATTACCTCGATCGACATTTAGTTCGCCGGTTTTAAGTAGATAATATTTAGGCAGTTATATTTTAATATTATCCTTTCGTTTTCGTAATATTTTCTTAAAATTTCTATTTAGATTTTATTTCATAATATTAAATTATGAATCTAGAAATACAAATATAAATTCACAAAGATATCTCTATTAAAAATGCACCCAATTGCAGAGTATAAAACTTACAAACCCGTCGAGTACACAATTAACAAACTTCTTAACTCAAAATGCTTTACAAAACAATAAATATTGTTAAAAAAATCTTTCACGTACATACAAGGTACAGCTTTATTATACGTACGGAGCATTAAGCAATCGACGATGGTGTTGAGTTACGTCAATAAATTGCCTTTCAACGAGAGCTTAGCCAGGACAGATTTATAGTTAAGTGCAAGATATATCAACACTCTTGACTACTGACTTTTATATAAGAGCTACTCGTAATTATACTTCAGCGTTAAAAAAGTATTTTAATTTATTTAAACAAAAAGTAAATGTAATTAATTTTAATTAAACGATCTTTATTTTTCTCTAATAGAAATTTAATTGAGAGTAACTAAAACGTTCATTCTTTAATAGGTAAGAATTATAATATTATAAGAAACGTTTTTCTTTCGCAATCAATAAATACTGATCTCAAAAATTCGCACACCTGTCGCCTCAACACCGGTGATCGTCGTTTCGATTACCGCTCGGACAGATATTTGTATTTGTATAAATATTTGTTTCCGATTTGGATGACGTCCTTGTGGGTCTACCCACCTTGCTTAGGAGAGCACGTAAAGCCGTCGGTCCCGGTTGTTATCATAAACACCTGATAGCGATCGTTACTCATGATAGGGAAAATTAGCTGCCAACTCGTAGTGGAGCAGCATGGCGGATTATTCTTCAACCCTTCTCCTACATGGAGAAGAGGCCCTTGCCCAGTAGTGGGACGTTTACAGACTGATTCAGTTCAGTTCCGTTCATCTGTATTCCGTGATTAACACTAAATTTAGAAATCGATTAAGTAATAGTCCATTACGGACTCGATGCTAATACTATTAAGCAATCGTATATCAGCAAATTATCAATGCAGTACGCAATAAAAATATAAAATAAAATAGCTACTATGTCTGCTGACTTAGAACTTATTTAATTATCTCAGAACATCGAGTACAGAATGCTAATGTAAAGTAATCGGTGTATTTGAATCCAGACAATTTAGTGATTAAGATGGTGCAGATATGAAAATAGGTATGAAGCTAATTTTTTCGTTATTTCTTTTCAAAATAGAATACAATCGAGTATCAGCTAAAAATGTTTTGAATTTTTTTCGTGAATAGTTTTTATGATACAAAATTACATTTACGTGAAATTTAATAAATCGAACCCCTGACGGTAAAACATTATAATTAGTGTTACCTATTAAGTAGCGACTTTCTTTTTTTTTTCAATTATCAGTATAAGCACAGATTAAAAATTAAAAATGCTGGTTGTTAATAATTTTATTGTTATTTTAGTAACTATTATTCAATCTTCTGGTTTTGATTTTATTAAATATAAAATAAATTGTTTAGTCTTCTATTCTACTCGATTAGAAACAAATTTAACGCTATTTTTATCATTGCTAAAAATCTTCATAACTACTAAAATTATTATTAATATTTCACACAAAAATTGTACCTATTACAATTATTGCATTAAATATTGGAAAAATAATTCTAATTATTATCTGTTCAATATACGCTTAAACGCCGTCAGTGATAATAAGTAATGGTGAAGGAATTTAAAACGAACTAAACCTGGTATTATATATTATATAGATATTGATTTATTTTTAAGATTTAAAATAATTCGTTGAACACACAATTTTTTTTTTTTTTAAAGAAAACGTGTAAATGTCTCAGACATTCATAAACTTCATTTTTGTAACACAACAACTTTTTCAATAATTAATCTGTTGGAAAAAAAATTTTTTAAGCTGATTCTTAATTAGACAACAAATTATTGTTGTCCTATTATAAAAATACAAAGAGATAAAGCAAAAAGTCTTTAAAACACGTTCCAATCAAAACAACAACATACATCACGCACACTGAGATTAAAAACGACGCATCTGCAAATGTAAATCTCGTACCGAAGGCAGTTTATCAAGATGCGTAAATGCTCGCAATTAGCCCATGTGAAATGTCGCATAGACTTGCTAACGAGACCGCGCCTCGTAAGCTGGCCCCACACCGGATCTTATAGCGAATGAAATACAAAGGATGGCATTCAATTAGAACGAATATACAAATCGCCATCGATGTTATATCGTATTTTCCGGTTTCACTATCTATTCCTAACAATCTCTAAATTTTCTGTATCTGGATGATAAATTAATATTGAATATTAGTTAATTATTTTTAAGAATCGACGACTTAATTTAACTATCTGTGTAAGTAAAAAAACATATCACGTATTGTATCAGCCCGTAAAAAATCAATGCTGGAAAAAAGCTTCTTCTCTAATTAATAATAAATTGTAAATGTGTGCGCGCGCGCGCGCGTTTGTGTGTGTGCGTGTGTGTGTGTGTGTGTATGTGTGTGTATGCGTGGGTGTATATGATTGTGTGTGTGTGTGTTTTTTTTTTAAATAACTTTAATCAATTGTAATATATGATTATATATATAATTTTATTATTATTTATACTTGTTATCATTATATATCCAATTTTAGGCGAAACAACATATTTTCATAATTTTTTAATGATTCCAATAACACGTCTTAAAATCGTTTAAGAATTGTTAAAATATGTTGAAATATTCAGAATTCTTAAGAACTTTTTATGTTACAGTTAAGTGATTTGTAATAAATAGTTTCTTTATCATATTTTACTATTAAAAACAAGATATAATATATAAAATAGAAGAAATGGCCTGAATAAAAATATCACAGCAAACTATTGTTATCACCACTACATGATCTGAAAAAAAAAAAATAAAGAAAAAAAGTTATTTGAAACACTAGTCAAAAAACTTTTGATAACATTTTAACAACAATTATAGGGTTGACTGATTTTGTGTTGTACTTATCATTTATGTAAATAGTCAGCGAACAATGATTTACGAAAAACAGCTATAGTAGCCAATTCACGACGATATTTTGTAATAGTGAAATACTATCCTGTTTGACTTAGCCGTACACAATCTGCAATCAATTATTCTCAGCTAGGCACTATCTCAAATTTTAACTATTCATAATTGCAAATAAAAACTCAAGCGTTTTTTAGTCCGCGTTTATTCGCACAGTGTGTGCGTACCCTTACGCATCGTATCGACCCTACACTGATTTATAGTCCCTTTATATGGCCCTCTAAAGTTTTCTAATTGAGCCTGTGTGTGCGTCTCAACAATCTTTAGTGTAATTAGCGTGAGCTTATGAGAATTCAGAGTTGATGAGACGGCGACCATGTAATTTTATGACTTTAATATTATCTAAACATGTTGATAGCGTGAAATATATAGTACCTAATATATGAAAATTAATATAATATAATTAACACTAAATTATGATGTGAAATTAGTTTTATTTTTGTATTATTGTGTATGTTAACTTAATTATTTTATTTTGATTATTGTTTATTATACTATTAATTTTTTACTCCTTTTACGTCATCAAACCCATTATTTACATTTATATTGGTGTTATATATATTATTTAGCTTTAATAGTTAGGGTGGCATTTCAATCTATCCGTTAGAAAAATTGTACATAAATATTACTTTGATATCCAATTTATAACTTGTCTCTGCTCAGGGCTTTACTCAGGTTAATCGTAAGTAGTCAAAAGTAATAGAATTATCGCATTGGCCCATAACAGGTGGTGAACATGCTTAAGGCTTACCTATCTCAAGTAATTATCTACTATTACGAGATGAAATACCTAGAGATACCTAGAGCTCCGTATCTCTATCTGCCTTAAGAGATCCTAGTTTTGTCAAAGATCATGTACGAAGGTAATCATTTTATTGTATTCTTGCCAATACCTTAAAAAAATAACATTTTAGTCTATAAAAAGTAAACAATGGCACAAAGTAAGCTTGTACTATGTTTTGATGTTTGAATTGCAATATGCAATAAGGATTTGTAAAATAACAAGCTTAACATTTACAATACATATCGATGGTACATTGTTTCCCATCAAATAATGAATCTGCGCGACGTTCACAAGGTAATTGATAATAACACAAAATGATCCATGACAGTAGCTCCCGGCGGTGTGGTGCAACATTTTATTTAAAATGTTGCCTCATGCATAAGTAATAGAAACAAATCTTTAAATTTAATTACTAATGAATTTGGCCTTGTATTTTGATAAGTAGAAATATTTAAATCTTAAACGACACGTCAGGTAAACCTTCAAACAAATGAATTAGTTTTTTATCTGTAAATTTGTTAAAATAATTATTAAACGATTTCATAATAAAAAACAACAGAATTTCTTTTGATATTTTCTAGGAGATACGCTTATTAAAAATGTTTTCTTATATACCATTTATTATTACTAGACTTATAAATAAAGTTTTAAAAAGCTACATATCGCAAATATATTATTATATTTAATTAAATAGCATTCTATACATTAACCATAAATGTGTACTAAAAAGCTAAGCAGCTCTATAGTTATTTGATTTATTGAACACTCATATAAGGGAATTTTCACTAAACTGGCAACACAAACAGTCTCCGCGGCAGTCTCGTGGAAATTTATTTAAACACCAGTGTTTACGAGCTAATGACGGACAATGGGTATTCATTGCAGACAATCGACCGCATTTAATAAATAGTTACATACTATCTGGAAACTACGGTTTAGTCATCGTTTTAAATCTTCTTATAGAGAGTGTATACAGAAGATTACATAATCGCGGTAAAATATAAATGTTTTTTTTAAATATAAATATATTTAGCACACACACACATACACACACACACACACACACATACACACACACACACACACACACACACTTACACACGGTCGTCTGTCCCTAAGGGAAGCAACTTAATGCTTGCTGCAGCTACTGCTCTAGCCGGCGACCCCCCGTGGGAGCTTGTGGCGGAGGTTCTTGCTGAGACCTACTCATACATCTCGGGTAGAAGGGCTCTTGCTGAGAACCCCACGTTGGATGGGATCCTACGGGTGCGTCGGATAGGGCAGAAAGCGCTAATGCGGAGGTTGGGAGGACCTGGCGGGGCAGCCGTATGTAACACGCGTAACAGCTGCCATTCGCCCGGTCCTTGAGCGGTGGATGCGTCGAAAACGCAAGCCCGTCACCTTCCGTCTGACGCAGGTTTTCACCAGGCACGTTTGTGTTGGTGACTACCTGTGTCGGACGGCCCAAAGGTAGCCGATGACTGAGTGTCACGATTGTTGCGCAACGTTGGACTCTGCCCAGCACACCCTCGAGGTGTGCCCGAGATGGGCTGCGCTGCGTCAAGGTCTGACGTCGGTCCTCGGAGGGAACTTGTCGCTCCCGAGCGTCATCACCGCGATGCTCGGCGACGACGAGTCCTGGAAGGCGATGGTCTCCTTCTGCGAGACAGTAATGTCCCAGAAGGAGGCCGACGAGCGGATGAGAGAGGAGGTCACCGACGTGGCCTCCATCCGCGGACGACGAATGGGGGTGCGTAGGAGGCACTACTTAATGCGCCTCCAGTAACGCCCTTGTCCCCGCGTCGGGCCGGGATTGGAACCCGGTCCTGCTAGACACGGCGTCGTCAGGACTTTTCAGAGGTAAGCCTGACAGTCCCCATTGAGGAGGAGAAGTCTGGCATTTTCGCCGAGGCCAGCCTATCGCTGAAGGGATCCTGTTGCCTGCAGATCCGGGACCCTCCAATTAAAGCGGCTGAAGGCTCCCGCAGGTTTTAGTACGGTATTGCACTCCCAAAGTGCCGAGTCCGACTTAGGTCTAGGACTGCCAACCCGGGCGTTCTGGATATCATCCGTAAATAGATTCCCCTGCGACAAAAAAAAGGCAACTTAATGCTTGTGTTTTAGGTAACAGCAGACTGATTTACATTTTTTTGACGTGATAACGTCTTGTAAATCGATGAATATCTGCTGCACGCATGAAAAAGCATGACTCTTGTCACGTTCCGCGAGCGAGAACGCGCAACAAGCGATAGAGAAGCACGATCGGCCTAAGCGTTCGGCTTGTGAATGAAAAAGAATAACGCAGATTGGAGGATCTTAAATATCACACATGTAATAATATTAAAGAGAATTACTTAAAATGGAAACAAGCTGTAGAAACTTCAAGTCAACAAAAGGCAGATGATGTATACATAAAAAATACAGTGATTTCTTTATGAAATACCATAACCAAATAAAGAAATTTGAAAAGAATACTCATACACCAATACGCATATTGTCATCAGATTTCCAAAGAATCCTTTCTTAAAAAATGAGTTAAGATTTTGTATGTTTGAACGCGCCTATCTCAGGAACTACCACTATTTTTTAACTATATTTTTGTTACGAATTTTGTTCAATAAAACAACATAATATATAATTATAAAATATTATGATATTTTATAATTATATAAACTCACTTGCAAAAAAAAAACGGGCGGTTTCGATTTTCTTCCTGGCTGAAAAAAATAAAATACCAAAAAGGTTTTAATCATTTGAATATGTTACTGGCCAGTTATAAAAGTGCCATAATGTTTATAAGAGTACATTCCAAATTCAAATTTTTGACTGAGCCTGGTTTTCAAAGAAAATAACTTTTAACTACATTTTGTGGCGCGAATTCCCTATAGTTAATATCGACTCTAATTAACTTTTTGTCAATTTTTATTAAATTATCTGGTGTCCTTGACATTTAAAAGTAATGTTATTGCTGTTTAGCAATCTCGAAAATGGTAGATAAAGTGATAAAAGCGAGCAAAATTATTGCGCTGCTTGAAGAAGGTTGCAGTCAATGCTTCGTGGCTCAGAGGCTAAATGTGAGTCGGTCGACAGTTCAAAGGACCTGGCAGCGCTATCAAGAGACCGGTTCCGTCAAGAGAAGGCCTGGTTCTGGCAGAAAGACATGTACCGAACCACGGGATGATCGTTTTCTAGTTAGTCAAGCGTTGAGAAATCGCAAATCTTCTTATGTGGACCTCAAGAACACCCTCGAAGAAGTAAGAAATGTGCAAATTAGTCTATGGACGGTCAGGAGGAGGCTTCTCGCTGCTAATATACACAGTCATCGCCCGGCACGCGGCCCTAAATTACTCCGTGGACATCGAGTTTCCAGGCTTAGCTTCGCTCGAAATTGTGTGTCATGGACTCATGAAGACTGGGATAGGGTATTGTTCTCCGATGAAGCCAGGATATCTCTGCATGGTGAAGACCGACGTCGGCGAGTGCTACGTAGACGAGGAGAACGCTTTGCAGAGGCATGTTTTGAAGAAATCACACCTTATGGAGGGGGCTCTGTTATGTTTTGGGCAGGAATAAATTCTATGGATCGTACGGAGTTAGTCTTCATCGAAAACGGTACACTGACTGGACACCGATACATAACGGAAGTTCTAATTCCTTATGCACAACCCGCTTTAACCGCTCTTGGCGAAAACTCAATTTTTATGGACGACAACGCTCGCGCCCACCGGTCTGGCGGTGTGGATGCGTATATGCTAGAAGTCGGAATTCGTCGTTTGGACTGGCCAGCTAGAAGTCCGGACCTCAATCCCATAGAGCATGTCTGGGACGTTCTGAAGCGACGAGTGAGATCAGTGCAGCCGGCTCCGCAGACCATCAGAGAGCTAAAGAATGTGATTACCGCGGAGTGGGAACGTATTCCCCAAGAAACCATAAAAGATATACTCACTAGCATGCCCAGACGAATGCAAGCTGTGATTTCAGCAAGAGGGGGTCACACTCAATACTAAACTTTTATCTGCTTTTAATGTATTCAAGAAAAACAAAGAAATTAACGCGTTTCATTTTTATTTAGCGAGCAGGTACAATCATAGTGTTTTGAGCTTAAACATTATTTCTTAATAATTTAATTAAAATGTTATGATAAAACTGATGAAAACTATTCCTTCCTAATTAATTTATAAAATTCTGAGGATAACATTACCTAAAATTGTCAAACAAACTAATAGTAACTATAAAATAGTTCTTTGCTTAAGTGCCCGTTTTTTTTTGCAAAAGAGTTATTATGTTGTATAATACGACTTACATGAGTGGAGTAAAAAGGACAAATGTCAATGATATGTGAAGTATCAACAATCATTGCGGGTGAAATCACGCAAGCGGTCTAGTATACCGTAAAATCTAACAACAAAGAGCACAGGATCAACAGGTACTAATTAATAAACATATTTCGTGCTACTTACACGTTATTGTTATAAAATCAACACATAAAACACTAAAATACACTAAATATAACGGTACACATCAGGTTATTAGCGTATTAGTGTTTAAGCGTATTGCATACTTTGTTTTTGTGTTGTTTAAGGGTAAGTATATACGAGTATTAATTCAAAATATGTATATAATTTATTATTTTATGAGACGAAAATTTATTTGACGCATAATCACTAAACAAAAACTGTTATTGTACATCAAATATATCATGATGAGGCATGAAAATGTATAACTTAAAGTTGTCAAGTAACATGAATAAGTAATCTAATAGTAAACACTAAACATATTTGCTACCGCAGAGAGGGGGGGGGGGGGTTATGACATCTAATTCTATTCGCCAAATTGATAAAGCTTAAGATAGGTAATAACAATATAAATTTTATCAAACTTTTTGATAGCGGTTTTTGTTTTGATCTTAGAAATTTGTTGGAAGACTCTTCTTCAGAAGAGTAAAGAGTTGTGTAATTGGTTTAAAAAATTTAGGTTTGTTCTCTTTTTTGATGACCCAAGGTCTTACAATTTCGTTGAGGTCTCGATATTAATATATATGCTATCTTTTAAAAGCTTTCTTACATTTCTAACTTCCGTGGCGTGTATACATAAAATCAAGTGTGTTATCGTATCTTCCTCTTAGCTTTTCCCAAAAACTAATCAGCTCGAAAAGTGCAAGCACAGTGCGCTCACTTTCGTTGTCACTTTTAGCCTGTTGTCAAGTCAGCAAATCTTACAATCTTTTCAAAACGATTTAAAATATTCTTCGTTTTATTGTTGTCGTATAAGTACTTTGTTTCAACAGTACAATAAGGGAATTTGTGTCCCCTGGAGTTCGGTCAAACTTTTAAGACTCTCGTTATATTTAAAAAAATACAATATTATAATAATAAGGTAACCTAAACTATTTTTAACGTTAAGCTGATCGTACAATAATGAAGATTTTGCAAGTAAAGTAGATTTTTGCAAAGTTTAAGCCGTTAAGTTTTCAATTTAGTTTTAAAATGTTGGTCATTGACTGAACAGAGTTTAATATAATTATATCATAGGTATGTTAGTTAGTAATATATAATTAATGTTGATATTTATATTTAGCCTTTAGCTGTATTAGTCAAGCCCAAATAGTTTTACGTTTTTACACGCTTATTAATTTATTTATACTTCATTGCACACATAATGTATATGATAGGAGAAACAAAAAAAAAGAATGGCTGTTTATTAGCAAACTCCGGAACAGTGCTTAAATTACGAATATTTTTAACTAAATATCAATAGGTAAAGATTTTTTGTCCCCAAATTTCAATATTTACCCCTCTAGGATGTGAATTTCGAAAAATATTTCCTAGAGTCCCTCCTCTATGTTACAAAAAAAAAACATTGTCCACCAGTACCCTACCCTAAACAATATACATTAAAACAGTATACACCTTAAATGACTGACGTTATTATTATTATCATTTATGATAACCGACAGATTTTACAACGCAATAAATGTTGTTCAATGACCACCAATGTTTTATAACTCTAACTTGTTCTATAGAAATTTAGTCAGGTGTAATAGACATGCTAAGTAACTGGCAAGGCTGACTATCTCCCGCGATTGCGCCTTTCAATGAATTGATGTATTTTGTCGAGAATGTATTTATAAATATGGATAAGCACACACTTTATTTATCATAAAGTAAGATAGAGTTTATATCTGTCTATAAAAGAGAAGTTTATTATTCAAATATGTTTGGTAATTTAATTTCAGTATTTCGTATAAAATTTTTATAATTTAAATGTGTTAGGTGTTTTACATTTATATTTAAAAAAATTAAAAAATCATTTAAGTAACTCCTAACTTATAACTTATTCTTGTTAGGATTTAACTAAGTCAGGCAGAAGTGATAACCGTTCCTATCTCATCACTCAAACAAATAGCTTGTATAGAAATTCAATATTAATATACTGGTAATATGTACCTATTTATACATTAATTGTACACATATCAACAAACTAAGTACTAGTAAGTAAGCTTTAAAATTGTTACTAAAAACCTTATAGTAATCATAATTTAAAAAAAAAGTCCATTAAAATAATTAACAAAAAATAACATATGACAAAGAAAATACAGATTTAAAATTTAAAACTCGAATCAATCGAATCTAGCAAATAAAACCAATTTCAGAACGGAAGAGCCCTCGAGTGGAGAGGCGCGTGGCAGATCAAAGAACGGTCATTATCATACCTCCCTGACCGCGCATAAACAGCCGTATGTAACAAAGCAAATCATAACTTGAGTATTCTTCCGCTGTTTTGTAATATAATATAATCTATACATGTAATAAATTTGACATAAGATCATGAAACATATTTTTGAACTAGCGCGTACTCCTGTCTTCATCCTCGTTATTACCTGCTATATTAATTTTTTGTATAAATATCTTTAAAGTAGAAAATAATCCTTCTTTCGAATCGAAGCTCTTTATAAAACTGTATAGACTCTTATCAAAATCTATTTTGTCATTTTGTTTATAATAGGTAAATCTTATAGTGATAGAGCCGATTTTAATGTTGCTTTCATTTTTTAGAAAGAAACTATGTAAAATATCACGCTACGAGTTATACCTACTAACAAAGCGGAAGTGATAATATCAAAGCATATGAAGCCACAAGCAAAATGTACTATTGTATATTTATCAGTGCTTTAATTTCAATTTTTTTTAGACTTCAAAAAAAGGAGGAGGTTCTTAAGTCGACTATATTTTTTATATATATGCTACCTTATAGCTTTTTACTGGGTATACCGATTTTGATGATTCTTTTTATATTCAAACTAGCTTTTGCTTTTCGTGTGGCTCTATTTAAATTTGAGCGATCTCGAGATGACGAGTAGTTTTATATTATCCCTAATAATACGTATTTAAATTATTTTGACTACGTTGATGATGTTCTCATTTTATTACTTATTACTTGTCGATGTAAACAAAAAAAACTGTATAGGATAATTTGGAAGAGCATTGTAGTATTTCAAGGTGGTCCCTTTTGTAGTTAGTGATTTTTATTACCATTTAGTGCATTTTTTGTTTTACAATATTTTTTTTAAGTCAGCTTTTTTGTCTTAAATAAATGTTATTATTACTACGTGTTTTTTTTTAATATAAGTTCATAGCGTAGGTACTACTGACATTGTCTCGGTGTAGAGGTACCTACTAAAGGATAGTGAATCGCGAATATTACAAAAATATTTCATAATAAATTATCTCTGAGTTTTATACATACCTGTTACCTGTTAAATCAAATTAAATTATCAAATTAAATTATTAAAAAAAACAAAAGCCTGTATCTATTCTTTCTACTTATTTTATTGCATCATTTAGAATTTTAGAGCAATGATTTTATATATTAGATACAAGTACTAGTATCTATCTACCTATAAAACTATGTAGGTAAAAATATTGTTAGCTATAAACAAAATATTATAATATTGTCGTGTGTACTTTTTTTTATTTTTATATGTCAATAATTTTACCATGAATTATATACTTTTAATAAAACATACTCCAAGTTTTTCTTTCAGATAAATTATTGATTTAAAAAGTCGTTACAATTCAAATGTAATATAAATACGTTAGGTACTATACACAGTTAAATAATTATAATTTAAGGATGAAAAATCATATTTGTTTTTAGTGATTAGGAACCTACTTAATGTTTTTGGTTAATACAACAACATGTAATTTGCATATTATTCAATGCGCACGCGACTATGTCACCCTAATGAAGGGTTCTGCCCTTCGCCGGTCACTTTCAATAGACATCGCTACCCTCTCAATCATCCAACGATTTATCTTCAACTGAACAGGGTTTTTGTCAACCATGTCGTTTAGATGGATCACTTTTAATAATATTTTTAATAATATACTTCAGTAAGTCGAATCCCCTTAGATTGAGTCTTAAATTGTTAAATAGAGCGCTACCTAAATAAATGTATATTAAAAATTATAAATAAAACAATAAATTGTATTTTATAAAACTAGCAATAATTAATTTGGCAATTAAAATGTTCCTATTACTTAATATTTTGTTCGAGAAAAATTCATACATAAAACATTTATCAAGATCACATCAGAACAATGCAACTGTAACAATCGAATATATTTCGTAACAAAACAAACTAAAATCTAAAAGCCAACAACAACGGGATACCATATCCCATGGCCGGGAATAAAGCGCGTGGGGCGGCATTTTATATAGGCAGGGTTTGCGTCCACCGTGCCACTGTCAAACGAGACTTCTCTGTGAACACACGGCCGACTAATACCCATCAGTGTAACAGTTTTATGCCGAAATATCGAGTAATAATTGCGTAAACAAGGATAATGATAGTAGGTGGAGCCGGTAGGCGTCCGCACGCCCCTCTAACTTTTTTCTCGACGTCTGGGCGGCGCGAAGAACACGCCTCGGGTCCCACGCGCTCGAACGCGTCCGACAAACACGCTCTATAGACAAGCCGACGGAACCGCGCCGACGGCCAGCCACCGACGTAAACAAACGTTTAATACGATCATGCGAAAAAGTGGTAAAACGAATCGAATACCTAAAGCTCAGGCGGGACGGTGACAGCTCGAATCGAACCATTCGTCTAATTAGCGTCGCTCCTAACGACCGTAATCGGACTGTTTATCGCCGTTTTAATTGACTTTCGGTAGCTAATGGTGGAGGAAACTCTTTTCACAACTATGCGAAAATTTTAAACGATACAATTAAATCGGTTTCGAAATATTCGAATGGAATTGAGTGACGAATTGACATTTTGTGCTACGTTGCATTTCCAGTTTTAAGGTCATATTTCCGCGGGAGTTTTTAAGTGATCGTCGTAAACGATGAACCCGAACATAGAAGATGTAGTAGTGCTGCCAACATGAAAAAGCTGAAAGTTGCTGTCGATGAAAAACACAGAATGCCCAAGACGCATACGTCAGCTATATATTTTATGCTGATATTATTTTTAAAAATGGCAAGGTGAGTAAAATAACTGTACAAAAATAAATCGAAATAATAATATTAACTTCTCTTATGTACATACATATACTAGCCAACCCGTGCGGTTTCAATGCTTTGGCAATTTTTCAAGCTTAGCAGGTGAATTTTAGCATATGCTGAAATAGCTGTATTTGTGATAAATAAGAAAGAAAAAAAACAGATAAAGACCTTTTTAACCTCATACAATCTTCGCTTTGACCACCCACTTATAAGTCTAATTTCTGAAAATAGCTAAAATAACCGTTCAATTTTTTATGTTTTTAATTCCAGTAGTTTTTGCTGTTCAATGATATATCAACCAGTCTCTTTATATGTGTAGAATTACTTTATAATTATTAGTCAAATTGAAACAGTATTCGTTCTTAAGTCAACGTAATTGGGCTTATATCTCCGTACTTGAGTTAATCGTACACATAAATGACAATAAGCTTCAGACAGATAGGGGCGTCGCAATGAATACGAAACTAAAACATCACGACACTAATCATGCAAAACGCGCCTAAGTAGGCAACAGCCGACTAATGAATAATGATAGTGTAATGATAATACATGGAAATGAATGCAAATTTAAAAGGTGACAATCATTTGTCGGGCCACCCAATGCCGCGGAGATTTACTGAGTATGTAAATGCGTCTCGATATGCCACTGCACGTGATCGCATAATCGCCGGCCTGTTTGTCGTGTGATTGATATTCACTCAAAGGATTTACTTCTAGCTAGATGGTCTACGATTTTAATTATATTTTTTTAGTAGTGAATAAAATTTATTTTGCTATCTCAAATATTTTGTGATAAAAAAATAAAACTATATACCTATTTATAGTAACAGTAGTTTGCTTGTTTACACATTTAGGTTTCAATTGATTTATGTTAGACGTTTTCTTAACTGTTCTATAAAACACACACACAATACATTGACAAATGAATGGAAAAAATGCAACTAAGCGAATTAGTGTGATTTTAGAAGATATTTTAAGTAATATGTGATACAAAACCTAAAACAAAATTATAACATAAAAAAAATTAACTTTAAGGAATTTAATGTATTCTTATTTCGGACGCATGCGTCATTAAAATAAAATAATATTAATTAATTTTTTTATACTACAAAATTAATTAAATACGCCGTTACAATATTATTACTATTTTTAGGGTTTCATACGGTAACTATTACTAAGACAGCTGTCCATTTTTATCTCTATTGGCTGGGTGCGTAAGGCATAGTGGGGGACACAAAAGTGATGTCAGCGCCTGTTGCGGACAAAATAGAACTACGGGTGGCTCTTTATTTTCTATGACCATAAAAATAACACGTGTGTCAGTTTAATTAAATAAATTTAATAAAATAGGACATCAAAGTTGTTGTGTAGTCGATTGCAAAAATACTAGTTACTTTACTTTACGTTACTACTAAGTTTCCGGTTGCCAAGTGGAAATTAAATCAGCGAAAAAAATTGATAACTGCTGTTAAAAGGCAAAAGTAAGTATTACTATAATCTACAACCGTATACTATAGAATAATGTCATATACATGTGTATATCGTGTAAGAAAACGGAGTAATAATTTTTTTTTTTTTTTTGTAAAGTATTGATGGTTTTGGAGACCATAACGATGGTCTCCAAAACCTATGGATGTTATATGCAATGAACACTTCATTGGCGGTGAAATATTTCAGATGTTGAATCAAGTCCTAATTACGCTCCTACTATTTTTCCATCAGTTTATAGAAGACGTAAAGTCAACGAATCCGCAGTTTTGAGTAGGTACGTAATAAAATTTAGTTTTGATTAAAATATTTATATTAATAGAAATAATCGACATTATTATTTATTATTATTTGATATAGTTAATGATTTAGCAATATCTGTTTTATTTTATTAAACCCGTTCTTAACAATTCCATTTTTTATCTGCAAAATTAAATTAAAAAAAAAATAAAATTTAAGATACATTCGTAAATATATAATTATGTTAAATAGAGCTATTTGTTATTTTATATATTATTTTAGATTGTTTTTTAATATTAATAATGATTTTTTATTCAATATTAATTTTACAATAAACATTTTGGCAGATTTTAACACTGCTTAACCTAATTCACTTATTGAGACTTGTTTTAGTTGTTGTAATTATTTTACTTACTGTTTTTAGCTGACCCACGGAATTTTTTTTTAATTTAATATGCACTCTGTGTAATATATCACATTTTACATTGAAAAATTTTTTTTCAATGTAAAATGTGATTTGTGATGTGTATTTGAATTTCATCCAATAAATACATGTTTATTTTCTCAAAAGAGCCACCGTAAGTTGTATCGTTAGATGGCGCTAGGGTCACGCACCCAGCGAATATGTCTGTCACAGGACTCTATTCGCTGGGTGCGTAAGGCATAGTGGGGGACACAAAAGTGATGTCAGCGCCCGTTGCGGACAAAATAGAACTACGGGTGGCTCTTTATTATCTATGACAATAAAAATAACACGTGTGTCAGTTTAATTAAATAAATAAAATAAAATGGGTCATCAAAGTTGTTGTGTAGTCGATTGCAAAAATACTAGTAGAAATAGTAATTGTAAATTTTATAAGTTTCCGGTTGCCAAGTGGAAATTAAATCAGCGAAAAAAATGGATAACTGCTGTTAAAAGGCAAAAGTAAGTATTACTATAACCTACAACCGTATTATTAACCGAAAAATCAGATGTTGAATCAAGTCCTAAATACGCTCCAACTATTTTTCCATCAGTTTATAGAAGACGTAAAGTCAACGAATCCGCAGTTTTGAGTAGGTACGTAATAAAATTTACTTTTGATTAAAATATTTAGGTTAATAGAAATAATCGACTAAAAAATTAAGACATATTATTTAGTATAGTTAATGATTTAGCAATACCTGTTTTATTTATTTTAATTTTTATTTATATTATCGTAAATTTATTAAAAATATAAAAACTTAAAATTTAAGATACATTCGTAAATATATAATTATGTTAAATAGAGCTATTTGTTAATTTATATATTAGTTTAGATTGTTTTTTAATATTAATAATGATTTTTTATTCAGTTATATACCACTATTATAATATTAACACTGCTTAACCTAATTCACTTATTGAGACTTGTTTTAGTTGTAATTATTTTACTTACTGTTTTTAGCTGACCCACGGAAATTTTTTTTATTTAATATTCAATCTGTGTAATATATCACATTTTAAATTAAAAAAAAAATTTCAAGTTTATTTTATTTTTTCAATAGCTATTTGACATCCAATACATGTTTATTTTCTCAAAAGAGCCACCGTATCGTTAGATGGCGCTAGGGTCACGCACCCAGCGAATATATTTCATGGAGTATAGAGTTAAAGGAGCACTATCTTGTGTTACAAAAAATGTTCCTGAAATAAACTTAAATAAAGATGGCGTTGCTGTACCAGAGGACCGTTTTTAGGTTAAATAATTTATTTAACTCGCTAACCATTTAACTTTCAATTAGAACACGTTTACTAATTTCTCTAGTCTATGAGAATACCTACTTGAAATTATACTTACTTTCACTTAGCAAAAACTTTAAGTCTTCTAAAACAGTTAAGTTCAGATCATATTCTACACTACACCAGCGCCCTCTTTATTTAATGTCATTATGTGGATACTTTTTGTGTCAAACAGCCATATGAGATAGTGCTCCTTTATCACTATACTCCATGATAGGTATAGCTGGAATTATATTACACTTGAAATTTTACAGATTATATAATTTTTAAACAAATTAAATTAAACAAAATTAAAAAAGGGTTCCCCACATTCACGTTGTGTTTTGCCGTTCGTAGCTTAATAATAAATATTGTATGAAAATACGGGATTCTTCGTGTGTGGGTCTGACATATTTAGGCCGATTTTACTGTCTGATATGTAATCGTAATAGTTAAATATGACTTTGAATTTTTGTAAAGTATATTTTAATTCATGAAAACTAAATCAATAATATTTATTTTACCAATACTTATAAAGTAACATATCCTGACTGACTGACTAACTAATTTACTAATTTATCATTACCAAACCAAAAAAACTAGATTATAAAAAAATTGTCTACATAATATGGAAGGATTTTCGGAAATTCAATACCTAAAATGAAAATAAGTTATTTCTAAGTCAGAATCTTTATTTTTACATTAATTTAAAAAAAAATTATGACCTGTTTCGGTGTTTATTTTTTTTTTTGTTCTGTTTCGAAACTTTTTCCCTACAAGGTGTAATAGTAATGAATGCTTGAACGGGAAGTTCTATCATTTTATAGCTAGAAATACGCTTTTTTCTGTGGATTTTAATGGAAACATATAAATATGTTTTTTAGAAATATCACCTTAAGAGCATGAAAAACTCTTTCATTTTCGAGGTCAGTTGAAGTTATAAAAGTGTAAATGTTATTATTTACATTAGAAAACAATAAGAACGCATATATATAGGCGTATTTTTAAATTTTACCCGTAAGGTGGTGGAACAAAATATCGAATGTTTTTTTTTTACATAACTTAGGCTATTTCAGATATGTAACATTATAGTATAATTTTACACTAGTAATGCAACGGGCATCAGTTACTTTAAAATTCACATATCAATGAAAAATATCCCATTATAATATAGTAAAAATAAATTTTAATTATTTTCTGCTGTAGAAAAGGTATGTGCGTATACAATAATTACGTAAATGCCGTTAAAAATTTATTACGAGTTACGACGTACATTATTTAATTTACATTTACATCCTCTTTCCCGTTTTATCTCAATGATCTCCTGGATCATGACGGTTCAACATGACGCCAAATTTATTATTTTTTAACCCAAGTTTATTTTCCTACGATAGCGTTACAGTACATTTACAGTCAATTTATGTACATCAATAATTCCTACTAAGGTTTTTTTTCTTTCATATAAAATGAAAATTAATTAATTAAATGTAATAAATATGTGGAAAAAAATTGCCTTAACATCAAATGAGTCAATCATTATCATCAGTCATCAAGTAATTGAACTTGAGTGGATGAATAAAAAGTATTTTATTAACGATTGAAAATTTTAACAAGATATATAATATACATACAGTAGGATTATTTCCATTATTGATTTAATATAGGTCAATCTAATTAGTAATAAAATCTCAACCTAAGTATAGAAACTTCTTTAATATCATAAATATTCCCACAGACTCTAACCAAGTAATTTATATCAGAACTGGAACGTTCACTTAATAAAATTGTGTATTCAAATATGCACCTTGAAATATTTGACATAAGGTTGACATTGGTTTATAACATGTAAAGTGAAAAATCGTTACGAGCATTTCGTTGACTACTGGTATTTTGTCTCTTTCTTACGAGAGCCTTGAATCCATGGTAGAAAGAGATGCAATCCCGGCCGTAGGAACGTTTTTGGAGTGCACGTGAGTATTCCAGTTTGTATATAAATTCCTTGACTCTAACCCACCTTTATCCTCTTTTTTAAATATGTGACAATGATATGATGGGACCTGAAATGCACGAAAGTTTGCAATCATGCCTTTAAATGCAAAGACGAATTTTTAACCGAAAAAGAAAAGGATGGGTGACAGTTTTATTATCAACGTCTCTAATTCAGACGTGAAAGTGATTGAGATTGGTTTCATTATGAACTATTAACAAATTAAACATTAACAATTAGTACTTATTGTAAATAACGCTTATAAAGAGATAAATTCCCTTGTACGAATTTCATATTTTTATTTTTAGTTATGCAATGTAATAATTAAATCAAGCCACATCTATGTTATTCATAGGTCTACTGTAAAAAAATGACATTTTGGCAGATGATTAACATTACTGTTTTAGAAGGTTTAAGATTTAGACCCAGTTTCACCACTTACTGTTAAGTTCCGGCTAACCAAACTGGCACTTTTTTGACAGGTAATTGTATGGGTTATCTGTCAAAATAAGTACCAGTTGGCTATCCGGAACTTAATAGCAAGTGGTGAAACTGGCCCTAAGACTATAATATTCTAGTAGGATGTTATGAATAGGTTTGCACCACTGTATCTTGTGTCATTTTTAGTTCCGACCTCTCCCGGTAATTGTTGAGAATTGCCGAGTGTCAAAGTAGAAATAATCGTTCTGTATATACTGTGAACTAATAGTAGGAATTTAATAAATAGCAATTCAACATTTTGACGTTCTTTTTGTTCGTCATTTTTCCTTTACTGAGTTATTGAACATAAATATTAATTGTTAATTAAAAAAATTACGGTTTCAAAATGGCTGTAGCACCGTAGACCATATCCCTACTATTCGGCAGAATATACATAAGACTAAAGAGTATAATCAGCCGATGTGTATGGCATTTGTGGACTACGAGAAAGCCTTCGAATCTATCAAGACCTGGGGCTCTATTTTTTGATTCACTCGTATCGCGTCGAGCGCTCGATTTCTACTGATTTTCGTTCGCCATCTGAAATTCCGTACTCGTATGGCGATCGGTATCGATATTTTTTTTTCTGCGTGAAACGGATAAAATACAATACTTCAAATTATAGTGGCAACTATTTACTACATTCAGGCGAACGATTCAAAAATACGGAAAAATGAGATCATGCGACATAAAAGACGAGTGTGACATAAGTCGCATTCGACGTTACAATTTCATACGAGTGAATCAAAAATAGAGCTCCTGGGCTGTCCTGGACTTTGACCGGGATATTTGACGCGAACTTGGAGAGGCCTATGTCCAGCTGACTGTGATAGGCTTAAGTGAAGCGATTATTGTAAACGCTATAACTTAGGTTTAGGTTTAAAGAACTTTATTTCTCAAGAACATTAATTACAGTTCACTTATGAGTATAGTATTGTACATATAGATACTTTATTAAATATGTAACAAATAGTTCGACCGTATTTAGTTAAATAGGTAATGACTCAAAAAAGGGAAATGTAGCAATATAGAATCAAGTTTATTTATTTGTGTTTATTTATTGTTTATTTATTTGTTTATTTATTATTTGTTTATTTATTGTTTATTACTTAATATTTTATACAATTCTAATACCATTTTTCGGATCACATTTAAATGTACCAACTTACTCTTCTCTCGACGTCATTCAAAATACAAAAATAATAATACAACAACTTTTGACAGAATGAAGCAATCTTTATTATATCAAACTACTTAATTCTGTCAAAAGTTGTTTTACTAAACAGTAGTCTTACTAGTAAAGTGTAGTGTTATAGTGCAGTGACCCTGTTTTCTGCTCCAAAGGGTTGTGGGTTCGATTCCCGCCTCTAGTCTGGGTGTAATATATATTTATTTATATATGTATTATTTATAATTATGTATATCTATTTAAAAAAAATGTATACTCGTATCAGTCGGCTGTTACCTAAAACACAGGCATTAAGTTGCCTACCTTAGGAACAGACGACCTTGTGTGTGTGTGTTAAACATATTTATAAAAACATATTTATAAAGTAGTCTTTACTAAATGTTACCTCAGGATATGCTTAATGATTTTCATGTTGATTTTTAACCTATACTTAGTCCTTTAGCAGTGATACGTATTGAAACAAACAAACAGACGGATACACAGACATTTTTAAAAATAATAGAATATAGATACCTATTAATTATTAAATACTGTTTTTAGATCAATACAAAAATTGTCGTTTTAAAGTTTAAAAAAAAAAAATAAACGGACACGTGAATATATACAATATATTACAATTTTATAATATGTATATTTTATTTATATATTGTATTTTAACGCAAACAGTGACAGGGTGAAAGTAAATAATAATATTTTCGGGCCAAACCGTGTCTTCTTATCTGAATCTGCATTTGAAATCGTTGGTAGCAACTTATTAAGTATGAACTATTGTCGAATGACAAAAAGTTTAAAAAGGTAAATATGTTTCATCATATACCGCTTAATTGTTGTAGCGTAAAAGAATGAAAAATTTCTGTACAACTATCTCTTTCTCAAATTTCATAGATAGATAGATAGATAGATAAACACTTTACAGATAATTATATTTCCCGATAACCATTTATATAACTGTTCCGTCGAAACATTTGTTAGATTACAAGAATATCAGTTTATACTTAAATAAATACAAAATCTTAATATATAATCTTATTATACATCAATAAAAGGCAAGAATTAATCGCGAATCTTAAACTGATAGCTCTTTTACCTTATACGATGCTCACTACTAAAACTTTTATCTCGTCTAATTTATTAAGTCATTGATACAGAAACTCTTTTATCTACAACTAATTGCATATATCGGTAACACTTTTAAGGGATATACAAATTGTATGTGCCGCAGAGTAGATAATAAACCGAGCAAATAGGTATAAAGCAAGAGTACACATTGTTGGTACACGGAATTTCAATCAGACCGTGTAACTCAAGTACCGCAAGAACGTAACTTTCTGAAACGTTATACGAATATCCCTCCTAATAGTTAAGCTTTTAGGTTCTATTTCACAGAGTAATATTTCGGTGAAGTCTTTATGCATCCTCGGGTTAGAGAAGAGAAAAGTATTTGCAGAATTGTCGGCATGCAGAGAGAAGCAACGCAAGTAGCTGTAATTTGTATTGAAATAATCTTTCTGAATGAGTATCGTAGCATTTCATCAGCCCGGCTCCGACATCAGATTTATTATTTTTTTACTGGCGTGGTCTTAAAGCACGAAATTATTGTTTTTATCTCGACGGTAGGAATTTTCGAAGCAATTATATTAAGCTCAGCTCGGAGTTTTAATTGGATCACTGAGTTTAACGACTTGTTGGAAAAAGCTGTTAGTTGCATCGGTTAATTCTCCCCTGCGTGACAAAGTTGCGAGGAAAAACTAGCTTACGACGACGTACAAGCATCACTGCAATCACGAAAACAACACTTCGTGGCAATTAGAGAAATAAAGCTAAAATACAGTTAGGCGTATAACACGTGCTTAGTTCTACAAATATCGATTTGATTTAAAATATTAAAGGTGTTACCTGAATAACTCTTATTATCAGTCATACAGAATCGCAAAAACATTAAATAATTTAAATTCTATGAATAACATAACGAAAATCAAAGTGGTTTAATTGTTATATTTTTATTACATATATATTAAACGTAATAAACGGCTATAAGGCTATATTATATACGACCTTTGGTTTTACCTACAAGAGATAGAATTAAAAAAAAATCATATTGAAAATAATCACTAAGAAAAATTAAATATCGTTTTTGTTAAAGCGCTAAATATTAAATACAACTGGAACAGAATTGAGAATCCTTTAACAAAATCAATATCCGACATCCATACTGCCCGATAACGTAATCAATATTCAATACTTTAAATACCGTTATATGTCAACACTTAAGGTCATTAACGCAAACTTATACTGATACACAGAGCACTCAAACGACGAGGTGTTAAATTTTAATAAAAATAAAACCATCGCAATGCAAAAATGATACGACAATGATAATAATGACGGCGGGTGCGTATCATTAAGATCATTTAAACGTCGGTTATTCGTCTTCCCAACCCTTTAATGAAACCGGCATTCTCTGAGCGTGGGAAGGAGGCAAGATAAGTTACACAGTTATGTAAAGACGGAAAACGCTATTTGACTTTTGTTACTAACACTTTAGTGTTCCGTATGTCGATGACATTTAGATCAAGTGCGTTTGTTTTACTGTTTGTCAATTTTCCGAACATTATATTATATTATGTAAATATCTTAGGCGTGCTACACACTGGTGGTTTGGCAGGTTCAATTCAAGTAGTATTTGTTTAAAAAATTACCTGAAGAAATTATTACACATTATACTATCGAAGCTAAAGCCGATGGGCAAAGTACAGGGTACCAAGTTGTGTTTTCGGTGAAATGACATGTAGTAGTCGGCGTTGTACAATTCAGCTTTCGGTCAGGTTGTAGTCTCTAGCTTTGCATGAATAAAAGATATATACGAGTAGCACCCATAACTTGGTATTGGTAACGATGGTTTCCATCGTAAATAAGTCAAACCAGCAATGATAACAAATGATAGAATGTTACTTCGTTTGTGCACCAAATCTTATCACCACTGAAGTAGTATTGATCGACCTGCAGAAACCGACCAGTGTTTCAGTTTAGTCTAGTGGTATTTACCCAAAACATATAACTATATATGATCTTACCCTCCGGTAAAGTTAATTGATGTCGACGTTCATGCGTGTAGAAGGCATAATTCTCTAAATTAAGTACCATTTAGTTACTCATATTGACTTTTGATACTTGTCATGTCTCTTAATAAAATAAACAATCAAACATATCACAAAAACGGAACCACGGAAAGACTTAAAGTTCTTTCTTGACCGGTCTAAAGTACAATTAACTGATAACAGATGAACCATGTTCTTGGAAGTTAAATAGACGTACACACCTTAAACAATACAAAATATAACATATAAAGCCTTTTTAAGCGGAATATGAAGAGAAACAAATGTTCAACAATCTTTACACGAGAATCAAGCTTTCTCTAACCTTGTATTTGTTGTGTAAACTTATAAACATTATACGAGAACGGTCTGTTATGAGGTGTATAGTTTTTATAATTAAGTATTAATCATAGCCTATTCTCGCGATTTCTTAATCATGGATTTTGAATGATGTGTACATGAGTACATAATTTATCAAAATAAACATAGTAATATACATCTGTTTGATATTGGGTCTATCAAGATACAATTGATTGAAAAAAAAGCTTCTTAAAATATATTTTAACTTCTTTTATGTTCCTATAAAGTTCAATTACATCAATTTTTCTTAAACGTTTTTGATAGCTAGGGAGCTGGTGGCAATTTAGGTATATGATTTCATTTAAAAGAAAAAACTATTAAAAATTATACTATCGTTTCTGACATCAATAATAGCTTTTTAAATATATTTTATAGATAGTGAAATTAAAGCTGGCAGAAGTCAGGATGGTGGGATTTTCTATAAAAATAATTATTAAACTGTAAAAAAAAAAATATTTTAGCTGAGATGCAGAATTTTACTATTACATTCTATCATATTCTTATAATTATTAAATTGCAGATCACATCATTGTAAGACGTTGGCTAAAATACTATCTTTATATTCTTGTAATATTTTTTTTTCAAAAAAAAAAAAATATATATATATATATAGTCAAACCTGGGTAAGTGAGAACTGGATAAGTGAGAAAACTCTATAAGTGAGAGTAATAGCCAGGACCCGTTATTTTAAGCTCCCAAAACCTCTATCAGCGAGAAACAGAAACCTCTGTAAGAGAGTCATTTTTCCCTCATGGACCTCCGTAAGTGAGACTGCTACTTATCTATACCTCTATAAGCGACAGTCGAGCTTTATTTATTTTTGTTATTTAGGAGGAACTATAGCTACAATATAAAAAAAAATACATACATAAAAGATACACACATACAGTAGTAAGCTTGTGTCTCACGAATCCAATATGTTAATGCCGAGCTTCGAAGATTTCGTTCAAATTGACGACGACGTAACTACCGCTGGAGAACAAACCTACGAAGATGTCGTTAAGAATTGTGTGAACACCTGTATTGCTAGAAATGACAGTGAAGACGAGGCATTTCAATGAAGCTAGCTTTAAATGCGTTGGAGACGGTCCATCAGAACTTTGAATACGCGGCGGTTGTTAATCAAGCAATATTCGACAAAATTTATGAGTTAGAGAAAAACATTCAAAATACAAAAACATAAACCCAAACGAAATTGACAACTTTTTTTAAGTGTAAATAAGTTTTAAATAAAATAAAATTACATAGTGCATGAATTTTTGTTTTGTTTTCGTAAGAATCTTGATACCTACCCTTATAAACTACTTATGTGTCGAAAATCGAAATCTAATGAACGTAACATATACACATTATTAAAAATATATATGTACATAGTATATTATGCACATAATGTTATCATATTACATATTTACTACATTCGTACTTGCTGTGACTTGTTATTTGCTGCGTACCTCTACAAGAGAGAAACGCTACCCATGTACCGACATTAGCGAGAAACTCGGGTTAGTGAGAAACCTCTATAAGCGAGAATGAGATTGTGCTCCCTTGAACCCTCGCTTATCCAGGTTTGACTGTATATATATATATATATATATATATATATATATATATATATATATATATATATATATATATTAATACAAAAAGTGGTTCTAATCAAAGTAACAAATCAAAAAGTTTTTCATAAATAAACCAGCCAATCCACTTGATTTCATTGAAGTCGACATTTATAAATTTTGTGCTAAAATCAATAGATAATGATTTTTCAAAATCCCATTCAATCTTTGCCAACCTTATGTATTTTAAGTCGAATTTCAAAAAATCGTATCTTAGGATACATCTACTAGTTTAATCATTATATTAGGTATAGCAAATTATTTTATTGATTATAAATTTAGTTATATTTTTTTTTTCAGATATTGCTCTCTAACATTTTTCATACATTTGAATAATAATATTTAAATACCAATTCTCTTTCGCTGCTCCTATGCAAAACACATACACAAACAAATGGGCGGTTTTCTTTTATCACATTGAAATAATTTGTAATTTATCATTGAAGTGTTAAAATCCGTAATATTACAAAGCAGAAAAGAATTATTTAACTAGCTGTAGCCGCGACTCCGTTCGCGATTGCCATTCCTTTCAGTGAGCCTATATGATAAAGCACCTATACCTTTAAGCTTAAATTGATCAGTACAATCGAAGGTACATTACAGTACATTCCGGGTTTCAAGTTATTGGGGCCTAATACCGATGGTTATAATGGCAGTCATTTCATAACTATCAAACTAAAGACCTTTTAATATTTACTGGATAATATTTAAAATATCTCCTTTCTAACAAAAAAAAAAGAATGTATGAAATCGGACAACGCATTACTGAATTATAAAAAAGTACATGTTTTGACTTTCACCCTCTCCCAAGAGAACCGTAGACATACTATCATGTATTACTAATTGAGGCCCAGCTAGTATTGAAATTCGACACCACAGCGATTTCTCGCGATCGCGCAAGTTACGTAATAGCGTACCGTTCTGAATTTCGGGATATAATTATATACTAGCCAATCTATGGCTATATCGATATCCGGTCTCCTAGATCGGTAGGTTTCGGGTGATTCGCGGATTCGCTTCGCGATTCAGGATACAGACAGACAGACGGAAAAAAAATAAAAATAAAATATAATTTTTACTTTAATATCGATTACAGAGTTCCCACCGAAAATTTTTCAATCAATCATTAATGAACAGTTACAGTTTTATTGTAAATATAGATTATAAAACGTCGTTTTTTTTTTTCATTTTAAGGAATTTGTATATGTATTCATGTATTGTGATAATAATTGACTTAGTTGTTATTATCATAGAAGTTGCACTCCGAGACCTTGTCTGTTCATTAATAAATTAAAACTATTTGTTAATATTTTGTAAAAATAAAACGATTCTGTGAAAACTTTATATAAATGTATACCTACATACCTATTTCGAAAAATTTAAATCACACTTTTAAATTGAATAAATTTAATAATATTCCCACACATTTTTTTTTTTATATTTTATTTTACGAAACTGTTTAATCTTAGTCGTACAAACTTACATTTTACTACTCTAGAAGAGAAAAAACTAAGTGTCGGATCACGTAGTACGATGTCATCTGATCAACACTTTACCGCCTTCAGAGCAAGGACGTGACAAGCGAAGTCACGAGTTAATAATATATAGGGTATATTATAAAACTCCATGTGTGTACGTTATCACTAATCTCGAAAACTTAAAAGTTAATTTTCATAGATTTGACATGTAGGGTTATATAATAATTTTATGAGAAAAACTTAGTTAAATAAGTTTTTTTTCTTTTATCGCTAGCCAATTGTTATTGGTAGTTAAGAATGTTAGTTTAAGTTTAATATAATAATAATAAAATTCAATATCGGTACTGATTTTAATCAAGATGAACTATTTCAAAAATATCCAAAAAGAATTCCCTCCGAATTTCGAACAAGCTTTACCATACGAAAATATTAATTAAAATCCCCTAAATAATTCCAACGTGAAATGCTTTAAAAATATTTGTTCGAACTCGGGAGCGAATACAAATTGTTTCATTATTAAAGTATTTTAGGCTCGTGTGATAGCATCTGCTCGAAATAAATTAATTATAACGACATTTATAAGCTTCCAATTAACGGTAATTTCTGTAAACTTAAATATTAATGAAATTAACAAGATATTACGTAAGATAATTAATAATTAAACTAAATATGTAAACATGATTTACAATTATTACAACTCTTAATATTTTTGATTTTGACTTAAAAAAACATATCTATAAAAATGGTAGGAAAGTCAAAACTGTACATTGAATATTTTTTTTTAAAGAATACTTGGGGTGTGATCTACAATCGATACCGAAGCCAAAAATATAGTTTTTAGAAATTTTGTCTGTTTGTTTGTGTTTCTGTTAGTCTGTATGGATGTCCGGGATAAACTCATAAAGTAATGCATCGATTTGCTTCAAATTTAGTATAAATATTATTAAGAAGTAGGGTTAACATATATGCTACATATTATCACGCTATCACCTACGGGGAACGAGCAGTGAACCTTTATTTCTTCAACGCATTCTGTAACAACGTGTAATCTAATAGCGTTCACGCAGACGACGTCGCGGGCAGTAGTTAGTTGTTGAGTTAAATTATGGAATTAAAGTTTTTTTTTTGGACGTACGCTCTTAAAGTTACTAGTACATGTTTTTTTTTTTGTTTTTGAAGTGACGTTATGTATAATAATATAACTCTCTCCCCAGCTCAAGAGACAGCGTTCTTCCTCATCAGCTCAAACTGAGCTCAAGTCTCACCTGTCGTCTTATTGGTGGCTTAACCAGAGAACAGAGAGCCATCTGCCACAATTCTCCTGATACAGCTGCCGTAGCATTCGAAGGTCTACAAATGTCAGTCAAAGAATGTCAGCACCAGTTTCGCTGGCATAGATGGAACTGCTCAAGTCTTTTATCAAAAAATGCCAATCCACATGCCAGTAGTATTATGAAGAGAGGTAAGCGATTATATAATGTTGACATTCCGTAATTATGTATTTCATTCTTTACTTTTATAATGAAGTTAGTAATATCTAATACTATAGCAAAATAGATAAAATTTAATTTTCAGAATATATTTCTTATTTCTTAACTCAAATTATGCACTAAAAGAACACATTTTACTCAAAAAAAATTGATATGAGTACTTATTGTAAGTATGTAACTTGCATTACCAAATGTTTTTAGAAGTCCAAATAGCTTCCCACAAGCTGGTCGTTTTTAACAATAAAATAAAATCGAAAGGACGGTAAAAATACTTATTTAATTATGTTCCTTCAAGAATGGATCGCACGGACTTTGTAATAGGTACTACATGTAGGTGGCACCAATCAACATTATATTAAACCCGTCCAAGTGTAATTCCAAACGAAGAATTTATTAAAATAAACGAAACAGAATATTCAAACTAATCGCGATCGGTTATTACAATCCGAATTTATTACGACGAAAAATTATACACGCATATTAAGACCCAATCGATGGAGGGTCCGACCGTATTATGTTCCTGCGGTATTTACTGAACGCCGTAAGTCTTTATGTCTATATCTCTTAGTGTGAAAAGGCTTTGTCGATCTTATTTTTTCCACAATCATCGCACACGTTGACGTGGAAATTTACGAGCATGGAGGATGGGAGATAACAAATAATTAGACAGGCCTTGGTGGCCAGGTGTGGCCGCTCCCGCGCCCGCGATTTCACGCTATGTGTGGGTCCAGTCGGGTCCGCCCCGCCGACTTTACCAATTAATATTTTAACTGGAATTGTCTGAACACAAACTAACTCGTTTCTCTCGATACTCGCACAGATGTAGAATCTTACATGTTTTATTTTGACCTTTTGTACAACAAGGTGAAACGGTCAACGTAAATCTTCTCATGTCATGTGAATTCCTATACAAACAATAAAACATTAATTTGACAAGGATTACCTTCAAACACGTTACCAGTTCCATTGTTCGACAGATCGAACACATTAATATTAGTAACACTCCGTAACGACACCTTCCGGCCCTTCAACGACACGACTCTGTTTAAATTGAAAAATAGTGAAAAAATAGCGTAGCTAAACACTTAAACATCTTTCTTAACATGCCTATTGTTAAAGTCTCGATTGAAACGTCATCGGATGAACGAAACCAAAAAAATCGAAGAACAAATCAAGAGAGGCTTTTAAATAGGATAATGGCGATCAATGATCGACGAAGAAAGATAATAATGAATCCGGACCGTTGGTTTTTTTTAGCCAATAGTGTAGATGCGTCGATGAAAGAAGTGGACGGATGGCATTCTGGATAGATTGCAGGATTCGTTTCGCTTCCACGAGATCCTCCACACGTTGTTAGCGCGCTTGTTGTACGTGTCGTTGGCACAATGTAGACGATTTTATGATCTTTGTCGAGCTAATGAGGTTATTTTTGGAAAATATTCTCGCCTCAAGCGTTAATAGTCGTCGATCGGTAGTCAGATTAGACTACGAAACAGACGACGAGTCTAATGTCGGTGATATGACATGAGAGAATGGCGCTCCATACCAGTCAGGGTGGCGAGTTAGCGCGCATGCCTCGATTCAAATCTGATGGCGGCGCGAGCGCACGTGACCTGTATACATAAGTCGGATGTATAATAAAAAGGTGACATTTATTGGCATCTTATATCAACCACGTGTCAACAGGTGACGAAGCGACGACGACAAAATATGATTATGATGCCGGAAAAACGAGATGTGTCGTTATAAAATGTCTTATCTGACGGCTTGTCGTGGGAACTCTGCCACGAAATTAACATCTACATCACATAAACGTGTTAAAGATTTTAGTTCGAATTGCAACAAATTATATATCTTCAATGTAAAAATTAATAGATATGACGTAATTAAATTGAAACATAAAAACAATAACAAAGAATCTAAGAAAGAACAGCGCCCTAAAATAACAGTTTAAAATCTTAAATAATATGGAGACGTGTCGAAATGTCTGAACGCTGACGGGTCCGACCTTCTAATGGCCATGATAACATCTCACTCGATGTAGGATCGAGTCATGCTCCTCCAGATTCCTCTGAACTGTGAGAAACAACACAAAAGGGCCATAAAATTATGAATTTGTTAAAAGTACACCGATTTGGACGTGACATGAAGTATTTTTTTATGTGGCAACTTTGTTCTCAGTGGAATTATGGAGATTGCTTTTTACAGTTAATTTATTCGATATATTATATAGGTATATAAGAATTAATTATAATCTATATTTTGCAATTAATTTTTCTTTGTGAGTTGATATATCTAAAAAACAAGTATCTAATTTAAATATGTAACACAACGACTTGCAACCGTGGTTAAATATCGTTTCGGTAATTAGCGATTCGCAACACCCAGGTAACTTAGGTATAAGCCTTAATTGGCACGAACCTTTTCTTAGCTTAAATTCTAATTAATAAATGTTTTTTTCATAAAAATATTGTTACATAAAATCTAAATCGGCTTACTCATTCTATTCTGTATAAAAAAAAATTGGATATTTTTATAATTACGACTAATAAATACTACGCAAATGTTATCTTTAAATCGTATTACAAATAACGAAAATTTTGTAATCTGGGCCTCGCAAGTTAAATATAAACAGTTACTAGATTTCAGTAGTCTTCAGCGACAGCTATTACATCCTTTAGCATTCTCAAAGTTTCAGCGGAGAAAAGATAAGTTAATCTATGGTCTCTATTTCGTGAACGTCAATATAGTCAACTTTAGTTGCTCAAAATTTTTGCCACACACAACGTGCACACAACGGCATGGTTATAAAAATATCAAAAGCTCAAAATTCAGGCTCCTGAAACGACTGTATTACGACAGTTTACCTTACCTTTTACATTTACCTTTCCTTTTACAAGGTTAGAACCATCGTAACCTTTCCCTGAGATGTAAGGCAAATACACTCACCGGCACGGAATCTTGGCCAAACTCATAACATGCGATAAAAAAATTTTAAGTGTGTCTAACTTTGTTTTTATTGTATAAGTGGGTAGAAATAATGTTTACGTTAATCCTAAGAGGGTAATTAACTAAGTTGAAGTGCATTATGATTTGGGTTCTGAAGTTTAGTTGAATTGTGTCATTTATCCGACGAACTCTACATTTTGAATTGTGTTGTGGAATTTGTAAGTGTTAAGTTGCCGAAGTTCTTTGGTTTTATTGTGATAAATAAACATCTAAAGGCGCCTAAGGATCCATAAAAATGCCTTTGTCACCAAGTCAGATAGCACAAGCAGTGTCATTAGTGGAACAAGGGATGACCCATCGTGAAGTGGCTACTATCCTTAACGTACCACGTTCTTCAATGCAATATGCATTAAAACGGTACCAACAGACTGGCCTCTGTACACGCAGACCAGGTAGTGGTGGTGTACGTTGCACGTCAGCTCGTGACGACCGCTTTATCGTGTTAGAGACTTTAAGAAATCGCTTCCTTACTGCGGTCGAGATCCAGCAGCGGCTTCAAATCTCTAGGAATGTAAATGTTAGTGAGCGTACGGTGAGAAGACGTATGGAGGAAGTTAATTTAAGAGCGAGAAGACCAGCCCGTGGCCCACAGCTCCTCCCACAGCATAGAGCAGCTCGACTTCAATTTGCCCGCGAACATGCTAACTGGTCTCATGAACAATGGGCAAGAGTTTTGTTTACGGACGAGTGCAGGATCGCTTTAAATGCACCTGATGGTCGACAACGTGTGTGGAGAAGGAAAGGTGAACAATATCTGGCGATTACTACCACTCCAACAGTGAGTTTTGGTGGAGGCTCTATAATGATATGGGGTGGCGTTAGTTCTGATGCACGTACAGAATTGGTCATCGTCAATAACGCTCTAACTGCAACACGATATATCGAGGATATCCTTCAAGAACATGTTGTACCCTTTGGAGGGTTTATTGGATATGATCAATTCATTTTAATGCATGATAATGCACGTGCACACGTCGCTCATATCGTAAATGAGTACCTTCAAGAGGTTGGTATTCAAAAATTGCAGTGGCCAGCTCGCAGCCCCGACTTAAATCCAATAGAGCATATTTGGGATAAGCTAAAAAGGACAATTAAAACAGCATCGAACCCACCACAAACTCTTAGCCAGCTTCGAGATGCCGCACTGACTGCATGGCGCGACTTATCGCAATTGGACATCAAAAATGTCATCCAAAGCATGCCAGATCGAATGCAGGCGGTCATAAGGGCTAGAGGAGGAAACACGCGATATTAAAAAGTTAAAAAGTTTACCAAAGATCAAACAGTTTTTAATTACTAGTGCTCAAAACTGCAGTGTTTAATTTTGTGTAAATGTGATTTTGTGCTTAAACTTCATTATAAACTTAAAAAGAACATTATTTATGCTTAAAATGATTAAAGACGTTAATTGGATGAACAACGATCAAAATTGGCCTAAATTTGTAGTGTAAACTGAAAAAAACTGAAGTTATCACAAATTTTATACTTGGCCAAGTTTCCGTGCCGGTGAGTGTAAATATTTAAATATTGAAGATCAATTTTACTGTTTTAAGGTGAATGCAATGCAATGCTTTGAAAGCTTTCATAGACATTTCAGACAAGCCAAGCCAAAAAAATTGAAATTGATTACTCATACACATTTTGACGTATTTGGCAGAGATTTTAGAGTATTTTTGGCAATTTTTAACAGTCACATGAAAGGTGATAACACATGTCCATCATTACTACCTCCTTCCGAAAACCATTTTGAAGCTAATCTCAAGTTAAGTTCTTTTCGTATTGAAAACTTTATTACCATTTAACCGTCGACCAGATATAACAATTATATTCGTCACATTGATATATAATTCATAAGAAAATATGTTGTCTTTTATATTAGCAAAACTTTAATCTATATGTAATCAAAATAAAACCAGCAGTAGACTTCAAATTGCTATTATAGTTGTTGTGCTTATGCATACATTTTTGAACAAACTTAGTTTATTGACGTGAAATTACAATTCAGAGAGCCATAACACAAATATTTTACTATAGGATAAACATTGCAAAATACATGAGCATGCAAAGAGGTCTTAATAACCTGTTTCATAAAGTTTACTGTATCAGCCTGTAAACCACCCACTGCTGAGCGAGACCTCTTCTCCATATAGAAGTTTAATAAGAATAAAACTACCATATAAAGTTAATTTCTTTGGCAAAATAAATAAGTAAATACTTCATTCATTTTTGGCACCAGATTTATAGCTTATGAAGCTGAAAGCGAGAATCACCACGAAAAACCATTTTAGAATAACAAAGTAGAGGATCGTAAATTACCAAGATGTTCGCAAGCGTGGGCGCGACGACGGCGCAGCAGCGCGCCTCAAAAACCATGTTACACAACACGGAAAAAGACGACCACCGCTGTGGCTATCGGAAAAACTAATCAATATGCGCATCCTATTAAATAAATGTCCACATTCAACCGTTCATTTTTAAATAAAGAATCGAAGATGAAAATAAAACGTTCAATATGATAATTAAAATTTGTATTTACTTAGGAGCGATGTAAGATTTTTTTGCCGTCCGGCGCCGACTTGCCGTACATGGACAGCATGGTGATTTGCCAATTTAATCCACGATTCGAGGAACTGATGTGGCGCTGCGTTCGTGACGCTGTCTTCACTCACCTGTGCACTAGAATAGCGTTACTCGTCTTTATTACCGACCGTTCACCGATGTCGAACGACGTCTAAAACTACAACACTCACAAATTCGTATTTTACTAATACTGGCCACGCTTGGTAGGCGGGTTTGCGAGTGCAGTGTCTTACGGCAGCATATGATGACGCTACTGCCCATCACCCTCTTGTTTGGTACACAATTATTCGCACCATTATGACCTTACCCTTCTTACATGAAGTGTAACACCTAAACATCATGTTAAACACGTTATTTATCATTCGTTCGGAAATTATACGAAAACGAAATTTCACTTGCAGAAATCGTATCGTAAATCGAAATCGCTTTTTCGTTCACAACTTTTATCGAAAATAATTACATGTCATGCATTATTGAAGCGAACGTAGGGAAAAAACGACAGAGCTACAAGTGTAAGGTAAGAATTTAAAATCTGTCACCCGTTCGAAATTCAGAGCATTCGATAAAAAAGATCGCAAATGAATAATGAAATTCATTAGAAGAATTTAATGCAATCGAAGAATACTGGACCTTGTTGACATTACTGATAAATTGGAACGAGATAACAGTAATAGCTTCATTAGAAATCGAATATTATTTGACTGAAGTTATATATTTCGTGTCAATACAATTCTTAAAGTAAAATTAAAAAAAAAACTCGATTAATAGCCGTTGGTTCTAAAAGACGGCCAATTTACAAGCAACTTGTAACCTAAAATTAATATGTTAATCATTACCGACTCGGTTGAGGGAGATGGTTGAATTTTGATACACTTTTTGTTCTACATTATTACTTAAATGACTCGACGTATTCAATATCTAAATACAGGATAAAATATGAATGCAATACAAATAAGTCATATAAAAATTCCAATCAATGCAGTAATACTTAATTAAATCTAAAATTTTAAAAAAATATTTGACTGACCCGTTGGCGCAGTTTGCAGTGACCCTGTTTTCTGCTCCAAGGGTTGTGGGTTCGATTCCCGCCCCGAGTCTGGGTGTAATATATGTTTATTTATATGTATTATTTATATGTATTATTTATATGTATATTTATATGTATATTTATTTTAAAAAAATGTATATCAGTCGGTTGTTACCTAAAACACAGGCATTAAGTTGCCTACCTTAGGAACAGACGACTGTGTGTGTGTGTGTGTGTGTGTGTTAAATATATTTATTTATTTATTCAAATTATTGTTTTTTTTTTAATTACCAGTAATACAAAATACATAAAATAAACATTATTGCTATTTTGATAACAGGGTGTAGATGAATTAACTTGAGAGATTAAGAAGGCTTAATATATTTTAACCAACTTTAAAACAAGGAGGTTTCGTATTTATATAAACGTTACTGTTATAATTTATGTTATACGTTTCATATAATATGTGATCTTAATTTATAATTAGGTTTTCGTCATGCTAAATTCGTCAAAACACTAAACTATCACAGACGTTCTATTTGACAGCATTATGCACTTACGGGTAGAAGGCAATGCGACGCTTTATCGCAGCTTCAGTACGCGACTCTAGTAAGCTTTGTTGTTACGTAGTCGAGGTGCGATCTCGCTAGGAGACACCCTTAGGACGAACGTCCGGTCTGCTCCACTAGGGGGCTCCCAATTTTCACAACTGGGTCTGGTGATGCTGTAAAGGCCGCTAGGGCCAACAGTAATACACATTGCGAAAAAAAAAATGAATAAAGTACGCACCCTGTTTGACTAAGACATAATTGTTAAAAATCATTATATTGCAACTTATCATTCTGTCGACTATAGTATGACTAAAGATTTCTCCTTAATCAATCGGAAAACTATTGTTTACAAAATTAAACAAAACGTTGATGAAATTTATTTTTCTATTGGTTTATTTCTTATTTTAGAATATTTTTTTAAAGTACGAGTATATAGTTGGTAAAATTCAATAAAGAAACATTTTTTTAAAACAGGTAAAATATGTTTTTAATCAAAGAACCGACGCTATATAATATCATTAATTAAATGATAATAAATCAATGTAAGCAGAAAATAATTCTGCCATTAGATTTTCCTAATAAAAACGCCGATACATAAAGTTTCAATTTACGCTCCAATACATCACATTTAGTTTACGACCATAACACACTAACATATTATCCTTTAACCATGAGCATAAACAAGCAATTAAATTATCACACAATAAAGACAGACCGATCAAAAGAATCATGCAATTGTATTGAGAAAATAAATTGAGATTAACTACACGTCATTGTATAGAATTATAGATTCGCTTTAAACAAATACTATACATATACCTAAACAAAAAACAAAGAAGGCATACATAACTATAGCTAACGAATACTATATTCTATAAGAAAGTATTTTATGTAAAAAAAAATTTAAACAGTATCACCGCTACCTCATATTTCACAAAAATTTCAGCGAAGAAACGAAATAGATTTGCTGTCCGTTGAGAAATTCGGACCCGCGCAATTAAAACTAAGCCATTAACGATGTATGCGCGATGGATTATTTTGTCCCTTATAAACATATTACGTAAGATATCAATCGTAAATAATAATCAGTCGCAAATTATTAAAAGACACTTTTAGTATTACGACTATTGTCATTAACTTCTGTGGCGGTGACTAATTATTATCTAGTAATATTTTGATTTTGATTACTTACGAGAAGTGAAGCCCGCTATTGTTTTTGAATTGTAATTTAGCTTGACTACTGCTTACGATCTATTAAAAACTTAAAATTACTTTATAAAGATAAGATCATGAAAAGAGTGTTCACTTTACTTCTTAAATACTCTTCGAGAATACGAAACGAAGGCAATACAGTGAATATACTAGCTATAAAATTAATCCGAAAAAACTCAATGTCGAGACTCGAAAGTCAGCATCGCACGATTCTAATACATTACTAATTGCTAGGTTTTCGTGATGTATAACCGCCTACCGTCGTGAAATCATCAAATTCGAACTACAAAGTATTATAAATCGTTTCATATCTGTTTTATCGCGTCTCCAACGATCGACAAATATAAATTTGTCACCGGTTACTGGAAAAAGCCGGGCCAGTTTATAAATAAACAATAACATTACCCTATTTGGTTTGTACACCGTAACATTCGTCTGTCTGTAGTCAATGTCAATTGATAGTGTAGCGGGAACGTTTATGTGGAACGACTTATTGGTTTACTTTAATAATTTAAGATTGATATAAAATAACCTATCAGTAGTTTACATATAAGACGTTTTGGTTGCAAAATGCTATTTAATATAATTTACTTACATCGAAAATATATGAATAACTTAACTAAGGAAGCTGAGTTCCAATTTCAAATTAACAAACCTGTGCTTTTCGTTGTTAAGTTTCGCATCGACGTTTTTGGCATTGAAAATTCTGTTAATTGGCTTCTTGTGGAAGTGGTTGACGTATAAACTGACCTCGTATTGTAAGGAAATATTTATTCATCTGACGAATGTTCATCGAGATAATGGTTGATTTATAATGATTATCATATTATTATACCTGAATCATCCTAAATCATGCGATGTCCACTTTTTGCGAGATTTGACGATCTAGAACCGAGACGGATATGTTTTGAGAGTTTTATACATTTTCATGCGCTTACAAATACCCGTGACAAAAAGCGAGCGTTGATTTATTTCATCTAAATGAGATTCTCATCTGCCTTTAAATATTTCGACGTCGAGAAAATTCGAGAACATATTCAAGTATTTTGATTGGATAACTTGTTTTGTTTTGTTTATTTTTCATACTTTATAAAGTATTTATGTTAAAAAACGCATTTTACAATAAAAATACGTACAATGAGCAACTTGAAATAACATACAATATTTTCGGTTTTACTTATTCGGAAATAAAAATAAAATAGTAATTATTTCAATCAACGATATCTGCCTCTCAATTAGGCTCTGCACTCACTAATCTCTACAGATAAAGTAGCAGTATTAACCACTTGCCACAATCAAATTAATTTAATTCATTCTCAAACGATTCATCGACTAAGATAATATTGCATTTATCGTAAAAAAAATATTAAAAGCTTCTCAAATAAAACAAAATAATATGATATAACTTATGCACGTACCCATCACATATTTATTTATTTTTTTAAACTTAATTTCGCTTAGTACAATTTAGATTAGATTTTGAATTAAACGTAAAAGTAGTTAGTCGGCTATAACACCTGATCAAAATAACGATAGTAAAACATCAACGTTTATGTCAAAACATTAATTTATCTTAGAAGAGGTGGCAGCGCAATTACTACACTATAATTGCCCATTAAACGAGTATAGCTTTTAAAATCGCAACGATGCCTACGACACGGCGATTCCATTGAGTTCGATACAATGAAATAGCAGGAATAGCACATTATTAACCCGACTAACTTACAACCGAATACAATTAACTAAGCATCGGTCGCATCCGACCGAAGTCGAATGCAAATCGCTATCTTTATGGTTAAAAGATTACATTGTTCGAGGCCAATAGCTTATCTTTGCATCTCGAATGGTTCTATTTAATTTATTGCAATAAAATAGATAAATGGAGATCGCGACGTCCGCGTTCCGGAGATCGAAGCGGTGAACGCGAAAGCATAGTTGATATTATAACAGATGCATTGCGGAGATAACATACGGCAAGACATCGACAATTTCGCATTGGAATCTATAAGCGTGTAATTATTTTTTGTACCCTTCTCTTATCTTTTAGTTTGGTTTGATTTTTTTTGTCTCATTTATAACATGAAATGTCACATTATTAAATTCCTTTTGGTTTATTAATTAAATCGATTTGTATCTAAAGTGTTACTAATATAATCAATTAATTATTCAACAGGTTTCCGTGAAACGGCATTCCTGTATGCTCTGACGGCAGCAGGAGTGGCACACGCCATCGCACGCGCTTGCGCACAAGGCCGCCTACTGTCCTGTGGCTGCGACCCTCTCGGCTACCGCGCCTCCCATGACCGAGGGCGGGCGAGGGTGAACAAGTGGGAATGGAGTGGTTGCTCCCATAACTTGGCTTTTGGCATAGAATTCTCTAAGAAATTTCTAGACGTCCGAGAACAAGTAGATGATTTGCAGTCGAAAATCAACGTGCATAACAATAATGCTGGGAGATCTGTAAGTAACGGAATATTCTGAAATATTTATAGCTTTTGATTATAACGTATTGATATAAAATTTAGGAGTCACTTAAGCGAAATAACTATAAATAATAATAGTAAAGACTTAAAACGGGTATATTTACAATATTTTTCGTTAAACTTTCTAAGCTCTCAACATTTGCGACTGCTGTCACTATTGCTCGTGTCATCCCGTTTTACGTCTTAATAATACTAAAGCAAAAAAAGCTAGTTCCGTATCTTAGGGAACAAATAGGAAAGCAACGACAAAGAAATTTTAAAGCTAATTAACCGCCTCTTTGTAGTTTTACAAATCATCTCGATTTTCAGTAGCTTTGCTGCATTCTGTTGGAGAAAAGTATTCTGTTTTTATTATAAGTAACATTCTTAAACCCGAATACACAATTATTATATAAAAAAAAATTACACTCTATTAACACAAGCTGGACACAGCAGGTTGATTGCTGACAACTGTCAGAAATTGGATACAAAAGTGTAAGATATTTGAAATGTGTAAGCATTTGATACCGGTTAAGTTTTGTTATTCCGTAACCAATACCTTGTCAGTTATTATTGACATTGTGGTAAAAGCCAAACCTTTGTCTCAAAAAACTTCACTTTCGCCTCACCACTAAGCGAATACATTTTTGCGGTTTTTCATATGAAAAGATGGCCATGAACTGTCAGATTTTAGACTTCATCTTTCCATATAGTTTCTGAAAACTCTTAAACAGATAAATTATTTCTCTCATTTTAGAAACTAATTTCGATAGTAACTTATTTAAAATAGAGAGCAATGAACTCCCTCACACTACAACTTATAAAGACAGCGAACAAAATATAAAATAACTTTTAAAACAATTATAAAACTCTCATAATTTACAATATTTCCAATTATAAAATTTTAAGACAAAACTATGAAAAAAAAATACATTGCTAATGCTGCATAAAACAAGAGTTAATTTGAAGAAGATATTGATGGTAGACAGAAAGGAATGACATGACAAAGGGCGAAATGACACCACTAGACTACAATGGTCCTTCAGCGACTTTATTAGATGCGCTGCATAACATCTGTTTGATCTTCGAAGGGGTGAATACTGAGTGAACATTTTTTTTTAAATTTTAGTTGGATAGGCAAACTGGCAGACGTTCCAGCTGATGGTAAGTGGTTGACGTTGCCCATGAAAACAAACTAGTTTACCTGGAACTAGCCCAAACAACTCATCTATGTGTTGCCTATTCAGAGACATAAGGTGTTAAAGCATCGGGGCCGGTAATTAAACCTGCCTATCCTTAAGGCCTGCCTGTCCTGCCCTTCTCTCCGAAACACAGCAAAGCTGTTTCACGGGAGAAACAAGCAAGATGGTGGTACCCATGCAGCCAGGAGCGCGGCACAGCGCATCCCTCCCACCAGTAAAACGGAACATAGAAACTATATTGATGTCTAGGACGAAAATTACCTTAATTAATTGATTTTAAACTCAAAATAGATAAATTGTTTAGAGATCTATCCGGATTTTACTAGATTTGTTATATGTTGAACCTATCCTGGTTTGTCCGGGGGCCATCCAACGGGGTCAGAAAAATGTGCGTATGAAATCCAGACAGATTTTTCTTTATCAAGATAATCTCAATTAAACGAAAAAGAACAATAAAAAATAACATAAGATAATTTAAAAAAAAATCATATAAATGTGTAAGAACAGGCGCGAGTACATTTTTAATTAACTTTAGTATGCCTATACCTTGAAGACGTCAGATGACATAAAAATAATGTAATAATAAGCAGTGAATATTGAATATCCGAATAATGATATTTACAATTTGGTCAATAATACAATGATATAATCTCGAACTACAAAATTAAAGTGCCCTAATTCACTGATTTATGAGATTATTATAATAATTATTTAACCTGTGATTTAGATAATAGATAATTTGTCCTTTATTATTTAAAGTGTGGCGATATTTGTATGTCAGAATAGCCGCTAGGGACACGAAATGAGTTAGAACACATATTTAGTTCGATTCGAAGCGCCGTAAATGGGCGTGGTACGGTAATAACCGTTGTGGGTGGTCCGTGGATGTATCCGCATAAAGTTATAACGTACAATATAAATAGAAAACTCGCTACGCTTGCAACATGACAAGCTTTTTGCCGTGAACAACGGTCCCTTTCATTTCGATTATAAATTATCAGTACGTAATTAAAAATACATAGCTATATATGATAATGTTATACAGTTATTTCTTTGACGGTAAATTACTTTTGATATACATGAAAATAAAATTTTAAGGCATCTTAAAACTACAGAAGAGACATTTTTATACGAAAGAGAAAAAATGCCACTCTATAGACTTTATTTTAATAAAATCCTTAGTAAACTAGTTATTTTTTCTGACTTTGTGTACCTAACTAAGAATATCTGAGCTCGTTTTAAATAAAAATATTATTCTATGATTTATATTATAATTTGTCTTGAAAAAAAAATTATTCATCATATTATGTAAAAAAAAAATTTGAATAAAACTTTTTTCTAAAATAAACGTGCTCAAACACACTTTCAAACATTATTTAATATTCTAAAAATAATATTATTTTTACTTTCAAAACGTTTGCACATCAGCCTTAGCACCTGTTGTAGGTGTTAAATTAATGCATGAAGACATGATAAAAAAAAAACAGGCACCTGAAATAAAAAATAAAAATTGAAAGTGATTAATGAAATCGTCCATATATGTAGGAGTATAAGCGTAAAACGTGCGCTCGAAAATGTAAACCACTTACAGTTACGACAAAAAACATCAGACAACTACGGATCCTATGAATGAATTAAATGTAGAATTCCGTATGTTTGTTTGTTTTAAACCTCTTATAAAATTACTGGATTATACCAGTAATTACGTTATCAGAATTACCGAGATTTTCGTCGGAAACATATTTCATTAGAGTCTACATTTTAATTCCTAAGATCTTAATAACATTGATTACGGCAACGAAAAAGCATACAACTATAATAATATCAAAATATTGTGTTACTTTATAGTCATTTATTTCTTACAAGTGCAATCGCAATGTCGAATTGTTTGTTACAAATGTGTCCTCATGTTAATGATAATATTGTCTTAATGAGAATAAATGTCTTTAAACCTGAATTTATATAGATATAAATATTATTAATTTAATTCGATGGTTAGTAGTTGAAATTTAAATACCTACGTTTTATTTTTAGATACGCGGTAAATATTACGACATTTTATAATACCTATCTACCTACTTCCTACAAATAAAAAAAATTGGTATGATTAGAAAGTTCTAGAGATAATTATGAAATTAACGTACAAATTTTTATTTGAACCTTTATTTTATTACTACACTTTAAATGATATAAGAATTGTTAAAATTATTGAGTTTCTTAATTTTCTGCGGAATCCTAGTACTTGCGCTTATAGTTCTAGAATATTAAGGTTATTAAAAGGGACTGTAAAATAGAACGAGCAGAACAACTGCCTATGACACCGTTATATTTTGTTGTATACATCCCATAAAAGCATATGAACAGGCCATTTATGATAATTTATACATAATAAAACTGTAACAAGGACCTGAACGATAGGAGTATTATGTTTATATCGATAAAGAAGTAGCCATTGGATTGATACTTAAAACGAAAAAATATATATATATTTCTTTTATGCATGCCGCATTGTTATGATGTAAAAGGAAATATGGCAAACAACCTATACTTATATGTGAAAAGAGTTAACATAGTTGCACATATAAGTGCGTTATATAGTATAAACTGTCACAGCCTTCACACACAATAATATGTTTTTTTTTTATATTTGCAAATTTTTGGGAGTAATCAATGCAGATCTCGTCAGTAGATCAATTTGGTAACATTAAAGGTGTTTAAAATAATAATATTTTTTTATAATTTATCATATTCAGCCAAGAATATATATATGGGATACTCTAAGATTTTTCTCTAAGACTTTCCTACTATTAATAGTTAATTATTATTTATGTTGACAAAAAAACAAATGTCCGGTATATAAATTTGCAACAATAAATAAAGATTTGAAGAGTCAACCCATACTAATATTATCAACTATTATGACTCCGTGGCCGTCACATAAATACGTCAGGGATTGATTTGTTATTGTCAGCTTACAGATCTACCGTCGGACCATCATCGTCGAACGACGGCTAAGCCAAAATACTCGCCCTACCGTACCGGATTACTTCGAATAATTTAATAGGCCTTCCTAATAATAAACATGTCATAGCGATCTTAAACACGACATCACAAACATATAAATACACTCTGACTAATCTCATTGAAACAAATATAACCCTAAAGCCAACGAAGTAAAATCTGGTGTTCTTTTTAATGGACGTATATTAAATTTGTTATTATTATATTTCTGTCCGTAACGAAATCTGACATTAAAGCCGCATGTCTCGTGCTTAGTTATAAGGATTTACGATTAATACAATTTCATTTAAGTTGAGAAGTTTTTTATAATACAAACACGGTGTTCCTACAAATTGTTTAATTTGTGATTCGTTTATAATAGTTAATTATATGGTTGGGGACTGGTGTCTAATTTATATTGACGCTTAGTCCGAACACGACTTGTGACATTTATTGCTACGTAATTTGATTGTTTATTCGTAGTAGTTAATTTAATCATAAAATCATGTTTAGTTATTTTTTAGTGTTTCGTCGACACTAAAAAACATAACACTTAAGAAATTTTATGATCTTTCGAAAAAAAACCTCAAACTACTATCTGAATATGAATCATGTAGGTACCTAATAATGAGGGAAAATTATGAGAACTACTTTTAACTATTTTAATGGTATCAAAAAATATTATATTATACTGAAGTCACTATAAATTTCAATAATTTGTGATTTTAATATATATATATAGTTGTCTGTATCCATATATGATCAATTTGACTATTTCCCTGTACTTTTAATGAATTAAAAATAATATGTGGTGCCTAAACTGACTAAAATATTTATTATAATATTACGTATAAATACTTTTTCAATACAATAATAAACTTTATAATATCATTCTAGATATCATAATAATATTATGAACAACGTGTAAAATATGAAATATATTAATATACCTATAATTTAATAAGTTAAACAAACACATACTCCGACTTTAGTGTTAACGTTTCCTCTTCTAAATCAGATTAAAATAATAAAATAGCTTTCAGAGACATTTCGGGTGTCAACAAATTACCTAATTTAATTTTACAAATTAACAAATGACGGCATTTAAGCCAGTAGCCATATAAGTATAAAATATGACTTTAGGTAAACTCTTTATGTAATAGAAAATCATAACCAAACTTTGTCTGTGTGTTCAGTAAGATATTATTCAAACAACTGTACTATAATTTAGAAGACGTAATTTTGACTTGAGTACGCAAAAGACAGAGGTCGAATATACACGAAAAATACTTAATTACGAAGAAAAAATCGAAAATATTTTACAAAATAATCAACTAGATAAGTTATTAGGTATACGGTGTTACAATAAAGTGTTTAATACAGAAAACGAGAATTTTAATAAACGAACAAAGTCAGGTTAATTCATTAGACAGTTGTCTTATAATTTACTATTAACAGGTAATTTATTTTGATATTTTACGATTCTCTCGCTGTGGTCGTTACAAAACGAAGCCAAAACTAATGATTATTATACAATGTTGCCTTTACGATATCTTATGTAGTCTACCTATTGCCTAGGGACATCGTTGATATACTGCTGTTGATATTAAAATAAAGATAAGCGATACAGATAATAAATATATATTAGTGTTAAATTTTAAAAGGTCATATTTGGATGTTATCTGTCTAAGATTTATATGATAAACACTCGTTTCATAGTTGTAGTATTTATTGCTTAATTATTTAATATTTAAAATATTTTTGAATACGTTGTAGCGATGGTTCTGTTGACATTCAGCAACTTTTATGTAAAAGACGTCGCACTCCTTTCTCCACTTTTCTCTTTCCAAGACCTGATTTATGGTCCAGTAATGAGCGAATTACCGAAATTAAAGCGTATCTAATCCTCAGAAACTAATTTAATATTTGAACAAGCTTGTTACTTACTACTTGTTTGTTACTTATTATTGTTAATACCACAGAGCTTTGAAAAGTAACTGAAAATTTAAGAAAAGCGTTTTAAGATAAGCACCTCACAATTCTTGTCCTAGGTTACTTTTGCCATGTATTTAAGGTAGTGGATCGTGACTTGGACTTGGTTTATGTAGCTTATGAAATTGTCTCAGACTTTGTTATGCATTTATTTTATCTTCGATAAGGATCATAATTATTCTGATTGGTTAATAATCGAATAATATTTTCTGTATAAATACAGGAGCTCCTCACAGCTGTATCTTTCTCTTTATTCTTTTATCTATTTGGACCTTCTATTATTTAATTGTTTACCTAGTACTATCGCTACCCTTAATGCTGATCTGACACAAATATCTCTGTGATCTACTCACGCAACGAGTTCAGTTTAGTGTCAGACTATAATATTATAATCAATAGGCATCGTAAATTGCTTACAAAAACAGATTAAAGTCAATATAAACTCTGCTAATTGTGCTATTCCATTTCAGTTACTGTCAGAGATACCCGAACTACTTTAGATCAAAGTGTTAGCAGGTCTGAAGACATATTTCACAAATTCTACAATCCTACATTACATTACATGTGATTTTTTTTTTGGAACAAAATCAAAAATACCTAGAACTAAAGATTACACAAATATTGCCCATATAGAACAGTGATATCTGATATTGTTCAGACTATTAAGATTTAACAAGCTTAAACTTCTTCCTAACGCTGCCATTCACTTTATTTTGTAATTTAAGCAAGTTTGATCATAATTATCTTTTATACAGTTCGCGTTTTAATTATATCTTATAATTTGAATTCCTATTATCGTGGGGGCCGATTCTACTATTGCATTCATGTAACTGAGGTATACCATTGGTTTTATAATGGTTGTTTTTCTATTATAGTAATTAAATCATTTACTACTGACATTAATTATCCACCTTTTGAATAGTTAGTTGAAAGTTATCCTCGTGTAAATATAATATTAGTATAGTGTTTCATTTTTTCTATCAAAAACACTTAATCAAATAGACTTATTTCATTTGTTTAGTACATTGCTATCAATAAAATTATATATTATTTAAAAGAGGAAAACGGCACATTTTGTATAACGGTTATGGTGGTGGTTAACGCTAATAACTGTTACCTATACATAATTAAAACTTGTTTAGTGACTTCTTATCAAGAAAACTAAATATTAATAAGTTATTTATTAAATGTATGTATAATGTATATATTAACATAAATAAGTGTTAATAAGCCTTATAAAGATATAAATTATATTTTTAAGAAACTGTAACAATTTTAATATCACTCAAAGCTCATTTAAAAATTTAAAGTTTCTATGAGCTGAGCAAGATATGTTTTACCTTATGTTGCTTAGCCTTTATAATCGATATTTAATTTATGTCCGTACGTACATTACGTTACATCATAACTATTTAAATCGGATTTGCGATTAAAAAAAATATTAACGCATAATAGGATCATACAAAATTAAAGTCGAAAGCGTCTATACCATAAAATATTTATGCAAATATTACGCATAACCTCCCACAATTGAAACGTATTCAGGTAATATTAAACATACTCGTACATGTAACTATGATCTATCGTAATAGAAGAACTGGTTCAACTCTTACCCGGTGGTCCCCGACCCCACTCGAATGCTCTTCCATCGGCATTTTAGATATCGTATTGTGGTCAGATAATTAACAGCATCCCAGAGATCTGTTAGACACGCTCGGTTATAATAACCCCTGATGATATTTTTATTAATGTCAAAATAAAGTCGACCGCTGTTACACTGTTGCGTAACTTATAATATTAAGCGATTGTAGCGTGTATTCATTTTTGAATTCTAAGATAGTTTTCTTTTTATATAAAGTTTCATATTAGATGAAAATAAAATATTGACTAAGCAAAGTATATATTAGAATAGAATAGAATAGAATTTTTGTCATTTGTAACTTATAAACAAATTTTAGAGGTTATCCCCTAGGGCCGCTTTACTCAATATGCGGCCCCCGGGCCGCATGCGGCCCACCGGGCTTGTGTTGTTGGCCCGCCTAAAGTTACAAAGTATAAAAACGTCCAAAGATGTTCCCAAATACTACTAACATTTTTTAGGTCTACGTATATGTGCGAATCGTCTTTTTCAAAAGTGAATACACAAATAACGTTTATAGAAACAAACTTACAGATTCCCATCTGGAAGATGTAATAAGGATAGCATGTAGTGCCAAGCCAGATCTTGAAAAAATTTTTAAAAAGTTTTCACAAATACAAAGATCACATTAAAATACATATACCTATATGTCTTTGTCAAAACTGATTTTTTCATTAATAAAGTAACTGCATTATTAACTTGGAATAAGTTTTAATTAAATCTAAAATAATTTTTGCTTGCGGCCCACGACACTATGACTGAAACTTGTTTGTGGCCCCAATAAAAAAAAAGGTTGAGTATGGCTGCCCTAGGGCGTTAGACGCTCATCCTAGAATCATCTTCGCACATCTTAAAAAATCGACAGTATCGGAGAATTTCCATACGTACTAGTAATAATATAATAAAGATAAGACCTCTAACTCATTTTATTATTGCATACGTTTATAATAGTAAAATAATATTTATTATTCGAGCGCATGGCTTCTTACAACAATTTTTTTTTTCATGAGATAATCATATACAAGGCGATACATTTATTCTAAAAGGTAACTGTACTTACATTACTAGAAGACTGCGCCTAAAAAAACCGTAGTTATGCTAATATATATAACGTTCGTATTTTTACTGCTTCTTGTGCTAAAAAATAAATATCAACTTTATAACAAACTCTATAATTAAATCTTCTTATCGACGTTTAATAATCTTTTTTAACGCCTTCTAGAAGCCTTAGTAATTTATGTAATCACTCGTTCTTTGAAATAACAAAATATATTACATTTTTAAATCAACCTTTTTTTTATTTGAATGTATTATATTTTAGACTACGGTGTGATAAAAACCAATTCCCTCCCTGCAGCGGGCCTATAAAAGATCTCGCATCAACCCACACTAGAAATTAGGTTCCACATTAGAGAGCCGAGGTGATAATTATGTTACAAAAAACCGATCCAATGACTTCATATTGTTGTTTATTTTTCGAAGATATTCATATTGATTTCTCTTTCTCGATTTCTATATATACCTATAGAAATTTGTATTGAAATCAAGCAAGGCTAATGACAAGTTAAGGACGGGACGTAGGCAAATTAATGCCTAGGTTTTACATAACAGCTTGCTGACATATATATATATAAATATATATAATTACACCCAGATCGAATCCAAAATTCTGGAGCTCATGGTCACTGCCAACTGCGCCAACAGGCCATACAAAAAAAAATCAAATAAAACAACTTGTATAATATATATGCCAAATACAATTACTCATTTAACATTATTTTCTTAACAGGAGGGAAAATAAAACTACAATTAGACTTAAAGAATATCTCTCAAATATTTTTTACATATCCATTTAGGATATTCATCGGTGAATCGGTGATAAGATCCAGCAGGATGTTAAGTGCAAATGTGATTTAAAAAGGCTAATCAACACTTTTGAAAATACGTGTACTCTGAAAGAGGAAAATAAGGAGTAATGGAATAAGACATATACCACAAGGATATCCCATCTGACATACGGCTGATTCATATTAATATCATAAGGGGGGTAGATCGAATTTCATGAGTTTTTGTGTGAAATGTAAGTCAAGTAAACACAACAGTCGCCGGTTGAAATTCGGGCTAGCACCGCTGATGATTGATATATCAAATTTATCTTTAAAATTTGCCTAGTTTATGTTAGAAAACCTGCATGTCAAGGGAAAATTTTTGTGGCGTGAAAATTCAGCCTTTGAATTAAAAAAAAATATGTATAATTCGCCCGTTTTCATAGGTAAAAAGGCCAAACGAAGGAAACGTACAGTTTAATAGTAAATTCCAACTAAAAAAAGATGTTAGGTGTCGAAGCTCAACACTACTCGAAAGGCGAAGAACACCTAGGTAATAACTATGAAAACGGTCATGTGACATTACCAATGTCCCCAGCACGACCGTCCTCGAAATATTTTTCTACGTCTTCCGTAATGCGATATATATAAGTGACAATTACGTGCTAAAGCCTTTTAGATAGATGAAAAAATATACCTTTACATAATGAAAATATTATTCGAAAATAAAATGAATTATATTATTCATTAAACGACTATTACCTACATAAATCGATTTAGTTTACTTAATAATCATATGTTCGAAAAAACGTTACAGTTATGTTTAAAAAAAACAATTATTGGCACTTATCTCAATAATATTATATTAAAAATGAGAGACAAGATATTAAAAATAAATATATACTTGCACGTTCTTGCCTTAGAGAACCAAACAAGCACAAGTGAAAAGGCTTAAATCTAAAAAGTTAAATAACTAATAAAGTTAATAAACAAATGCAATCTTTCGACGCTATATAAGAACAATTTATTGACGTAACTACGACGTCGTGTGCGGTTTTACCAATAGCTAAGTTTCCCGTCGGATTAGCTACGGCCATCTTAAACCGATTAGCGTTAGTCACTCACTAATCGCCCTACAGATTAACCTCTGATTCACGGCGAACTACTTCACTTAAATAAATGATAACTCGACTTTGAGTTTTAATTTAACTCTTCTTTTCTATTTAGATAAAAGGTTTGTACTGACTCGCTGAAGTTGCTTATCATACACATGAATGCTTGATGTTTCACGCGGTTTAACTCGCGCGTAACATAATTCTTTACAGCCTAAATCCTTCTATAATCAGCAGGTTTTCTAAAGTAGTTTTTTTATTTTATTCACATGAATAGATCCTGTCATAAGCTCGTTCAAAGAAACTTTTCGGTTTCATTTTCATTTACAGAATATAAATTAATAAAACACCTTTTACGTATACATATACATAACGTAAAAGTTCTCATATCAGTGTCATATTTTTATATTGTCTTAAATATAGTGGTAGAATTGAAATTTTAATTATCTATTTAAATAAATAAAAAAAGTACGCTCTAACTTTTATTAATAGATTACTTTTTTTAAAGTATGCTAACAGGTAAATAAATTACATATTTCCGAATTTTACTGAGTACCTTGATCTTCGAATAGATGATTCGATTCGATAAGTTGTATAACAGCACAATGCACTTGTGAAACGCAATAAACCTCGGATTGAATCCCATGTCTTTTAATCTACAATTAAGAATATATAATCGCCTCGTCTCTTACTGAAGCTACGTTAAACATGTTATACTATGGACGTTAAAATTTTAAAATATTTTAATTTATGATTTAAAAAAAAAATGTAATATACAAAAAGAACTAAACGCCTCACTTAGAATTATACTTCATTAACCGTCCTACAAGATGATTAAATGTTTATATAATAACTCTTTACGATAATACTAACCTCCAGACAAAGTCACCTCTATTGTGTTATTTATATGTTACATAAAATAAAATTATATACTAGAGAACGTTTTTTAATTAGGGCTACATCGCGTAATGATACATTAGCCCCAATCTGTCATTATTTGTCTAGTTTTTGCTACCACCGCGTTCACTCAGTTTTAATGACATCATATTTAGTCTACCGCCTTAAAGTAACACGAGTTAATGCATTCATACATCCATTAACGAGACGTAAACAAATATTTTACCGTTACTGTTTGATTTACAGTAATTAAGCGATGAAAGCTGTTCATTACAAAACTCTTTTAGATAATGCCTAAAATAAACAATATATTTTAAATAAAAATTTGTTCAGTAACGACTTAAAATCTACTTTAAAAAATAGTAAATATGCAGCAACGAAATATATCTCTATAATTGAAGTTTTTTTTTAGTTCACCCACACCCACAACCGTAATAATTATGTAATAAAAGCGTATTGGTTTCTGACCCGTTTATTTGAAGTTCAATTTAATTTAGATAGGCGCTAGAAATGATCCTAAAGTGTTGTAGATAGCGCCACCATTAAGTTACCGAAGCGGCGCGGCCCGGCCGACCGCGGCCGACTGCGGCCGCTCCGGGGCCCATATTAGCCCGCCGTATTTCACGAACCGCCCGCCGAGGTGAGAACATAATAAGCGGTTCGGGGCCATTTTTAATATTCTGGCTTCATTACGACGTATTACAAACGTCTTGGGTGGCGAATTCTATCGCGGGCGCTCTTAATACCACGTTATTAAGGCCTGCAGGATCGAAAGGCGGTCCGGTACACCGATTTATTTGAATTTTTGCTCCGACTCAATTTGGGAAATTGTTCCGCCGGCGGCGTTCGCGAAATTAAGACGTCAGAGTGATTGCAGTGAGGCGTTTAATTATGTAAATGTTATGAACTAGAGGTGGGTGGCTTAATCGCATAATTGTGCCAAAAATGTGGTCACATATCGAAATAACATATGATTTTGTATGATGTCGTCAGAAAAATACGCTTTGCAATAAGATACTGCCAAAAAACTTTGTGACTTTTTATTAATAAAACTTAGTAGACTTTTTTCTAGAAAGTTAACAAAACTAGCATTTGTGACTGTATATGGAATTTATTTATTACTCGTATTCATCTCAAGCGTATGTTTCAGATATTGGCATCGCTTATGGAGGTTCGCTGCAAATGCCACGGCCTATCCGGTAGCTGTCAATTAAGAACGTGCTGGCGCGCTACACCAGACTTTCGAGTGGTGGCTTCCACTATCAAGCGACAGTACCGCAAGGTTAGATAATCTTTAAACGTGATTATATCCAGGACATTATCCCTTAATAACGAATACAGTAACGACTAGAATGTGTTATATTTAATTCAAACACTTTTAGGCATCAAGACAAAAAATGCGTATGCAAGATCTGGTAATATGAGTAATTTGTTTGCAAAAAAAAAGTGTTTACACAAAAAAAAAAGTTTAGATTGCCTCTTTCTGAGGCCCTAATTCTTAAAGTTTTATTGATAAATAAAAAAAGATCTTGTGATACTTGAATATAATTTGTTACTTTTACTTATGTGTTATTAGTAGTAGCGTAATAAAAGGTAGAGTACTATACTAATGATACTTAAATATCCATATACTAATATAAAAAAATTTACTCTAAGATGGTCATCAAAGAATTTTTTTAACTGTTTCATAGGCGCTCATCGTGGCTCAAGAAGAATTAAATAACGACCCGTCAATACGCGGAGTATTGTATGGTCGGCCGCGGGGCAAGAGGCGAAGTAAAGCGAGACCAGCGCCTAAGACTAGTTTACTGTTCTTTGAAAAGTACGTATTATCTAATTAACGATATTACTTGAATATCACTAACAGTATTTGGGTATAAAATGGAAACATGTAAAAAAATAAAACTCAACAATAGACGATCGAAAAATTGGTCTATTCATCAATGTTCTTAAAACCGTGTGTTAATAAAATTAAGAAATAGGAAACAACACATACATAAATCGAACTAAAAGTATATTATGTATGTATTTTTTTCTTGAAATACCTTTTTGTTTTTAGATCGCCTAGTTTTTGTGAAGTAGACCCTAAAATGGATTCGGCTGGAACGTCAGGGCGCGTTTGCCGAATTGGCAGAACATCTCGTAGTGGCTCCTGTGATTTGCTCTGCTGCGGAAGAGGACACGCGCTAATCCGGAAATCAAGCATCAAACCTTGCAACTGCACTTTCCACTGGTGCTGTAGAGTCGACTGTCAGAAATGTCATGACGACAAATGGGTTGCCATATGCAAATAATTATAAAATTTGTCTATAATTTTTTTTATTTTTTTATAAATTACGTTATGTAATTTTTCTCATTCGAATTTAAAGTTAATATAAAATATCTAAAGTAGTAAAGTTTTGAAACGCTCTCTTAATTCAAATAATAAGAAGTTATAAATTGTATAAAAAAAATTAGTCTAATAATATCATGTACAATTTGACTATAATTTATATAAAACTAATACTAGTTACGATGCGGGGATATAATATTCTGCATGTAGAAACTCAATTTGCTTTTAATAATGCATAATTAACTCCGTATAACATGAACAAGATACATGATTCGTTACTCAACCGTGTGTGTTACGAATCGAATGCGACATCAGATAGAGTATTAAAACGTATTACCCTGCGTCGTACGAAATAATCTAATTACAGGCACGCAGTTTACAGATATACGAGTACGTAACATTCGAAGTGATAGAGGCCATATAAAAATGTTGCGTATATAAAAACAAAATATATCAGCTGAACAACATTCTCATAATACGTTACATTCGTATAATACGTTAATAAATGGTTTACTTTTAAAAAACAATCATTTCAAAGACAAATCCCAGAAACATAACCATTAACTATTATTTAACTGAAATCGAAAATAGTACATATCCAATTCTAACAAAGTACTGGCAAAGTAAAATAAAACTGAAAAAGGGGGACTTTAGTCGACGAACTTTAATCGAAAAACGTAAAGATTACCGTCACATACCCAGTAATAAATTATAACCTTATACAAATTTATATTAGCGGTACAAGCTCTAGAGGCTAGTTTTGGCTTCGTAAAGCACTATCACTGAAATCAATTGAATAAAATATTTAAAAAAAAAGTCTATATCTGAAGCTGTTACAAATAATACTTTTTATGACAAGATAGAAGAGTAATTAATACAATCTTTAAAGTAGCAAAACTATTGGAAAAAATAAATATATTTATATCCTTCCTGTATGGCCCACTATTAAGATATTCTGACAACATATCATAAAATCTTAGTTTCTTTTTGTATAATTAATAAAAAAAAATGAAAAAAATACCTTGAAATAAAATTAATCATACCTCAATAGACGTGATATGTATGATAACGTTAAGAACAATTTTCTAAGTGAGACCGTGAAATAAATAAATATATACATTTAATTTTAAAAAAAGAACTAACTTTCCATCAACAGCAATACTGCTATTCTCTTCATTATTCAATATTTATTTTCTTATTGTTCTGTTATTTTTCACATGTTATTTCATGTTTGTATTAATTGCCATATTATCGTTTAGATTAGGGGTTTTAACAGCTCTGTGAATATATACTCAAAAGCAAAATGTCATAAGCATGAGCAAGCATGAGCGACAATGACGACGCGCTACGATACCGAAGCTTAACGGTAATATCTCTCTACAACTTAACGTGTAATATTAATTTTTCTACAGCGTACATATGTACCATAGAAATATTAAGAACTTATTTCAAATATCTGTGGTACATACAATACGTGCTTAAATCGTAGAACATAATACTTTTTTTAAATATGTATATTATTATACTTATTCTCTGTACCTGTGGATTAAATATTTTGCTTTTTTTATCACTTCAATTTATAGTAAATTATTTCTAGTATAAGTTATGTAAGAAAATGGTTGTAATAGATAAAATACAGGTAACGTTAAAATATCAGTATTAGACAAAACTTTGATGTGAAAATATCGCAATGTAATAAAGTAATTGAATTAATCGTTTATTCTTATTAATCATTTTGTAAATATTAGTAAATTTGTTAAACTTTAGTCTTATTTCACTTTCGGATAAGACACGTCAATCAAAGCCATACAACAGAGGGCTTACAACTTATAAAATTTACAATGTGAATTTTATAACTTACTTCGATCGACCTTACTTTAATTAATAATAACGCATTACACGTGTTTAAAAAGAAATGTTTTATATAACAACTCTTTTAAAACTGTACGTGTAATAAGTATGTGTCTTGCGTTTATTTTTACTTGTACATGTTCAAAGGCGTAGCTTCCGCCGTATCAGCCGTATCAATGATACGGGGCCCCCGGCCTAAGAACCTAAAAAAATTATCTTACGAATAAGACTATCAGACTTGTCACTCAGAATTAGAGACAGAATCAAAATCAATAGAGGCAGAAAATTTAGAAAAACTGATGTCGTCTTCAGCTATGAATGATTTAATTAATTAATTCGCCGAACAAAAGACAAGAAAACTGTATATTTGATTTGAATTGCTCGGCTAGCTTAGTTTCTAAGAATATTAATTGTAAGTAATAACTTATAATCAATATGTACCTAATTATTTTAGTTCAGTGCGAGCGTTTTTGTTTCTTTAGTGAAAAATCTTCATTTGAGCCTCCTTACAGATTTTGATACAGGTCCCATCTAAGGCAAGCTACGCCACTGTACATGTTAAGATTACCAAAACACATTCCGTACACTGTAAATAATGTTATTGCACGTTTTTCAGTCATCAACATTCCCAACTTTGTGATATTTATTTTAACTTTAAATATTTATTTATATTTAAAGTAACATTGTAACATTTTTGAAATTAAAATAAAAATCCTAAAATTAATAAAGTATTTACTCATTTAAAGTGTCCTTGAACATCTATACATCGGCAAATGTCACAATCAGTATGATCAATAAGAATTATAACTTAATATAACAGGGACAATAATATTTGAGACCTATATACATTACCTACATACATTTAAGAGGTCATAATTAATAGCAAAATGAGAAGTTTCTGCAGCTTATAATTATTAGAAACTGTTTCTCATGTCTGTTCTGTATAGTAAAGGGTCTGAATTTATAAATTTCGTTTTACATTAACTTGAACTTGAAATGGATTTGTAGGTACAGTACTGAGAAACTCAACAATAAAAACTGTCGTAATAACAAGTAGACTACACAATTTTTCTAGAGAAACTTTTCCATTATTTTAGTTTGTTATATTTTATTTATTTATTTAATGCTTTATTGCATGTTTAAAAGTACATGAAAGAGAAAATGAAACATAGTAAACAGAGTGCAAAAGCAGTCTTACCACTGATAGTGATTTTTTTACAGACAGATCTACAGAGGAGAGTCTACATGTCTACATAGGTATATAGGAGAAATTAGTAACATGACAGACGGAAACTACAAATAGCCTAAAAATGTAAACTTATCTGATATATTTAAAATATATTATATAAAGTAAAACCTACCTTAGTACCTTACTTTTCAGAATTTGTTAAATAAGCTACTGTCAAAATCCATTTTATTTAAAATAATAGGAATCATTAATTTGGAATCTAACGATGTAGTTTTAATTTGTATTAAAAATACAACGAGTGTCTTTGAGTAAGTATATTTTGCCATTTCCTCGTGTTTCGGATTTGACCATCCACGTCCAATTAAAAATACTTCGTGAACACAGCAAATATCGTCTACTCTACAAATTAAAAAGCTCTCAAAACAATCACTACTACATATTGATAGCAATTAAATAATGCTGTAAAATGCCCAAAGGATATTATCAGGCAAGCTATAAAAGCTATTAAGATTTATAATTATGATAAACATGACACTTAAGAGATTTGACTTCGCACACATTACCAGATTTAATGTTAGGTTTGAAGTTTAAAAATTTCATTCTAGTAGCTTTATAAATATCGGCTTGCTATGTTACCATACTATGTTAGATTGTACCTACTTGTGTATAATTAACATAGGCGTCAACCAGTCAGTAATTTTTCTCGTATTAACTGTTAATATTAGAAAACAACGTTTACAAGTAAAATATTTCATAATACTTTTTTTTTTCTATTGTTAAACAAGCTTCATACTGTTAGATGTTCACGATATGCACAATGGCTGTTGAGTGATTGGCTCTTCAGTGAAGTATTATTGACAGTTTTACGGTATACAAAACATATCAAGTGGTAAAGTAACTGTTTGCTTTGTATTCTGTAAGATTTTGTTCCGCTCCTTGATGTTACATACGCTTCACGGAACACTTTCGTATGACGGATCGCTTTTGAGATTAATAAGGATCTTCTGTCAATACCTTCGAGTATCAATAACATTATGGCGCGACTGAAAGGATACAGGAAACTATTTAGATTGTTATAAAAATACTTTTGTAATATATACATTTTTTATATATAATTTGTAATACGCGTTACAAATATTTTATTTAAATTTACCTATATTAAGGTATTTTAAAGGTTTATTCAAAGATTTGTTTAAGTAAATAATACCTTTGGTACTAAATTAAAACAAGAAATACTTAAAAAACATCCAGGCTTAAACATTAGGCCTTCAAGCTGTTTCTAATATTTAAAAAAAATGGTAGTAGAATACCTTATTTTCTTTTAAACCTTTAAAGAAAAATGTTTATATAATATTTATGAGACTACCTTTGGGCACACCAATATAATAGAAATATACATTTTCTTTATTTCGCATACAAAGTCGGTGATAAAAAATAGTCGTACTCTAACACTATTAGAGCGGATTACGGTGGATTTAATAACCGAAGCCCCAGCACTTGTTTGATTTCATGTCCATAGAACTTAGTTCAGTTCGTGTTTTGTTGGGATACAGACGGTGAGCTCTTGAGTAAACCTAATTTTATTTATTATCAAATTTTAATTTTAAAAATTGTAACTGTTGTATAGGAAGTTGAATACAGATGTTTGTTTTATGATTTTAAACCATATTAGTGTGTTTGTGATATTTTTTAATAGAATTCAAAAGCGTTCTGATATAATACAAAATCTTTTTTTTAAGTTTCAGTTACGCATGACCAGTAAAACAAAATGAAGGACGGTCTCAATATACCGTCCCTTCCCAGTCCCCATGACCGTTACTCTCTTGAAAAGAAACTCGGCACAGGAATTTTTGGCGAAGTTCACAAAGCTAAAGATAGTCAAGCAGCTGGGAAGGCAGTTGCCATTGAAATACAAATAATTACCGAGGAGAATGAATCACATATTCAAGAAGAATATAGAATCTTAAGAGATTTTACGAAACATCCTAATGTTGTTGATTTTTATGGCGTATTTTGTGACAAGTCCGAATATTCCAAAAAGATTTGGTTTGCTGTCGAGGTAATATTGCATAAATCCAAAATAATACATCTTTATTTATAATGTATATAATTAGTAAAATATTAGGTTTCAAATATTCAACCTGTCGTCTATTTTACAGTTTTGCGATTATGGATCTGTCATTGATATTGTCAGAAAACTTAAGGCAGCGGACAAAAAAATGTCCGAGGAACACATCGCTTACATCCTCAAATATACGATCAAGGTAAGACCATATTCGACTGACTATAAACATGTCGTTCGTCACATTCGAGTCAACATGGTTGTTTATAAAACAAAGGGCCTGCCAGTCCAACTTTCAACGGCTGAATTGATTCAGCCGTTGAAAGTTGGTAGGTACTTTGAATGCAAACTCAATTGTTCTCCGATCTGTGGCCGGGCGATTTCTTCTTGTGGCGTGACGTCGAATGAAATATTGCCGGGCGTATGTCCACGTACGTTGAAATACTATCTAGGGCCATTACTTAAAATGCATGCCGCTTTATTTGATGTGATTCGCGACGGAACAGTCGAACTTGTCGATGTGAATGTCAGTGCGCGTCCGACAACACCATGATGGCCCCCCATCGCGGCGCATCGCTCAATTATCGTAAATAATGCTCGCACACACAAGATATACGGACCTCAATCGCGGTAGTCAATGATCGTTTGCTCTCATTTCCGTCGATAAACATTCTTCCTTACACCCTACGCTTTAAAGACTCAAATTCTTAACACAAATGTAAATGTTAAGTCCAAAAGAAATTAGAAAAAGTAAATGTATATTATCTTTATGCAAGCCACTTGGTTCACAATACCAGTGTGCGTCCTTTCCGATACATTTTCCATGCAAATCTACCGATAAGATATCTCTTGTAGGGTACGGTTGCGGATAGCGTTCCAATTTTTCATCAAATAGGATTAAAATAATACAAGGACGTCATTCAGTACAAATAAAGTTTATATCTTAACAAGATTATATTATAAAAACCCACTAACGCTATATGTATCACCTAAGTTGGTGTTTCACTCGATTTGTGATGTACTTTAATTGTTTATATCAAAAAAAAAAATTCTAAATTTCAAGTTAATGACTTTTTTTTATGAATTGACAAAGATCGTTTTGTCTCCCATACAATTTTTTTTATGACGAATTAGTATTTATAGGTATAAATATATTATAGCTTGTAACAAAATTGTTATTTTTTAATAAATATTTTAAAATCTAAGTGACAAAATATTCTAATCGGTAACGAAATAAATAAAAAATTACAACCCTATAGAAAACTTTATTTTAACGAACGCATTAACCAAATGATATATCGGACAGTAGACCGCCGACAAGCCACGACAGGTCTCGGTCCCGATATGTATGCAAATAGCTCCCAATGAATCTCAGGGGCGTGGACCACTTGATTGACGCTGACATCAGAATCGGAGGTTCACGTCAGAGAAGGGTTTCGCAAAGGCAGTCATTCTATTATTTCAATTTTAAGTGTCGCGTCTTCTGATTGATGCAATCAATTCTCACGTAATCATTTTGTTTAGTTTTTATATGTAATTTCTACAATGTATGTATATATATATATATATATATATATATATATATATATATATATATATATATATATATATATATAATATTCAAATCTTCCCCTTATTGCAGGCAGTATCCTATCTACATGACAATAAAATTATCTACCGAAATTTAAGATGCAGCAATATTTTAATTAACAAAGATGGTGAAGTTAAGCTCACTGACTTTAGTTTATCGTGCAAATTAAACGACAATCAGGATAAAACTAAATTAAGCATCGGATCGCCCAGCTGGATGGCACCAGAAGTTGTTACGGGTGGTGAAGAGGGATATGATAACAGAGCTGATGTTTGGTCTCTGGGAATTAGTACTATCGAAATGGTCGATGGTAAAGCTCCTTTTGAAAATATGCACCCGACTAGAGCATTATTTCAAATAGTGAGAAATCCTCCGCCATCCGTTGCAAAACCATCAATGTCATCTAATGACATTAATGATTTTATTACTGAGTAAGTTAACTTATATTAACTTATTTCTAACTTTTTAATTAACTTTTAAAAATTTTAAAAAAAAATTACATATATACTATTGTACATATTTAAGATGCCTGGAAAAAAATCCCGAACATCGACCTTTCATGGCTGAGCTAGAAGAACATCCGTTTATTCAATCAGTTCCCGAAAATGACTTTCACGTAAGAATTGTAAAAGTATGAATATGTCATACCTAGACTATCTTTACATAAAAATATAAACTTATTTTGCAGTTATCTACTGAACTCAAAATGCTCGCGGCTGATTTAATTGAAAAGGAAACGCCTTATACAATAAAGGAAAGAATTATTAAAAATGGCCTTCTTACTACCGAAGGAAAGGAAGAACCTGAAACGATGCAAGTCGAAGATCTTGCCGCTTTGGAATATTTAAGCGAGGATAACATTCTTTGCGAACTTCAAATAAAATATCAAAAGGGTTCATTCATGTCGTTTGTTGGTGATGTTCTATTAATACTTAATCCTAATACACATGAGGACATTTATGGTGAAGAGGTAATAAAGTAAAATATAAAATGAGCATCTAAAAATTTAACGCTTAACTTAAGGACATTCCATGCTATTGACTAATTAATTTTTTTTTTTTCAGTATCATAAAAAATATGAATGTAAATCACGGTCTGATAATGAACCTCACATTTTTGCGGTTGCGGATAGTGCACATCAAGATGCAATCCACCATAACGAGCCTCAGTATATAATATTTTCTGGCGAAAGCAAATCCGGTAAATCTACTTACATGATGCACGCACTGTCTCATCTTACCCATTTAGGTGCTATGAAAAATAATACAGGAGAGAGAATACAAAAAGCTGCAAAGGTTGTACAAGCTTGTATTAGTGCAGCGACACCTATTAATTCGAACTCTACTCGTGGAATATTACAAATACAAGTAACTTATGGTACTTCAGCGAAATTAAGTGGTGCTATTTTTTGGTTGTATCAGTTGGAAAAGTGGCGCGTATCATCTACGGACATGTAATATAAAGATTTTATTAATTTACTATATATATTTAAATTATTTATATTTTCTTGATATGGCTAGTTAGTTATTAAAACTTAAATCGTATTTAATTTTAAACTCAGAATAGTTTTACTTCTATTTAAAAAATAATAATTATAACTAAATTAATCAATGTATTCGAGTTTCGAGCTCAAACAAAAATAAAGCGTAATATTGTTTTCCAGGAATCACGCAAACTTTAACCTACTTTATTATTTTTATGACGCTCTGGAAGCAAATAACAGGTTAGATGAATTTTATTTAGAAAGAAATAGAAACCACCGTTATCTAAGAGTTCTAGATGAACCGACAAGAGGCCCAAGAGATGTTCGAGAAACACCGCGTGAAAATGTTAAATGTTATAATGAGTTTGTTGAAAATTTGAAAATATTAGACTGGGAGGAAGAAGATATAAAATTTCTAGAAACAGTTTTAGCTGCAATACTACTTTTAGGAAATGTAAGATTCAGGGATGGAAAAAATGGCTCAGCTGAAATAGAAAATGTGGAAGAAGCCAAAAAAGTTGCAAAGCTCTTATCACTTGAAGAAATAAAGTTTCTTTGGGCACTACTCAACTATTGTCTCATTGAAAATGGAACTGCTGTCAAAAGAAAACATGCAACAGATGAAGCTAGAGATGCGCGAGATACTCTTGCAAGTGCACTTTATAAAAGGCTTGTTGATTGGTTAATTAACGTCATTAACGCAAAATTATCTTTTATGCGATCTGTGTTGTAAGTAAATTAGGTCAAACTTTTTCTATAACTTATTTCTGCATCTCTAAAAATTACTGTTTATCTTTGTTTCAGTGGTGATAAATTTTCAGTAAGCTTAATAGATATGTTTGGTTTCGAATGTTATCATCGTAATCGATTAGAACAACTGATTGTTAACACAACAAATGAGCAAATCCAATTTTTGTACAATCAAAGAATGTTTGTCTGGGAAATGCAAGAAGCGGCTGAAGAAGAAATTACAACAATAGCTTTACGTTTTTATGACAATAAAAATTCTGTGGACCAACTGATGGGAAAACCACTAGGTATTTTTCATATCTTAGATGAAGCCAGTCGTATCAGTAGTGGTCAAGAACATATAATGAGTAAGTTTTATGTTATAAAAATTAAAAAAAAAAGTTATTATAATGTATCAAATATTCAAAATTTGCTAACTTTTAACTTTAATTTTGTTTAAGATACAATAAAAACGAAATGCAAAGGTCCATATGTAAAAATCTCAGGAAATCACGAGTTTAGCGTAGCGCATTACACTGGTAAAGTGAATTATGATGCAAGAGAAATGGCTGATAAAAATAAAGATTTCTTACCACCAGAAATGATCGAAACCATGAGAGCCTCGACAAATCTTACTCTACAGCAGTTATTCAAAAACAAGCTCACCAAAACTGGTAATCTTACAGCTGCATCCAATCAAAGCCCAGCAGCAGGACCAAGTCGTTCAAAATCTGAGAAAGAAATGGAAAATATTAAAGCGAGGGTACATAGTTGCATTTCTTTGTAATCTTTACAAATACATTGCTATCTTAGATCGCTTAACCCTCATCAAGTTATCTTCATTGGAAGTTATAAATTAAATACAAAAATTAACTACACAAACATACCTGTTGTTTCTCTTAATGGTGTTAAATTACCATATTTGGATAAGGTGAAGAACAATATTTTGATCGAACATTGTCTTGAACTCACCAGATCAGTCAAGTGAACAGGAAAATGTTTTTGGCCACAGGTTCACTGTAGCGGTTTCGTAACTTTCTTCCAACAAACCTTAAACTCCGAATACCTTTACAAAATAAAAACTTCTATAGAGACTCCTTCTACATACAAGCTGTCTTGCTATGGAACGCATTGCCCATTACTATAAGACGCGCCCAAATTTTATTTTTATTTAAAAATCATCTAAAAGAATACTACCTAATACCTTAGTCAATAAATTATTCCACATTCAATCAACAACAATTTGCCTTGTTGTATATATTTATATGTATTATATAATTATATGTATTTTATATATTATTTATATGTATCTATTTGCTTATTTATTATTATATTCGTTATACCACCAGCCCATCTGCAAATGCAAGATTTCTGTCACCCTCAGGTTGTCTGGCAGAAATTGCTATTAAGCAATAAGACCGCCTGATTGTACAGTTTAAAATGATGTTAGCTTGTATCTTCTCTTTTTTGTTGTGCAATAAAGTATATTATTATTATAATATTATTATTAACAGTGGAGCCAAACGTTACGTTTAAAAACCATTGTATGCTAATTCGACTTCTTATTTAAGATAATATTAAAAAGTATATTTCCAGAAATTCAATACAATTTCTAAAGGCCAATATTCACAAATACGCCGAATGAGGACAGCGGCTGCAACTTATCGAGCTACGAGTCTAGAACTTCTCAAGCAGCTCTCTATCGGCGCTGGTAGTGGTGGAACGCATTACGTGAGATGTATCAGAACTGACTTAAATGATAACCCTCGTAGCTTTCAAACCGAACTTGTAAGACAGCAATTGAGAGCTTTAGCTATTTTGGATACAGCTAAGGCACGTCAACATGGATTTCCTTGCAGAGTACCATTTGCTGAATTCATCCGAAGGTTGATATGATAACTATTTATCACATAATTATTTATTTATTATATTTTTTACTGGAAATAAATGTTTTATTTTAGATATCGTTTCTTAGCCTTTGACTTCGATGAAAATGTTGATGAAACAGCAGACAATTGCAGATTACTATTGATTCGTTTGAAAATGGAAGGATGGGAACTTGGCAAAACTAAAGTATTTTTAAAATACTACAATGAAGAGTTTTTATCTCGGTAAACGTTTCTAGATAGTTACAATTACATTTTAATTATTGTACGTTACTTATTCGTTGTTTTTATTCAGGTTGTACGAAGTCCAAGTAAAGAAAATTGTTAAAGTACAGAGCATGATGCGATGTTTCTTAGCCAAAAGAAATGCAATTAAAAATAAATCCAAGAATTTACACAGTAAGTATTGATCATAATTATATCACATTTAACTAAAATTATATTTCTGACCACTTTTATTTCAGTCCAGGAATTGAAGAAACAACAATCTCTTAACGTGTCGGAAGAAGAAGCAGCTTTACGAATACAAAAAGGTTGGATTAAATGAATTACATAATATAAACAAACACATTTTATCCTATATTATTTTCTACCTAATAAAAAAAAACCTTGAACAGCTAACACTAATTTACAAAACTGAACAGCTTACAGAGGATACATAGTCCGCAAAGCTTATCAACCTTTGGTTAATAAAACTACTGGTGAAATTGATGAGGAAACTTCATCTTTTCTGAAACGATTTGCAATGAAATGGAAGAGCCGATCGATTTTCCAAGTACTACTGCAATATAGAGCTCTCCGATATCAAGACTTGGTTAATTATTCACAGCAGGTAACAAACTTCTTCAAATTAACTTAATTTTTTAATAACAGTTAATTTAAATATTTTGTATAATTTTTAGGTTCATATCTATAACCAAGCTGTTGTTGAAGGGCTTCTTAATACAAGTAGTTCAATAGATCTCGATCGTGTTGACCCACACGCTAAGGAAAAAATTTTCCTTGGCTCTGGCCCACCGACTGTCTGGAAACTTCCCTTCCGAATGGATCAAATCCAGTTCTATGATACTTCCCATATGTGTGATCCCACTGTTAAGAACACGTAAGTATAACCAAGATCAGTATTAATAAAAATATTATAGGAAGCAATATTATTAAAAAATATTATAAGAAGCCAAAATTGTACCATGTGACTAGCAGCATTATTCTTGAACATTTAAATAAACTGCAGGTCAAATTATTTGAATAAAAGTATATTATTAAATTAAAAAACAAAATCTTATAAAATCATAATTGGTTTGATATTAATATTAATCATAATCTGATTGTAGAGACACATTTGCAAGTCCTTATGATTCTGACAGCGAACAATGGGATGAACCTTTGAAACGTCGTTGCAGTGCAGTCCAAACGGAACCAATCAAAACTTCAACGAGCACTCAAACGCTTATAACCGTACCGTTCTGCAGAGACCCATCCCAACCCGTGCCTACTTTACCTCCAGACGAGTCCGAAATATATACGAGAAGGGAAAGTTTTAGCAAACCAGTCATTTATAAGAGGCCACCTAATCTCTCTCCCCAAGGCTATTATCAACCATCCGCTCCTTGGTCTAGTGGTGGCGATGATACGAATATCTTAGAGAACAGCGCCGGACGCAGAGCTAGCTATGGACGTGGTAACTTTGCACTTGACAAGAGCGATTTACCAAACCCAATCAGTGAACTGCAAGCTTTGGCTAAATCCTCAAGAGATTCAAGAGATGAAGATGACGATGAGCCTCCATTTAACTTTCAAGCTATGTTAAAAAAAACTCCGAAGAATAGAGCCTCCATGAAAAGACATGGCGAAGCACACAACGATTATCATGGCGACACTAGAAATTCACCCAACTCACGTTATGTTACCACTTCCTATGGGGCACCAGTTTCCCGAAAACATATCATTTCACCCAGCGAGGCCACGGTCGTGTCACCCACTGATTCCGTTGCCTCCAATAGACTGCAGCCGAAGCACGAGTATGAAAGAGCTTCTCGTGATTTTGATGACTCAGACTTTGAAAAAAAATCCTCCCAACAGAGTCGCGGTTACGTTGACAATAAAGATGAAACCGAAACTTTTCAATTAGCACCGGGAATAACTGTCGAAGGATCAGTAGCCGATTTGTAAAAGCAAAACAAAAAAAAATGTTGTGTAAAAAATATATTTATTCTCATTGTCCTTCAAAGCATACATCGCTTTTACATTATGGCGTTATTCTATTAATATTTTCGAATTTGATATTAAAGCCATGTATTACGTGTTGTTTAGTACATAAAGCTTGAGATTATGCTTAAGTAAAATATATTTTTCTCAATAGAGTTAAGTATATTATATACCAATTTTCAAAACTTAAAGCAAATTCTTTATGGTATCATAACTTTTTTCACAAAAATTTCCATACAAGTACACTTCATAGAAAAATATGTCATTTTCAATATCCTTATACGTCTTAATATACCCTAATCGAAATTGCTTTGGTAACTTATTATTTACTTACATCTAAATAAATCACTAATATTACTAAATTAATCATGTAATGTGTGTGGTCCTCTTTAACCGGCTATTGTCTGAATTGAAAGTAGAAAATTATATAATCATATATAATCGTTTCTCGTGACATATTTGATCTTATAATTATAAACATTTACTATGTACGTGAGGGAACGTACCCATACTACGTGACCCGTTCAGGAAGGGGTCTTCAAAAATAACACGCTTGGTCACTTTGGGGTAGTCTTACTTTTTCGTCACGTAGTCAATATCCTCGAGAGGAATATCGCACTTTTTCGAGGTATATTTAAATATGGCGCGCAGCGTTTAGCGCTTTTAAAACTCACAGTTGACACACTACTCTACACTTTCTGTTTGAAAAATCATTTAAAAACATATTTATAAATTACTACGAGAAAATTTTAGGAGGCTTAGTAAATACTACAGGTAGTCACCGACGGGGGGGTAGAAAATTGTAAAAAAATGGGTCACGTAGTATAGATACGTTCCCTGATTGAAATATCACTCGTGTGAGAAATATTATCTTACTACAATCGATTGTATTTCAAAATATAATAAAAAATATTATTAAAATTCGTGTTATTATTCAACATACGGAAATTTAGTTATATATTCAAATTCTTTAAAAAATACATTAAAACATTTTACAATATTTCATGTTACTGATTATAAATTATTGTTACTCTTGTAAAAATAAGTACCTCTGACAAATTATAATTGCTACACGAATATTGAATATATGTACTATCTCATAAAATTAATACAATATAAAATTAAATAAGTCCACTGACACTGATAGGTAAAATTTACACATTCACATGTTTATAATAAAAGATCATTTAAATATATTTTTAAGTTTGATATGTTATTCATAAGAAAGTTTAGAATCGCTTCGGTATTTCATAATTTTAATAAAACTTACTGTTAAGTTTACCATCCTTAAAGTAAATAACTAATAAATGTAATACGTTTAGAAATTTTTAAATATGTTCTCTTTGAATATTTTTCAGAAATATAATCAAGTACATAGTTACACCACACATTTTATAATTAACTTTAATCGAACCATATTTTAAGACATTGCAGTCTTTTTTATGTTTTCATATTTTCTGTTAAATAGGCCATTCAGTACAGACAATTGTGTGACATTTTCGATAATAAATTTGTTTACATATGTAGATTATTTTTCAAAAGACTTCTCAAATCTTAATATGTTTCAATCATAGAAATCACATTTTAAAGTTATTGCCAAGAATTTTAATTGACTTAAATCTACTTATATTAGACATTAAAAATTATGATATAAAAATATTTTTTTATACATCAAAATTATTTTTATCTTAAACTCTATTAGTTACATTGCAACTGAGTAGTTTCACATCTTTTGCGAACGTACAATTTAAAGTATAGAATACTAAAACATAATAAAAATTAAATGGGCACTAAATATTTTTTCAATAATTTTCCAATACACAGTAATTCATACATAATTTGTAAGTGGTACACAATTTGAATGAAACATGTATGTCAATATTACGATTAGTACGCAAAAACATAAAAAGATAAATAATTTATATTATTAGCGATTCCATTAAAATTATACGTCCACTAATAAAACTGGAAATATAAAATTACAGAACTTGAACAAAATAAATGAAATTAAACTTTTTTTTTTAAATATTTAAGGTAGTTGGGACTAGCCAAACGATTTTTATGAACTTTTTTTTTAATATTTTTAATTAAACAAATTCATTTTAATTTTAGTTATTAAATAAACTAATGTTACGCAACTTAAACTGCTAAACATTTGACTTGATTGATTTGAGATCATCATCACTAAATTAAATCATGATTACATTAACTAACTTAATTAATGGGAGCTGTTAGTACATTAATTATATCACCGGCGGAAACGCCATAAGAATTTAATATGATTATTATATATGTATAATGACATTGTTACGAGGCTTGTAAATATTTTTTCAGAAATTCCTGTACCACAACACAATACCAATACCTGTGACTGCCGTTATGGTGTAGTGTTGCGAATAGTCGCCACAACGCCAGCGGTCGCGGGGTCGATTCTCGCTTGGAGTAGATATTTGTCTTTATATAAATGGTTCCACCACCTAGTTAAGTGGTTAGACCCACAAGAACCCACGAGAACATAATTAAAAGTTGTAATTATAAGCACCTAATAGCGATCGTTACTCATCGTAGGGATATTTCCCTATTATTCTTATCCACCAACCGGCAGTGGAGGAGCGTGGTGGATTAAGCTCCAGCCTTTCTCCTATATGGAGAAAAGGCTTTTTTTTGCCCATCCGTAGGACGTTTACGGGCTGATTTAGTTCAGTTTAGTTCAATACCAATAAAAAATAATGATACTGGCAGCATTATAGATATATTATCACAATGTATATGCTACAGTTAAAAACCGATTTTAGATAGAGCGCGTTTTTCCTAGTTAAAACTAGCTACGATAGTTAGAATTACTCTTACTAAATGCCTTTGTTAAAAAATATTTACGAATAAATATTTCGTTATTCATACGATTATCGAAAGATATTTTTTTTAAATTGTTATGTTTATTTGTTTTATTTTATTGGTAGTTAGGTCTTTTTGTGAGCATTAGTTAGTCTAGTTTTAGCAAAGGCATTTAGCAAGAACTAGTTCGAACTTGAGAAAACGCGTTCTATCTTAAAACTGGTTTTAGTTATAGTAAGAATTAGATAAACTGACATTAAATTTTGAACATTACTTAATACTAGTTTTAACAGAGGCATTTAGCAAGAACTAATTCTAACTAGGGAAAACGCGTTCTAACTGAAAACAGGTTTTAACTGTAACATATACATCTACACGGAGTTTGGCAGGAAATCTCCGATTAAAGACGTAATCCACTTTTGAGTTATTATAAAATATGTTAAACTTGCATGATAAAAATATTAATGACCCTTTTATTAAACAGAAAATAACTGGCTTAGCGTTACTACAATATTAAAAAAATAAATCATACTTAAATCAAATTGAATGGCTTGTGATAATGCAAACTGACTTAACCTATTTTTTATTACACATTTTAAAGCATCAACTTTATTTTTTAGTATAAAAATAAGATATTTTACATAGGTTAGAATTTTGCAAGTAATATTGCCACCGAGACAATATTAAATAAATGTAAAATTTTTGTTAATATACAAAATAATGGCTAGCTAATGTTATCAGTCTAATTCAATGTATTATTTATTGTAGGATTATTAATAATATGGTAATGGCTGTTTGTATCATAGTATTTAGCTGTTGTAATGATTTAATTGACAACAAGATTTATGATCAATGTAAAAATATTCATGAATTGTACATCATAAGATCAATAGATTTCTTACACTTCTTAAAGACCAGATAAACTCACTTTGTCCACATCGTAAACTGATTTTATAAATTATCTCATAAATTTCCTTACGAACTACAAGTATATATATGGGTGACCTTATGTGATATTCTTCTGAATACAGTCATATAAAATATAAATATATGTATATTAATATTATTCAAAATATTTTCATCGAGAACTACTTTAAAATAAGCTCTCACACACTGGCAGTAGTGTATAGATTTAATGTAGGATTAGAGAATATTGTACCCTGGTTGGTAATCACTGAGATTAATTTTTGTTTTATAAGATATTTTAAATAGATTTATTTATCTTTTAAAAAATCATTGATTGAGTTTATATTATTTATATAAATCATTAAATGTTTCTTTTTTAATGTGAAAATTACAGTAGGAAGACAATTTGAGTTATAAATTAATTAATTATGCCACTAACAACAGTGTTTTCTGACGGATACATAAATTTGATGATATTTGTTTGATTTACTACATGGCATAGCAATACCATGTCTAAAAGATTTTTTATTTTCGTACAAATATATAGGAGTATTCTGGAATAAACGGGAACAAACATACCCTAGTTTGTTTTGTCACTGATACTAGTGCCATTATTTTCTGATATACCAACTTGTCCCAAAAGCTGAGCAACACTCGGTTCATTCAATGTGAGTACCGCGTGCGCTTCCACCATCACAACTAAGGAGTTTCTGGCTTCTTCATGTGGGACACCATGAGCTCTAGTCGCATGGGAATACCATGCTCCGGTAGATGGTAACACTGAGACGCACCATTTGCATGACAACCTGTAATTAAATTATGAATGTGATAGAAAATGTTATATTGTACTATATTTTTTCCAATTTTAAAAGCAGTCTTCAATTTTCCCTTTTTAAACCTTTTTTTTTTTTAATTGATAAAAAATGTAATAAAAATCTATTTTTTTAAATTATTTTAATGAATTAATTAATTTATTTTTTAAAACTTTACTGTACAATACATGATTGAATTGTACAAAACGCGGGCTTAATGCTGAAATAATTTTCTACCAACTAACTCGAGGACGTACAAGAGCAGACGTTTGTAGGTCTGCAAAATCGAAAACTGAATAGAATTTATTTTGATTTACGTAGAATATAAATTAAAATGTAAGCTAAATGTTATATTTAAGTTAATAAAATAATTTTGTACTGTCTTCTGATTCACACAACACTGCGTGCCGTGCGTGACGCGGACAAACGCGGCAAATTAACCGTAGATTTTTACGCCAAAAAAACCTGTGTGTACGGCGGCAAATTAACCGTAGATTTTTACGCCAAAAAAACCTGTGTGTACGGCGGCAAATTAACCGTAGATTTTTACGCCAAAAAAACCTGTGTGTACGGCGGCAAATTAACCGTAGATTTTTACGCCAAAAAAACCTGTGTGTACGGCGGCAAATTAAACGTATATTTTTACGCCAAAAAAACCTGTGTGTACGGCAGCAAATTAACCGTAGATTTTTACGCCAAAAAAACCTGTGTGTACGGCGGCAAATTAACCGTAGATTTTTACGCCAAAAAAACCTGTGTGTACGGCGGCAAATTAACCGTAGATTATTACGCCAAAAAACGTGTGTACAAGCGGCTTATGTGTGAAATGTTTATAGAATATTAAAAAAAAACTTAAAACTAACAGCTTAAGCTAATATCTTATCCCGGATATGCTGAACTGATAGGATGAACTGAGTTCCTTAAGGCCGTGGAACGATCTGTCCTTAAAGGCTTTAGCGGAGCTCTATAATGTCGTCATCCAGCAGAATACAAAAAAGTGTTGTTGTGTTGTCTTCAATAAAGGTCATAAATCTCTCTTGAGGTATTATAGACCAATCTTACTTCTGAGTCATGTCTATAAGCTGTTTTCGATTATCGTTACGAATTGTCTCGCCACAAGACACGACAAATTCCAACAGCAGCAAGAAGCAGGCTGGGTTTCGAAATGGCCACTGTAGATCACATCCGTATGTATGTTCGGAAGATTATACAGAAGACTTAATAGTATAATCAGCCGCTACGTATGGCATTTGCGGACTAGGAGAAAGCCTTTGACTATATCGAGATATGTTCTGGATTATTTGCAGTAATGTCTTATCGACTGGACTATGACCTTCTAAATCCAGGAACAACGAACAAGACCCATTCACTTTCATCGTGGGGTAAGACATAGTAACGTAATGTCTCCGAAACTGTTTACAACGCAATTCAGGATGTCTTTAATACTTTGGGCTGGAGTGGACGAGAAATCAATGTCAATGACGAATACATCTTACATCTTCGTTTGATTTTTTTTTTTTTATTCGTCATGCTGAGACTGATATCTATCAATGGTATTCTTTTCGAAGTTGTACAAGATTATGTCTACCTAGGCAACCCACACTAAATACAATCCAACTAAGCCATAACAACTTTGAGAAGGAAGTAGATAGAAGGATTCAGTTGAACTGGGCAGCATTTAGTAGGCTTTGTCGGGACTTTGATTCAAATCAATGCTGAAAGACAAAAGGCTTCAAGCAGTGCGTCCTACCTGTGTTGACATATAGACAGACGTCGACATTGACAAGGGAACTAATACACAGATTTAAAGTCACTCAAAAATGCCATGGAACAGGCTATGTTTAGAGTGAACCAAAGTAACTGATTAAGCCTGTAGAATCAGCAAGTTGTAGTGAGCTATGTGGGGTGTCCTCCAGTCTGCTGGACGGAAGACATACGCAAGGTAGCCGGCAGTCTGGACGAGGAATTCGGGCAACGGAGGAATTTGGAGCGAGCTTGGGGAGGCCTATATCCAGCAGTGGACTGCAATAGGCCAAAAATTTAAGTTAAAAGTTACAGCCATTCTAATTTTAGGTTTTATTATTTTATTGAGTAAAATCTCACCTATTAGTCATATGCCTAGATTTAACATGTCTACGTCTATAGCCCCAACTGTTGTAGACTCTAGGGCAGAATGGACATGGGAATGATGGATTTGCATAGCATGTGTTGGTTTTATCTGAAATAAAAATATTGAAAATGTAACCAGTTGAATTTATAAAAATTATATGTATATAGTTTGTAGATTGTATCTTTGTAGATTGTTCTTTAAAGTTTTCAGGGTCTACTGGGCACATTTTAAAAGTTCTTTTTATATCAAACAAAACTGTTTATTCCGGCATATTTGGGGTAGTAAAATACCTCATCATAGCTCATAGAAGATAGCTCATGGGAGCAAAATGACAGTTCAAACAAGAAAAAGTTATTATTTATATATAAAAATACCTTTTACACTCTGAGCTTCCCTAGACACAAAATTCAAATTTCCAGTTGTTATGCTTAATGATTCCACAATAGTACCGCTCTGTAAAACTGTTTCCACTTCTTTGTCAATTTCTATCTCCTTGTCGTCATCTTGTTCAATATTATTTTTATCATTTATCACATTCAAACACGGCTGTGTACTACTGACTTCATTTATCCATTTCTTAACACAACGATCAGACGCTGTCATACATATGGATTTATTCGAAACATTTTCAGGACTAAATGAGTATTTCTTTTCTAAACTTTCTTCTAAAACAGCAATATCTGTGTCATTTGTATTCTCTCCAGAATAATCCGTTAGTGGTGAATCGACAGGTTCTTCTTTCGGTACAATATTCTGAAAAACAAGTAAATAGGTTTAAAAAAATATATTTTTTTAATATATAAAACTTTTGTTATTTTTACGTTTATAATAATTTATATGTATAAGTATTGTATCACTTTATGGATGATTCCACAGTGGTTACACCAATTTGTCGATGTGCTAGCTGTCACGGGTTCCATCCCCATGAACATCTGGGTATTTATTCTAGTGTTGTGTTTCCAAAACCCCAACACAGAATTCACATACGGGTTATTGAGCGTTTGTGGCATGTGAGGTGCTCATTTATTTGATATAATCAATTATATATATATAAATATGTTATAAATATATAATTATATTATAAATATATATTTAAAAAAAATATTAATATATGGCTAGAAGCTCTATTTTTGTTAAGTTTTATACTTTCTGTCATATTTTTTTTTTCTTTATTTTTACACATTATTTTTTAAATATAATTTACTTTTTTATTATTTCTAAATGCAAAGGATATTTGTAATATAAGACGTAAAAGAATAAACACTTACAGTACTTTTGGGAATCTCAGAATTCGACACAGTGTTACTATTATTTATTTTAGCAGAACATAGTGTGGGTTTTTTATTAATTTTATTGTTATCTTCTTGCTCACTCTTCTTTCGTTTTTTAGGTAAAGCCTGTGTTGATGATGCTGTCTTCTAAAATAAAAGAAAGTTATATATTTATAGGTATTGTGTAATTAAAAAAAGGATCAGTAATTCCAGTTAAATATTTCATAATTCTTGATTATGATTACCTCGTCATCTCGAGTAGCTTCATTCCCAGTGGACAAGCCACATATCCTTAGGGTTTCGGCCGTCTTTAATAGTATAGGCAAAAATTCCTCTGTCACATTTACTTCACCATTATACATAAACCGTAATAAAGTTTGTAAAGAGTCTGTATTGATGTCATGAAGAACTATAATTGGATCTTTGTGGGGGTTTTGCTGTGAACAAAATATGTGGGCGTTATTGTATTTCAACAGCTTAAAAAAGTAAGTTTTGTATTGTTAATTGAAAAAACTATATCACACCTGGAAAATTGTCCTAAAAACTGAACTATTTGCAGATAGTATAACTTTATGAGCTTTAAAACTTTGCCCTTCCGAGACTAATGTGACATCGGATAAACCTTCATCCTTAAATAACTCCTTCACGTTTGATAATATATTATTCTGATAACCATTCCATTTTAAACTGATTTCCTGATTTGCCATTTCTTGTCTTCATAAAGCAAGACTGTATATAAAAGAAATATAATATAAAAACAAACAAATTAAAATGCATCTATGACCACTGCGAAAGAAAACAATTACAGTGTTGTCAAAGTCAAAAAATATTATACAACAGATTATCATGGAATATAGTAGTACCATCCATCCATACCATTCCATGCATGGAATAATTTGAAACAACTTTAAATGTATTTTGCATAATATAATGCGCACTTAATATATTCAACATTTCCACGCATGTTGAAATGTATGACATGCCCATGCGCTCCTATAAAAGTGAAGAAAATCTTCACTTATATAGGGGCCGTGACCATAGCCATATATTCCAAACATACTTTGACACACAAAAGCTGAATTCAAGTTAAGTTAGGGGTGTGCGATAATTATCGATAATTCGTAACTACTCGATAATTTTTCATTCGATAATTATCGATAATTATCGAAAAGTGTTATTCGATAATTTTGATTCGATAATTATCGATAATTATCGATAAGTTTTCATTCGATAATTATCGATAATTGTTTCCGATCCGATAATTATCGATAGTTTTGTGTGATCTGATAATTATCGATAGTTTTGTGTGATCTGATAATTATCGATAGATTATTTCGATACCGGACGGCGGATGACCTTTTTTTTTTATTTTCGTCGTCCGAAAATTGTGCCGATAATTATCGATAACTTTCGTGAACTATCGATAACTTTTATCCGATAATTATCGATAACTTTCGCCACTATCGATAATTTTTATCCAATAATTATCGATAACTTTCGCCACTATCGATAATTTTTTATCCGATAATTATCGACAACTGTTCATTCGATAATTATCGATAACTATCGATAACTCAATACGATAATTATCGATAATAAAATTATCGATAATTTTTTCCGATGAACACCCCTAAGTTAAGTCGAAAGTTTTTATGGTAACATTAAATTTCAGGCTTATCTGTTAAAAAAGTGACCTCCTGCAGCCTAACACCGCCTGCGTTAGGCACAGGCGATGTGGGCCGCCCACGGCCTCCGGTCCGAGGGGCTTGGTACGTCAAATGGGTACGCATAACTCGGACGTAACGAACAAATATATCGAAATTTTCGATATATTGGTAGTAATTTGTGTGTATTTAATTATTCTTGTAATATTAGATAGGATTCAGACAAAGGTACAAAAAAAATGTCATCGATTATACTTATTTTTTTATTGCGTCATCCGAGGGCCTCGCTAATATATCCTACCCACTTAAAATTTTGGTTTTGCCCCTTTTTGCTACCTGCTTTTGGTAGGAAGGGTAAAAGAGGTACCTCTTACGCCGTGTTCCCACTACGCCGAACCGGCGAAATCGCCGGAAACCGGATCCCGGAACGAGGTGTTCACATCACACTGGATCGGCAAAAACACCTCACAAAACACTGGATCCGGTGTTTTCACCAGAATCGGTTAAATGTGAACAACTGCATATAAAATATATGGCTACTATCCTTTCCGGCAGTTTCAACAATCCACCATCCGGCGTAGTTATAACGAGGCCTTACCTCCATATGCTTTTGTTTGTTCCATAAAGTTGCGTTTTTTTTTTTTTTTTTGTTTTTTTTTTGTTTTCGGTAATATGAACTTCATATAATGCAATAGTCTTTCATCATGATTACGCCAGACGACACACACCTTGACCACAGATCAAAAATTGAGAGAGCTTGGTTGAAAAGTGTTAATGCATCCATCACATAATTATATAGTCCTGATCTTGCACCCTCAGATTTTTACCTTTTTCGGTCTCTTCTTGAAGAGAGGTACTGTCAAAACTACTTGTCGCAGTTTTTTGATCAAAAATCCTAAGATTTTCTTAACAGTAATATAGCTTATACATCAGAATAGCACATAGGCTACAATTTATAATTATTTTTTTTTTGTGTAATTTGGCCATAATATAACATATTTTAAAAATGTCACGCAAAAACACGTAAGTGCCACCTATTCCATGGCGCATACGACCAGAAGGTCCATGTCAGTAGGCACGAAAAAAATTTTGCGAATATTCGATTGACCAGAATGGAGCGTCATGTCAGGCAGCGTGGCGCGCAGGATGGGGGTAAAGGGGCGGTCCAAGTAATGACGCACCATCGCCGAGTGCGCGAAACGAACGCGGGCAGACACGTGAAGGCAGACGTGATAAACAGTTGTGATCATTTCGAGTTTTTTTTCTTCTTATAGTTAATTCGATTCTCGGAGCCATTTACTACTTACGATTAGTATATTTTAAGTAAAAATATAAATTACTTTTTATTTCAATAATTTAGGATTATAGTTTTAGTTATTTAGTTTGTACTTATGTAAATGTATGTTTCGTGACTAACCTGCTGCGCCGTTTGTGATGAAATTTAATAGGACATAGGTTACTTTTTATCAATACACACACGCGGGCGAAGCCGTAAAGTGATTCCAATCCCTCCAAAGCATATATTCAGGTCCATATAAAGTAATAAGAAAATATTCACCAAATGTTGAAATAATTAAAGATAATAAAAATTAGTTAGTACACAAAAATAAAACAAAAATCTATTTTAAGCCAATTACCTAAGTAATTATTATCAGGAATTTTGTTTTAAGTTTTTTTATTTTTTATTTTTTTATTATCTACTTGACTAATAGTTTAAATATGTATATAAAATACGAAGAAACTTTTTCCCCAACCTAGGTCATATAAAAATACGAGGAGGAACGATAAAATTGTAACTCCAACTTTCCGAATTCGTAAAGTAATCGTTTTTTATGGGCCAAGGTATACGCAAAGTTTATATAAAAAAATATTAAATAGCCAAAGCTACTATTACTGTGTGCAGGATAAGTAGCGCTATCCTTAATGTAAGACTTATGACTAAATTTATAATGTATGAAAGTGAATCTACATTCCTAATCGGTCATAGCTTCATTAAGGATAGTTAATTAATGTATTGAAAATGTTATGTACTATGTAAAATGACGATTGAAATGAAAAAGCTATTCAGCTAATTGCTATGAAAATTGGTACCTACGTAGCTGGAAATTGAAAATAACACATATCCTTATATAATATATATTCTCTATCCCAATATCCCCCACGGGATCGGAAGTTACGCGAGTATAACCGCGAGGCGCCGCTAGTATTTTATATTAATATTTACTATCTTAAATTATCGTGAACCTTGAATCTACTTGTTTTGTAATAAGGTACCTATGTCCTATGGGGATTTAATTATTACATATGAACTTGACACCTTTTAGTACGATAAATAAGATAAAGAAAAAAAACTAGAAGGTAATTTTAACTATATCAGTTTAAATGATAAATATTTCAATTAAGCAAAAAAGTAACAATAATACAATATTGACATGTAATAAGGACAAATTAATATAAGTTCAAATATCGTTTATTTAGATTGAAATAGTATACCTGTTATGCTTCGTCCCAGTTATTTAAAAAAAAAAGGTTCAATACTTAAATCTAATTGAAAATCTGTAAAAATAAGTTGAAACGATTTTTTCGTCAAGTTGGTTGTCGTTGTTTTTCCAGCAGCAGCATACCCAAGAACAACAAAGTCCACTGTTGTTATATCAGTATAAACAAACAAATTCGCTTTAACAAACATTGTAGTAATCTTTAACTTATCAATTAATCCTTCTGAAGAACGTCTTCAAAATTTAGCTACTACCATTCCATTGTATTCTTGCAACGGAAGTGTTCATTCAATACTTTACCGTAATGTCAATTAAGCTGACAATTTTTAAATTTTTTTCAGTAATTTATTTGTCACACTACGTACGCGCTGATGAAGAGATATTGACAAATAGCTTCGCAAATATTTGTAATGAAGATGGGTCACTGGATACTGTACGTATTTTACCTTTTCAAATTACATGAACCGGCCCTTTTAAGCTAATCGAAACAGACGTAGGGAGCACGTCTTCTGAAATTTGTGTTACTGTAAATTTCACACATAATTTTTTCACACACACATTCACACACAACAAAGGCCCTCAGCAATTTTCATAGTAGTGTATTGTGCTATAACAACCTTTAACTGTTCCGCTGAGTATAGACTTCTTCTCTTATATTTAAAGAATAATTATTGTTAAAAAAAACCTTTTAAAATTGGACACGCTCTATTAAAATTTACATACACCAAAGTAATTTGGTGAATATAATTAAACCAGGTTTTGACGGTCCTCAATACTATGTTACAAGTAATCTTCTTCCACAGGCGGTTTCCGTTCTCTCTCTCTCTGAGTCTACTTACTTGAGTACTTAAATACTCTAGATATATACAGACAAATACCAGATGGAATTATTATATGTATAGAATGTTCCATGAAAATTTACCAAGCTATCGTGAAATTGGTCGGTATATGACCTAAATTATCAAAAGTAAAAAATATTGTCGATTATCTCGATTTATCGACAATATCTTAACACACAAGACGCTGCGATCCTTTACAGATTATTTATCTATTTTACAATTTACGAATATATGCTTCATGTGACAAATACGACTATTTTTTCATATTTGTAATTTTTTTGAAGTGTTACTTAACAAGTTTTAATTTAAATATTTCAGTTCACACTCATAAGGAAGTATGGGTATCCATGCGAAATTCATCGAGTGTACACTGAAGACAAATATGTATTGGAGTTGCATAGGATTCCGTTTGGGAAGTATAACTACTCACAAAACAAAAAATCCGTAGTATTCTTACAACACGGTCTACTATCTTCGTCTGCTGAATGGATACTTATGGGACCAGGAAAAGGACTTGGTAAGAGTATTACTTTTAATTATTAAAATAAATTTACAATAACACTCTCAACATTTCGATATATTTTCCTAGTATATATATCGGGTGTGGCGTAATTAATGGATAATCCTTCACCTACAGCTGGAGAATATCATAACGGATCAGAAAAATATAATTCATGTTTAGTAAAAGTATCATGGTTTTTTAGTTATCGGCCATTTTTTAAAAATCTATAAAAATGACACCATCGCTCACTAATTTTGTTGTTACAATCACAAAAACATGAATTATCTCTATAAAACAATCGTTTATTAGAAGGTGCAGGGTCTGCATTAGAGCTCGGGGTGGTCATTTTGAACACTTGTTATAAAAGTAAATAATAAACTATGCAAAAATAACCTTCTTTACTTTCAACAATTTATTGTGCATTAGAAATTTTACTGTCATTTTTAGCTTATCTATTAGCGGACGCTGGTTACGACGTCTGGATGGGTAACGCCAGAGGTAACACGTACTCGCGCAACCATATATCTCTGAACCCATCTTCTGCAGCCTTTTGGAAGTTTAGCTGGCATGAGATTGGTTACTACGATCTTCCAGCTATGATCGACTATGTATTGGCCGAAACTGGTGTTCCTAAGATTCAGTATGTCGGCTTCTCTCAGGGCACCACTTCTTTTTGGGTGATGACTTCAACTAAACCGGAATACAATGATAAAATAAAAGCAATGCAGGCATTAGCGCCAATTGCATATGTTGGAAATATCAAGAGTCCGCTTATCAGAGCCATCGCGCCTTTTACAAGCTCATTAGAGGTAAGGAATTTTATAAACTAGAGTAAAATTATGTGCTTAATGTCTCCTATATATACGAGAGCACTTAAACATAAGGTTGGCACAGAGGTAACAGAAAGTGGCCGTTGTTCTAGCTGTAGTGGGTTCAAGCCCCGCTCATGACAATATATTTGTATAAGCCATACAAATGTTTACCGTGGCATGGATGTTTATATTTGTGTTTTGTTTGTTTCCGGACTCTCGACACAGAATTTTTATCGTGCTAGGTCGGCCGTTATGTGCGTGGATTTTGTTTTATTACTCATTATTATTTATGCCTAAGATATATAATAAAATCATTTTAAAAAATTCAGATCCAATTGCGAAGGATATTGTACCATTGTCAAAAATTACGTTTTCTGTATGGGTGACACTTTATTTGTTAACTATATTTTTATTGTCATTATGGTACCTAACTTTAGTAGCAAAAAAACTATACGAATATTAAGAAATAGTATCAGGCCTATTATGATACAAAGATACAGTTCTGTAAGTAGGTGCAATGATAAACACAACGTTTATTACTCTGAATAGAGAAACTATCTGCCAACTCACAGTTGATTAAGCGGAGAACTTAGCGGATTAAACTCTAACTTTTGGTTTATAGGGGGATATTTACAGCCTGCTTCAGTTTATTTTAATAAACAAAAATCTTATTTAAAAGAATCAGTTTTAAGCTACTGAATAAAAATAACGAATAATTTCCTTTTTTTTACGTAACGTTACCCTTTACGTTTATCAGCATCAGCGTTTAACTTAAAGTAAGAAATTAATGTTACAAGTAGTTAGAACATAAGATGTCCTCATTTCAAAACCACTTCAGATATCAGACGTAAACTGATATCATTTCAGGAGCATTTATGTTATTATTACAGTTGAGTAATCAAATCAAAAATATAGATAATTGGTACCTTCATTTTTTTTTATAATTTTAATGACGTTGCTATCTGTAAAAGTAAGTTAATCTATATCTATACTTATACCTATTAAAAACTGTTACAATCCCAATTCTGTACATTGAAGATATATATATATATATATATTTGTATGTTTTTAACATCATCATCTGTTCCTAAGGTAGGCAACTTAATGCCTGTGTTTTAGATTACAGTTGACTGATATACATATTTTTATAAATAAATATACATATATATATATATATATATAATACATATATAAATAAATACATATTACACCCAGACTCGGGGCAGAAATTGAACTCCACAACCCTGGAGCAAAAAACAGGGCCATTGCCAACTGCGCCACGGGCCAGTCTTTCCATCCTCTTTTCCATTCCACGTGTCATGTTTTCGATGAGAAATCAAGACCCATGAAATATGTAACCAACGAAAACCTAGATATAATTTATTTTAATATGTAGCTAAAACTATTCTATTTTTAATAAGCTGAAAATTGATTAAAGCTAAAAAAGCTTAGTTTAATTATCATTAGACCAGAATAGAATAGAATAGAATAGAATAGAAAAAATATTTAAACAATACATCCGTTCCGAGCGGAAATCGAACCCACGACTTTCATCAAATACTACATCATAATTATTGACGTTTTTCTAAAAAAAAATTGTTATCATCATCATCATCATGTCGTTTGTTGTTTGATGATACAAATATATTTTTATAAGGCGATATGATCCAAAGAGTAGAACTCGTGAATCGCAGTCGATTTCCTATATATCAAACAATCAATCAATATTTACATCATTATTCAAGTAACATTTAAAAGCACTTTGATACCATTAATGTACAATATATCATAGTTAAAATGAAGCTAAAACTGTATTGATACAAAAAAAAATTCAATATGATACGAGTATTCAAAAATTAAAAAATGATATGAATGGCGGCGGATATGTGACATTTAGTCAGTAGTCACATGTCCTGCATGAAGCCGTTGTTACTAAACCCACAAACCGTTCTCATTTATATATTCTTGTATTAAATAATATAATTTGGCTATCAACATGCTATCATAAAATCTCTAAAAAATACGAAATCGGTTGGCCAGGATGGTATAAGTACTATAGTGTTAAAGGCAGTAGCTGAAGAAATATCGCCAATATTATGCCATTTAATTAATTTGTCGTTTACCTGTGGCTAATTTCCGTCAAGCTTAACTACGTCCATTGTAAAGCCAATACACAAAAAAGGTAGCTTTATAGAGATAAACAATTATCGTCCAATATCACTTATCTCGATAATTTCTAAAATTTTTGAGAGAACCATACACAAACGTATCATGACTTTCCTTATAAAGTCCAAGGTAATTAAAACGGAGCAAAATGGATTTCAAAAAGAGAAATCAACGACCTTGGCTCTTTTTATGCTAGTTAAAAACGTTATATCATGTATTGACAATGGTAATCCAGCTTGTGTTGTTTTTTGTGATATGACAAAGGCGTTCGATAGCGTGTCGCATGATTTATTGCTAAAAAAATGCGAGTACTATGGACTCCGTGGAAAGTGCAATAAATGGTTGGAGAGCTATCTTAAAGACAGAAAACAATTTGTCCAGATATCAAAATTAAACGAGAAGAAGATATTAACAAATTTTAACTCGTCTCTGGAAATAAATGCTTTTGGTGTCCCCCAAGGAAGTGTGCTCGGGCCACTATTGTTTTTAATATATATCAATGACCTCCCAAATTGTACCAAACACAAATGTGTTTTATTTGCAGATGATGTCTCTGTAATCATACCACGTTTCAGAAACCTAAATAATACTGTAGAAATAAACAACACTTTAAAAGATGTGCATGAATGGCTAAAAATGAACAATTTGTGTATAAACTTAAAAAAAAACTAAATACATGATGCTAAGGAACCGAAAAATGACCTTTAAAAATGACATGGTAACATGTGCCAATGAACAGATAGAACAAGTTTCAAAAATAAATTTCTTAGGTGTCCACTTGGACGAATTTTGTTCATGGGGTGCTCATGTTACATTCTTATGTAATAAAATCAATAAATTTGTATTTGCATTGAGAAAGATATCGAAGATTGCTGATCAGAGTACACCGTTATTGGTATACCACGGTTATGTTGAATCTAGCATTCGTTACGGAATTTTGATTTGGGGAAATAGCTCAGATATGAATAAAGTCTTTCTCATTCAAAAAAAATGTATAAGGGCAATCTGCAACATGAATCCGATGCAATCTTGTAAACCTCATTTCGTGCGCCTAAAAATTTTAACATTGCCATGCATTTATATATATGAACTGGGGTGTTTTATGAAAAGGTTTGGACACGACTACTATGAAACTCGTGGAAATGCTATAGCATTTAACACTAGAGATAAAAGTAAAATATATTACCCTCAAATCAAGACCTCTCTTAGCTCCAAAAATTGCTATCACATGATGATAATCATCTATAATAAATTACCTCCTACGAATAGAGACTTGCCATTTCTTAAATTTAAAATGACACTACGCGACTGGTTGGTTGACAAATGTTTTTACTCAATAAAAGAATTTCTTGACTTAAAATTTTGAAATATGATTATGCATTTTAAACAAAATTTGTTAATAAAATTTTCAAACATGTATAAATTATGTATAACACGTTTAAGGCAAAAAAAAAAAATTATCGAATAAATTATTGTTATATAATTATTATGTATTGTATTCCATAAGTAAATTTAAAGCTTAATTTTGATCTGACATCTTATTGTATGATTCTTAATCTTAATAGTACTTTATAATCTTATAATTGACAAATGATAAATTTAATGTAATTGTTGACATTAAACAAACTTTTATCAATTTTAATTAATAAACTATGGATTTAAAATATTCAAACTTTAATAGGATTTATTAAAAAACAAAACACAGTACTTATTAATTATAGTCATTCATATAAAAAATTAGCCAAAAATCATATTATTTATATATAATTGTCATGTTGAAGTTAATTAGTTAGGCTTTTTAATTCATATTTAAAGTCCAAAAGATCGTGGTGTAATATCAGTATATTATGAGACTGATTTCTTTAATTGATTGTTTTCTTTATCCATATCCTTAGAAAATTTTTAGACTACTGTAACAAATAAATAATTGGTAAGTTCAAGACTACTACAGGAGTGATATTATTATTTGATAACAAATTAATTATTTTTATATACCTTTTTATGTCGAATAATAATGGCGAGTTATTCAACTATTCGCCATATGGAATGGCGATTAATCGGTATTCAATTATTCACTATAACAACTATTCGTGGCATCTCGAGTGTATACATACGGACTATAGTCCTATTGTATATATAGTTTTACCTGTCCTATCCATATATCTATAATTGTCAAATTGACGTATATTTACGATTTCTGTGAAGAAAAATCTCCAAACAGAATATTTTACAATTAAACAATAAATAACTTCAACAATAAGTAAGACTACAACTGATTGTGAATTTTAAGTTAGGGTTTCTTTATTATTATAAAAAATGCATGATTTAATTGATAATATATTTTATTTACCATTTCTAATAATTAAACGAAAAAAAAAACGAAAACAAAAAAGTGACAAACGGGGATCGAACCCTAGTCGCCTGCTCGAACGCGGTAACCAAGCTTACTATCCATTCGGCCATCGCGCCGCTTACTGCGTGAGTGAAATTACCTGTATATAATCTGCGCGTGAAACTTCAGGGCCGTTTTTCTTGATAACTACTGGCCATCTAGTCTTTTTGCTTTGCAGGATAGATACCCTTTAGGTATACTACAAACCTGCAAAGTCTCATCCTCAAATAAAATTTCGAGGTCGTGCACTCCCCTTGTTAGATAAATATAAGCGGGTGGAGGATTACGCCCCGGCAGGGAGATCAGACGGCCGGGGGTTAGGGCTGTAGGCTCAGAAATCGGCGGACAATCCTAGCCGAGTCGAGTAATACCGCCTTCTGCATCCTGGCTGCGAGCGAACCGTCACGGATACCCAGCTGCCTCAGATGGTGAGCGAGGCTAACCGGGATCAAACCGTTGGCAGATATAACGATAGGAATGATTTCAGTGGAATCAACACCCCACATGTCGACAATCTCGTGCGCCAGATCCAGATATTTACGTTTTTTCTCTGTTTCTGCTTTCACGAGGTTCTCGTCATGCGGGATGGTAATGTCCACTAAAAACACCCTCGACTGTGCCCTATCCATCACCACGATATCAGGCTTGTTCGCCAGTATCGTCCTGTCCGTGGCGATAGGCCGGTCCCAGTAGAGCCGGACTCCGTCGCGTTCGAGTACTGGCGCCGGTGTGTACTGGTAGTACGGCACCCTCTGTTCCAGAAGACAATACATTAGAGCAAGCTCTTGATGAAGAATCTTGGCCGCTTGGTTATGTCTGTGCAAGTACTCAGTGTTGGCAAGCGCTGAACACCCCGAAAGCACATGTCTGAGTGACTCGTCGGGATGACGACAAGCTCGACAGAAGTCGGGAGTGCCATCCTTCAGAATGTGCTTCCGGTAGTTGTTCGTCTTAACCACCTGATCCTGTATTGCACAGACAAAACCTTCGGTTTCCCCAAAGAGGTCCCCGAATCGCAGCCACTGCACGGAGGCCTTAACATCCAGTGAGGTGCGTGGAGCGCCTTGTAAAACCGTCCATGCAGCTCCTTCTCCATCCATACGGTCTCCCGGTCAGAGGTGCTAAGCACTACCGGTCTTCGCCATTCCTCTTTGGCCAGGGATAACGGGGTGAGACCTTTGTCACATACTACAACATCACCATGGATAGCGCTCTCCCTCCTCGTCTCAAAGTAGGTCCTGAGGCTGCACACCTCCCGGTTATGCATGGACTTGGCGCTTAATAGGCCTCGGCCACCACACTTCCGTGGGATGTACAGTCTCATGACCGACGATTTCGGGTGATGCATGCGATGGTGAGTCATAGTCGTGCGCACTCTTCTGTCCAGGGCGTCGAGCTCGGTCTGAGTCCACCTGAGCACGCCAAATGTGTACAAGAGAGTGGGCATGACCCAGCCGTTATATGCTCGGACCTTGTTGGCGCCCGACAAGTAGCTCCGAAGAACTTTTGTCAGCCGTCCAAAAAAGACCTCGCAAACAGCCTGTTTCATATCCACCTCCTGGACCCCTATGCATTGTGACATGCCCAGATACCGGTAAGATTCAGTTTCGGAGAGGGTCTTGAAGTTAGAAAGCTCTAGGCTAATTTCAGCCGATTGCGTCACCTGTCCCCTGTCTACATGCACGACCGCACACTTGTCCACTCCAAGCTGCATCCTGATGGAGCCGCTGAACTCCGTAGTGATTTTCATCAACTCCATAAGGCGTGCAGCATTAGGTGCAAGCAGCTTGAGGTCATCCATGTAGAGAAGGTGGGAGACTTTAGTACCTCCTCTCCGAAACTGAAAGCCTGTCCCCGAACGCTCCAGCAGGGTGCTTAAAGGGTTCAAGGAAAAGCAAAACCAAAGTGGGCTCAGACAATCACCCTGGAAAATACCCCTTCGTATCCGGATTCGGTCATCGGCACCCGTCGTCAGTCTCTCGCCCTGGAGACAAAGTATCGTACTCCATTGCCCCATGCATACTTCGAGGAAGTCTCGAACTGCACTGTCGATCTTGTACAGTTCGAGGACCCTCAGAAGCCATGAATGAGGCACCGAGTCGAATGCCTTCTTGTAGTCGATCCAGGCAGCAGAGAAGTTCCGACGGTTGCGTTTGACAAGCTGGCCCGCAACAGAGTCAATGAGAATGAGCTCCTTTGTGCCGCGACAGCCTCCACGGCATCCGCTCTGAGCTACAGATAAGATGTTGAATTCGTCAATATGACGAGAGATTTTGCAGCTCAGAACGGATGTCAGTGTCTTGTAGATAGAAGTCAGACACGTTATGGGGCGGTAGCTGGTAGGATCCGCGGTGTTAGTGGACTTAGGAGCTAGGTGAGTGATCCCAGTAGTGAAGAGGTTCGGAAGTGTCCTCAGCTCTATCGCCTCTTGGTATTGTCGAGCCAAGGTCGCATGGCATACCGAGAACCCTTTCAGCCAATAGTGGTGCAGGCCGTCAGCCCCCGGACTTTTCCAGTTCGGTGCCCGCCGGACCGCATCAGCTACGTTCTCCGAAGAGATGGCGATTGGGTTCATCGGTTCGATTCTAGCACATGCTTCCTGAATCGCTGCAATCCAAGGGCCCTCCTCATGCTCCACCTCCCGTGACCATGTATTTCGCCAAAAGGCGACGAGGTCAGCCGTATTCGGTTTTGGGGAGGTAAAGCACGGCGTCGGGTTCTCCAACTTCCTGTAGAACCTCTTCTGATCACTCACGAAGAGGCGATTTTGTCGGAAGCGCTCAACTCTCTCAGAGTACCTACGAATACGCCTCCCCCATGCCGCGATTCTTTGCTTCAGGCCGTCGATGCGCTCCGTCAGTTTTTCAGCTATATCAGGCTGGTCAAGCCTGACGCCTAATCCATTGAAAGCTATTCTGACGGAGCGCACAATCCTTGGCCTAGTGTTGCCCGACCTGAAGCTTTGCAGTCTGCCAATGAGGGCCCTGGCCAGGCTGATACGGCGTTCTATTCTCTTCTTCCAGGCTGGTACGTCACTATTCTTATTAATAGTGCGTCCAGGCTCCCGGGTTTTGGCTCCAATGAAGCGGTGTACCGCTAGAGCAGCACCAAAGAGAATAGAACCCGTATCATCCAAGCCTAGACTGCCATCCAAATATGGAGGTAGCAGCTTGTTAGCTGCCTCAATGGCAACCCGCGTCGCAGCATTAAGAGGAAGACGGGATAGTCGTGGCCTCTGTTCCAGAGGAGCGCTCCGGATCTCGGAAATCGCCTCCTCCAAAATCCCTCTCATCTGCTCTACTTTTTGGGAGACTGCTTCTTCAGCGATCGCATCCACAGGCACTTCGCTACGAACGCTTCCCTGTTGCGTTGCAACTGCGTTATGCTCTGCAGATACGGGTTCGACTTCAGGAGCAGCCTCACGTCGTAATCGTTCGAGCTCGGCGGCGTTGAATACGCCCTTTCGTTGGATGTACCGAGCTCTATCTGCCAAGTTTTGCTCCGTGACATTTAAATTTGGCTCGAGCAGCAGGAACTCGCGGTGCATTACTGCTCGGTAGCCAGTCCGCCCGGTTTCCCCCCCTACAGCCCTAAAATACGCGCGCATGACATTTAGATTCATCTCCTGTGTCCATCTCATGCGGCGTACTCCACCAGCGGCGGGCGCCAAATGCTGAGTCCCTGAAGACTCTGTCGGCGCCAAGCCAACTGGTGGGGATGGTGGAGACACCGGCCGGCTAGGTGGTTGTACCGGTCGGCGGGGGTTGCTGGCGGCCCGCATGCTGCCACGTCCAGCGCCAGCTCCAGACGTGCCCTGGCGCCCCCCAGGCAGCGGCCCTATGCGCTTTCTATTGTCCTTGTCCATCCATAAAAGTTGAGTGCTAGATTACTCCCTCGGAGAGGAACTCACGCTCTCCGAGGAGGCTGCGTTGGTGTTGTGCAGCTTTAGTTGCCTTTAGTTATTATTATTATTATTATTATCAAAGACTTTTTAATTCAAACTTTAAATTGATTAAATGTATAAAATAAAATGTAACAAATAATGTCCACCGAGATATCATTTGGGAATACTACTTTCGAAGTTATTGCCGAGTACATCATGCACTTAGGACAAAAAGTCAAACTTGGTAGATCCAATTAATTAAAAGTCTAAAAACGGATTTTATCGCGTTTATTTAAATTTACTGTTTAACAATATTTAATTTAAATTATTTCCCGACGTTTCGGACCCTTTACAGCGTCCATGATCTCGGGGGACTGAGGTGGTGGGTGTCCGAATAAAGTTATTCGGACATAATTTAAATTAAATATTGTTAAACAGTAAATTTAAATAAACGCGATAAAATCCGTTTTTAGACTTTTAATTAAATGAATAAAATTCGCGTAAATATAAGAGAACAGTTGGTAGATCCAAGTTTAAAAGGGAGATCAATCATCGAATCCAGTTAAGAGTTAGGATACGTAGGCAGCGTTCGGGAAGTTAAAAAACGTCTTTTCATCCGTCATAGATCAGTGCCTTAAGTCTTTCGACTTAAATTATTTAACCAATGTGTGTTACCAGTGATGACATTACGGTTCGGAGACGTGATCTCTGATTATGAGCCTTTTAAACAAGTTCCAAGTCGCACAACGATCAATGGAGAGGGCTATGCACGAAGCAATTACAAAGAGGAGGTGTTGTAATCAATTTAGTCTAGCATCCACCAATGTAGTCCACACATCAAACCGTAGTAGATCTACTCACCACCAGTTGTCACTTTTGTCAGTACAGCTGTCGTTAACAGACAATTAAGTTGCTCTCGTGACTAACTCCTTTTTATATATTTAAAAAATAGGCTAGGGGCTATGCTTGGTGTTTCCCTGCGACACCGAATCAAAAAGCTGAAATGGAAGTAGGCAGGGCACATAGCTCGTAGAACTGATAGTCGATGAACAGAAGTCGAGGAGCAGAAAAGTTCTAGTGGAGACCACATACCGGCAAGCGCAGCGTCGGACGGCCTTCCACGAGATGAACAGACGACTTGAGGAGAGTCGCCGGAAGCCGTTGGATGACGGCTGCTTCGAACCGGTCACTCTGGAGGTCGATGGGGAGACCTAAGTTCAGCAGTGGATGCCCATTGGCTGATATGATGATGATTAAATCAAATTGTTTGTGGTATTTTTATTGTATACACGAATACCTTACTCTAGAAAAGAAACATTTACTTGTCGAAGACAAATATAGCTTTCCGTGTCGGGTTAATATGTGCCGCTATTTTTGTCAAAGTAGTATTATTATAAATATACTGTGATGAAATTGTATATTACTGCTTTGTAATTACTCTTTTGTTTCTAAAATCATCCTGAAAAGCGAATCGAGCTCCAAATTCATAATTACCTCAAATATCTCTTTTTTTAACAAATAACAGTGAACAGTCTCAATCTGTATCGAGATTCTAAACCCGTTACTAAAACAACGAGTTAATTTTTATAACATATTCTTTTGAGGACGCGTTAGCGCGGTGATGATAGCAACTGGTTGTTGCGCTAGAGTTTCGATCGCCGCATTATAGATGTTTGTCGTGATCTATTTGTGTTGCCTGCTAACGATCCTCGACCCAGCTTCTCATCTACTGAGGCTGTCGAGGGTGAGGTGTTTATTTATTTATAGCTAAGCTTTACGAGCTGCATTTTTAAGCAATTTATGGTTAACTTATATCTATTTTGTGTATATTGAAATAACAAAGAACTCCTCTTTCAGACAATATTACGGTTATTAGGTCAAAACGAGTTTTTAGCCAATGGTAAAATAAACGAATTAGCTGGTAAAAGTCTATGTCTCGAGGAAGCTATGACCCAAAGTGTCTGCACTAACTTGCTCTTTCTTCTATGCGGGTATAATGAGGCACAGTTAAATAAGGTAAGAAATTTCACAATTTCATTGACAAATAATTTGGTCAAACCTTTGTCCTGTCTTTTAAAGGTCTTAACGAATCATTTCTACCAAAGACGAATAAATAATGTTGAAAAAATAATCGTAAGTAAACATTATAATTTTCAACAGTTTATCATATTATGCTCAATAAAATAAAAATATAACAGGTCAGTTGAACATTACTTACTTTTTTACACAGTTGAAAACATTACTTTCTTTTCAGACCCTACTATTTTTATTCTGTACGTTTACAATCAATATATTATCGATTTATATAACATACAAAATATATGATGTATTAAATTAAATCAATTTATCTTACAGACAATGCTGCCAGTAGTTTTAGGGCATACACCAGCCGGCGCGTCAACAAGACAAATTATTCATTTCGGCCAACTCTATAACTCTAAGAAGTTTAGAAACTTCGATCATGGTTGGATATCTAATAAGCTAATATATGGAACTTTTAAACCACCAGAATACAATCTAAGTGCAATAACTGCACCGATTTACCTACATTATGGCGATAACGACTGGCTTTCAACTCCAGATGATGTGGATAAATTGTTGCATGAAATTAAATCGGTTGTCGGAAAATTTAGAGTACCGCTTGATAAATTCAATCATCTTGATTTCGTATTCGCAATTGACGCTTATAAATTGTTATACAGTCGTATGATGAAAATTATGTCAGGTTTTATGTAAATAAAACGTCCACAACTATGAATGCCTTTATTACGATCGACAGAAACAATTTTTTTTTTTTTAACATTACAAAACTTGTGTCGCTGATACCTGAAAAATTAACAAGTGTTTTATTTTTATAGACTCCTTGTATCTTTTTTTGGAGTATATTGGACAAATTACAAAAACAACAACATATTATATGCCTATTTATATACCATACGAGTATTTTAATTAAAAAGTGAATAATTATATCTGAGGTAATTTTTGAAGTGAAACTTCTTTAGAATTCTTTTGATTTGAAACGAGATGCGACGGAAAAAACGACAGGTAAGAGACGCAAATACAAAAATGTTTAGGAGAGAATGAGATAGTATGATGTCGAGTATCCTAGCAACGCGTAAACAACGCTTAAATAAGTAATAGAATATTTAACTAATTTTAATATTAATAAATTTTGAATTGAGTTTGACAAAGATGTTTTACTTCTGACATGTGTACTCCGTACGGCGTACACACGACATTTTTTTTTTATGACAAGATTTATTTTAATTAGTATATTTCAAAGATAACTTACAAATATGGAGTCGGAAATAGTGGAATGCGAGGACTTTGCACAAAATTTCTGATCTTTATCTGTATGTACCTTGTGATACGCGGCGATATTTACATCTTTCTCATTTTTGCCTTTTTGCATTGTCTTTTTTTTACTAGCTATTCTTAACTCTCTTTTCACAATAGCTCCAAAAGTATTGTGCACTGAAAAACCGTAAATTGAAATATAAAATATAATATATTAATAAAATTAATTGAATGTACCTTATATTAGGTATAATAATACCTTTTGTTAAAACTTCTATGGGATCTTCTTGATTCTCACGTTGACTACTTATAAACGCATCTTTCATTAGTGACTCATTGGTTTTGTGAAGAACTTGCAACATTGATACATGTCTGAAATTCTTTAAAAATAACAATGAGATCTTGGATTTTACGTATATCTATATATCTAGTACAGGTACATAACTTGGTGATTTTGTGTGCGTATATAGGTGATGGAGGCTGCTTTGACCGGTCGATCTGGAGATCGATGAGGGAGGCCTACGTTCAACAGTGGACATCCAACGGCTGATATGATGATAATAATGATATAGGGATGACAAGTTATATTATTTTCTTATGGAAGTGGGCAAATTTTCGAAGTAGATTAAACAAAGTTCTAATTATTAAACTTCGTATATGATATTTAAAAGTATTTTCGAATAAGATTCATTAAATTAAACTATTTAATATCTTATAATATATCTTACTACATAAATAAGACAGTAATTTTATATTTAGTACAAAAAAATAAAATATTGTTACCAGTCAGGGTTTTGATAAGAAAATACATATTTATATGTTAATCACTATTAACCCATATAAGATCTCATAATTGACAATTATTTATATTAAAACCAATTATCACTTTAAGTTGAAATGTAGAAAATTATGTAAAATTATAATTTATAAGCAGGTACGCATGATCAAATTTAGTAAAATATAATTATTATATGTAATATATATTATTATCATAATAAGCTGAAATATTGTCATTATTTTGTAAGTCATATATCCTTGAACTAAAAATAGTAGGTGATGATATACATATATATGACTAACAGGAAATAGGTATACATCCATAATATAAATGTGAAATGTAAGTATGTTTGTTACGCTTTCACGCGAAAACTTCATAACCGATCATCATGAAACTTTGTACACATGAAACTTTAAAAAAAAAATCGTTTGCCAAAAAATCTCAAAATCTAGCGACTTCAATGCCATCTAGCATTCCAGTAATGAAGTTCCAACCCTGAGTAGTGTAATACCGTTGCATTGTATTACCGACGGTGACTTCAATATCCGATTAAATCATACTAATATTATAAATCCGAAAATAAGTTTGTTTGTTACAGTCTAGTTAACAAGTGCAATTTTGGTCAACATTTTTAGCAGTCTCCGAAAATTATGATAGGCTCATCGTTTTAAGAAATATCTTGAATGGTAATTGTAAGTAACTGACATTAGTAGAATACCAGAAATAACAAAAAAGCTATAATAAAGTATCTGATCTGTAATAGTACAATCGGAGACAGGTCAGTGAGACTCTATTGCTACCGCGACAGGTGGCTTTCTTTACACGCTTTCAGTGAATCGCCTAGGCTGTTAACCGTTAGTGCGTATTAGGTCGTAGTCAGCTATCTAAAAATATCAAAATGAACAACAAAATAAATGATTCATATAAACAATAACAATTTTGTTATTGTTTATGGGTTGATATAAAATAAAACAAAATTAAGTATGAAATCATCGAGTTTACCTTATTTTGACAATTTTTCATGGTTATGATCATTTCCGATTCAATATCCTTGACTGTGTCGGTTTCAGTTTCATCAAAATAAGATTCAAAAGGCCTAGGTGGTACAAAAACATTACTATCGGAATAAACGGGTGTATATGAAGGTATACAATTTTTACGCATATTACGCAGTTCAAGTTTTAGTGAAATATTCTCTCTTTTGAGTTGTCTCAATTCATCGCTTTGTAGATTTAACCGTTGTTGTAAATAATCTAAATTATATTTATCCATACTATTTTCTTCTTTATCTAAGAAGCATGTACCACAACCAACGTCAACAGTTTTCATTTTAACTGAAATACATTTGCTTAATTTTTTACATAGTGATGATGAACTTCTGTTTCCGATATAAGTTTTATATATGATAAAATCAGTATCTGTAGAGTTATCTTTTTTAATAGTATCCTTTGATAAATTATCATCGCTTTTATGTTTCACGTGCGCCGTTAGTATATGAGAACTGAGCTGTTCATTTATAAAAGGCGTTATATTTTTGACGAAAACAGCTTGTTCTACAATTTCATCTTTCCAAATTCTTGCAATACTTTTAACATTTTGAATACTATAACGACTTGAATTGCATTCGCTACTCCTCGGAAATTTAACTTTGAATATTTTGTCTAATATTATCTTCCAAAACATTTTTATGCTTTTCAGAGCTTCCAAGCATCTTTCGCAAGGCCAATGAGTCGTTTCAAATTCTTCCTGTAAAATTCTTTGTCAGAAATATAATAAAATATCTTATTATTTTTCAAATCATACCAGTATTTACTAGCCTCCCCGAAATATTTTTGAAAATTATCGTCGTCCTTAAAACATTCCTTAATTGCGTGACAAGAGTCGCAGATACTATCAAGGACCATTTTTGACTTACAATCTGGATGGCATCTTGGTGTAACCTAAAAGTTTCATTCGGTCACCTCGCATTAGAGTTTAAATAATTATTTAAGTGTGACAATACTAAGATTGGTTCATACCTTTCCTCGGTGCCTCCAAGACATAATTCTTAGAGAGCTGGCGACTGTAGAAACGGGTATGACACAAATTGGCATATCACACTTTATCCAATCCCTAAGGTACCTAACTCGATTTTCAGTCTCATGACTCCATGCTCTAATGTCGAAGCACGAATCATAAGATTTTATTTTGCCTTCGGCACGTGCTAATAATTTTAATTTATTTTCACTTTTATGAAACATTGAATAATATTTGCATGTAGACACTTAGTTTCAACATATTGGGATGATAATATTAAGCATTTTAAATTTTGAGTCTCTAAATTGACATAAGTCACTAATATCTGTTATATCAAAATATTATAGAAATACTTTCCATAGATATGATATTGTGAAAATAAGTATACATTATTAATAAAACCTAAATAATAAAAAGATTAAAAACTATTTTATTATGACGCTCGTTATAAAAAGACAAATGTACTGTTAGTTCAAATTTGACATTCCATAATTGTAGGTCACCATTCCATCCAGATTTATTGATGACAATTAAAAATATTTTATATACTCGATATATACATTTTACTGTTATAATTAAGGTTTTAAATTAAATTTTGAATATAGCGCATAATATGAGTAATGTTACAGATAATTTCGAGTAGTAGCAATAAAGAGACACTTCTATATGTTTAGAAAAAATATATTTACTAATTCTGGACAAAGATTCCGGGTATGTCATTTATAACGAAAAGAGAACGAGTGTTTAACGAGTATGACCTATTCGACTTACCAGCGCGAAATGAAGGTAAGTTGAAAGCCTACTCATCATGCACGGATGCGAGGGCATGGTCGCACTTTTGTTCCGATAAAACAGAACACTTGGTGGATATCATAAAGAGGAACAACGAAACAGTCCGACCTAAGTATGTACCAACCGATGTCATCGTTAATACTCTAATGACATCCAAGAATGCAGAGATCGCTCGACTGAAACGAAAGATTGAAGAATTTGAGCAATTGTTGGCCGCTTATGACGAATTGGATCTTACGTGTGAGCAAAAATGCGATATCGCTAATGCTGTAAGTAGATTTTTTAGATTATTATTTTTATTAGAGAAACAAGTAAAAAGGCATAAAATTTGTAATATTTTTATTTCTTTCAAGCATGCCGCTATCAAAGCAGCGAACAAAGAACTCGATGATATGGTAATAAAATTGGTTGTTTGTACAAAATGATATCATATTATTATTTCTCTTAATAATAGCGTTATCATTATTACAGTTTTTGGATTTGAACCTTTCTGGTTTCACAGAGGTAAATTATTATTTTATATTTACAGAATAATTATAAATACTCGTAATATGCAATATTGATAAATTTTCTACATTATGCATGTTTTTCATTTGCAGGGTATAGATTCGGAAGCATTTGAGGTATATATATATATATATTTATAAATTATAAACTTATTTTTTTTAAATGATGTAAATAACGAAAATTCCATTTTCAGACTGGCAAATCAAGAGGAGATGAGGTACTTTTTTTTGAATTTTATGAAATAAAAAAAAATATTTTTTTTATAATTTATTGAAATGTTTATTTTTTACAGCCAAGTAGATACACCAATGAGGTAATTATTGTTTTTGTATGATTACCTTAAATATTATTACATTTGTATTTAATAACAATATTCATGCATTAAAACTTATATTTTTTTTATTAACTTACTTATAATACTTACTATAAACTTGAAATTAATTATGTTATTTTTACAGACTGGAAAATCACGCGGCGATGAGGTATGACGACGTTTTTATACTTACTAGTAATATAAAGAAGAATATTTTGTTGATTTGTTTGCAATAATAAACTTACCGAACTTACTGAACCGATATTAATATATACATATATGTTTGAACGACTATATGTATAATTCGTCAGTGATATAGAAAGAAAAAAAAACAATCGGACCAGTAATCAATCACATATCAAAAGTCAACGCGAGTGAAACCAGTTTGTCTGTAGTTTGTCTAATAAGCTTATTGAAGTTTGTCTATATTTAATTATTTAAAAATCTCCCATAGAATCAAGTTGTAATCACATCTTCAGAAAGATTCGAAAGTTGTATTTTTCCTCTTGTATTATTTTCGTTTAATATAATAAACACTTTATAGTGGACTATGGGGAAGGCTTCCACGCCAAGAATGCAAACGAAAAGCAACCAAATTGGAACATCGTGTAAATGCGATGCAAGTACATGTAAGGATTATATTTTATTTTATAAATAGATAATTATATGTCTATTTTAGGCGTTTTAATAATTTATTTCTTAGCCCATTGCAAAAAATAAAAAACTCAACGAGACTATACTTAGTTTAATATTATAGTTCTGAAAAAACGCAATACTCGAACAATCTGTCTGCTGTATATAAGTGTGCCTTAGACCGTAAAATCATATGAGATTGACTTGTTTGTTAATCGTCGTTATTAAAGTTAATGTATTTTATAAAAATCTTTTTTTGTATTTTTAGCCGCTCATGATAAAAGAATAGATGAACTAAAAGAAACTATCATCAGCAAAGATGCCAAATTAAGTGCAATGCAAAACACAATTGCGGTAAATTATTGATTTTTTAAATATCTATTTATTTTTAAATATAAGCTATACTTTTAACTTTTGCAACAGGTAATGGAAAATGATGTTTGTGAACCGTATTGTATATATGCACATATTTATACGGCTCTAGAAAAAATATTCGGAACATTATGCCAGAATGAAAAATACAAACAGTATTTGGATTTATTAGTAAGTTTCTGTAAATATCGCTTCATATACAACGGTGATTTGTAAGTATAAATTTATAAATCATTTCCTTTTTTCAGACTGCTGGAAAAGATACCAGAGGCATAGATTTAAAAGGAAAAATTATTTTTAAAATGAAAGTTTTGGAAAAATTTAGCCTTGCTTTGATTGGTCCCTGTTCACAGAGTTCAGAGCATCAAGACTGTTCATGTTACCGTGCTGAAATTGTTACACATGTAGAAACAACTTTTGCGTTAACATCCGCAGAGAGTAAAATACCCAACTTAGATATAGATAATAAGAGAGCACAGCTTGTCGCAGATATTATGCAAAATGAAGACATGAAAGAAATACTTAGTAAAGAAAGCCTTTCTATAAAACTTGAAAACGATCAAATAGATGATTATTACATAAGTGAAAATTACAGTATAGATACTCACAATTTAAAACGATTAAAAAACTTGCAAGCAAATTATGATGAACTGTTAAATTGTTACGATATTCTAAAACATGAAAGAGATAATCTAAATATTCGTTGTCAAAAATATCTCGAATTAGAAAATGAATGTGAGTGCTTGCAAAATAAATTAAGGGAATATAATCAGTTATGGAAAGAAAAAGAGTTTCATCGCAAGCGATCTGAAGATCTCGACGCGTTAAAAGAAAATTACTTTGTTTTATCCGAAGAGACTGCGAATATCGAGACCAAATTAAAAGCTGAACAGGAAATAAACAAAATTAAATCCGGTACTATTGACGAATTAAGGAATGAAAATATCAAACTAGAAAATAAATTAAGTGAGATTTCTTTATCTTTTGAAAAACAAAGAAATATTTTAATTTGTAAATTAAAGGAGTGCGAATGTAAAATGATGTGTCAAGAACAACAAATAAAAAGTCTCACAAATCAAGTGGACAGTATTTTGAAATCAGATGACGAAAAAGTTAGAAATTGTTAAAAGTACTATTATTTTCATAATTTTAATTTTGTTTAGAATTTTGTTTTACCTTACTAGATTCTTCAAAACGAAGATGAAGCCCGATCTATGGAGCTATTAGATGAAATAAATACACAAAAAGAACAAATTAAAAACTTAAAGGATGCATTGTGCTGTAATGAAGAGGAGAAACAGTATTTTCAAGAAGAATTAGAAAGAAAACATGAAATAATTAACGAGTTAAAGTTAGAAATTGAGAATTGGAAAAGTAAATATTTTGATGTATATAATAAGAGAGAAATATAAAGAAAGTTTGTCGTGCAGCAGAAAAGAATAGTCCGCTCTGGATGTTACCAAGGTGTTTTCAAAGGCCACTAAGGCCATACTGGAGTGAAAAACTATGCACCTTATAAGATGTTGATTTGACAGCAGCGTCACTATAACCTTCTGTAACATACTGCCTCCGCCAACTCGTCTACCAAGCGTAACGAGCATAGGCAAGCCCTCCAACAAAAATGACCAGCAATAAAGAGCCTAGGTCCCCACTCCCCGGTAGTCCTACTTTTCCTGGCTACGATAGTAGCCTGTAGAGCAGAAGATGCTAAGAATCTCTGGGAAAGATTCCACTACCATCCACAACGATACTTGGGCCTAGTAACACACAACATTCTCACTTTACAGTCTGATAAAAAGATTGTTGAGATGAACAAGTTACAATGGATTGGGTTTGTCTGAAGTCCGAAGAGAGAGTGAGGACACGATAACCCTGAATCTATTCCAATAACCTGCTCTACTACTGGAAGAGCGACCAAAAATCCTAAGGACGTGTCGACCAAGAAAAGAGATCAAAAGTGTTCTCAACGAATTCGTCTGTTGGTCAAAGCCAGATTTCGAAGCTAAAAACAGAGGATGGAGGTCAAGCAGTTATATGGACAGGTATTATATACCTCAGTCAATCAATTTTTTCGTAGATCAGCTTGCACAAGATTAGTGTGGCTCTGGGAAAGCTTAAAAAGAACAGCCGAGCTTCTGAAAAAGGTGGAACACCGGTACTTAAAGTCCTTTAGAAACTCTTTAATACCGTCTCCTTCATTACGCGCTGGAAGCCTGGAACGGAAGCGTGGTGCTGCTCTTCTTCAAAAAAAGTTTTAAAACCTTGTTGAAGAATAACAGACCTATCTCGCTTCTGAGCCACGTTTATAAGCTGTTCTCTAGTGTCATTACGAATTGTCTGACGGTAAAGTTTGATGACCTCCAGCCTCACGAACAAGCCGTTATCCGAAAAGACTACAGTACCATAGACAATGGCGGAATTCATGGAGGACCTCAGCATTATTATCATTGACCTCCATGGAGTTTCCTTCCCTAAAATGAACATAGACAAGACGAAAATCATGTCTAATATCCATGTCGTGCTCGTCCCTATATCAGTTGGAAATTCTACTATCGAAGTTGTTGACGAGTACCTCTACCTAAAAGGTCCAACTTGATAGATTCAACTTCGACAGAGAGGTCAATCGTCGAATCCAGTTAGGATTTTCAACCTTCGGAGAGTTAAAAAGCGGTCTTTTTTCCGTCATACTTAAGTGTCTTAAGTCGAAAGTCTATGACCAATGTGTGTTACAAGTGATGACATACGGATCTTATAAACAAGCTCCAAGTCGTACAGCAAGAAATGGAGAGGGCTATGCTTGGTATTTCTCTACGATATCGAATCATAAATGATAAGATCCGTAGACAAACGAAGATTGCTGACATAGCCCAACGGATTTAATAGCTGAAGTGGCGGTGTGCAGAGCACATGGCTCGTAAAACTGACGGTCGATGGAGTACTGGAGGCCACGTACCGGCAAGCGTAGCGTCAGACAGCTGCCTGCGAGGTGGACAGACTACTTGTCTCCTTAAGTACTACTCGAAGTACTACTTGACTTTCCAGTCGCCGGAAGCCGGTAGGTGGAAGCTGCTTCGAACTGGTCGCTCTGGAGGTCGATGGGGGAGGCCTACTTTCAGCAGTTGACGTACAATGGCTGATATGATGTTAATGATGAACAAGAGTTCTGTAATTAATATTATGTAGTAATATTTTAGCCTATACAAAGCTGGTCATTTTTGTATTTTTTATTCTTTACTAATAATTTGTGGATTAAAAAATTATAGATTAATAAATTTAATAAATTGTTTAAGGTAAATATGAAAACACTAATGAATATTTAGGGTCCTATCTAGAAAAATGCCAATCGGAAATAAATGAGCTGCAAGTGAATAGTAATTCTACTATAGAAAATCTAAACCATATCATCGAAAGTAAATCACAAGAAATCAGTTACTTGATTGACGAAGTCGATAGTAAAAATTTTGAAAATAAAAGTCTTATTGAACACGTCAATAATTTACAAGATGACTTTAAAACAAAAGTGACATTACTTGAGAGTGAAAAGCAAATTATACTAAGCTCTATTCACACAGCAAGAAAAAATAGTCTAGAAATACTTGAAAATGTCAAAAATTGTGATAGACACAACGACAAGGGCAGCCATGAAAGCTTGAAAATTAATCGTCTAGATAAAAATGAAAATGTGGTCCAAGAAATTATTCGAAACGAACATACTGACACTGCACAAGCAAACTTTATAAATGAAATCGAGCTACTTCAGGAAATAAATCTTGAAAGTGTACAACTTTTACAAAACGAAAATATGCAACTCAAAATATCATTCGAAGCAGCTAATAGGGAAGTTGAAAAACTAAAAAGAGAACTTATGACGCAAGAAGATTTAATGGAGAAATTAAAAAAATTAAAAGACAGCCATGAAAGCCTTTTAAATAAAAATGAAAGGCTAAAAATTGATTTAAATAACAAAACATCTGAACTCGATAATATAAAACATGCATTTCAACTCTCAAAAAAAGAAAGCGAGACATTAATAAATGAATTACATAAAACTGAGTGTATTCAAGAAGAATATCTAAAGCTAAATGAAATCTATCAGAAAGTTATCTCTGATAGAAATATGATACAAAACAAATTTTTTCAAGCAGAAACAGAATTAAAAGACTTACTAGAATCTCAAAAAACCCTACGAGCAGATAATGAATTTTTACAATTAAAAGTGAAAGAACAACTTAATTTAGAAGAAATCTTGTTCGATTTAAAAAATAATTATAATAAATTAAAAGAAGAAAAAGATATTTTACAAAACGATTGTAATAATAAAATGACTGAAATTAATGACTTGAACAGGTGCTTAAAAAACAAAGATGATGAAATTCGAGATTTGTCTATAAAAATAAACAATTTAGAAGATATTGAGCGTCTGGCTAATAATAAAATAGATTCCATAAATAGTGAAAACACGAATATGCACTCAAATATAAATACTTTGAATGAAAAAGTTGCGGACATGGAAAATAAATTAATATATTACGAAAGTTTAGAAAGAAATTTTAATGACTTGAAACATGTTCTTGATAAACTTGAATTAGAAAAGGAAATTTTGCAAAAAGATTTGCAAATTCAAACGGAACGTATAACAAAGTTGCAACAAGAAAATTGCAATTTAAATAATGAAAGCAAAAGTCTGTTAAAGCATAGTGAAGATTTAGAAAAGGCATTATTGCATGCTCGAGATGAGGTACAAAAATAAAATTTACTCCTTATTAACGTTAGTTTATACGTATTTGTACACCGATGTATCAGGCATAATACAATAATTATATAGTTTCTAATTTTTAGAATTTATCACATACTGATTCTTTACACGTCTGTTATAACGATATAAAAAAAGAAATCGAAGTTCTACGACAAGAAAAAATATCGTATCATAAAAAGATAGGAGACCTGCTAGATAAATTAGAGGAATCGGTAAAAATATGCTTAATTATTTTACTATGTACATAAAACTATTTGGTAAAGTTGAATATCTGATTTATAACATAGACAATACTTTTAGGAATTTCGTAGAAGTGAACTTGATGAAATAATTGTAAGTAAAGAAAAAAAAATATGCACCTTAGAAAATCATATAAACGAATTAGAAGACGAGATAAGAAGACTGCAATACAGCTTAAATGAAGTTATTGAAACTGGAGAACAGATAAAACAACTGAGCTATGAAAGAATTGAACAGTTTAAAACGATAGAAGCACACCGTAATCGATATTTATTTTCTTCTTAATTATTATACTTATTTTTAGTAAATAGCTTAATTCGTCATTAGCCGGTGATCTTTTGTATCCACTGCTCGACATAGGCCTCCTTCATGAACTTCCGAAATTCGTGGTATGACTCGCCACAATTCACTTAAGATCGTCTGTGCATCAGGTGGGCCAACACTGCGTGCAGTACTCAGTGGAAGGTCATCATTCTAGCACCTTGGGACCCTATCCAATATGGAAATCCTTATGAGGGTTTCAACGACCGTCAGCTCTCCGAACTATGCGAGATTATTAAACGTCGCCCAGCTGAAATGAATTTATTAGTTACCCCTTCCCGAAATTGGACCTACTGAGTGGGATCCTATTTATATTCTAAGTATATATACTAGTCAAATATTTCAGGAATAGAGGTCTCAACATTTATTGTACTCGCCATTGATGCAATTACGCTTATATATGCGTTCCAATATATAAGCGTAAAGACGTCTTTCAGAGCAGCGATAAAAACAAAAAAAAATGTATGTACGGAGTACACATATCAGAAGTGAATCATCATTGGCATTCTATTACTTATTTACGCGTTGTCTACGCGTCGCTAGGATACGCGACAATACTATCTCATTCTCTCCTACACATTTTTGTATTTGTATCTTTTACTTGTCGTTTTTTCCGTCGCATCCCGTTTCAAATCACAACGATTCTAAAGAAGTTTCACTTCAAAAATTCTGAGAAATAATTTCTTCATGTCGCACTACTCCCTGTAGTTGGATTAGTCACGTAGTCTAACCTTATATTACTGATATTATGGCGTCTTCTTTACAAACATTTCAACATTTCAACATTTGGATGTATCGATAATGGATTTGGCATCTATGCAGCAACCACAACATAGCTTAATGTTCTACCAAGTCTTTCTCCCTGTCTATAAATGCCAAGTAAAATGCCAGATTGTATTCATCGATCTTCTGTATTTCGATCTTTTTTATGCTACAGCGAATAGATGTGGTCCAAAACCATTTCGAAATCGGGCTTGTTCGGGAAGTTGAAAGTTGTTGAACCCATGAACATAATGATTCTTAGTGACTCTCGAAAACAGCCTTTAGACATGACTCAACAGCAACATAGATCTGTAATTCTTCTCAAAGAATTCTCTCTAACCGCTCTACTACAACTACTAGTTGACAAGAATTTACAAACTAACCGCAATAACCGCAAGCGTTCGTGTCAAATAATGGTCGCCATGGCCATATTGCCCATGTCAACTTTTTTTCGACACGGGCATTAGTACGCGAAGTGCCCCTGTAAACTACAGGTTGATTGACGTGTATTACATTATCACCGGTGGGAAATTACATAACAAAATGTGAGAGGCCTTGGACAGCTTTGTGCAGTTGGTAAACTAAAAGGTCATTGTCCAGACACTCAAGCGGCTAAGGTATTGTCACCTTTTTTTAAGAACAAATTCCATTTACCACGCTCCTGTGCCACAGCTCTAGCGTTACTCCTTCTGGTAAATGAAAGAATGACAGAATCGAAATATTGCTCAAAGACTGGGAAAATCACTTTTCCATATGCTTTCAGAAATTCTACTATGATTTCATCATCACATCACATAGTTTTTTGATTGTATTAAAAACATACTAATCTCTCGTCTGGTTAACGAACCTAGAGCCTCTGCTCTGACTGCTCTAAGTTCGTTAACCTGATTATCAAAAATATTTTGTGTTGTGGTGAATAATTATCTGTACAACATCTAGCTAGATACAATATCAAGTAACAGGAGTCAGAAAGAGCCTCTTACTCTCCATCGTTTTGGTCGCCCATAACTAAACTGTGCCACTTTCAAATCTTCAAGCCTTGAATTAAAATTCCCTATTTTAACATTGGAATAGGTAGTCGGTACATGTATAACCTTTGAAATATCGTTATACCTAACCTCTACGTCTTCGTCGGGGTGTAGCGAGGTATGTACTTATCCCTATATGATCTTCAGTGAATACCGTTTAATAATTTGCAACAATGTTGTTCACGAAGAACTTATGGACGGTAAGCCCGGCAGGGCTTTGGGAGTGTTGGTTGCTCTCACAGTCGTAGTTGCCTTACACTTTGCCGAAAGTTAGTCAACAGCATAATCTATACATACTTGAGAAACGGCTACGCTGGGCAGAAGATGGGTTGGTCGCCTACAAAGCTAAGTAGGCTCGCATCGATGTCGTCGCTGCACGCCATCTTTTTTGTATTTTGCATTCTAACTACCGTGGAATATTTATACTGTAATACGACGGTCGTCTGAGCCTCGTTTGCTATTCAGCAGGAGTACCATGTGCAGGTGAGTTTCGTTTTAGAAATAGTATGATGGAGTTGCGCCTCTTTACTTCAAACAGTTTTTTTTTTTAAATCTAAAATTTTAAATGTAAAAGTTATAGATGTAAAAATTATAGATTAAGAGAAAACATTCCTCTTTTCCAAGCATTGTCCTTCTGTAAGAAATATTGATATAATGAAAACGGTACACGATTTTGACACATTACATGGAATAAGAATTTTAAAAGTGGTTTTCAAGTAATTTGATTGAGTAATGTTTAGTATTTTATCTATTTCAGATTCGAAGGCAATACATAACATGAAAATTGAACAAGCAAAAGAACAAAACACAAATGAAAATTTAAAAAGACAACTATCTTCTAGTAAATTAATAACGGAAGAGACATACAAAAATAAAAATGACTACTTTATACGAATGAAAGAACTACTGAAAGAAAGATTAGAAATAATTTCACAAATTAAACAATTAGAGTTAAATAGTGTTGGTGATAGTAACTTATTACTAGAAAATTGTACAATCAATGATATTATTTTATCATTGGATAGAATTCATAAGTTTATCAACGATAAAAATACATATTTAGAAAATACTTTGACAAATGTGCAAGCATCTTACCAGTTACTTAAATCTAAGGCCGATGAAGCTAAAATTATTGCAGAAGAAGAAAGACAAAAAATAATTAACGAAAAAATTGAGATACATAGAGAAAGAAAAATTATTGAAGAACAATTAGAAAATCTTAATAACGAAAATCTGAATTACGAAAAAATTATACAAAATCTTCAAGGAGAAATAATGAATCAATCGTTGGTTTTCAATAGACATAAGCAATTAAATGAAAATGATATTATAAAATTAAGGGAACAAAATACATCTCTTCAAGATTTGTATAATAAATCATTATATACCATTAAAGAATTGCAAGAAAATCTTGATGCTGAATTTAAATATAAAAATTTTCAGTTCGATGAAATCGAAAAATTAAAACTAGCCGTAGAACAAAAAAACAAAGAAATTGTTGAACTTCAAAGCTATATAAAAATAATAAAAAATAAACCCTCTCAACATTTTTCGGCTCAAACCTTTTCTAGCAACGAAGATGTTGAAATTCAAACTGATACTCAAAACGAATTTAACAATTTTATTAATAATAATAATTCAATTACTACTACTACTTCTACTGAAAATGCACCTGAATTGCTAAAATCATTAAATACGATAAACGTAGAACCTACATTAGATTTTATAAAACATACTTATATTAACTATAAAGTAAAAAACCTAAAAGTCGGCCGGCTAGAACATTATTCTATAACTGATTTTCATCAGATTTCAGATGATTATAATGAACACAAATTATTTCAAAATAATTTTTATGTCACATCCCCAACATCAGATAATTTAAATTCGTCTTTTAAAAATGGCAGTATCATTGATATTTGTAGTACACAAATATGTACAAATTCTACAAAAAACCTTAGTGACATTGATAACCATACAAACAAGAACAATACTGAAACCCTAAAATCACATTCTGTAATCGATCCAGAAAAATATAATAAAGTAAGTGAATTTAAAAGAAATATAACATTAAACGAATCAGTTTCGTCAACAGACAATGATATGTTTTTAATTTATAAAGAAAGTCAAAGTATTTGTGATGATGAAACTAATATTGGAAACAGATCTTGGGCTCAAAATGGTTTCAATATGATCGTTGAAAGAGCAACCATTTATACAAACGAAACCCTTCTTACTAAAAGACCAAAAGCAATACAAAATATAAATGATCAGTCAGACTATGAAGAAAATGACGACGACAGCTTAAAACCAAAACTTAATATTAATATGCCCACAGTACTTATGGAATCGTCAGCTACAGCTCTATCAGATGACGATGTATTGTCCTTAGATTCATATAATAAAACTTTTTACAATTCTCCTAAATGGGACATATTTTCCGATACCAAAATTAATAGCAAATTTTCGAATAATGGGTATACTGCTACAAATCATAATGTTAATAATGATAAAAAGTTAAAGACTGATCAAATTATTATATCTAAAAATAGACCGCATTCAAAGCAAAAACGTAAAAAAATAATAGAAAACAAATTGAATCATAGCATTATAAATGCTGATACTAAGCAAGTACTACGAACTCAATCACCTACAGAGTCCATTTTATCTTGTACTAACCCTACTGTTGCAGTTACACAAAATATTCAATATGATAATACGGGGGAATCTAATCACATCAAAAACAATTATGGACTCAATTACATATTGAATTCCATTCAAAATAATGTGGACTTAAATAACCAACAGAAATTGGAAAGTAAAGATTTAATAGCTTTACGAAAAAGTCATAGCGAAAAGAAAATGTCAGATTTCAGTGGTATTTTACAGCAATCAAAACTAACTAGTGCTTTGAAAAATGTACCTACCGAGTATTTAACTACAAGTTTTATGACAAAACCAACGAAATCAGTAGTAAATCGTGGAATATTAGTCAAATTAGACATAGAAGAAGAGTATGAAAATAAAATACAACAACTCACTAATGCATTGGAAAATATGGAAAAAGATTACAAAAAGAAACTGGAGACCATCAAAGTTCAATACGAAAGCAATATCAAGCATATTGTTAAAGAACATAATCAAGGAGTTGAAAGTATTCAAAACCTTCACGAAGATGTTATTCGTGAAATAATTAGTAAACATGAAAATGAAGTAGAAAGCCTTAGGACAATGAGTATAGAAGCAATGCGTAAAGCGGAGAAACTTGAAAATGAAAACCGCCGGTTCAAATCAACACTTTCAAATAATGATAATATTCGTTTGGACGAGGTAATATATATTTTTAAACTCGAATAAATATGTAAATATCTTTTTATTAATACTAATATTTCAGGTTCCTGTTAAAATTCTTACATTTCAAGAAAAAAAGAAAAGAACCAAAACGCGACAAGAGAACAAAGTGTTAACCAAAACCATCATAGACGCTTTTAACGTGAAGCCCAAAAGACGATCTCATGGACCATGCACTTGCTCAATTGACATTAATATATCTGATACTATTCGTAATATATTTGAACAAGTAGATGTTGAGCAGCGACAAATGGCTGAGACGGCATACTTAAAGTATATTGCTAACAAAATATGTAACGATAATGTCGATGTAAGAAATTTTATTACTTAAAATACCAGTAATTTAATTTATGTTTCAAATAATACATAATAGAACATTTGTTTCATAATTATAATTTCAATTTATTTACTATGTTAAACGAAACACATAAAAAAATTGAAAGGTGTGTGATAAAATTTGTAATTGTGTCTCGTTAAATATAGGCAAACACTAAAAATAATACTGTCCAGTAAAGGAATAAAAATATAATTGGAGTTAAATCCACCACCCTGACCTGGTACGGGCTGGTAGATAACGGACTGACAAAAATATTTAAAATTTAGAATAAATAATTCCATTATTATTATAATATTTATAGTATTATATGTTGTAATTTTTAGGTTTTGGATGCACAAGAATTATCTTTCTTACATTTGAAAGTATGTCGGACGTGGAAAGCCAGATTAAATAAAGAGGAATCTCTTCAGAAAAAAATTAACTCTTTGGAAAACGAATTGATAAATAAACAGCAAAAAACGCAGAAAAATAGTTAGCTCTAAACTCTTCGTAACTTTACTTAATTAGAATAGATAAATTAAGTGATAAGTTTAAAGGGTAAATCTATATAAATAAAAATAAATGTTGCTAAGCGTAAAACTCGAGAATAGCTCGACCAATTCGACAATTTTTTGTTTTTTTGTTTTTTTGTAGGTTCTTTAAGGCACACGGAAGTTTTTAATAAAATAAAAGAAAATTAAAAAAATAATTAAAAATAAAAATTGCGTGAACAATAGTAAAAACATTACTTTTCTTTACATAAGTTCATAATTTTCAATTATCCTATTAATATTATAAATGCGAAAGTTTGTCTAGATGTTTGTTACTCTTTTACGCAATAACTACTGAACGGATTTAGATGAAACTTTATGGTAACATAGCTTATACATCAGAATAAAACATAGGCTACAATTTATATAGATTTTGTGTAATTTGGCCATAATTTAACATAGTTAAATAAGTACCACACTACAGCAACCAATTCCATGGTGCTTATGACCTTCTTTTCGCGACAGAAACGTGAGGACAGACATCATAGGGAGTTGTGATTAATTTCGAATTTTTTTATTATAACTAATTCGATTCTCGGAGCCATTTATTACTTACGATTAGTACAGCAGGGATAATTATTATTTTTAGCTAGTATATTTTAAGTAGAAATATTCAATACAATTTGAATTGAACATCAATTCAAATCTATAATCATCGAACCCTTGACTTGATTTCCACTAATTATGAAAGCCTTCTGGTGCGAAAAAAATGAAACCCCTATTAACGAAATTGGTGATTCCCATTAATCAGCATTAGATTATATTGATATTTAAATTGGTATAATTAATTTCACAAAATATAAATTACAACTATAAGAAGAATAATTTTAGAAAAGCAAATCACTCACACTTGCAATCTAAAGTTAAAAAAAAATCCTGGGCAGCTGAACGATTAACGATGTTAATATTACAGTTTTAAAATTTTATAAAATACCTACTTTGTTCTTTAAAAGAACAATTTCTAAATTAAAACCACGCAAAAACAAATTGCCTTCATGGCTTTACGAGCGCCTTATTAGCATTTTGCGAGACTTGGTTATTAATATAGTTGTAAAAATAAAAAATCCGTAAAAGATACAAAATTTATCAAGACCCCCGTGACAAATTTGAACTTCAATTAATGAATAAACTGGTTCATTATTTAATGTCCCCAAGCTTTGCACGCTACGTAGCTAATACAGGACGCTTACGCTACGAGGATAAATTAAAAATCAAAAATCCAGCCTCTATCCTTCAAAAGGTAGCCTCAAGTATGCATCCCCATTCTGGAACCCTAATACATTAAACACATTGATAAAATTGAATGGGTAAATGATTTGATTAGTTGTTATCCAGCGAATTACCATTAGCGTCCCAAGGTCTGTTCCTAGGGTATAGTATCTATACACAAATTTTTCAATCTCATGCCAGGACTTTTTTTAACGATCATATAAAACATTCATTTAAAATTTCTTGTAGTTCGTTGTAACTTTGATCGATGTTTTAATAATAGTGTATTTCTTTTTTTATTAAAAAAAAATACTTACTAGATCTCGCTCAAACTAATTTTCGGTGTAAGTTTGCATGGTAATGTACATCATATATTTTTTTTAGTTTTATCATTCTCATATTTTGGAAGTTACAGGAGGGGGGGGGGGGGTGTCACACATTTTACTACTTTGAAAGTGTCTCTCGCGCTAACTATTCAGTTTATAAAAAAAAGATATTAGAAACCTCAATATCATTTTGAAGACCTATCCATAGATACCTCACACGTATGGGTTTGATGAAAAAAAATGTTTGAGTTTCAGTTCTAAGTATGGAGAGCCTCTAAATTTTTTTTTAAATCATTATAAATATAACATGTAATGAAAAATTGTCCTAGGAAAAAAATTATATTTCTGTAAACATTGTGTCTAATTCTTTAATAACTTTTAAGTTTTTATTTTTAATTAGTATTAGAGTATAGTGTTTACGTTGTTCTGTAATTTTTGGATTTAGCACTCTTTTGCTATTGTCTCTTCCATATCATACCCTATTTGTTTGCTCATTATATTTTAGTAATAATTATACAACTCACTTTAGCTTGTACGTAAAAAATTTCATATTTTAATTGCACGCGAACATTTGTTACGAAAATGTTTTATACACTTGTAAAAACGAATCATATCGAATTACATGTATACATGTGTAATGTTAAATACCTACAATGTTTTTACTGTGTCGATGGTGTATCTGTGAAGTAAATAAATAAAGAATCAATAGTCTTGTAACAAATTTATGACATTGTTAATCTATAACAAATATTATTTTTAACAGTAACCGATCTAGATCGTAAGGTAGCAGAAGAATGGCGTCGTCTGCAGGAAGTACGTGAAGCTGTTTGCAGAGGTCATCGAAGTCCTTCTCGTGAATGTAGTTCGGAGCAAATACTTAAACCAGCAGCCGTTAAAAAGGATGTGTATGTAAAATAAAATAAGATTTTTTTTTGGTTAATTAAAGTTGTTGAAGTAGCAGCATATGCAACTACTTAAGTGAAAGTATCTTATACGTCACATCCCTAATATTATAAATGTGAAATGTAAGTTTTCTTGTTACGCTTTCACATGAAAACTACTTAACCGATCATCATGATACTTTGTACACATATCCTTGGAGGTATTAGCAGTGCCTGATTAAAGTAACTTGATGCCCTAAGCAATTTTCCCCTGTGGGCCCCCCTATCCTTAAGTGAAGTACAAAGAATTAATTGAAAAAAAATGTGAATACATATCGTAGGTAGAATATGTATGTGTTGTTGTTTTGCCGGATAAAAATTATCGATAGTTATCGATAATTATCGGTTCAATTTTCGGACGACGAAAGAAAAAAAAAAAAAAAAAAAAGTTCATCCGGCCTTCAGCATGGACATTTTCCTCCGTACCCTATACGAATACCTAAAAAAATAATGTCCTCCGCCGTACCATAATTATCGATACTTATCGGATCCAAAAACAATTTTCGATTATTATCTAATACCACAATATTATCGATAATTATCGGATGGCACAAAATTATCGATAATTATCGGATCGCAAAAAATTATCAATAATCATCGAATGAAAACTTATCGATAGTTATCGATATTTATCGAATGAAAAATTATCGAGTACTTACGAATTATCGGTAATTATCGCACACCCCTATCCCATGCTAGGTGAGGTCGACACAACATGATTTCGTCTCTGTCATGTCGTCTCTGGTGCCCCCCAAGACGGGATGCCCTAAGCAATTGCTTAAATAGCTTATAGGCTAATCCGGCACTGGGTATTAGAAGTAACATAGAATGCTTTTTTTTTTGGTGGCGATAACCGACATCCACGCGGGCGAAGCCATGGGCAGAAGCTAGTATATAATAATTGACCAGATTTTTTTAACATACAACTCACATAATTCTTTTATATTAACGTAAACTTTTTCAATAAAGTAAATCAATAATGTGTAATTATACTTAATATAACTATCCGTTACTTAAGCATCAAAATCAATTTTTTTTTTTTTTTTAGTTGTCACTGCAATTCCATAAGTTGCAACATCGGAGTAAAAGAAATTCGTTACGCTGGAGATTTAGAGTCAAAACAGATATGCGAAACGAAATCTAAACGTGGCAAATTAGAATGCAATCGAGTGAGTATTTTTCTTGTATAATAAATAATAAGTTTTATCTTATTAGACAGATATCCGTTGATTTATCCAGAGTTTACCTTAATATCGAATATATATCTCTAAAACTAAAATATATCAGCAAGAATGATGTTGATGAACTATGGCAAATTTAATACTAACGAATAAATGACAATTAAATATTGGGCTTTATAGCCCAAGCCCTTTTATGCCGATTCTTCTCTGCAGAATCTACATTCCGAATCGGTGGTAGCTTTACCATTACATAAAAATAATCAATTTAAAGTGTTAATTTGTAAAATGACGATCCGAAGGTGCTCTATGGGCCTATTTGAATAAAGTTGTTTTTGATTTGATTTGATTGATTAGGTAACCCTTACTAAATTGGATATCGATCAGCGTCGAGAAAAGAACCTGTTTAACGACGAAACACCGACTCGTCTAAAACGATCACATGATCGTCAATACACCCGGACAACCAAGAAATAATCAAGTCCTAAATAAGAATCAATAATATCAAAAATATATTTAACCATACGATATTTTTATTCATTTACAACAAAATATATAAATTTGATGTCGGTGTTGTTTTTTTACTTATTTTTACTATTGTTTTATAAATTATTTATGTCTTATTTTATAAATTATATAAGTATTTCCAAATCATTTTGATGAGATAAATAAAAATAAAAATTATAATCATAAAAATATCTTTAATTTACATAATTGTGCTTCAACCCTAAGCTATGTAGAAAAGAAGCCTTTGCTCAGCCATAGGGCAGTTCAGTTCGTTACAATATTATTAAATTTTTATGCAATTTTATCATTGGTTTATCTCCTGTCTGATTATACATATCGCTCATTTGTAGCGACAGTGACACAAATGCAAATTAGTTAACTTTACACCAGATCAGAATAAAGGTTATTTCATAGTTCAAAAGAAGATTGTGAAGCATTATTACGGCTAATTATTATTTTAAAATAGTTTTATTATAGCTGGATATTGTTGCATTTTCACTACCAATGCAGATGTTTATGCATAATTTTTGGAATTAATAAGTCATTTTCGCGTATTTTTGCAAATGTGTCACTGTCGCTCCAAATGAGCGATATATAGAAAGACATGTCTTAATACTTTTATCAGCCATCGTATGTGGGGTTTATAAAGTTGGTAGCTGGTGGTTGATATAAGACATTCATGGTTGTATCAAAACCTGCAGCAGCCGATTCTTTTTCAAATTTCTTATATTCAATTTTATCATGCCAGTCGATAAGGATTTTCCACGCAATTACAGTTATTAATCCAATCAATATTATAGCGCCTATAACACTTCCGACGGCAACTGTAAGCATATTTTATTTTTAGACTTCGCTTAGTTCAAATTACAAATACTTAATAAGTTAATATCCTATACTTACTCCATATATCAGCAACTGGCGGCATTTCTAACTCATTTTGTATGATAATATGCAGCTTGCTGTTCGTAGTTGTTGAATAATAATATTTAAATACGAATATTTTTTCATCTTCCAAAACTTTTCTGCACCAATATTTAGCCATATAAAAGTCCGGTGAATTGATTTCAGTTTTGTTTACAATAGTAACTTCTGTGTTCGTTTGGTTAAATTTCAGATCGCACTCCGTTTTACTTTCCTTCAAATTGCAATACGCATAATCTTCGAACTCCTTGCAACGTTTCATTGCTACTTCCTCACAATCGTCACAAAATTTACCAGAACAAACGTTGCACTCACATTTACCACACAGACATTGGCCGTTACCGGAACACACCTGAGAAATAATTTAACTATTAATATGTATGTATATATTATATACCCATACATTTGGATGAAGATATTACTATTATTAAAATTGAAAACAAAAAAATTGACACGTTAATTTCATATACACACTTGCAACTTAAAACATCTTTTTCTATATTTCTACAGAGTCATCTAACTAAAATTATACCACTAAAATTTATTTACATCGATTACCTCTTTTGAATAAGGAGCTTTGCATGTTTCATTATTGGCTGGACATCTACAATCTTCACCGATCCAATTAGGATTGCATTCACATTCTCCATATTTACATTGACCATGATCAGCACAAAGTAAGCCTCCGGGACTAGGGCATGATCTATCATCAAATTCACAGTATGGTCCCGAGAAACCTGGCCAACATGGGTCGCATGTCCCGCAGCTAAATGGTAAAAAGTGGCATAAATAAATACAAATAACTTTTCTTTGATTCAAATTAGAGTTAGTCATTTACCTGCAAGTGCCGCGTCCACTACAAATCAGTGTATTATTATTTTTTTTACATTCATTTTCATCTTTTTTAGTCGTTGAACTTCCGTCACACTGACAAGTAGGTCCGTATCTAAAATATTTTTAACAATGTATAAAATATTCAGTTATGTATATACATATTGTTGTAATATATTGTTATTATTTTATCATTTGAATAAAATCTACCTATTGCTGTTACAATAACAAATTCCACATTGATACGTCCCAGCATTACTGCACAAAACTGAGTTCTCTGCTCCTTGTCCTTCTTTCTCACAGTCACATTGACAATATGTTTCAACTTCTATTAGCAAATTTTCATCTAACATTCTAGGTCCAATTTTCACCGTATGCTTGCGATCATTTTTTGGTGGGCACGATTTAATTGTAAGTGTCCCCGATAATTCAACAGATTCTTTATGTTTAAGTTCGCATTCACTATCTATAGTACAATCTTGATCAAGTTTAAATTGCATAAAAGATGGAATCTTGTAATCAATTTCAACTTTTCTGATTAAACTCTAAAAATAAAAAAATGTGATCGTTAAATTACGTACACATGTAAATAAATATAAAACGAAATATAACAACAATAAAACAAAGTTTGTTTTATTTACCAGATATTCTGTTTTAATTACACTAACAAGTGAAGAATTTCCATTTAGCGGAACATATTTTGAACTTAAAATTTTTTTCTTTAATGCTAAGTAATGCGCTTTTACTTTTTCATCAGCAGAAAATATGATCATGATATTATTTTCTACAGCTACTTTGTTTATTTGACTAACAGATGGATAATCTAATTCCAACTCCATTTTATATGTATTATTCATTAGATAACATTTCATGTCATGCGGTCGAGCTGCTCCAACAAATTTTCCGTCACCCGCACTGTGGTAAGTTGAATCAGTACTTAATACAATAATTCGTCTTGCGTTATCTCTCCAACCTACTTCTTTTTTACAAACCATTGCTTGCATTAAACCATCTAGACTGGCCTCAGGATCATCATAATTACTACCATTAGGTTTTTCTTTTAAAGCTTCTTTAAATTTTTTCATGTCATCAGTTAAGGATAGATGGTTTCTGAATGAATATGAGTTTTCTACTGTGTCGCTAAAAATGATTTTATACATTTTTTTAAGTAATGTTTTAATAAAAATACTATCTACATAATCATACATATTTATGCTCAAAGGCAAATGCTCGGGTTTAGACTTAAGCCTTAAAATAGTTACCCATTTTAATATTTTTTAAATGTTTTGTTATTTATAAATTGTGTAACCCATATACTATCAAATGTAATGTGTATAAATAATAATTATTATTTTACTTATTTGTGACAAACTATTTTAAATGTTATTTATTTATTACTATTAATAATCCAATTTTATTTATTAATATTTATATACGTCATGGCATTTCATTTATGAACTTAAATGCAATTTATAATATGTCTTATGCATTTTCCTGTCGCAGTTTTGCTATCCTCTAGTAATCTTGATCATCAACCTACACCTAGCGGAGGAGTCCTACTAGCAGCGTGACCTCCCATCACATACGTCGGTAGGTACGTCCGCGAGAAGATTCACCTGGCGCGGCCGTTTAAAGTTTTTTTTTTTTTTTTTTTTTTGTTATATATTACAAACCAAGTGCCACTGAGAGTGAATACACGAATTCGCTGTCGAAACTCGCGGTCAGTTTGGACTCTCGTCTCAGGGACTATAGAGATACTGAGTCTAGTTTTTACGTACTTATTTGTTTAAAGCTGAGTAAAAACGCCTGTCTATGTAACAATCGAATATATGAAATAAAAAAGGTGTAGGAGCATGTAAGCCTGTAGATATATACTAACATATGTATGAGTGCGTTGTCATAATAAATTAATAAGAGCTTACTTAGTGCCTAGTACTTCTTTTATACTTCTTCCTACTACTATTATGTTTATTTACCTAACTATCTTTTGTCGTTTATCCAAAAAAAAAAGTGTCATACATTAAATAAAGTAGCCATATTACTCCAACAGTTATTGACTATTTTTCAAAAACCATAGCATTTTGAATTACAATTATTTCAAGAAAATCTCTTTTCTGTATAATGTCATAAATACAACAAAAATTGTATGACCAAACCAGAAAAGTATGATTGATAGTCTTACGACAAACCCACCTACCATTGTTATTTTTAAAAATAATTTTAGTGACTTACATTTTATCTACGCAGTACATTTAGTAGCACATTATATACATACATAGTATAACTCTATTGATAAAGAAATCTATTAGTTAACCCAAATAAAAGTTTTAGTCTTATCACATTTTTTTTTTTCTTTAAAGTTGCTACTATGTACCTAACCTTACTAAAAGGATTTTATCAAAACTCATAAAAAGCATATATATTGTTAAAATGTTAATAAAATGAGTTTTTGTTTCGAAATATGTAAAATGAATTTAATATTTACTTACTCAACATAAGGTAACGAGTTTTTCTCGACGAAGCTTCCAATACCTAAACGCACGTTGTTTGTAAGTTTGATCAGTTCGTTGTAGATCTCGTTTCCCTGATCGTGAAGTGTTTGTGCATGTCTTGCCATAGTAAACGAATAATCCATCAAATAATAAACATCTAATGGATAATCCTTTGCAGGCTTATAAGACATTTTAATATTTACGGGTATTCCAGGTCTTGTCTTGATATACATTTTCTGGGGCTTAAATTGAATAACTGGTGTTCCACTAAAATCTTTGTCCATTATAATAGTTATATTCGGTTGTGGGTCATATATTTGACCACCTTTACACCACAACTTGTTATCGAGTTGCTCTTTTTTAGATATGCATCTAGAACCCTCATGTTTTTCCTAAAAATATTTCGTTATTTACGTATTATTTTTTTATTATTCCATTATAAGTATTTTAACTAGTGTCTTTATAAAATAAATTTTGAGAATAATGAGATATAATTAAAGTTACTTACAGCAGGACACCAAACACAGCTGTCAGCTGCGTGCCCAATACACGCCCCACAAGTTAGGAAATCACTACAAACTAACTCTTTAACACTAAAAACTATATTGATGTTTATGGAAAATACTAATAATACAATTAAGCTCATTTTAATGAACACATCTAAACAAGATACAAACGTATTACTGATTTAAATTTGTAATTTAATGTTGTACTTACACATTTAAATATGACACCATAGTAGGTATTTATTACTAATTGCTTAAGCGGAAACTTATGTATAAAATTAACTACTAACAACATAAAGTTATTATGTTTTGCTATGTGGACAAATGTAATATTAATTTTGTAATATTTTTACTATTATACGATATTTTTGGGTGCTTAAGACTTTTTTCGTAACGGTAAAAACCTATTGATTATAGGCATATTGAATATTAGTGTTGAACTGGAACGGGCTCGTCTGATGAAATCTACACTCCGATTATCTAACGCATACATACAAAGCACCGACAGCTTTAAGCTCAAAATATCTAATCGTTTCGATTAGATTATTGTATTTCTGAGGATGATATATGCCTTGATAATTGTATTTCTGAAGATGATATAAACAACAGGTTAGTGAACACTGTCCATATAGTCGGGATCCAGTGTTAAAAGTGACACCCGAAAGCTCTCTGATCAAACTCAAAATTTCATGGCAGAACGACGCTTATTAAAGCTGCAGTCCGCTGGTGACTTTCAAAAATATAGGCAGATCAACAGACGGACATGGAAATTTTTGATTCACGATATACGTGTCTTTTATACAAAACGTATTAAATATACCATAGAGCGGAATCAGGATTCCAAAGTGTTCTCAAGGGATTCATCTGTTGATCAAAGCCGGTTGTCGAAGCCCAAAACAGAGGATGGAGATAAAGCGTGGTCCAGAGCCGAGATATTAAGTGAGGTCGAAAATTTTTACGAACAGTTGTATACCTCGGTCAACCAACCTGTTCGTAACTCGGCTGAAGATCCAAGATCCGTGCTTATCCGATATTATTCTAAAGATATCCCGGACATCAGCTTACACAAGATTAGTGAGGATGGTATAATGTCAAAGCTTTTGAAAGCAGGCGGGACACGAGTACTTATAGTCCTTCAGAAGCTCTTTAATACCGTCTTCCTTTAGAGCATAAACCTGATAGCCTGGAATAAAAACGCGATGGTGCTCTTCTTCGAGATGGGCAATAATACCTTGTTGAAGAATTATAGGCCCCGTTTCGCTTCTGAACCACGTTGATAAGTTGTTATCTAGGATTATTACGACTAATCTGACGAACAAAAAAATTACTTCTAGCCTCCCTAACTAACCGGTTTCTGAAAAGGCTATAGTACCATAAACCACATTCGATGCAACCAGGTGTGAGACAGGGAGATGTTATCTCTCCGAAACCTTACCGCTGCACTGGAAGACGCTTTCAAACTTCTGAAATCGAAAGGATTCGGCATCAATATAAAGAGCGAGTACATAAATCACCTTCTATTTGCCCACGATATCGTGCTTATAACGGAATCCCAGGAAGACCTCATTGATCTCCATAGAGTTCCCCAACAGGTGGGCCTTAAAATTAACATGAACAAGACGAAAATTGAATGTCCATGTCTTACCCACCCCAATCAGTTGGAAATTCTACTCTCGAAGTTGTTGACAAATACATCTTCCTAGGACAAAAGGTCCGACTTGTTACATCCACCTTTAAGAGAGAGAGATCAATCGTCGAATCCAATTTGGATGGGCAGCATTTTGGATATTAAAAAACGTCTTTTCATCCGTCAAACCTCAATACCTGAAGTGGAAAATATTCGATAAATGTTTGTTACCAGTGATATCATGCAGGTCTGAGACTTGGTGTCTGACTATGGCTATTTAATCAAGCTCCAAGCACACACAGCGATCAATACATAGGGCTATGCTTGGTATTTCTCTACGAGATCGAATCAGGAGAACCGCAGACGAACGAAGGTTTCCTTCGCAGGGAACATAGCCCAACAGATTTGCAAGCTCAAGTGGCAGTTGGTAGGAAATATAGCTCGTAGAATTTACGGCCGATGGAGTAGAAAGATTCTCAAGTGGACCACGTATCGGCAAGCGCAATGTCGGGCAGCTGTCTGCGAGATGGACAACGACTTGAAAAGAGTCGCCGGAAGATTTTCAATAGATTTTCAATTGAGGCTGCTTCAAACTGGTCGCTCTAGAGGTTGATGGTGAAGGCCTACGTTCAGCAGTGGACGTCCAGTGGCTGATATGATAATGATGAAAACTTTCAAAACGTATATTAGATAAGGTATTAAATTTTCCTATCTACATATACTTATAATAAAACTGTAACAAGTACAGTTCTGTACGTTGAAGTCATTTTTGAAAAAAAAAATAGAGAGGATACTATTACCGATACTAAAGCCAAAAATATATTGTTTTTCTGCCTCTTTGTCTGTCTGTCTGTTTGTATCTTGGCTGCAATTACGTCAAAACCATTCAATGAATTTAAACGAAACGATTTTGAGTTTACACTACAAGCTAGGACATTACCCGACGTTCTATTCTCTTGGGAAAAGTAATTAAAGTCGAAATTTGTACTTAGTTCAAATTTATTAACAGATAGTCCGACTTCATTTATTCTTTATTTTTAAAAAGGAGGTCATTGAAAGATGGACCCGTCAATATTTCAAGGTCGTTGGGTTGTTAGTTCAGAAATTACAGACCTATAACTTTAGTAAGGTCCAAATAGCTTGAAATCTAAAATGTACAGAAACCTTTGAACCTAGGGCTCAACTTTAACTGGAGTAGATATTTTATATTATAGCCTTATTGAAAGGCATGGCAATAAAATTGCGAAAAGTCGTGGGTACAGCTAGTATTGTAATAAATGTGGCCATCAAATCTAATATGTAGTCTAATAAAAAACTATGAAATAAAAAATATATAAATACTAGCAGACCCGACAAACGTTGTCCTGTACACACGTCGTTAATTCGAGTATTGCAAACATTCTTCAATAAGCTGTAACAATCTGGACTGTTTTGATGAAAATTATTATTCAAGAGCTATTTTAATATCTAACGTCCAATGTAAAACATTCCAAAATAAACAACTACTTATAAATAAAAAATTAGTTAAATAAACATTTTCCAGTGGACCAAATTGTGAATCTAAACCATCCTCGAATCCCCTTGAACTTACACAAAAAATTTCATCAAAATCGGTCCAGCCGTCTAGGAGGAGTTCAGTGACATACACACGCACACAAGAAATATAATATATATAAAGATAAGCCTTAAAAGATACTTTTATTTAAATAAAATAAATTCAATGTTATTACCATATTTTCACTGGTTAGTTGAACCAAATAAATTAATTTATGTCATATTTTCCTGCAGTTTTGTTATCACTTATATAAGGAAAAGCTTATTTTATGAAATTTACATAAAACCAGCGTAATAAGTCTCATAACACATATTTTATAATAAAATAACTTCTTACTTGCTAAGCTAATAGTATATTTATGTCATATGTATATAATTTCAAAGAAGTACCTACTTTTACCAAAGTATTTAACCCCGGATTCAAAGCTACTATTGATTTTTTTTTAATTAGAATTAATAGTTATGAATTGGAATGTGATACATATTTTTTACCTACCTGTATTACCTACACTATTTCTGGATAATTTGTTTACAATACAGGTACAGATTGTTCCAATACAAATGAAGTAAATAAGTGTTATATTACTGGTGTGATCTTTATATTAAATTGATTGTTAGAATTAGAAATAAATTTTTTCCTTAAATTATTTTTCCTCATTTAAATAAAGTGATGCAGTGGCTTGAATGTTAAAACTGTTATTAAATGACAGACGTTATTTAAAATATTCGTTTATTTTAAGTTAAATCATAATGATTGTCAGTTCTTATCAAATTTTATTTATTTTAATACCAATTGTAGTGACATTAAATACATGTAATAAACGAAAAACTTGTAATGAGTGCCTCAGAGATGAGAATTTATGTGTGTGGTGTTCTACGGTAAGTTGATGATATATCATATACGATATTCGATAAGTACATATTATTTTATAGAATATTTATTAAAAATATTTTTGTTATGTATTACTAAAATTCATCGAATTATTTTCATTTTATTTATTAGGATAATTTCAATAACACGAACAGATGCGTATCAAAATCAGAAAATTTAACAAATTGGTGTGATTCTAAAGATATTATAGACCCAAAACAAAATGTAACTCCAGTTGAAGACCTTGATTTTAGTTCTAAAATCGGCAAAGTTATACAAATAAAACCACAGAAAATTAACATCGATATAAGACTTGGTGACAAAGCTAATTTTGAATTTGTATTCAAAAAAGCAGAGGACTATCCTGTGGATCTATACTTTCTCTTCGACGGATCATCCTCAATGAAAGAAATAAAAAATACAACTGCAAAAAAGAGTAAAGATATATATGAAATGATGCAGAAAATGACTAAAAACGTGCTTTTAGGAATGGGAACTTTTGTAGATAAAAATGCACTTCCGTACACAGAGTAAGGTTTTAGACATTAAGTAAACATATGTCAATTATAACATATATGGCAATAATTATTTTTATTGTATTTTAATGTCATTGATGATAAAATTGATATCTACAATTTTTGGCCCATGTTACAATTATTTTATCTTATTTATTTCAGTTTGAAAAACAGCAGTTTAACTTACTCGTTTCGTAATAAACTAAAATTGACAGACGATTTCGAACTTTTTAAAAACATTGTAAGTGAAACTTCATTTGGATCAAATTATGATCCTCAAGAAGGTACCCTCGACGCACTCGCACAAGTTATAACTTGTAAAAATGAAATAGGATGGCGAAACGAGTCTAGAAAAATTATAATTGTTTTGACTGACCAGTCCTATCACGTAGCCGGGGATGGAAAATGGGCCGGAATATTTCAACCTTATGACGGTAAATGTTACACGGAGGATGGTGTTTACACAAAAGAATTAGAAATGGATTATCCATCAGTTGGTATAATCAATAAATTGGCATCTGAAGATGAAATAATAATATTTTTTGTTGTTAATAATGATGTAAAGAATATTTACGAATTTCTAAGTAAAAGCATAAGTGGCTCTAAAGTGGCCACGTACGAAGGCAATGAAGACAAAATAGTACAAATATTGAAAAAGACCTACGAGGTAATATTATTTTTTATATCTTTTTTTTTAATACTGATTGTAAAAAAATAATCTATTTAGAATAAAATTCATTATTTCAGAAAATGACATTCAATTTGAAATTAAAAGTGAACATGAAAAGTGATCATCGTGACTACGTCGTCATATCTTTTAATCCCGATTGTTATAAGCCTGCTAATAAAAAATGCAATATACAAAGTACAAAAGAAATAACAATTAAGGGTACCGTTAATCTTTCGAAATATTTTAACACTGAGAACATTGAAGTAGGTATTGTCTTCGAAGGAATAAAAGAAAATTTGATGTTGAATATCAATGTATTGAACTCCTGTAATTGTACAACCGTACAAAACTCTTCTTTGTGTAACTACGGTGGGACGAGACGTTGTGGTATTTGTGAATGTAACCAGGATAGGTAAGGGTTTTTTTTTATTATTATAAAAAATTTGAGTGCGTTTGACCTCAATCTTGTCTGATGGCAAACAACGATGAAGTCTAAGGTGAAGCACGCAAACTCAAATAATGCCTGTTCACTCATGCCTTAAAAATCTCTTCTTTGGGTCTTGACCATTACACTATTATAACTTGATTTTAATAATATTTAAATTGTATATATATGCTACCATTGGAATGAATCTTATTCATGAATCATAAAAATGAACTCATTTCCATAAATCTGTTTAAATACAACTTATACAATACCTTAACTTTTAACAACAACAAAAAAAAATGGCTAAGGTTTTTAAAAAGCATTTGTCGTGAAAATAATGTGTCATGTCAAATGTATATAATGAAGTGTAACTTTATTATTAGTAATATTTGAAATTTAGTGAACCTGTTATTATTATTTTAGATACGGTGATAAGTGTATAAACCCAAACGACAACTCAACTTGCATAGCTCCCGGTGAAACTGTATTGTGCAGCGGACACGGATCATGCTTGCGAGGAAAATGTTTATGTAGAGATGGGTAATTAAATTCTTCAATATTTATATTTTTAAGTACACCTTAATGATCATTATTTCCGCAGCAGTAACGAAAGTTCCACAAACGTTGACAGTCAAGAATTGGATACAAGCTCGAAGCGGACATTTGTGTTTGTACAAACATTTGTTTCTGGTACCTTCGAGAGCATGTAAAGCCATATCGATACCGCTTGTAACAAATACCTAATAACGATCGTTTTTGTTGAAAGTGGTGTTCCAAATGACTCATAAGAATGCGCGGCACGTTAAAATTTTCAGAGGTCTAGTCTAGTTTTGGTGGTCTGTAGTATAAATAATAATGATTACAATCAGGACGCCAAGTGTCAGAAATTGTTATCTATTTTTAGCTGAAAAATAACCAAAAATATTTCTGTTTAATTTTCATATTACGTTGAGAAGGTTCTTAAAATTATTTCGTGAACAAAATTAAGCTGGTTTACTGAAAAAAAAAGAACACTTTTACACTATAACCAATTATAAACTAGTAATGATTATTTGAAGCATACGTGCCGTAACTTATTAGTTATATAACTATGTATTATATACATATGTTCATATTCATATGTATATATTACGCTAAGCTATTATAGCCCACTATCCTAGCATACTTAGACTATTGAAGCCCACGGTAATATCATCTCTCACCATCATTGACTGGAAGATATATCTCTTAAAGATTAGTTCACCTTTGGCTTTGGTAACTAACTACTACTACTATTTAAAATGATAAGGATTATAATACTGTATCCATCTAAATAGCTTTCTAATTACCAAATTGTACGTGATCATTTATTTAGAAGTTGGAATTTGTGTGCTATTCTTATAGATACATACATATATATGTTATATTATATTGCTTTTTAGTAGACATTGATTCATTATATGTCATAGGGATAAGGCAGCTTCCAGCCTCCAGGAGACTTGATTTATTTTGATATTTTAAACAACTATCATCATAATTATGCAAACCAACTTATACATAACCATGACAGATTATACATCTAAACCTTCCCGTGGTTTACTGTATCTGTTGAAAAAATTCGCATGAAAATCCGTTTAAAAATTTTTGAGTTTATTGCAAACAGACAGACAGACTTGGCGAGGAGTTTGTTTTATATATGTTATGTTTTATATTGTTAGATCAAATAATGAATTAAAGTCTTTTTGAATAATTTAATATGATATCCTACTTATCATAAATATATTATATACTTTCGTTTAAATAAACCGATAAACTTTAAATAAAAATTTTCTATGCAAATATCTATAAGAATGTGACGTGTTAATTTATTTTTGAATCCAGCGTATCCGTTACTTATAAAAATGATTGTGGTGACTTACTGAGTTTCATTTGGTAATTTCGTTCTCGTAAAGTTAGTGACGCCCTTCACGACGAATTCGATAATTTTGTTATTACATAGTTGTACAATTAACACGATATAACTTTTATACTACTTGCAAAATTTTAACTTTACAATTATGCACGAAGTACGCACGTACTTCGACGGTTTCATAATAAAACTACATCTAAATGTAAACAAATATAGAACTCATTTCATTCGTCCTATCTTTAATAATCGCATAATAAAATCAGGAATTACTAGAGAGAAACCGGGAGGTACATCTGTTATGTTATAATCAAATTCTGAATTATTTTTATCATATAGCTACAGTGCCTAAGGCCGAGACTCCACCAGAGCAGAGATGTGCGGAGATGTGTTTAAACAACCAATAGAATTTCGTTAATCACACACCTCGTCTCCCCTCCGCTTCAGTGGATACCACTGAACGAAATTCTATAGGTTGGCTGGCGAAAAACAAGGCTTAAAACAAGGTACCTAAAGTACGTTGTTACGAACCTGCTACCCTCTAATTCTGCCCGCGACTACCTAACTACCTACCTCTTTTCTAAACGCGGCATGTTAAAACACATCTCTGCACATATCCGCTCTGATGGAGTCTCGGCCTAATTCTATGCGTTTCTCGAATCCGACGCCATACGAGAATATTCTGATGTTGAAGTTAGGTATAATTTGAACCTAAGTGTAAGCCTATGAAAATTTAGAGACAAAATAAACCATTAGTTAATCCGAAGGTTTATTCATCTTCATTGTATGATTCATGAGAAGCGTTGCAATAGTTTTATTACGAAAAGTAAAAAAAAAAACAGCCGTCATACTTCACAAATTTTCACGTTTATGACTTATATTTTCAGATACGAAGATGAATACTGTCAATGCGTCAAAGACAGTTGTCCGAGAGATGCTAAAGGAAATATGTGTTCTGGTCCTAACGGTGTATGTGAATGCGGCTTATGCAAGTGTAAGCCCAAGTGGGAAGGCGATATATGCGCTTGCCCCGTTAAAACAGATTGTACAGACGGGAATGGTGTAAGTCATTTTATCATACTGAAACTTTTTGTTCGTTTAATAAAACCTAAAGGTTGTCTTTTTTGGTTTTTGGTGTGTCGAATGCAAAATGTATATATTTTGAATAGATATGCAATATTCAAAAACACAGAGATTAGTAAAAAATTACTACTCTCTGTTTGTGATATATATCGGTGAAAACAGATTAAACTTGTTTTAGTTGACAAAAAAGAGTTGAAATAAATATGCTGCATTTTGTTGCAATTAAAATTGGTAACCACCTACCTGTTCCAATAAAATGACGGTTTTATTTTATTCAACTGCTAGGCGTTGCTCGTGACTTTGCTGGCTCAGAAATAGAGATAACCTAAATAAAAAAAATACAAACATATATACAAAGAAATACTTATATAATTCCAGACTTATAAGGCATAAATTTTTAAAATATGCTTAATACGCACTTATTGTTTTCTTATTATAATGGATTAATGGAAGCTCCATTCAAATTTCCGGGACCCACTTGAGATTGGATAATTCAACTTCAACTAATATTGCAACTGATTACCATTTCTACTCTTCAAAGCTTCTTTTGGAATTAAAAAAAAAAAAAAAAAATCAGCAAACATTAGTCTGTCTTATTGTATAGGTTATATTACTACTATTACTATTAAAATTCATCAATATTTTAGTTATGCAACAAACGGGGTGAATGTATTTGTGGCATCTGTCAATGTAAGAAGATAGCCGACTGGGACGCTAGAAATGTAGAGAACAAATATTGTAAACTCTCATGCGAAGAAAACTCTCCCGAAGCGTCTTGTCATGAACGGCAGTGTCTCAACCTCGAACCGCTAGCCTTGTGCTACTTGAAGGGATTAGAATGCTATCACAACGATGACTATATTATGATAAGTTCAGAAAAGAATCTAACAGCGCTTAACTATAGCAAGGAATGGCAAGAATGTCCCAAGTTACGCGTTGATCTCGGTGCCTACACTAGGTTTATCTACCGCTACAGCGAAGATGAATATGGAATAATAATGAAAATTCAATCGGACTTCGACTATGCTGAGACATATTATGGTAATTAAAAAATGTTATCTACAAATTGTAGAAATATATTTGGTCATGGTGAATTAAATAAAACACATATGTAGATGGATAGACAGTTGGAAACTAAACATTATCTTTACAAAAAAGAAAGTGAACGCTTTTTGCGTCATATACTACTATTATGTGAATAGTTCTTAGCGTGATAAGTACGTTTTACTTATTATTATTAGTTTACAATTATACTATTACGGGTTGTACCGTACGGTACACAACCGTTCTGGTGTAATAGTGCGAGCAGTCGCCTTAACTTCGATAAGAAAGAAGATAAGGTTCGATTCCTTCTCGGGGCAGGTATTGTACTTGTACAAATATTTGTTTCTGGCCTGGGTGTATGTCGTTGTTGGTCTCCCCACCGTGCCTCATAGAGTCAGGGCCGGCCTAAAGCGAAAATGGCGAGTATGCAAGACTTATATTAGGAATGTTTATGGAAAACATTATCGAGTTTTATTAAGCTGCCAGACTATACTCATTCGTGAAAAAAAAAGTTCATCGCGACCCCGTACCTATGTTTCCACCTCCAGGCTATACGTATTCCTAAAAAAAAGGTCATCGCAACCTCCGTACCTATGTTTACACCTCCAGGCTATACGTATTCCTAAAAAAAAAAGGTCACCGCGGCCCCCGTACCGATGTTTCCACTTCCAGGCTATACGTATTCCTAAAAAAAAGGTCATAACTAGTCCATGAAAAATGACCCTAGGATAAAAGTATGCCCCTTTTTATGCCCTAATTGTATGCCCTCCCAAAAAGCTCGAGTGTGCGGCTGCATACTTCGCACACCTCTTAGGCCGGCCCTGCATAGAATGCGCATAGCCGTCTGACATGGTTGTTATCATAGACATCTGATTGCGATCGTTACTCATGACAGTTAAATTAAACGCCAACTCGCAGTGGAGTTATGTAGTGGATTAAGCTCCAAGCTTTCTTCTATATAAAGACGAGGTTTTTGCCCAGCAGTGAGACGCTAACAGACTGATCCAATTCAGTCCAGGCTACGGGTTAACGCTATGGTCACGGCAACTGGATTTTGCACTTTCGGTCGCGGATTTGATCCCAGCTCCCAGCATTGCCGTTTAGTGCGAGGCGTTTATGTATTTGTTATTATTATTTTACATTATTATTTTTTGTATAAAAAATGTTTATTTACGTACAAAATAGCATACTCGAGATTCGTTATCTCTAAGTTTGCTCATCATAATTGTGTATATTTTACAGTAATTGGCGGAACATGTCTAGGGCTTCTAATCCTGATCGGACTGGTAACAATCATAGCTTGGAAGTATCTTACAGACAGACGAGATCGTAAGGAATATGAGTCTTTCCTGAAAGAATCGTCTGCTATGATGTCAGTGTGCGAGAACCCTATTCACGAGCCAGCGACCACAACGTTCCACAATCCAACATTTAGGCGAAGATCTTCCCGTTCGTAGATAGCATGTTTTTCGTGATATTTTTGTTTCGGTAGTAAGTGATTAATTATTTAAAATAATAAAATAAATACACATTTTATGAAAAGTATAAAAATAATAAATACATATTTTATGATTATTTTTTGTTTGTTTTTGTTTTTAAAGACCTGGTTGATAAAATTCAAAAATGTAATCTCTGTTGAAAGTCGAGTATAGAGATATTTAACTTATTTTTTTTTTCTGAAGTATGAAATTTAGATTCGTCGTTTTATCATCAAATAGAACTGAATAATACAGAGATTAAACTACAATACTATCGTATATTTATTTTAATAACTATCTGTACCCGCGGCGGCGCCGGCCTAAGGCGAAAATCGCAAGTCTACAAGACTCACATCTTATGAAAACATTATCGAGTTTTAATATCCATAATGCCCGCGGCGTCGTCCGCACATCTTTTAATTTGGAATGTAGTTGTGTGATTGAAGGAACTAACCATGATTCAAAAAGCGCCATCAGTGCCATCTATTATGACAGTGTTAAACTTCAAACTGTTGTACTTGGCCTAAAAATAATCGCAATCCGACATTTTGACGTTTTATTTTCGTCTTTTACCGTATACTAAGTGCTTGAATTTGAATATTAATTGTTAATTATTATTTTTTCGATGCTACAAAACATTATTTTATTCAATTGTATTAACATTGAAATGTATGAACTTACTCTTCTCTCTCTCACGCCGTCATTGAAAATACAAAATTAAAATTACAATAAAACTTTTGACAGAGTGAAGAGATTTTGATAAAACTAATTAATTTATTATTAAATTTATTATTATTAAAGATTTGATAAACTAAATATTAACTCAGGATATGACTTGTGATCCTCATGCTGATTTTCTACCTAAACTTACCACTTTAGCAGTGACTCGTGTTTGAACAAATAGACAGAGCAAACACCCATTTCTAAAAATGATAGAAATGTATATAATTAATGTTTTTAAACCATTTTAAAAATTTTGGTCAAAATATTCAGAAAAAACAGACACGAGAAATTTACAATTTTATTATATAAATAGATAAATACATTAAGAACACGATTATAGAAGCCAAAAATATACACACCATACACACCTACACATAGACACCTAAAATTTTTGGACACGTTGACTACGACTTCTACATTTTGTGGCAATCACCCATGGTGTTCATGGCTATCTTCATACACTAGCCTATTTTTTATTTTTAGTTTTTTAGTATTCTGATTTTAGTTTTTAACTTTTATTTTTAGTCACTATAATACAACGATAAGTTTCTTTTTTTTTTTCCTCGCACTTTCAATACACTGTTGTTATTTTAATTCTAAGCAAAATCTAAGTTTTTTAAAGAATCTAAATTTACTTTAAAATTTTCACTGGCTATCCCTGTATATGTATCATACCAGTTTATTTAGATAATAGGTTTACATACATAAGTTTTACATGTTTTACCCTAAACAAAAAATAAAAAATGCTTGAAATAAATACGCTTAAAGCTGCCACTACCTCTAAAAAGAATTTATTGTTAGTATTCAGCGCACTACCATATCAGCCGTTAGATGTCCACAGCTGAACGTAGGCTTCTCTCATCACCTCTAGGGGGTTTGCTAATACTCGCCACTTACACGGTACACCCAAAATTTTTTAGTATCATTATAATTTATTAATGTGATATGTTTTTATCATGTTGGTATCATCGGGCATTTTATCTGCCTCGTTAAACGGGCATAGGGCATTTTCAAATGTTGCCATACTAATTTTTTTTTTTCAGGAAATTGCTACATCCATACACGCTGTTGGTGACGTACATCTTAAATCGCATTTCTTAAGGTCCCTATGAAAATTTAAAGACAAAGATTGTACAGGAACTAAAAGTAGTAGTACAATAAACGATGAATCTGAAAGAGTTTTTATAGCATAAATGTGTGTGTGAAATATTACAAACAGTCTATAATACGGATCCTAGTTTTGTCTATCAATTCTGTGCTTCTATTCTGATCTAGAACCGGTATTCACTTCAGCTGTCACATTTATCTCAAAATAAGTTGTAGCTACGCTACGTATTTTGGTAAAAATAACAATAAAAATAGAAAAATAGCAATGGAAGAACTTCAACTATAACATACCTTTGCTAATATATCACAACAGGCATTTTTCAATAATATCGATAAACCATAGAGGTATTATAGATAGAGTAAGGAAGACATACGGCAACCTGTAAGCGGAAACGTCTAACAGTTAGAAAGAGAGAGAAGATCGCGATAACCCCCTTCTGTATTTCTCTACTGACGCATGCGCAGTAAAGGACTGCTTGTTATTATGACAACCTCAACTTAAATACGTTATAAAGTTGTTTGAAGTACTGAAATATATATAAGAACAGATAGGTACCGTGATTGTCTTTTTCTTTTCAACCGAGGGACAGCTGGAGGCCTGCCTCCCCTGCTCTATCTATAATACCTCTATGCGATAAGCTCGAGTATGCCTATGTTATTTCAAAGCACAGTGTGTACCTAGTAGTTCACTCTGTATATAGTACAGTACAATACATTACATACACACACAAAAACACAAAGTGTTTAAGTATAAAATAAAAGACCTATGTATAACAGGCGGTCTTATCGCTAAGTAGCGATCTCTTCCAGACAACCAACGTGAAGTAGTTAATGTGAAAAAGCTTATTTTTCTGTTTATTGGTACAGTTGGTATCGGTAACGATTACTTATATATATATATATATATATATATATATATATATATATATATATATATATATATATATATATATATATATATATATATATATATATATATATAACCATTAATGGGCAGACGGCTTAACTTAATTTTATGTAATCACCATTGTCCATAAATAATGACATCAACAGAAGAGTCATTCAGATTATTCAAGCATTGGTGTAACAAGGTACGAGCAAAGGGGAGGGGGTTCAGTTATGAACAACTATAACAAAATATCTGTTATATGTGAATATTGTGGAGAACTTCAAGCCCAGATGATTATAAGTATCAAAAAGCTTATAAAAATATGGAGTTGAATTAATATAACAAAGTTAGGAAAAATTGTTTCATTAAACATTGTTACACCTAAAAATACGATCTCATATCTACTACCGGACAGTAAAATTCCGTGTAGTGCACAAACGCCTATTCGTGTTTTTCATTGCCAAATCGGACCTTAAAAAAACGGACTGCCGGACAGTAAAATTCCGTGTAGTGCACAAGCGCCATACAAGCGCCCTCAGGGTACGCGACCAATCTGTGTGAATAAATGTTTTTTTTCAGGTTGTTTCTCAATAAAGTTTTCAGCATCACATGTCCTTTTCAATTGTTCGAAACTCCTTTATCTTATTTATAATGGCATTCTACACGTCCTTGTTCTGTTTATTGAATATTTGTGTTTTTTTTTTAACATAGTGTTGCTGTACATAGATTTCTAACAATGTTTGTGTATATTAATCATATTTTGACCACTTTCCTTCACGTCTTCTCCATTCTAGGTGACATTGGAAAATCATCCATGCTGCTTTGACATTATTGCAAAACTGAATAATTTTAATGCAATTATAAACACAATTTATCATAAATAACTAATGTAAAATAATATTAGAAAAAAAAAATATTTTATAAATTATCAGTTCCCTATCTTTTATTGTAACCGGTAAAAAATTAGGTCTGTAACGAACCTAAGATAAAACAATTGATATTTCTTACAATTAACATCACAACGGTCCGAATTATTACTTAAACTTTCCTCTATGTGAATACATCTTTCAGCTTTGTTATGTTCCTTTTTAGTTTCACCTTATTTTATCAGTAAACGATTCGTTACATTCGACGAATATGTAAACGTACTGGCTTTTTGTTGATCTTCCGCTATTATATTATTTAAAGTCAGCAACTGTTTCAGCTTACTACTAAATATTTGCGAATTCTGGAACTTCGTATCATAAAACGAAGAGACTTCCAATAAATTCCGACATCTTCTTTTGTATTTTTTTTTGTTTTTTTTTTTAATATGTAGGAAGGATTCATATCTATGCGGGTAAATAGAAGTGTTACTATTGCAATAAATTATCATTCTATTACTGACTCATAAAACATAGGAATACCAATTTTATATTGCCGCTCACATATGAACACATCAGGCCCTCATAGTGTGAGTATATTGCATAGGTATACATATCCTATTAACAATTTAATAAATTTGAAATTATCAGAAACACCATAGTTTATACCCATTTCACCACATTAAGGTAAGAATTAACGCCGAGACACTTATCTATTTCTTTGTAATTAAAAGCCTTGATATGAAATTACATAAAGCTTTATAAATGACAGAATTCCCAAACAACTTTTGCATAGGGGGTATTATTCATTATAATTCAGATTAGACTATTATATATATTATTATTATATTGTTATTCCGATGGAATTCCCAAAACGCTAAAATGTAACTTTATTTTCTTTATCCAAAATTAATTAAAAATTAAAAGCTATTGCGTAACTATGTACATATAAAATAACTAAATTAACGTCAAATTTTTAGGTATAATAAGATAATAATTTCAGTATTAAATTATATTTTGTATATAATAATTTCAAATAGCAAAATATTTATTTTTAATTATATTTTATTAAATAAAATTCCTAAAAAAATCTTAAGATTTTTTGGAAAAGTGCCTTATTATTTCTGCGAATTTCCTCTTAGCGATGATTCATCTCACTGAACCGTCAGATCAAGTGAGTGAGAGAGGTCGTTCGTTCATATACTTATTCAGTCTGTAGCTGCTCGCGTCGACGTGCGAGCGTATTTATTATTTAAATTTCGAACGCGATATTTTCCATACTTGAATTCGATATTTAAATGGTGATTGTGATAAATTCTTACGTGAAACATTTAAAATTTAAATAATTACAGAATAAAAATATTTTGTAAAAATGGCGGTAGTGAGGTTTTCGGTGATAATTCTAGTTTTGCTCCAGCAAGTTTTCTCAGTTTACGGAAATTGCGCGGATTTCGATACTTTAAAAAACTGCAATGATTGCATACGATGTGGTGGATACTGGTGCAACGATCCATACGAGGTACAAATTCAAATCATAAGCCTTACATAATATAAAGTGTTAAATTTGAGGGTAGGTATGTAGGTAGAGTCGTAAGCTACTATAAACTTTTTTAATTACAAAAACTTTTCTTATTATTGTTACAACTTTGCCGATATTCACTTAAATAGACATCGTACACTTTACCACAAACATAACATTGATACAATACAAATATAAATTTTCCATTTATATAATATGTATAAATGTTAAATTTTATATTTGCGGTTAATTAAATGATATGTTAATGGTAAACTGAGTACCAAATATCTACCATAATTAACAGAAACGTAAAAATAAATACTATATATATAGTATTCCAATATTGTATTGTATTGTAATTTTGTTGATACTATAATATATAAAGTATTTTTTTTACGTTTCTGTTAATTATGGTCTGTTAAATAAATTTAATTAACGTTTTCCTGTGAGAAGGACAAAAATTTCAGCCACTGAATTATACATACTTTAAATAAATTAAATAAATATATTTTTATATCATTTATTGAATCATTATATACTATATGCATGTTATATTAATGAATAAACTAAAATAAATATATATAAATAACGTCCGGAGTTTAAACAAATACATTTATAATTAAATAAATTAATTATTTACGTAATACTTCTGATTTAATTCATGGATTTTAATAGCTATCCTTTTTAATGTACACAAATACTGAACTGAACTGAAACAGCCTGTATACGTCCCACTGCTGGGCAAAGGCCTCTTCTTCATATCTAAGAAGGGTATTCAAATAAAAAGGGCTTCTTTTAAAGCAAAATAGTATTTACAACTTCCTTTGCAGTGTTAGGATAGTGCACTAAGGACTGTAAATAATTAAATAAAGGATATACATAATTAATTAATGACCGGTAATTCGTTTAGAAACAAGAAAATTTTTGTTTGATATTGATATCACGTGATTTTTTTAATAAAATGGGTTTTTTTTTTTTTTTTTTTAATTTATTTATTTTAAGTCGCTTTTTAACAGCTAAGGTCATTAGCGACTACAATATTTACATTTATATATTCTTGTACATATTTATCTTTTTCATAAAATTAACTGTGTGTATAAGGCCATTTCCAGTTAAACAATCTTTTATGTTATTAGGTAGGTTACATGTTAATTTATCTCTGATATAGGCCTGACAATCTTCTAGAATATGTTTTACAGTTAGATCCATCCCGCATTCACATTTTGGTTTACTAATCTTTTTCATAATGTATACATGAGTCAAGTTTGTGTGACCAATACGGAGTCTAGTAATAATTGTTTGATCTCTTCTATTAAACGATGTTGGAATCTTATCAAAAATAGAATTTCTAATGTCATATAATTTACTTGTATTGTTATTTTTCCAAACAGTATCCCAAAGAGTTTTTATTTTATATTTAATATAGTTCTTTAAATCAGTCGCGTTCGACATGGAATGATTTACTGAGTTTAAATTTGCAGCGTTTTTGGCTTCTACATCAGCCTTTTCGTTACCTTTAATACCTATATGGCTAGGGATCCAGATTATTTCAAATATATATTTATTGTTTATTAAATTCACCATTAATTCTTTTATTTCTAATATAAGTGGTTCTTTATTATTAATATTTTGTAGAGCTTGCAAACATGACTTTGAATCAGAAAAAATTATAAATCTATCTAAATTACTATTATATTGTATTAATTCTAAAGCTTTAAAAATAGCAATTGCTTCACAGCTAAAAATCGTGTGGAAATCCATAAGTTTGTAATGAAAAGTATTATCGTCAGAGACAACAGCACATCCTGATTTATTATTTATTACCGAACCATCTGTGTAAAACTGTTTACTATCCTTATTTTTATTAATAATTTCATTAAATAAATTTTTATAAATGGATTGTGGGGTGTTATCCTTGAAATTTTTTGTCAAATCCAGATTAATAGGAAATTCATAAAAGTTCCATGGGCCATAAGACGGTATTTTTTTTGTAAAAACTGATGGAGGGCATAAATTCAATTCTTTGAGGTATTTTTGGGCTCGAATGCGTAATGGTTGTGTAAGGTTTAGGCGACCCTCGTAAATTGAATTAGATGACGATTTAGTAAAATAATCATAAATTGGACTAGATGGTTGTGAAAATATGTTTATGGTATATATTAATATCAGTTGTTTTCTCCTTAAAGAAAGTGGCATTTCCCCCGATTCTGCTAAAATACTCATGATGGGACTTGTCTTAAATGCGCCAATACTTAGTCTTAAAGCATTATTATGGATACTTTCTAAACATTTTAAACTACGTTGTTTAGCAGAATCATAGAACATGGAACCATAATCTAATTTTTGTCTAATAAGAGCTTTATATGTATTAATCAAACAATCTTTATCGGCACCCCATGACAGCGATGATAATACTTTTATTACATTTAATCTTTTATTGCATTCAGTTTTTAATTTACTTATATGTATGTTCCAAGTCATTCTAGTATCAAATGTTAATCCCAATATTTTAATATTCTTTACTTTTTTAATATTGTGGTCATTTAAAGATAATTGTAAATGCTTTTTTATTTTCTTTTTCTTGTTAAATATTATGTATTCTGTTTTACTTTTAGAAAACTTAAATCCAGATTTTTTAGACCATTCCTGAAGATAATTTAGTGTATTTTGAATAAGTGTCAGTGTAGGATCCAAAGTTTTGCCGCAACAAGTAATAGTTAAGTCATCTGCAAATAAGAAACTTTTCACAGGTTTATCTATACACGAAATAACATCATTAATGGCCAGTAAAAATAGAATTACACTTAAAACTGATCCTTGCGGCAAACCATTTTCAATGACGACTTGATCTGATAATGTATTATTAATTCTTACTTTGATAGTTCTAAGAGATAAAAAGTTTTTAACAAATGCAAGTGTATTTCCTTTTATATTTAAGCCTTGCAAAATTTCAATTAAGGTAGAAGCTCCTATCACGGCGGTAGTTAAAATCGACTCTAATTACGGCGGTATTTTTATTTTCGTGTTTTATTCTTGTTTGAGTATATTTAAAGTCACTAAAATGGAATTTATTAATTCATAATCTTTTACTTCATTATATATCTGACATTTGCAACTGTAACACAAAGGCAACTTATGAAAATCAATCAGTTTGTGCCACGGCGGAGTTGCGGCAGAATTTCCCATATAAACGCGTAATGATTTGGGTAAGTGTACTCTTATTTTTAACTAAGTTTCTTATACGAACATACAGTTCAACTTGGTGAATATGGCATTTATAACTTTTTTCTATTATTATACTTACTATTCATTCAGGTCTTTTACTATTTCTAACTGATTATATACCTTAAAAACCAAAAACAAAATAGCACGGTAATAGGACACGAAATTCGTAGGTTAATCCTTATACGGCGGTATCATCCGTATTAGGGGAATTACTGCTTTATATTTACTTGCTTATAACTTTCAATATAATAACTTATTTAATGATTTCCAAGTTTAGTTTAAATAATTTTTAATTTCAGAAACTAAAAACCTTTTTCTGCGTTATGTTTTATCTGCTAGAAATCTTATTTAAATATGAAAACTATTGAAAGCAAAATGTCGTTTTCATAGAAAGGTTTAAAAAAGTAGGTGTATTTTAATTGATTAAAAAGTAGTAATTTTGTATAGCTGTTAACTTGAGTCTTACGTATCTTAATCAAAATTTTATTGTATTTCGACTAAGTCACTTACATTTTTTTATGATCTAAATTTTGATGGGTCAGAATTAGGATTATAAAAATACGAGAAGTTCTCTTATTACTGAGGTAGGAATTTTCAAGTACCACCGTGATAGGCTCTATGACCTCCTAATACGGTGGATATATCTCTGTAAAAGGAACTTCATAGAATATACATATTATAGATAAATTTTTGATTTTAAATAAATATAAATTTTATTTCTGTTTTTGCAGATAATATGGACAGAAAGAAACGCAAGTCTTATACTAATGATGAGGTGGCACAAGCACTTTCCCAATTCGACAAGGCATGAGAATTTACAAAGCCTGAAAACAATATAATGTGCCCGAGACTACTTTACGGAGCAAACGTGATGAGCTTTATGACAATGAAAAGTGTGGTAAACAGACAGTACTTAACCTAAACGAAGAGCAACAAGTCATTGATTGGATCCATTACCTTGGTAAATGTGGATTTCCAGTGACTAAAGAACAGTTGCTACACACTGTCGCTAAATTAGTTGAAAACTGTACTGAACACTGTACTGTACTTTTTTAAGTTTTTGACAATTATTTTCTACGAACTGTTGATTTTTGAAAGGTTCAGATTTGAAGCAATTGTTACATGAAATTGTTTTTTAATAATTAGTTAATAAAAATAATATATTGATAGTTAGTAAAGTTACCTATAAATGTATTTTTATACTATAAAATTGGAACCATTCCCATATTTCCCCATCCCGTGTGAGTTTTAGCCATTGAGGTATAGTACGTTAGTACAAATTAGTTAACACGGGTCATAAGCTGTTTCTATATCGAATCTCACTAAAATCAGCCAATCATTAAAAGCCTGTAAGCTAAACAAACAAATAAACATAGTCACTTTTGCATTTATAACATATGTTAGGAAGGATAAAATTTACTGTACGAAACCAACAAACTATGTTCGTAAACAAACTTCTTACCCACCGTATTAGGAACCGACTATGACCGTAATTGGCTCTCATACCTCCGTATTAGGGAAAATCGACTTGATTTTTTAAACATTTGTTTTATATAATAAATCCTTTACAAAGAAATAAAGTGTCAGAAGTAATATGAAATTTAATCTCTATTCTTGCCGAAAATAATTTTTTACACTTGATAAGACACTTACAAATGCTTATTTTTCTTTCTTACTTTCAAATGTTGCGAAATGCCTCCGTAATGGGAGCTTTTACCTTACTCTATGTTTCCAAACCATTTCGTAAGCCTTTTCAATGTCAAGTGCTACCAACACCAAATAATTGTTGTCTGCTAAAGAATCTAAAATTTCACTTTCTATATTCATTAAGTGATCAGAAGTCGACCTAAATTGCCGGAACCCATACTGATAATTTGATAGATGATTATTTATTTCTAAATACCACTTAATCCTCTTGCTAATAATTTTTTCAAATAATTTACACAAATTACAAGTTAATGCTATAGGTCTGTAACTTTCTGATACATTAGGATTTTTGCCAGGTTTAAGTATTGGAATCACTAGGGCTTCTCGCCAAATGTTTGGAAATAACTGTTTTTGCCACATGTAATTGTACAGTTTTAGTAAATATTTAAGTCCGCTATAAGGGAGATTTTTTATAAACATGTTAGGAATATTATCCGGACCTGGACTAGAATTTTTACTTTGTGACAGTACTGACAATAATTCATGCATAGAAATTTCTTTGTTAATTGGTTCGGTATTAGTAGTTAATTCATAGTTTGATTTATTTTCTTCAGCCATTTTATATATCCTGAACTGGTCATCATAATTTTGACTACTTGAGTTTGCTGCAAAGTTATTAGCAAGTAGGTTTGAAGTTTCTTTCGGGCTGGCTGTAAGCGAATTCTCACTATTCTTAAGTACTATTGTAGAAAAGCCACAATTTGTATTATTAATTTTCTTAATTTTTTTCCATACTTCACTAATAGGTACATTAGTATTGATTGAAGACGTCCATTTTTGCCAATATCTTTTTTTGCTTTCTTTTAAAACTTTCCTACAATATGCTCTTTTCTTTTTATACTCTATTTTATACTTGGAATCAGGGTCGGCCATAGCATGTTTTTTAAAATTCCTGTAGGCTTTTTTTGATTCTTTTACAGCTATTCTACAGTCATCATTCCACCAGGGCACGTTATTAGTTTTTAAGTTTCCTGATGTTTTTGGTATCGATTTATTTGCTGCATCGATTATTAAATTATTTAGTCTAAGAATTATTTCGTCTATAGAAGTCATATTACACATTAAACTATCTAAGTCAAATAGGTTTGAAATATTTCTGTTAATTTCATCCTGAAAGACAGACCAGTCTGCTTTATTAAAAATCCATTTTTTGGGGACTTTAATCTTTTTAGGAATTGTTTGTCGTGAAAAGGTTTTAATCAAAATAGGGAAATGGTCACTATCATACAAGTCGTCTAGAGCATTCCATTCAAAATATGCTGCAATATTTTGTGAAGCTATAGTCAAATCTATATTACTAGTGCGACCAGTATTACTGTCAAAATGTGTTGGTTTACTATTATTTAAGATTAGTATGTTATCGTGATCTTTTAGCCAATCTTCTATTATTTTGCCCCGTGTATCACATTTTTCAGAGCCCCAGTAGAAATGATGACTGTTAAAATCGCCGAGTATAAGAAACGGTGCTGGTAATTGATTGACAAGGTTATTAAGATCATTTTTACTAATTGGGGTACTATTTGGAAGATAAACGTTACATAATGTAACTGTAAACGGAAATTTAATTTTTATGGCTATTACTTCTAAATTTGTGTTAACATTGATTAGTTCAGGAAGAGTATATGGTTTGATATAAACAGCTACGCCACCGCTAGCTCTGTTACTATGTATACGATTTTTATAAAAGCAATTAAATCCTTTTATAGGAGCACTGTAATTAGCTGAAAAATTTGTTTCTTGTATACAAATGCAGGTTGGATCTAACTCATTCATAAGCAGTTTAATATTTTCTAGTCTTTTGTAATAACCGTTTACATTCCATTGTAAGATATTCATCTTAAGTCCGTAACAAGTATATAAACAAAAAGTAAGAAGTGTTTTAACAAAAATTAATTAGGTATCTAGTGTAGAAGTGTTATCCAAAATTTCATGTAACTTTCTAGACAGTCGGGAACATCTATTCTTTAAGCTAGTGTTTAGTTTTATATGTAATATATTACACATTTTAATTAAGTCTCTAAGATTATCTGTATAAGAATACACAATTTCCTTTATATTTTTCTTTCCTCTGGTATTATCTAATAAACTTATAAACCTATCCACATCTATTGGAAATACTTCTCTTTCTGATTCTATAAGATTATTTTTTATCTCTTTCCAAGTGTCTTCATCGGTTCTTGTGTCTGTCTTTTTTAGTTTCTTTTTCATATTTCTCCTTATTTCTGTATCTTCAAGTGACGCAGCACTGTGTGTATCATCATCTGTCTCTAGAATTTCAGTTGGCATATTCAGAAGGTTCACAGGTTGTACGGTTTCGGTTTTTGAAGACTCACTGGTGGTAGGTGAATGGATGCGTTTAATTCTTTTTTGATCAGTTGATGGCTGGGTAATAACTGGTGTAGGGTTAAGTGTAGGTCTAGATTCTAAGTCATTATTATTGACAATAGTGTCTTGAGTATTTATCGTTTTTTCTACTTCTATGTCCTGGTGTGTAACTGGAAAAGTTTGTTCAGTTTTTGGGCAATTTTTTGCGATATGACCGGTAGTATTGCATGAAAAACATTTAAGTGAGTCCGATGTTATGTAAATCCAGTAGTTTGTAGCATCAAAGTTTACTTGAAAGGATTCAGGGAGCTTCTTTTCATCTTCTGGACTTATATACAGTTGTCTTCTGAAACTTAATATATGCGAAAATCCGGGGTCTGGAACTCCAATTTTAAGAAAGGAAATGGGTGATAAAATTTGTATTTTTAATTCTTTAAACTTTTCTTCAATTATATAATTGGGGATCACTGGGCAAACGTTGGATAAAACTATGCGCTTATTTCGAGTAACTAGTGGTTTTATTTCTAATGTAATATTCTTAATCATTATTTTCTTTTTCACTTCAATAAGGTCGTCTGCGGTTTTTTTGGAGTCTAAATAGATGCAAATTCTTGCATTCGATATTCTTGATATAAATCTTATTGACGAAGCAGGTATCAAGGATGACAGCGAAACAAGATATTCCCTTAGTGTTATCCCGTCAATTGAGTCTATTATAATTGCCTGATCTTTTCTTGGAAACGATAATGAAGACGTCACGTTGGCGTAACTTGTGATTTTAGGTGCCGGTTGTGATTGTGCAGTGGGTTGAGACATAACGGTGGATTGAAAATCTTCATTGGGTTGAGACATTATTACATTAAGGCACTCCTGTTGCCAGGAGTGCCCTTATTAACACTTAGTAAACACTCGTGTATTATAAAAACAACTTATTGAACAACGCGATAACGTATAAAACACCGAGCGCCGCAGAGCTATACGTGCATCCGCTGGGCTAGCCGCGCGTAAACTGAAAATGGGTTTATTTTATTCAATTAGCTCTTAAAACACTTGAGATGGCGTTATTTTACAACAATAATATTGATATAGTTAAAAAGAAGCTACCAAAAGCTCGGATTGCGGGTTCTTTTGAGAAGAGCTGGATAAAAATTCTAATATTATTATTGAGAAGAAAATTAAGAAGGACATAAATTTATCACCAGTGATTTTGTTGACATTTAGACTAAGACACATGTCTTGCCTAATTATAGTATAATTTCGTTTTCTCTATAACTTGATTTACGGACTTAAATTTCGTAAAGAGATGACTCTTCGGTCCTCGGCGAACATTATCGTCTATCGTCTTAAATCGTTTCGATCTAAAGACAAGGTTTAGTTTGGTTATCTGATGTTTTTAATTACAATTCGTAGACGTGCAACGACCATAGGAAAAAAAACATTCACAATAAATTTTCAATGCCACGACGATAAGAAGTGTAAACCGCACGTGATGATAATGATAAAATAAAACAATTCAATTATCTCAAACATGATGACGTGATCTGTCTTATATTTTGCATTTCTTTTTATCTAAATTATTAACAGAAAATTATTATATAAATGAAATTTAAATAGTTTTTTTATGTTAAAATCATCAAAATCCAAGTAATTATTTCAAACTAAAATCATATATCTGATGAATACCGTTATACGTCAGATGGCTTAATTAGAAACCGGCGAAACAGGCCCTTAGTGTTAAAGACTGTAAACAAAATAATGTTATCTTTATTATACTCAGAACAAGCAAACAGTGCATCTATGCTCCATTCGTTATTGTATTAACATATTTAAATAAATAAAAAAACATTTTGTTCGTTTCGGAGACAAAAGACTAAGCAACAAACAACTCATGCCAACTTTACTCTTAAAACTAATGAATAACATTAATAGTAGGTAAATATGTAAAAAAAAAATGAAAGCGGGCAGGATATTCAATGGAACAATAAATTGTGCCGTCATTAAAGGAAAAGCAAGACGTCAAACGGAAGGAAACAATTGAGTCAATAACTGAAGTACAAGTGCGTATCTATTTTTGATCCTGCTACAGCCGTGAACTTTGTAACCGCCTGAGCCTGGTCACCGGGTCAACAACTCGACTCTTAATAATTATAATTAATACAGAACTGTAGATTTCATAATCGATACGCGAAGAATGGCTTAAAATATAGTTACAAATTTATGTTCCTATACATCTCTACTAGAAAGTATTACTTTATACCTGAGTAGCGTTCGCAAAAAGGTATAGAAAATATGTATAATGTTAAAGCTATCACCTTATTTGCTTAAAGTCTTTTGTCTCTGAAATGAACAAAATGTTTATTTTTATGTTAATACAATAACGAATGGCGCATAGATCACTGTAACTAATTGTTGTAAGTATAATAAAGATAACATTGTTTTTTTTACAGTCTTTAACACTAACTTAACACTCACTCCAACTAATTGTTGTAAGTACAATAAAGATAACATTTATTTATTTATTTATTTATATACACTTTATTGAACACCACACATAAAAGAATAACACAAGTTCAGCGTAACATATACAAAGAAAAAGAGAATGATGACAACTGGGCGGTCTTATCGCTTATTAGCGATTTCTTCCAGACAACCTTAGGGTTAGAGAATCATAGATCTGATAGGGTTAGGTGGTGAAATATAGTATACACTATATAAACATACTAATACATAAATACATATACATATAGATAATATACATATTCATATATTTGTATGTCCCGCCTTGGACAGTCAACTTTAAATAATAGGCAACCATTAAGCGTGCTGATATGCATTTCCTATGATAAGTACCTATCGGTGCTATCGGGCACGAGTGATTTCGGAAGACGACTTTGCATGTCAGGTGACCAAACAAAATTACATTCTATAGCTTGAAGTTTAAGTCTAAAATATAAAACTCTTAATTTTTATATATAATTCTACACATGTAATAGAACAGTGACAACATCATATCTATACATGATTTTTTCAAGGATTTATCGTAGCTGATATTATTTTTAATGTCTTTTTTTAACTTTATGCGATAAATACGACAATATTAAAATTAAATTAGGTCGATAAGCAATACAATTTATTACCGTTACCGTTTTACTATCTTACCATTGTATACATATTATGAAACGTTACGATTTCCATAATTGACCTGAATTGGTCATTTTTGACGCTCCAACACTTTTTTGAATTATAACTGTATAACTCAAACCATATAATTACTCCATTATGGCAAGCTATGTTAGTAATTATGATCGTAAACAATAAGGTTCGTTTTGCTATCAACAAATATGTTCAGAGTTGTCCATGTTATTTGAACCTGACCAGCTAATTGCCCTTCGCTAATTCCTAGACTAATTTTCACGTAACCCGTATAACTGAGTAAAATGAGGATGTTATTACTCAATAATGATGAAATGGCGCTTATTTCGTGTCAGGGTTAAAGGGCACACTATGATATAGCCTCGAATTAAAACACAGACCTCAAAATGATAATATTAGAAGAGATTTTTTAAGACATAACATAGTATTGTAGTACAAAAATTTACCGAGGCATTTTGATAACTACGCACAATCAGCTAAAGTGGTTCCAGTCTGTAAATCGATGAACAAATTTCCTGAGCTACCCCTAATTTCCAATATCCGGGTTACTTAACAAACGGGCTGAATAGAGTTTTGCCAAGGGAAATTAAAAGTACTTTGAAGAATTTGAGATTAGAATATTACTACAATTTTTAAAACGCTGTTAATATTATAATTGCTAATTCCTAAATTTTTAAGACTAATTAATAAATTGCCAATATAAGGTAAATGTCAATATTTCAAATGTATAATATCCCGTTTATTCCAGGGAAGGCCTTTGAACCACGAGTCGTAAATAGCAAGTCACTTTATTTCTGCTCTTTTTAACGAATGAAGAATACCTACCACGTTTCACAGCTATAACGCGATTTCACCCTTTTTTAATGTCGTCGAGCTTTAAGAATTATGTGATTTCATTCTTGACAAGGATGTGGTGAATCATAAGAGGATAAATGGCTGGCTTTGTGCCATTCTCATTATATTATACCCATTTGTTTATTGTGGTATTTGCATGAAATAACTGAACGCTTAAACATATTAACGCATTGCCGGGTCTATCTAGATTAACATCTGCATATTAAAATGTATTGATTTATTTGAATAAGTCCCAACTTCCATCTGACTTCAATATTAATTTCTCATTTAGTTACATACACAAAGGGCACGTGCTTGATGTTTATAAAACATTGACGTTGAACTTTGAGCAGCTAACTAAACTATATCAGTGTTTAATTAAATGAAATTATATTAAAATTATACAGGAACTAGGAAAATAAATCTTTTTTTGTATCAATCATATGCACTGAAATTAGGTTAATCATTAATGCAGTAAATGCACTATTACGAGGAATAAGTTAATACTCGAAATAATCGTAAATCGTACATAAAATAATTTTAGGGATTGTAATGGTCTCAATTTCAAAACAAACGTTTCTCTCGACTTCCCAAGATAATTATAAACATTTTCGTTTACAATTAGCATTAATTTACAAAACAGCTACTTTCATGGTTTACAATGTAATACGTCATGTATAGACTTCCAGTTAACAGCAAAATAAGTTACCATCGTGTGCGGCAAAGTATACGATTCAAAACATCCGCACAATCACACCGTTACTAAGAAATTATAAATATAACCCGCTGACCTATATTGAATCCTGTTTTCTTTACAAAATATTACATAATAATTTTTTTTTTCGAACGGTGTAATCGCGGGCCCGTTGCACATTTAACCTTAATTACTTCTTGCAATTTCTCGAGGGAAACATGATTCTTTCGTACAATATTCACAAAATCAAATAATTCACAAAATATATCTAACAAAATAAGTTACCGGATTATTAAAAAAGCAACATTTGCGTAATAGAAATTTTATTTATTTCAAGCTCAAAACGATTAATAAAATTTAAAGTAAACATTCCAACGAGTGTAATGGTTTCAAAAATGTCATTCAATAATTTTGGTACTACAATTTAGACTTCATACTTTAAAAAAAATATTGGTATTAAATCTTAAGGGTATTTTACGTATAACCTAAATGACAATATAAATTCGCTTTTATGAATACAAAGCTCAAAGCCAATAGCACCCGTACAATTAATCAGCCGTGTAATCGGTTAAGTAATACTGATTTACACGAAGCATGAAGGCAATTATTTTTAAGTCAACATTTAAAATTAGTGTTTACAACGAGACATTTACATGAACTTCTCGTGTTTCGTAACAAATCCTGATGTAATTGAGGATAATGATAAAGCTCCGTTATGATTGATCGCGTGGGCTGGACTTGCTTCAGTACATCAGCGTGTCAGCTTTTTGGTATTAATAAAGGCTGACCTTTGACCAGTATACTCGTAATTGACTAATGATTATTGAAAAGGATGTGACTTTCCTTTATATCATTCACAAATTATATGTATATCTCGCAGTCCAGTGTGTTATTATAAATGAGAATATTTGTTGAATATGTCAAATTTTGTTTTTAATTATCTGTGCGTAAACGTCTATTTTTCTCTATCATCTGCTATTTCGTTTGAAAGCTATTTAATAAAAATGAATGAATGAAAGTCTATTTAATAAAGAAGGTTTTAAAATCGCTATGACTCATAGCCACAAGATAGTTATCACAAATGAGGATTATTCTATTATATTCTCTATAGATCTTATATATTTTACTACTGCTTCCGGTAATTCATAGAACATAATAAGGAAAAGCAACGTAGGATTAAAAAGTTATTTGTGACATATTATTTACACAGATAGAGTTCTAAGCCGATGCGTAGACTTAATCCAATTTGCAATACGTTTTTCGATTTGTGTCCGTCTGGAAGCCAATAAAATCCGGGCATTCAACCGGCTGGGCAAAGCAATGCAACAATTGCAGAAATACTTTAAAACAATATCAATGTATTTATTTTTATATGTTGAAATTTAAAAATGTTAAATAGTGCAAAACGTTGACATATTAAACTTGTTTAGATAAATGCAAATACATATATTTTTGAATTTTATTTTTCGATGTGATTGCATAAGGACGCGGAAATTGAAATGAAATATACATATATATTCATATCAAACAGCTTTTATAAGATTCCGTATGCAACAGACCCGTCTTTACCACTGGGCACTTTGGGCACTTGCCCAGGGCCCCGTGATCAATAGGGGCCCCACTAGTTCTTGCCAGATCATTGAACGATAACCGATATTTACTACCGAAGTTTTTTTAATTCGAATTGTCCGCCAATGAAAAAAAACCCGGAATCTGACTACAAGGACCTATCTCAAAGAACAAAACACAGAAGCTTTTTTGATGGCTCTGCAACGTCAATTGAACTAAATGGAAGAGAGAAATCAAAATAGAAACCTTTCTTCCCATAAATGATACTCTGAGATTTCATCTAAAACAGCGATTAAGATCGTATAAGAACATTAGTAAACGTTTTGACTTATTTTGTTCGCTTGAAAGCTCTGAATAACGAAGAGTTGAGAGAAATTTGCTCAGAATTTGCAGAATTTGATTATGAAGACGTTAATGAGAAAGAGTTATAAATGGAATGTCTGCATATAACAGAATAGGTGGTTACCTACTTGAAAATTGTTCACAGTGAAATCGAAGGAACTCATATTATATTGGAAATATATCAAATTTTGAAAGAAAACAAAATTGAAGACATATTTTCAAATGTAGAAATCGTATTGAATTCTTTTTAAACATGATGGTAACTATCTGCAGTGGGGAACACTCCTTCTCCAAATTGAAAATAATAAAATCTATAGAAGCTTGTTTATTTACCTTCTTTGTCTATTCTAAGAAAATAGTGTTCTGTCAAAGTCATAGGGGCCCCATTACCCTAATATGCCCAGGGCCTTCAATAGGTTAAAGACGGCCCTGGTATGCAAAAAATGGCAACGGGATTCTGACGTCCTCTCATACGTATTTCGCAGGGCTGTATAATTAAAACTATAATAGGTAAATATTTGAAATTTTCACGAAGTACATTACTGTGGCCGCTAAATTCAAAGTAATGAAAATAAAGTTAAAGTTAACTATGAAAATAGTTGTTTTTAGCGTTTTCTGCTCGATCTTATTATATCTTATGATATAAATATTATACGTTGTTACAGAATTCCCAATGTGCGAATTCGATTCACACTCGGTTTTTTTTTTCATATTGACATTAAAATTATTTATCAAATCTCATTAATGGACACTAAAAAAAAGTCTTGTTTATATTAGTAATTTTGTAGCGACATCTATCTCACCACATATGAACTAGAAGAAACTGACGTATCCTACATCGCGCTATCAAAGTTATCCAAGCGATTGAACATAATTATATAGAAGAACCCGTCAATAACCGTCGGGGGCAGTAGCCCACCAGACACAACTCCCGTCTGGTCGGAGTATCCTCCCTTTTCGATGGTGGATGAGGAACTTTACTGCACTAGACACTAGCCACGCTTCCGTGTAGGTACTAGATTAATTACACTGACAGATGAGACTATATTCTTTATTTTGTGAGTGCACGCTAATCAATATTCGCCTATTGCGAACTTTTTTTTATTTTACCCGTATAAAAAGATAATATCTCGATCTGGAAAAATTCCATCCAACACGGGTTTTATTAAAACCGGTTCTCATTGTAAGAATGATTTTAATATACATTAATAAATAATAAACAATATTTAAAAATAATAATCTAATAAATTACGAAATATGATTGACTGGTAGAGGAGTATTAATGAAAAAATTAATAATGTATATTGTTGATTTGGATAGATTTTTAAGTATTATAAAAAGTGGTAATGCTTAAAACGGCATTGACCGACACTGAACTGTGTCAGCCGAGATTGAAATACTTCGCAATTACTATTACGGCTCGTTAAAGCCATCTCAAAGAACACTGTATAAAAACTAACGAATATTAACTTAATACACTTATAATAGTCATTTAATAAGAATAAATCAAAAATTTAAACCCTCGACATCGTATTATTTATTTTTTATTAGTTATTCATAAAAGGACGCTTACTGAAATAAATTTGAAAAAATCTCATTTATCATGTTTTAAAAGCTGCTAAAATTTTATTACATTTCCAAATCACATAAAGTACTGAAATTGTAATAAATCTCAATAAAACGTTATTTGCAATATCTTTAATAACGTCACACTCAATAATTACAAATAACATAATTATATAAACATAGGAAAATATAACACGTTCACTTATTGTACGGAACATGTGAACATTTAGTATTTGCAACTCTTTTACAATAAAAAACTGCAACTCAGTGGTACTCCCTAATTTAATATTATTTTCACGGCTAATTTATAAGCATAACTCAAAAAAAATCCTGACTTTCCTTTAAAGTCGATTACGAGTAGACGCATCGATAATCATGCCAAAAGCGCATCCAGATAATTTGCTTAAAAATTATGTTTTGTTTCAATATTCAACGAATGTCATGTCAGATAACTAAATATTAAAAAGATATCTTGTAAGAATAAGGTCTCATTACAGATTAATGTTATAGACTTATAGAGATGCAATCAATCCGACTTTTAAAAAAATGTCAGTGCGTGTACAAATTAGCATAATTATTGTTGCTCTACATATCCGTACCAAAAAACTTTTATAATGTGTTAAGCGCTATTTCGTAAGATGAACTTTTAAAATTGGTATTTATAAAGGGCATAATATTTCAATAGCTGATCGCTTAAGATATATGTCGCAATCCAATTCTATCTCAAGTTAAAATCTTAAAAAAATACTTGTTAAAATTACCTGAATACCAACAATTTATTATCCGCGAAAAGCAGAATTGAATAAAATTACTAGCCTTAAGATTTTTTTAAAGAATTATATCTATTTAAAAAAAAATCCTATTTTAAGATTCTTGACCTGGACTCTATATCTTAAAATTATTAAAAACGACGTGGACATCAGCCAAAATAAATCAGAACAAGTCGTTTTTACACAATGTTTCCAGAAAAGTTTCAGTTATTCTAAAAAAAAAGTTTATCATATTGGATGGGATAATCTATTTAAATTAAAATTATTTTTAAATATAACCCATTAGTATTTATATTATTATTTTCAATTTCATTTATTTGTATTTAAATTACTCTCGGACCCATCTTCTTAATAAATAACACTATACATACTTAAGAAATCTTAGCTGTCTAAGCTCTATGTAATTTATATTATTTAGATAACTTACTTTTATACTAAACGATTAAAATTATACTGTACTTTTTACCCGACTGACGACGAAGTGATTTTCAATCCCGTGTACTGCATGTATTTATCTTTATATCTGTATTATTAACATTGAGATGCTCTATACGGATAAAAGAATGGCTCAAAATTTATCAATTCATTTGGATTGATAAATTTTGACATATATAATAAGATTCGTTCGGCACTTAAAGCTTTCAATAAATGGTAGTAAGGATGGCAGTTCTATTTTTAATTAATGGTAGGTAAGAAAATAAAACTTCATTTCAATTGTCGAATAATCTTAGCCTTTTCAATATGTATAGAAAACAAATCAAATCAAACACAAACATAGGTTAACTTCTACGACTAAGGTTTTAAATTAAATGTTCGAACGGTATTCGCACTCGTATTAGTTACACATCGACCGTCATTGATTTTTATTCTTCTATAAATCTAATAAAACGAACATTAAAAACCGGTCAAGTGCGAGTCGAACTCCCACACGAAGGACCACCACTGTTATTATACATTTTCACAGGTCATTTATACATACACGCAACGTCTTAGTTACATTATGTTTCCATTGGCCCCTTTTTGGTATGAAATCCTAGAAAGAAATTACAGTTGGCACTACATAAGGACAAACAGGCATTACATAAGGACAACAGGCGATTATAAGAACCATAACATATACACAAACGTATAAAATAATTTACAATTTTTGTCGAATTTTTAAACAAACTTGGCAATACCCTTACCATTCACCATCCGATAAAACTTTTAACTGTTCTCTAAATTGCTTGGATAAAAGCCAACGTCATATAGATTTTAGTACAGGCCACTTCAGTGAGCTGTTTGTCTGAGACTCGGGGCAATGAACCCTGGATGCGAATATTTATTTTTCTAAATGGTATATAGTCACTAATTCACTAATATATGTTAGAACGTTGTTATTGTTATACGATTATTGGAACCAAAAAATGTATTAACGAACGTTTAATTTATATGTATTTTATAATAGCAAATCTTTCTATTAAGTTACTTTTAGTTAGTACAAAAAGAAACTTTTTATAAAAATCGGGTCACTTAAAAATAGTACATACATCATTTAAACTAAGCCAAAGCTTATTTCCTCTGAAGGAAACAAAGAGCTTAAGCTTCCCGCTCCTTGTTGTTACTACATTGCTTCTAAGATGTCCGATATATCATTCAAAAGTAACTTCATATTACGTATGAAACATATGACATTTTTTGTGATATATTTTACCAACATGTATTACAAGTGTTAACAAAAGCACTTATGATATCGATATTTACCAAGATACCCATATATTGTTGATCTAACTCAGATTTTGTATAGGATTTAATAACAACATCTAACAGTTATTATAAAACAATGGATTTTTTTCGTTACATGCTATACTTACTGAGTCAACGGTGTGGAGTTACCGCGAAGTCACTAAGATGCGGGTGATCTCATTATTCAGGAAAACAATGGACCAATCCATCAAACTGTTGACGAGAAATTATAATAATTAAGGAAAGCGTAGTTAATACTTGTAAATATTTATTTAATAATTACATTGGCAAATTATATATTATATAGACGACCGGCTGGTCGAGTGGTCAGGCAACTGGACACTCTACGCAGCGGTCGCGGGTTCGAATCCCGCCAGGTGCAGATAATCTGTATGACGAATATAGATGTCTGCACCGGGTCATGGATGTGTATTTATGTATATATGTATTTATATCTTAAATTTATTTCCGTTCCTAGTACCTGTAACACAAGTTCTTACGAACTTACCACGGGGCTAGGTTAACGTGGTGTGATTGTAAAAAAAAAAAAAAAAAAAAAAAAAATATTTAGTGGCTATAGGAAAAAAAATACAAAAAAAAATCTAAATTCGATTAATTTATGGAGACTAATGAATAATAAGATTAATATGACGAGATTGTCGTAAATTTTAATAACTGAAGAACTTCTACAATGATTATTCATAAAAAAATAGTATATTATAATTCATAAAACATTCACAAATTATATTTTTAATCAATCGCATAGATAGAATTCAGTAACCATTTTAAGAACTAAAAAGAAATTTTCCAATACTAGTGCTGACAAATTTCTGCAGACAAAAGGTAGTCGTTTATCTAATACTATACACTATACATATATTTATTATCACTATTTTAATGCGAATCACAAAATTTAACATGACCATAATGGTGATTGAAAATTAATATTCAATGAAAGAAAGCACTTAATATAAATGAAAACAAAAACTGTCTCTACAATCGGATTTATTTACACCCTCTTATAGAGCGTAGGCGAAACAATAAGAATATATTAAAAATAAGATGCGCTCCATTTAATATGTAATTTATATTATGCGTAGGTTACAATAAATCTGCAGTTACCATGTCAAATTTTAAGCCTCTTGTAAAATATAACATAGATTTTTTTTTTAAATTAGTCACTTTGGTAAAGGTAGGGTTTATAAATAAGTCTTAGGCTTCATGATGGAACTACCCACGATATTCTAATTCTAGTTTTGCCTAAATATGAACGTTGAAATATTTATTATTATATATTAATTCTACCAGCAATTCATTAAATTTTGAGCTGTCAGTATGTTAAAATACGTTCAATACAATTAAAGAGTTTTTATTGAAATGTTTATCACGTTATAAAGACTGTAATAAGATTGTAAAAAATGTGCATAACATACCTACCAAAGAATATAAACTTATTCAACATCCCGGTACCGGTTCTATTTAATTTTTTTCTTTTTTTTTGTAGTATGAGTGAAACTGGTTACTCGCACTTAACTAGTAGGTGTCGCAATGGTCTCCCCTGTACCTAAGTATTAAGTTTAATGTACCTACCACCCACACTTCAGAACGGCCTTATTCTGATCACAGGCTTTAAGTGCTTTTGTGGAGTCAACCTACGCATTTGTGACCGTTGATTCTTACTATAAAATGAATAATTCAATACTATAAGTTTATAAATCATATTAATTAAAATATGAATAGCTTTAATAAATTGTATGTTTGTGGACATTGCTATTGTTAAAGGATATCGTTTAATAATTTTAGTCTTATTAACTAATAAGCAGTTCTTGACAGAGAAATGCTGCGATTGCACAAGATATCAATGGATGTACTTTATGCGCTCAACGAGATATTTAGAGGGACATACTAATTTACTCTCTCTTGACATACAAGACGCACTATATCTTATTCATTAGTATGAATTATTCTATATATTATCTGCTTTAGTAAGCAGATAAGGATCGCCTTATAAGCGAGGGATGTGACACAGGAATACGGTCGCGCATCCATAAAATTCACGATGTTCTGGGACTGACATGCGAGTAGACGGTTACTGTGCAAGCTGCATCCGAGACTTATGGGCCTCCCCATCATGACTGGGAGAGCACATAAAGCAGTCGGCCCCGGCTGTTATCACAGACACCTGATAGCGATCGCTACTCATGGTAGGGAAATTATCCGCCAACCCGCAGGGTAGCAGTGTGATGGATTAAACTCTAACCCTTCTTATATATGGATAAGAGGCCTTCGCTCAATAGTGGGTTGTTTACATGTTGATACAGTACAGTACAGTACAGTACATCAGAGACAGTATTGGGCGGCAATATTTGCTTCGTTATCATCACGGTATTGTACTATTTACTATAACAATTTGAACGATAATGTCGCCATAGGTTACCAAAAATATCTGAAGGGCAGAGGCTGTTTTAACTAACAATGAGTACAATTCAAATATGACGATAAGGGACAGGAACACATTGTAATGTAATAAGGACGGTTTTTCGTACTGATCAATAAATCAGGCTCAGGACTTATCGCAGTTATTAAAATAAATACATAATTATGATCATAATATTTCGCAAGGGCATTCGTGTGTGCTCGCGAACGTGTGCATATATGTTTATATATAATTGTATGAGTGCATATATGTGTTTGCTTATATGCAAATTAGAAATACCGATAGGATAAAGTTTATCTATATCATATCTTGGGATAACTTACACTACTAAGTAAAGCATAAAATTGATTTATATGGAGTATTGACGTAATTAAAATTAAAATACGGGATGAATATATATGGCTAAACAGTGAGGACATAAGTGTGAGAATACATAATATTGAGAAGTAAGAGAAGGGTGATATTAGTAAGATGAAAGTTTCTAAAAAAATCATAAATTTTCATGGAGCCAAAATATTATGACTTTATTTACGGAAGAAGAAATTTGATTAAAGTAGCTGTTTTTTTTTTTCAATATTATATTGTAAATTAATTGAAATAAAAAAAAACACATTTTATCAAAATAACATAAAGGTTTTAGGTTAGATAGATTAGAGTTAGAAGGCAATTTTCCTTAAATAATAAAGACAAAGAATATGAATTGTTATTAAAATCAGAATAAGGCGTAAGGGAGAATAATCATCGACATCTCGCTATTATTGCAACCCACACACCCCGCGAGGGTTTATTGCCCTTTTAACTGCTGCCTCATAATAGTAACGTTTTATTAACCTTATCGTACTTTCTCATCTGTTTATTATTAGTTGTATGTCTCGGATCCAACAGGTCCTATATGTACAATAAAACATAAAAAACCACTGTATAAAAACTATACCTTCTCTTAAATCTTTTTATGGGTTTATTGATCATTATTATTTATTTATTTTTTTACTATTTTTTATAATATTATAAATATGACACATAATTTATCTATATTAACATTTAAAAACAGTTTATCATAAAATATTTTTAATGAATATATAGTGATGTGGATCAATATTTTTTGTATCTATTTCAAAATGACAAAAATTGTAATAAAAATGTATCATTATATAGATGTTTAAAACTCAGAAAAGTATTTACTAAGTAATTCTACATAATAGACGAATCTAAGTATGTTATTAGGCATAGAAATTTTTTCTTAGCAAAGAAACTGTCCTAACTATCTTTTTTAAATCAAATTATGTTCAATAAATCCACTTACTTATATGTGTATATTTCTTAAATAAATCCATCAAGTGCTCAACTCTGCATCTTGTACGATTCAAGTTGAAACAATATAAATAGAACTTACGTTTAACAGCTATTTGTTTGTATTTATAATAGTTTTACAATCCGTCTGTTACAAGTAGCAATGCGTATTTTATATTTTTAAAGTAATGTTCTAAGAAGTTAATTCGAAAGTCATATCCTTATTTAGCATTTTAAAAACCCGGTCTGGACAAAGAATCGAGGAGAATTGCTACTTATTTATTTATAGCGATAAATTGGTTCACTGCAGTTTTACCAGAATAATGTCATGTTCATTTTTATAAATACAACAAAGCATTTAACGAGGGGCATTTAAAAAGTAGCCTAACCAGGAAAATGACGTTTATATTTAATTGTTTCACGTAAACTTCGCAGGAAGTTACAATAATAGGCTGAGTTTATTTTTTGATCCATTCCTAAGTAGTCCACCATGATTACACCCTTCGCATCCCAAAAAACTGACGCCTTCAAACTGAGGGTAGTTTCATAAAAATAACATGTTCCTAAATATGTTAGGCTACGAAATTTTCAAATGACTCTCATACTAATAAAATACTAAATAGAAAAAAAAAGTAATAAAGTGATACCGTCATTTAATATGAAACATGCATCCATAAAAAGTCACTGTCAAAAATATCTATAGCCTAGGAAATATACAATATGTTAAATTCGACATGTCTTAGAGTAACGATAATATAGAATCATCTTAATAATAGATAAGGTTAGTTGGTAAATGACTAGACTCTACCATCGTATTGCCAATTTCAACGAATTTATTTGATTCAAAATATTATCTTGCGATCTGCACAATGCAACGGCCTTGGGCCATCTCTACTTGAATCACGTTCAAATTACCTTTCATTTCAGCAATATCTGCACAATTACGAAATCTGCTTATTCGCTTTAACAAAAACTTAACGATTTTTTCAAATTATAATTCTTAAATTACAATCAGACATAAGAAAGGAAGTATTATGTTCGTTGAATCTAATTATAACCTAAAGTAAAAAATATATCTTTACTATTAACTATTAAAAAATTATAGCAAGTGTTTAATATCATAGAATAACAACTACAATATAGTTACTCATACTGTTCTACAAAAACAAAAAGGAATTTTTAAAATATTCAAAACTAAAGAACATGACAAAAAAAAGGAAAAAAGTTTTTATCCATACTCTTGCAGTTCTTCGTTGCCGTTACTTGTTCCGTTCGTTACTTTATTTTTTAATAAATCATTGTTATAAAAAAGATCCCATGTTATAATATACAATAAAAATAAAATTTGCTTTTTACCTAGTGTGACACAAAACTATACAAATATTAAAACAAATCTTGTTTATGTATTTTTAAAACAACTATTTAACCGTTCATATACAAGCAGACTGCGCAAACTGGCTTGCATATAGCGCGAAATGCTTCTTTTACACGTGTCGGTTTTTGTGCATATCAGTATCATGTTTAATTGATACCTACACATTACTAAAGGAGCAAGGTGCTTCCTACTCGAAAAGAAATATAATATAATAATTAATATTTTTCTGTACCAAAATGCAAGAAAGAGAAGCATCTAAAATTGATAATATATAGGTACATATAATATTTTAACTTAACTTCCTTTTAAGTCTTCATTATTGTGCTGAATGAAGCCTATTTAATGTATTCAATACGAGTAAACAATAATTAGGCTAGAATTTGTGTTCAAAATTCGAGTGAAAGGGTGTAAATAAGTTAAATAATATTGAATGGCTGTACTATTAAATATGAAATACGTTTGAAATCTAAGTTGCATAAATTACAAAACATTACAGCAATAGTTATAACCACGTTATAGATGCCTATAAATATTTTTGAGAGAAATACGCAAGTTGTCGCATATGTGCCTGAAGTGAACTAAATCAGCCTGTGAACATTCCACTGTTGGGGTAAAGGCCTCTTCTCCATATATGTACTCGTAAGAGAAAGGTTGGAGCATAATACACCACTGCTCCACTGGTTAGCGGATATTTTTCGCTACCATAAGTAACGATCGCTATCAGGTGTATTTACGTGCTCTCCGAGACACGTCGGGGAGATCTACTAGAACCGAGACCAGAAACGAATATTTGTACAAATACAAAACTTTGGGCCTACTTTTAACATTTTTTTTTACAATAATCTATTACATCCTTAGTACCGTCAACTCAATTGTTAATCAAATAAATTAGCCGTAACTATTGAATTGTAAAGCATTAAAAGGTAACATTAAATAGAAATTATCCATACTTTAATCAATAAATTCAGAATGTAAAAAAAATTAAAATATGTTACATATTTATTGTATTAAAAACATGCACAAAATAATTTTAATTTTAGTTATCTTAAAATAATCCTTAATAGAAACTTCAATAAAGAACAAAAAAATAAGATACAGAAATTCCTACACAAAGACTATATGACAGAATATTTACAACTAGTTTATATTCATGGTGTCACTATTATTCAATTACATTCCTTCTTGGCGCCAATGATAATTCTGCCATCATAATTAAAGTCTATGGAATTTTCACAACCTCATATTATATGGACATTAATACTATATTTGCAATGCAGTTCTTATTGTATTTCCTTATTACTTATGAAAAAAAAATATTACAATTTTTTTTTTTATTTATTACGTAAAAAAATAAGTCATGCTCTGTTTCTTTAAATCATAACGAGTAATTGCCCGCGCTTTATTACGGTAAACAACAAAATCTAGAACATTTTAGCATTTGAAAAAAAAAATTACCTTCTCACACATCAAATTTTATAATACTACTAGCAAACCCGGCGAACTCCGTTTCGCCACCAACTTATTTTCGTGAGGGATACTCACACCACGTACTGGCACCGTCTGCTCCACCACCATGCAAAACCATATTGGTTTGTAGTACATGCTATTTATCAGAGATAGAGAGAAATGATTTTCCCTGTTTTCCTGCTTTTCTGTTGACATTTTTCCTAAATTTTGTTTGCTATAAACCTCACGGAGCCCGAGACTCCGAGCCCGTGGAAATCGGTTCGTGCGTTCTGGAATTATAGCGTCAGGAAGGAAAACCCGACTTATTTTTATATTATAGGGGTTGGTCGTAGATGGGTGAAAATTGAGAGTAATATGTTTTTTTTTTTATTTTAAGTCGACAGAATAAAAAAAAATTTTTGCCAAAAAATTAAAGTTTATATTCACAAATAAAAAATAGGGGTTGATCGTAAAGGGGTGAAAATTGAGAGTAATATGATTTTTTTTTAAGTCGACAAAATAAAAATAAAAATCTTCCCAAAAAAAATTAAAATTTTTAACTAACAAAAAAATAGGGGTTTATTGTAGAGGGGTGAAAAATTCAGAGTAATATGAGATTTTTTTATTCTAAGTCATCACAAAATAAAAAACAAACTTTTTCCCAAAAAAAAAATTTTTTTGATTACCAAATAAAAAATAAGGGTTGATCGTAGAGGGGTGAAAATTTAGGGTTGCATGTATTTTTGTATGATGTATCATAAAAAAATAAAAACAAAAAATTTTGTCTGAAAAATATAAAAAAAATTTAGGGGTGGACCTTAACATGTAGGGGGATGAAAAATAGATGTTGTTCTAATCTCCCCCCTGGCTAGTATCCTCGCTAAGGATCACGAAAATCGGTCGAGCCGTTTCGGAGGAGTTCAATTACTAACCCCGTGACACAAGAATTTTATATATTAGATGAAACGCGCATTTATTATTTTGTAATAAAGAAAATCTAAATGCATCTCTCCTTTTTAAACTACTTATTTGTAATCCAAAGTACAAAAAACAAACTTTTATACGACAACTTAAAAATATTGGAACTCATATGCAAACTTTCATCTTTTCAAAAATACATGTCTAAATTTTTTTCTACTCAAAGCAACAGAAATAAAAATCAATCATTTTAATTGAAAAAATACGGCAAAAAAAAAATATTCCGTAACACGGAATATTTTTAATGGAAATTTATAATGGAATAGTGTAATTCAATGCAAGCATTTCTCAAACTCTTATTAAATATAAATAAGTAACTGCAAATTAACGGCGCAAAAACCTTACCAGATTTTCCAAAACCTAAGAAAACAAATGAAAGTCGGTGTGAAATCATACACGAAATGTATCATTAAATTAAAAATAATTAATTAGCCTGATGTGTCAACAATTAGTTGAATCAAATGAGTATTTGTATATAATATATAATATTAGCTGTTCTAGATTTTTTTATGCATTAATATATTGTTGTTTTCTGTAAATCACTTTATTATATAACGATTACATCATCACATCACAACAGCTTATCGTAGTCCACTTTAAATTATAGGTACGTTATTAATATATAACTAATGTTAATTAATCAAATTTCTCTTTAGTACCAATTGCAATTTGACTGTGCCAATTAAGGATGTTATAGGAATCTAGATTGCCGACAGATCCATATAAAGTATATGCAGCTCTTGTCATATATGTATTACTGAAGAAGCTAATTGGATCTTTTAGCCATGTTTATAAATATATAAGTATATTTCTATATATCTAATTAAAATCATTTATAATTTATAACGTGTGTATAAACACAGGAGTATAGTATTATGACAAAAAAATACTATCTCTAACCCTTAAATCGACAATGTACAGTGTGGCGGACAAATACGAGTAATTTAAAAAAAACTTCTGTAAAAGAAAATTACGTGAGATTTTGGTTTTAGTGTGTTGATCATACATAAAGTTTTGCTCAAGGTTTATATATGTATTTTATTTTAAAAGGGTTTTTACTAACTTGTGGCCAATTTGTTTCTTGATTATTTATTTATTTTTTTATTTATTTATTTATTTATTTATTTAACAATTACAAGTTTAGACAAATATAAATTTAAGGTACAACATAAGCTTACAATGAAACTTTACTGTGTACCATTTATTGCCGATAAAATAAAATAAGAAATAAAAAACTATATCTAAATTACATCTAAACAATACACATAACTCGAGACAGCGATTGACACGAGTACGAGTTCTATGTATTATTAAACTAAATATTTTTTTTAAATTAAAATAATATATTATAAATTATTATATACATGTGGCCATTTTATTTGCTATCTATATGTTGGTTTAAAAAGAATTTTTTAAGTATGTTTTTATAGTTTTTTTTTTTTGAATTTTTTCCTTTAAAACTGATGGCAGATTATTTATTAACAAAGGAATAATATATTCAAGTGTACGTTTTCCATAAAAATTAGTATGTCTAGGGATTTGTAATATTTGATTTGTAATATTTCTGGTTATTTTCTTATGATTTAATTTGATTTGAATGTTAGAATTAAAATATTGTTCGATTAATAACGTGTATTTTATTTTAGTATGAATTGGCATTACTTTGCAGTAATTAAATAATTTCAAGTAATCATTTTTGTATTTATTTCTTATGTATATGGGTACAATTGTTTTTAATATTCTTAATTGAAGATGAAAAATTCTATCAAGATTTGATTTAAATGTAAGAAATGTGCTTAGTCCATAAGATATAATAGATTCTCCTAAGGATTTATAAAACATTAATAGTATCGAGAAAGTAATTTTGTGTCTTATTAGGGTTAATTTTGCTAAAAGGGCACGTAATTTGTCGCAAACATTGTTTATGTGGTTTTTCCAATTGAAGTTTGTATCTATTGTAATTCCTAGGTAACGCTGTGTTTTAACAAATTCGATAGTGCTACAAGTACATGTATAAGTTTGTGGATTGTGGAAACATTGGTGGCTATGTGCAGTAATTTGTATATCTCCAGAGAATGTATTGTGTGTTGAGCTTATATAGATGGCTTTCGTTTTTTCTGCATTTAATATTAGACCAACATCATGTGACCATTTCGAAAGTTGATCAAAATCAAATTGAAGATTTTTTATTGCTTGTTTTATATCGCGATGGGTCGATAGAAGACATGTATCATCCGCAAATTGGTACATTTCACAGTTTTTGATAACGTTTTGAATTAATAATACTTTTGTTCACTATTTAAGTATTTATCTCTCTTTAAATTTCTTGTCCGCCACACTTTATTATTTATATTTTTTTGATTACTATGTAAAATGTGTATGTACGTAAGTGTGTTTGTGTGTGTATGTGTGTGTGTGTGTGTGTGTGTGTGTGTGTGTGTGTGTGTGTGTACATACGATATTGGTTAATTGATATATGTATGATTTTTGTGTTGTTTAACTTTTTTGCATAATGCTGAATTTGAATGAGTTGATGCCTCTATAACTACTTAGTGATGCTGTGTGTATGCTTATTTTTTTTTGTTTTACACTTCGACAGAATCTCATCAAAACTTGCATGAAGATACTCACGAAATATTAACCATAGTAACAAAAAACCGTAGCTCATCCGAAATTAATAATAAATCTAATTAAACATTAATAAAAAACTGAGAATAGTTATTTTTTAATTTTTCCAACGGGGATTGATTTCGAAGCCTTTCAAGAATTGCTCCAAGAAAGGAAAAAATCTCAAATTTATATTTAATAATTATTGCAATGTTCAAAATTCAAGCAGAAAAAAAGTATTAATTAACTTTTGCATAACTAATTGAAAAATTGTGATTTAAATTTTATTTAGGCCGATTAATCGTTCATTTATCTATTCAGTAAGCCCCTGATTTTTTTCATTTCTTTAATTTTATATTTAATATGTTAAAATATTTTTTATAAATAAAGTATCCAAAGTAGGCGTGGCTTACGCAAGCCAGAGCACCCGTTTTAGGCCGTATTTTCATCGCTCTAGGAAAATTATGAATATTGTTTCTACAGTTCCGAGAGTCGAGTTTTTTTTTTTAGGAAACTTCCTTTTTTTAATCATTTTTAATTTTAAAAATCCTAATTAGTTGTTGAGATATTTGCAAAAAAAACTAAATCCTTTTTTATTTTTTTAATTAATTGTTAATAACTTTTGCAATTTTCGTAAGCGGAACTTCATTTGTTTTAAAAATCACCTAGACGCCATTCCGAATCGAATGACACCTAAATAATAATTTTGGGAGACTCAGCAATAAAATTGTCATTTAAATAAGAAACCTAATCGAATCTTTAATTTCAGGCAAAGCACTGTACCATGTTACGATACGACAACTGGTGCTCAGGGAAAGAAGAAAAGTTGTCATTCCCCTCCACTGATGACGAGATGGGAACATACTTTGAACCAAGGTATCGAGTTCGTACCTTGAAAATAGGAATGGACGACCAATTTGAAATTTCCTACCCGTCCGCATCTAAGGACCCGAAGGTATTTGGATTTACCAGTTGAATTAACTAAACTAGTGTTATCTAATTACTTTATTAAGCTTTAGAAACTAGCAATTTTTTTTTTTTTTTGTTATAACACATTCATTAAGTGGATTTTAGTCAAAACTATTTTAACTTATTTTATGGCTAAACTTACTTTTATTGCTAGTAAAAAAAAAACTGACAAGTACATGGTCTATAAAATTTTAGAAATAATTGGACTACAACTTGTTCTAAATTCCGACCAAGTTCTATATAATCGAATTATTTTATCTTATAATAATTTATAGTAATTTTACGATGTTTTAAACATATCGGTTTATATGTTATTTAAATTTAACTCATCTTTAACTCATCATCTCAATTTAATCTGGCTTATAAACAAATTGATAAAACGTACATTCGAAGACGATTGCGAAAGATTGCGTGTTTGAAGTGATTTTGAAACAGTTTATAGTAACATCAAAGTGGTTTCACTTCCACAATCATAATCATCATTATCAAATATTATTATGTAACATTTCGTTCATCATCATGAAAGTATAATTATAAACATAATGAACAAAAATATTACAAAAATTTAATGTAGAAAAATATGTAATATAAATTTAATATCTAGGCCACACAATTAAAATAATTGAATTTATTTCATTCATTTGTAAATGTAATGTGTTTCAAATAATAATTACGAAGTACACTTGTATATATTTATTGTTCATTGTTAATATGTTGAATTATTTATATATTCGATTATTTAAATCGATCAACAATCAGAAATCGATATCTCAACGGTACGCACTTTGCATACAACTAGACAATAAGAATAACATAAGTAATACATTTTTAATGACATAGTAAGTAGGAAGTCTGATAGAGCAGCTGATTTGATGTAACTAAAAACCATTTGACAAAAAAAGAGACAGTACTGGATCCCGTGTAAAACTTTTGCTACTAAGCCGATGTTTCTTTTTTTATTTAAACAACAAAACAATATAAAAAAAATATAAAAAAATTTAATCTAGTCACATGTTTATAGAAAATATAATATATTTTTTTTATTGATTTTTGTTTCATAGGTTGAGTTAGTCGTTAATTCGACTCAAACCTCAAACTTCCGAGTTACAAACCGGACCAGTTGCAACGGCGGTAGTTGCACCACGACCGTCAAAACTATCCCAGATACAAACTTCTGCACCATGAATGGCGGTACCTCTGAAAACTATAATATCAAGCTGTCAGTTGAAGGCATTAAAGAAGAAGCAGTGATGAAGTTCCATGTGCCTTGCGCTTGCTCATGTAGCGAGAAAGTTGAAGACAGGTCACCGGTGTGCAATGGAAGGGGCAGTTTGTCATGCGGTGTCTGCACTTGTGATCAAGGATGGTATGTATAAAATGATTAATTATAAAATAAAATAAATATGCAATTATTTGATAATATTTAAAGTTCATTATAATAAAATAATTCAAACCCTAACAATTTATCAAATTTTATAGAATAAAAAACATAAATAAACTTATTAGTTCAGATGCTTTTATTTATTAAAACAAACGAAATAATTTCAAGTAACTACAAAAACATATTTATATACTGTTCTCTTATATTTACGCGAATTTTATTCATTTAATTAAAAGTCTAAAAACGGATTTTATCGCGTTTATTTAAATTTACTGTTTAACAATATTTAATTTAAATTATTTCCCGACGTTTCGGACCCTTTACAGCGTCCATGATCTCGGGGGACTGAGGTGGTGGGTGTCCGAATAATGAATCAATTGTTACATACCCCGCTTTTTATACAATTATAAATTATTACTTTTGACCGTTCCTATTCACACAGAATGAACTTGTTGTGTCTGGAAGTCGTGCTGTGTTCTTATTTTCCTTGGGTTCAATTAATTTTAGAACTGGTTCCCAAGCTGGTGGTACGTTCCAACCATCCTCTCTATTGAAATTAGGATGTTTTTTTATTTCAATAGCCTCGCGAATCATCCTTGGTAGGAATCGGTGTTCTTTAGCGAGAATTTGTGGCTTATCAAATCTAATGTAGTGGTTGGTACCTTGTTGAGTATGCTGATACACAGCAGACTTTGTCGACCGTTGGTGTTTAATGTCAGCTATATGTTCTTTTACGCGTGTCTCTATACTCCGTTTAGTTTGTCCTATATATGAAAGACCACATTCACAGTCTAATTTGTAGACCCCTGCATCTTGTAAAGGTATTTGGCACTTGACAGATGGTAATAATTGACTTATCTTCGTTGGCGGCTTGTAGTAAGTTTTTATTGAAGCTCGCTTCAAGATGTAGCCAATCTTGTCAGTGACTCCTTTGACATATGGTAGTACGGCAGGCTGGCGCTCAACTGTGGCTGTCTTCTTTCTCCGGGATCTGTGACGCTGACGCGGTGCTCGGAGGTTGTTGTCTCGCAGTACCTGCTTGACGTGCTGTAGCTCTGCGTCCAGGTGTTTCTCGTCACAGATCCCACGAGCTCTCTGAAACAGAGACAAACCAACGGCAGAGAGTTGTCTAGGATGATGGTGAGAAGCACCGTTTAAATACCTGTTTGTGTGGGTAGATTTTCTATACACAGAATGGCTTAAACTATGATCAGGATTCCTGATTATAAGTACATCTAGGAAAGCTAGTGTGTTGTTTGCCTCTAACTCCAGTTCTAAAATTAATTGAACCCAAGGAAAATAAGAACACAGCACGACTTCCAGACACAACAAGTTCATTCTGTGTGAATAGGAACGGTCAAAAGTAATAATTTATAATTGTATAAAAAGCGGGGTATGTAACAATTGATTCATTATTCGGACACCCACCACCTCAGTCCCCCGAGATCATGGACGCTGTAAAGGGTCCGAAACGTCGGGAAATAATTTAAATTAAATATTGTTAAACAGTAAATTTAAATAAACGCGATAAAATCCGTTTTTAGACTTTTAATTAAAAAACATATTTATAAATAAAAATATTAAGTAAAATAAATTAAATCATTTATAACTTACGTATCAATACAAAAATCACGCGTATATTAATATCTCTTATATTTCCTGTATCAAAAGAGTAACAAGTATTATTATAAGTTACTGTATGCGCGTAGTAAAGCTTAGTGCGGTTCCTCATGCTTTGCGAAGCGAATTGGTAATGTAAGGAATGGCTTATGTTGGTTACCATGCCTACGCGCAGATATGACGACTGATTATTATATCTTTTTATCATATGACTACCAAGTATCAATATTATATAATCGATATTTACCAATGTGTAATGTAACCTGCAATAAAACGATTTAAATTCTAATTAAAATATAATTATATTTAATTATATATATATATAATATATATATATATATATATATATATATATATATATTTTATATTTTATTATATTATATTAAATGAATAATAAAATGTATTAAATATTTTTTACACTGTTCAGTTGTCACAGCACAACGGTCGCCATTACTGAAAACCTATCAAAATCCTAACGCTTTCATTAATATTCAAGAGTTAAACAAGTTAATATTCCTACTAATTTAATAAAGTTTATAATACAATTTCTGCTAATTATTTCGTAATCGTAAAAGGCAATAAGAAAATAACATCTCTACTGCAGTGTTAATCAGAATTACGAATGCACAGAACAACAACATGTCTGTCCGTCGTTGCAAAGTTAATTATAGACTTGTGAGCCCTACTTTCTTAACGGCGGCGCTCAGAGCTTTACATTACACTTGACACAATTACTCTCCTGTTCCTAATTATTTTGTAATAAAAAACTGCCAAGAGCATCTTTATGGTACCTTAAAAGAAAATATATTTTTACCTTTAGCAATCTTAAACATAAGTAGAGGTGTAGATAAATATAATGACTATACCTAATCTTAGGTGTTTGAATGCGCTACTCTGAAAATCACACCCTAAAAACTATTTTTCCTTTGAAAGTCTGTTTATCGTGAACGCTATATAAGCCTATATATCTACTGGATAAGATTGAATAGTTGTTTCTATTTCTATACGAAAATACTCATTATGTAGCTATTTCTCGAAATTCCAAAAATAATAAATGGTGTTGGCAACGATTATAAGGCTGACAAAATCTTAACCTATTGATTTGAAACTGAGTAAAAAACTTTACAAAGAAAATAAATAGCTGCATACTTCAACGTTTATTGAAATTGATCTGATAATTGTTTTAAAATCTGATCACGGGTGAAACCGGGGGTAAGCAATAAAATCATACTATGATTCATAAGCGATGCACAGCTCTCTAATCAACTAAGAGAGGGGTGAATGCACGCAGGTACTTTCCAACTTTAGCTTAGCCAATTTTTCGGGAAGATAGCAATTATGATACATCTAGTTACTTTTTGTGGAGCAACGCTCTTTAACCTAATGTTATAGTTACTTAACTTTATACCACAAAATATAAATGCTGTTTGGTTACACGATAAACATAATGTAATTCAACTAATCGGGCGTGTGCTTGTTAAATTTAACGAACTATAAAATAGATTCCTAATATAATATTTATAGTATTTTAAATTTCTACTATAATTAAAACTACACAACAAAAGCTTATAAATTAAATCAATTAACGCGCAATATACATATATTGTTATTGTGATCTTCATAGTCTGTTTTGTTAGGAAATTTTTAATTACCATTTATAATCAATAAATATTCATTGAATTCTATGTTAACCTAAAAAAAAATATTTTTTTTTTCGACACATTCAAATTTACTAAACGTCGAAACCTTATCTAAATTTTGTAACACTTACGAAAGTGACGAAAACAAATAAAAACAACTTGAAGTGGTCACTCAAGTAATTTTACGCATTCTTCGTGAAACATTTAGTTAGATTTACGCACCTAACAGTTTATATTCGATAAAACACAAGAGCGTTGATTATAAATCAAGAGAAGTGTGTTAATCACTTGATACCGAGATGTTTTTAACATACAAGTAGGTACTATATAGTGAACAATATTGCTTAAGCTTTAAAAGGAACGAGTTCGTTTTCATACTTGAGTAATTTTACCACGATCGAAATTATATTTCTGCTTATCATAAATGTTTTATTATTTCATTATATCAACCAAAAAATAAATAAAACATAAAAATATTTTCGAATACCGATCTGGTGCGTGTAGTGTAGTGTAGTGCCTTGACGCCAGCGGTCGCGGTTTCGATTCCCGCTCGGAGAAGATATTTGTAATGTGTACAAATATTTGTTTCTGGTCTGTATATACTTGTTGGTCTCCTCATCGTGCCTCGGAGAGCACGTAAAGGGGTCCCGGCAAGGGTCCCGGTTGTTGTCATAGATACTTGATAGCGATCGTTACTCATTATGGGTAAAGTATTCGCCAACCCGATTAAACTCTGACCCTTCTACTATATTACTATTATTATAGGTACATTAAATTACTTAAGAATTAAAAACAAGTGGACTGATAGAGCTGGGATTTTCCACATTACTAAAAGGAAAAATATTGTTATTTTGCAAAGTGTCATGAATAACCTATAATTTTAAACCTACTATGTTACAACTTACAATGAATATTGTTGTATACCAACAGGTTTTGTTAATACGTATTTTTGCTTTTAGGCAGGGCACATATTGTGAGAAACCAATATGCGAAGACAAACGAGGAGATGTTCCCTGTACAAACTCGGCCAGAAATAATGTGAGTAAACAATGAAAATATATATTATTATGTATTAGTAAATAATACTTATTCTTAAATAGCCAAACTAAACAAAATAAAACAAAGGTATTTTATAATGTTTATTAACTATTACCGGCCAAAGTTTGTAATAGAAAACTGTAGATTTCAAAAATGTACTTCTTTAAATTTTACCACACAGAGATATAGCCTAAACTAGCCTGTTTAGATAATTGCTACTTTTGCATTCCAAGTCTTAACTAATAAAACACAATCCTAATAATGACGTCCATATTCTATAACGTGTCATGTAATTGGTCAATAATTTTCAATTAGATCGAGTGTTCGGGCAATGGTGTGTGCGGTCCTTGCGACAAGTGTGAGTGTTTCACGGACAGAGAGGGTTCCCAATACTTCGACAAGAACAACTACTGCGAGGATATTTGTATGACGGTAAACGACTGTGACGACTGCTTCCTAGACCCTCGGCCGGGAAGGTGTCAGACGTGTCACTTCGGTCTGTTCAGACAGAGCTACAATCAGTCGCTGATATCACAGAAGGACGATTTAAACAGGAATGTATGGATTAAATGCAACGGCACCATTAATGATTGTAATTATGAGTACGCAGCGATGAGGGACGAGAATGATGAAACTTTCTTCATGGTTATCAAGTCTTGTGATCCGACTCAAGAGAGACAAGCCGGTGCCGTTAACGGTAAGTATTTATTTTACACATTTATCTTTATATGTTAAAGCGAATAGTCACTCACTTTTTCACTAACTTATCACGAAATCTTGAAAATATCAATGGAGTTAAATTTTGGCACGGATATATATGTATTATAAGTAGGATACGTCAGTTAAAAAAGTATTTTAAAAAAGTTCCTCTGTAAAAGGGTATAATGGGGGTCAAAGTTTCAGACAAACTTTTTTATTTTTATACTTAGAAGTACGATATTTGATATTAAAGCTATTGATAACAATTACAAATTCACATTTTTCAAAATTTTTTGGATTACATGCTTTGATGGTTTAAATGGGGAAAAGTTTGTGAGGGATATTTTCATATTGTACTTCTATTTGCAAGCAGGATTTGAGGTAAATTAAAGCTATGTAACCAAATTATCGTCACTATGTACAACTAGTATCATATTTGTATATTATTCTAAAAGTCTTAGATCAATTGACATATTATTAATCTAAGCTAAAAGTATATACAGACGCCAGTATTATAGCATGAAATCATAAACAAAAATTCAAAACTTGAATAGTAATTATTTTATTCCAGGGCCTTAAAGCATGACTTATACTTTTTTTTTGTATGTTCTCTAAGTTATTAAAATAATATAAATGTATATAAATAATTTACATAATATGATTATATTCGATGTAATATTGACTTATGTAAAATGTGACTAACATTTAACAAATTATTGAATAATGTACATCCAACGGTACTCTTGTTTGTATTGCATTTTAAGTGCTATAATAATAATACTTAACACCGCAGTTTCACCACTTAAATACCGTTTTTAATAAATCATCGAATTGATCCTTCGAAGCGAATAAGATCGCTTTCAGTTGCTTCTCGGAAACTGATACCGAAATAGAACATGGAACATTTGTTCATACACAGACAACGTTAGCCATTTTGCTGTTACATATTCTTAACTTTAAATACATCGCACGCTTATTAATAAACCGAAATAAGTAAAAAAAAACATTTTTGTGGGAAATCGCTGTCAAAGTTTGAACCTCTACCTTGTTGGAGGCATTCTGTTGTCTTTGTGATCCATTAAATCGGTAATTTTGCTCTGTTTCGCATGGCGGCTAGATTGTACGTATTCTTTGAGCTGAGTTTGTTCATTTTATTAGTAAAAGTTCAGAAATCAACAAACTTCGACTTATTTCGGTTTATTAATAAGCGTGCAACATCTACCTTAATTATTCTGACATAATGTTAGATAAGCTAAAAAAAAGGTTGTTGAATATAGCCAAAAATGCCAAAGAGAGACAAACGTCTTAGATTAAATAAAATAAAAACAAAAAACACATAATTACATTATACATTAATGGAATATCATTTATTGACTGACAATTATTGTCTTAGCAACACAATATTAATTACTGGAATTAAAATTGTCAGTAATAATGTTAAAAAAACAAACAAAAATTTCAAATTAACCTTCCCGTTCAATTTAATAAGTAAAATATTTGATAAAAAATCTTAAAATTACATATATGTATATTATAAAATAAAGTAAACGTAAAACTTAATAATAAACATTTATTAAAATATTACTAGACATCGAGCGCGGTTTTACCCGAATTGAGTTTTATATTTATTTAGGTTTTCGTTTATTCATCATAAACAGTTTTTACCCAACTGCGACAGAAGGAGGGTTTTGTTTTTCGACAGTATGTAAATATGTATGTATAATTGTTTATCACGCTCTGCGGCTTGAACGGCTCTATGGATTTCAGCTTGAGAGGTGTCGTTAGATTCGTATTTACTGTGAGAGTGACAATAGATATATCAAAATAAAAATAAAAACAAAATGGCGGATTTTTGGCCAAATTAATTTCATTTCCAAATTATAAAGAAACGCTGTCGGGTTTTTTGGTTTTTGACGTGATGACGTCTTGTAAATCGATGAATGCCGGCTGCACGCACGAAGAAGTGTCACGTGTCGCAAGCGAGAGAGTGGAACAAGCGATAGAGAAGCACGATCGCCCTAAGAGTTCGGCTTGTAAATGAATAACAATAACGCAGATTGGAGGATCTTAAATATCACACATGTATATAGGTTGTAAATAAATTGTTAATAGCAAATTGTTACTTGTAATTAATCTGTATAATTTAAGTAATAAAATATTTGAATCAACGAGTGCAAATAAATGTTAATTTATCGAAAAAAAAATGCAATTGAATTAACTCATTCTTTGTATTATACAAAATAATGATAACTCAGTGATAATAATTCAATTCAATTCATAAAAGTATGCAATATTTTTTTTCAATGTTTTCTTATGACGTTATCACGTAAAATTATCGTCCGTAAACCGACTTTACAGACAACCAATTTTTAATTAACTTACTTGTATAGCTTATAATCTCTAAAAAAAATATTTTAAAAAATCAGATCCGTTAATCTGGAGATAAATACATACGACAGAAAAAAAGCAGCTCTATAGTACCTACCTATTAGTAAGCGAGACTTACGACGACACAACAGTGGCTGTTATTATAATATCAAAACATCAAACAGTCCAGTTTACACAGTTGCATTAATTCATTCCACTTCATAAAACACCATATGTTTTCCATCATAATGTTTATCTCTCGTCCCTAAATAAATAATTAACTATCATTCAACCGTCGTTTCCACTCTTTCGGAGCAACAATGTGAACATAGACAACGATAGAAATAGTATAGATTATTTTTACTACATCTTATGTTATCTATATGTATATAGGTATGTACATTTTAAAACGCTAGAACACATTTTTAATTTTTCATGGGCATGCAAATTTTTTTTAATCAATAATTATTTATAATAAGACTTATTAGGTGCAACTATTCGGGATTTAAACATATTAACTTATTGTTTATTTTAGTTTCCTGTAAAATTCTTATATATCATAATCTTAAGCATACATGTGTAGTTTATCAAGTAATCGTATATTAGACTGTAATAATTTATTTTAGAAGAACGTAGTGTTGTTTAGATATCATTTTTATGCCTATTTGTGTTCTAAGGAAGAGACAGGGCGACAAAACATATCCGTTTGTTTGTACCAATGCCGGTCTTCTAATGATTGGAAATTTCCCTATGATAAATAAAATAAATATTATATATTTATCATATATTTGCCGTATTTGCCTTTAATATTACTCAACGGTGAGGATTTCCCTTTTCGGTACTGACATAGTTATAACTTAGATATTACTAAACTTTTTTTATTTTATAAAAACACTATATAATTATAATAATATATTATAACTCATTCATTACGTTCATAAGATTCTAGAATGATGCATTATTTTACAGTGACGCTCCCTATAGTACTCGGAGTGATCGCTTTGGTGGTAGCAGCCGCCGCCACGGCGGGTTACATATTTTGGAAGAACCGCGCACCTCCCGTCCCCCTCTCGGACCCTATGTACCAGAACATCGACGCTGAGGACTGCACGGGAGAGAATCCGCTCTACAAACCGCCCACGTCCTCTTTCAAGAATCCTACATACGGCAAGTGGTAGTTAGGTAAGTTATTTTATTCTTTAATAAATTATAATTACCTACATTAATTTGACATTTGGACATTTTTAACACGGTTCAGTAGAGATAAAATTCTCCTGTCTTGTACTAGCAATTCATTTCGTTTAATTGAAGCATGGAGTATAGAATTAAAGGATTATCTTTATATATTATATTATCTTCTGTAAGGGATTAGTTGAAAAATTGTCCACTTTTTTTAGCAAATTATTGTTCGAACACTCACCGAAATAGCGCTAGTGTAGCAAATAGAAATGATCTGGGTTGAAAAATTTAGTTTTTCTTTTGTCTTCTATAGTTAAGAAATAGTCGACTAAATCAATACTTGTGATTTTTTTTAAATAAATATTTAATTTATTATTGATAATGTTTACATAACGTTATGTCTTTTATTATTGTTAATTTATATTATTTATTACGTGTTCAGTCCATGTTATGACTGCTTTGTTATTCGGCGCTTCCATTAAGATTTACCCTCATGCTAATGTAGCGCCACCCTAATTTGATGAATTCCGAGGATACTTTTCGTAACAGAAGATGGCAGTCCTTAGTATCTATACTCCATGAATTGAAGTAAATTAAGCTTAAAAATCAAAATAATATTTAATAATTAAAGTCCCAGTGTTAATTATAACTGTAATTTTAAAACAACAAACATGTCATGTTATTTTTGTGAGGAATGATAGAGTCAGCCAAATTAAAATATAAAAAATAATACGAATTATAATTTTAAATTTAGCATATATTTTTAGGTTTGATTGTGGCAATTATAATAATTATTACGATATTACGAGTAGTACAACTTTCACTTTATGAAACTTAATCTAACATTCGAAAATTTGTAATCAACAAAACAATCGTCAAATCAATTTTACTGACATCGATAAAAATTTAGATAATTTTGATAGCTTTAAAGCGCTTTTGAATCAAAGCGCGATAAATTGTCTGATACCTTTCGAGCTATATAAATTTAATATTACTTTGGAATATTTTCCTTTCCATATATTTGACTTAACTTTAAGTATATTTATGATATATTTTTTAAGTAAGAAATGAGCTCATATGACTAATGTCGTTAAGGAAATGTATACGGTTTGTCCTTTATATTTCACACTTCAATGACAAACTCAATCTGTCTGTTTGAAAAAAGCAATTATTTTGAAACAATGCAATTTAAGAAATGCATCTATGACATTACTGTTAATTACTGTTTATTTATTTCTTTCTTAAGCATAATAAAAGATCTTACCCTAGTAGAAATAAGTATACAAATAAAGACAGTTATAAGTTTATTAATACTCGTACGCATTCAAATCTAACTTATGATTTATTCTATATAATTTTAATAATAATAATTTGTGTCTCAAGGCGCTGGTGTATACTTTAACAATTGCCTTTAGCTTTCTTTTTTTTTCTAAATAGATAGTTCGCCAAGGCAAGCCTTAGTCGAAATAGTTAAGACAAACTCGTATCATATTGAATTACTCGAAACATATTTTAGATAAACGCGAACGATATCGTATTTAATATTACTTGAACAAAGCACATTGATTGATAGACTCACGTCATCAGCCACAAGAATTGTAACGAGAATTTAACACAAAAATATGTACAGACATAATTTATTGCATCATTTCTAATTAAAAGAAAAGAAAATTCAAATAAATAAAAAAAAACAATTACACTGTCCTTCAAGACGACTTGATTTATTGAAACACGCATAATGCAATATTGCAAAAAGCCTCTATTTGTTTATTCCGGTAACGCAAATCGAATCAAATACTATTAAAACTATTTCAATAATCGCTTATTCAATAATTTAAATCTGTTTTTGACGCCGGCTGCTCACACAAAAAAACAAGACTCATTGTCACGTTCCGCGAGCGAGAGCGCGGAACAAGCGATAGAGAGGTACGATCGGCCTAAGTGTTCGGCTTGTGACGCATGTATCTCTCTTTCACTCCATCGGCAGATGCGTCCGAGTAGAAGAGAAAAAATATTTGAATTAACAAGTGCAAATAAATTTTAAATTATCGAAAAAAAATATGTAATTTTCAATTTTTATATAATTCAATTCATTTCATAAAAGTATACAACTATTCATCAATGTTTTCTTATGACATTATCACGTTAAATTATCGTCCGTAAACCAACTTTACACATAACCAATTTTTAAAGTAATATATAATTATGTAAAAAGGTAAGAAGGCATGATTTTTCAAACAGCAGTCTATCATATGATACAGTTAAGATATAACGTAAGATTTTATCAAGTAGTTAAATGGTAGTAACTTGCACCGTGTTTTATCTTCATGGCATTTAAAAGTAACGCCTTATTTTAAGCTTAACGCAGACTTACTTAGTTACTGAATGGTCATACACCCGTGACCCAGATTTAGTCTAATTAACTTAATAACTCGTCGATGTTTGACGTTGTATGTCTTCTTAGTTATCGTCGTAATTTTCTTGCAAGGCTTTATATGGCTTATAATAAGTAACCTATTTTTTTGTTTTCATGTTTTGTGCGATCATATAAATTAAATGTTGTTAAACTTGTTTATTTTATATAATTCTTGTCTAAAATAAAAGATTTTTTGGTATAAACAACAATTTCCTTTCTATGTCTTAATTTTTATACGCCTAACAAGATATTTCCATTACCTTAACCAATCAACATAAGTACAAAAAAAAATTAATCTAAATTGCAGTAGCAATTGTCAACAGCCTTGCAATATGTCGGTTATTTGTACGAGCTTGGAACGGTACGTATTCGCAGTTAGCTCGTAGCCGCCTGCGCCCGCGCAGACTGGATTACGTGACTCGGGGCAGCAAGTCTTAGGATTGCACCACATACCGATATTTGATAAACTTGTCTTAATTTTTTTATAACTAGAAAAAAATAAACAGGTTTATCAAATCATGGTTTTTCAGTACTAAAAAAGTCTTAAATAAAGAAGAAAAAATTCTAACCGAATTTAAAAAATGATAATGGAATAAATTTACAAGGTTTTTAAAATATAAAACCAATATTATTTAAGCTACTAAAATGCTACCTATAAGCTGTTATCTTAAGTGAATCACGTATTAAAAACCCGTTTATAGACATATTTCTAAGGACCACATTGATAAACAAAGTTATTTCTGAATATCCCTATATGACCAAGCCTTTAACCGACTATCAAGTACAGTCATCTGCAGTGCTGGACGGGATTTTTTTTCACACGCTACAAGTTGTAACGTCAACGACCCTTTATTCTATATAATTTTACGTAATTGGTAATTACTTAAATTTTAGGTGAGTGGAAATCTAAATAACTAATAAATCAAAACATTTTTGATGTATCATCGGTATTTTGTTTTTTTTTTATTTATTTATTTATTTTAAGTCGCTTTTAACATCTAGGGTCATTAGCGACTACAAGGTAATAACAGTATTTTACAACAATTAGATTAAACTATAATAGTTAGTTAATTTTAAAAATTTTACAGTATTTTTATAATCGGTTAGACACTCTTGTACCGGTAGTATGTCACGATTTCGTGGAGGTTTTGTTTGTGTTATTTGAATCATAAGAACATAACGGTAACTTTGATGAAACAACAAACAATTTTTAGGTATGAACTTGAACAAGTATGCTTAATTAAAAAAATCAAAAAACCCGACTGCGTAAAATACTCTTATTATAAACTAAAAAGAATAAAACAATTTACTAGCTTTCATTTGATACCCATATTGCCACAGTAAGAAAAAAAATTCAACTCCCCCCTCTCATTCCGCCATTTGCGGGCGCCATTTTGAAAATTTATTTAGCCTATGTCACTACTACAATTTAGACAAATCCAACGACACCTCATATGTCAAAAACCGTCCAGCCGTTTGGGCTGTAGGGCGTGCCAAAGAAATGGACATACATACATACATACATACATACATACATACATACATACATACATACATACATACATACATACATACATACATACATACATACATACACTCGAAAAACATAACCCTCCTTCTGTCGCAGTCGGGTAAAAAAAAAAGAAATAAAGTACACGAGTGATTTTAGGTGTGAACTTTATGTATCCAACGCAACCATATTGTGGCTGTCTTAAAATTGCACCTAATTTTTGCCTTCCCGGAATTTTTTTTGCATTTTTGGCATCTATAGGTCATAATACATTTACTGAATTTTTTTTTAGATTTTTTTTTCTAAAAATCCATGAAGTTATAACAATTTATATTTTTACTCTCCGGAAATCATATCACAATTATAACCCATAATAATATCGTAGTTATATAATATGAAATGAACATCTGTCTTAATAATCTGGTAAGCCTTTATACCATTTTACTAATTTAATAAATATAGTCGTTATAGAGCTATACTAAAAAAGTTGGTGGTAACTTTTACAAGAACAATATTGTATTAGTTTATTACACTTTAATTTTATTCGTGTAAATACTGTAGATTATCGTAATGCATGCAAATAGTTTTCATTACATTACAAGTTCACGAGAATAAAATGGTTATGTGCCGTTACTTAGTATTAGTATACACTTAAATATAAAAATCAGTATTACACGTTTTTGGCAATGACCAATGATGTCATATCATTGGCAATGACTTTAAAAGTATTCGTGATATTTAATTTATTTTTATAACTACATGTTACGTTAAAAATGCTGAAAATAATGATGTATAATACAATATTATAGCCCGCTTAGGACACGTGATATAACAGAAAAACGGTTTTTTGCTCTTCCTGTAAAATTTACTTTTCTCTATTACGACTTTGTTCCCCGGGGACGTCGTTATGTTCTTAGTATATATACATCAACGCTTTCAGAATTCAGAATATAAGGTGGTGCACACAAAACGAGTCGATAAAATACGACCTCTAAAGTTTCATATCATATTTTGAGCAATGGTGTAAAGTATTTACTGTTATTAAAAATTTAAACCAATTTAAAATTTATTATAACACATAATAGTATTTATTACATACAACTTTAAAACTCTTTTACAAGATTTTTAATCTTTTTTTTTTTATTGCGTTTACCAAAAATATTCAATTACCATGAAATACCAAACTAGACTCATGATATAATTTATTATGATAAATAAAAAAAATATCAAGATTGACGTTTCCTACTCATCAAAGTAAAGCTAAATACGATATAAACGTAATTTATTACGCATTATAAATCAATTAAATGCAGAATGTGGAATAGCGTCACTATATGCACCGATAAGGGCTTAATGCCATTGTATTAATACATTTACTTAACATTTACTTTTAACTAAAACAACGATTCTTCGCCAATAATGTATATAATGTCAGGGTAAATAACATACACAGTAATTTATAAATATATAATTTCATTTTCTGTTTTTTTTTACGTAAATATATAAAACAACTCTTACAAAACAGTCTGAGCGACTACCGGTAGCATTCATAATAAATTTATAAATAAATATGACTTGAGCTAACTAAATAATATAATATAATTTACTATACAGTGTAAAATGATTTATAAATTAGTACCTTTTGTATTTTCAAGTGTTCTTGGCTGACTCATAAGTTACATACAAAACTAAATATAACGAGGAAAATTTACAAATAATGCTACCTTTGAGATTACGTTGTTGTTACAGAAGCCAACTTATATATAATTTGTACCATACAAAGAAACTAGCATAACAGTACATCACTATTATTAACTATAACCTCTTTTACCAGTTGGCTAAAAAATATTTTTTTCTTACTGTACTGTACTGTATCAGCCTGTAAACGACCCACTGCTGAGCGAAGGCCTCTTTTCCATATAGATTGGATTGAAGGATTGGAGCTTAATCGCTTCTCCACTGCGGATTGGCGGATAATATCCCTACCATGAGTAACAATAATTACCAGGTACCTATCCATGATAACAACCGGGACTTACTTAAAACTTAGAAACAAAGTATAAAACAAATTCAACCAAATGTTTCAGGTTTCAAGTTAAAACCAATTGTTTTCATATATTCCGCATAGTAAAATAACCAAAATCTATCTTTTAATGCTTAAAATGTCACCCAAAAAGAATAAATACCAAGGACACATATTTATGTCGACAAAGATTTATTATACATACCTATCATAGTAAAGTTTATCGAGATAAATATAATAATATAAAATAGCAATATAAACAAATACTATTATGCCACCAATAATATTTTAAAACTTAAAACATATAAATCAAGCTCTTGAGAAAATCCTCTCTAAATGAAATGACATTTTTTTAAACGTAAATCTTGCAATAAATTATTGTACCAATTTAGATAAGCGTCCTAATGGCCTTTTTTAAGGTCGTACCTAGTACAGTCAATCACTTTACGTGACAGCATAAAGCACTTTATCATAATAAACAAAAACACTATAAAAAGTTTCTAAAACTGATTTTTTTTAACGAAATTCCTTACCCAAAAGGTTAGAACTTTTTACAAAATTTTTAAGGCTTACAGTTTATATTTTTTAAATTCCATTATTAAGAAAATACTAATTAAAACCCCTCACGTTTGATGATTTGACTAAGATACCACATACATAATAAATACAGTATAATTTAGAACCACCCCCTTTTTTGAAGACGGTTAAAAACCCATAGGTACTTCCAATTTATTGTGCCTCCATTGAAACGGGACGTGTGTTAAATGTTTTATGTTTATAAATTTTATTTGTTGTATTTAACCTGACCGATCAGCGTATATCCACAGAAATGTTGAGACTCCGGCGCCTTCCGGGCACAGTTAACACAGACATAATCTTATACTTTTTTTATTTCCTCGTTGAAACTTGCACATGTGCAAGGTTGCAATATACTTGTTGTTATTTCTTATTACTACGGCTTTATGTAGGCTGTATGTATGTATATAGTGTGTTACTTTTTTAAATTATGAAACTCTTTATAATATTGCGTATATTCTTATATCTTTAAACGAGCAATTCTTGTATATATATAATCTGAATCTCGGAAACGACTCCAACGATTTTCATGAAATTTAGTATGCAGGAGGTTTCGGGGGCGATAAATCGATCTAGCTAGGATTTATTTTTAAAAAATGTCGTTTTATCCCTTTTTTTACGCAATTAAAAAATATTATTAGAATACGAAGGTAATTTTCGCTGTCATTGACAAGCTTATATTAGCTCGGATGGGAATCGGGCGGATTCGATATCAAAAAACTCAGGTTCGAATCCAGGTGCCTACAGACATTTTTTTTTTCCTTTTTTTTTCAAGTTTCTTCTTTTGTAAGAAAAACTATTATTGCGAGCTCTTTTTATTTTTTATTTAAATAACCAGTTCTTATTATTTTATTATTATGTCGGTAAGATCGAAAATATTATTTATGTTTCATCAGTATGTAACGTATCTAAATATAATTTAACCGAGCAAAGCTCGGTCATCCAGGTACTATTAATTAATTGTTAAAAATCACGCTGCAATAGATAATTATAAAAAGAACAGTATCCATAATATAATGTGCGAGTAAAAGATAGACTAAAAAATTGCAAACTACTCTTAATATCAGACACAATAAGAACAGACTCCGATTATGTTCGATATAAAACATTACTGATATACCTTTTTTCAAAACACGTCATAGTCACCAACTACATCACAACTTATCACGGGAAGCAATCCAACGAAAGAATTTCACTTTTCAGAAGTTTATTTCTCTTGTATAATTTTTATAAGGCGTTTCAATCTAACAAATATATTATGTACACCTTTTTTTTTTTTTTTTTTTTTTTTTGCGCTGGGAAATACGTTTACGTATCCCGTCACCCGAAGGTGGCGGGTATGTGGGACTCGCTGACTGCGAAGTCAGAATACCCACTAAAACCCAGCGGTGCCCTCTTCGTCGTACAAGGACGCCACGGGATCACGGTTGCATGCCACCGTGACGCCCCGACGGTTGGCTCGCCTACGCGGGCTGCTCTCGGTCATAGAGCGCTCGCGGGCACCGTGAGCGCTCTATCTCCGCTGCACCAGAGACCGGCGAACGGGGAAAACTGCGGCAGGTCATGATGACATGGCCGCAGTCTCCTCCGTTGACTGATGCGAACTTTGGGGAGCGGTCGGAGCCTTAGCGACCGCTCTAACCCTCGATTTTGGGGGGCGGCATTCCCGTCCTCCCATAATGTGCGACGCCGGTTTGCCGGCATCAGCGCAAACGGCGCAGCGCAGTGCCCCGGTGCAGTTACGGGCAATGTGGCCCTCCACGCCGCACCGGAAACACGCGCCTCTGCGGTCGACCGCAGCCGGACAAGTCGGGCGAGTGTGCCCGATACCCATGCACTTATAGCAGCGCATGGGGCGCTGCTCCAAAACCTGGACCCTGGCCGAACTCCAGCCGACCAAGAGTCGCCCTGCCTCGGCCAGGGCCTTTGCGACTGGGATCGGGCATCGCACCACAGTGCAGCCCAACCCACCCGGTCCGACCGCGATTGCGCCGACTTTAACAGAGCCGACGTCGCACTTGCCAGCCTGCGCTGCCGCAGCGGCCACCATCTCGCAGCTGACTGAGTCGTCCAGCCCAGAAACTCGCAGACTCGCGAGCTTCATGGGTTGGACCACCCTCGCCATTTCGCCCAATGCAGTCTGCATCGCCTCCGCCAGGCGTCCCGCCGCTTCCGGGGTCTGCCCCTTCGGCAGCTCCAACAATCTGGCCCCAGTCGCGGCGCGCCGCAGCTTGAGCCCACCGACGATGCCGAGTTCGGCCAGATCTATCGTATCTGCCGCCTGCTTGAGCAGGTGGCAGTACGTGACGCCCTTGCTCTCGGCGTACTCGTCAAGCGTGACGAGCACTGCCGGAGAGCGGGGGGCAGCCAGCTTAGGCTTTTTGGCCCTCTTCTTCTTTTTCACCGGCGGCTGCGGCTGCGGTCCCTTCGGGGCCGGAGTGGCGGCGGCGGCGGCAGCGTAGCTCTTAGGCGCCGTCTTCTTTTTCCGCTTGGCGACGGTAGTCCACTCACCGTCGCCAGCCTGGACTTCGGGAACCGACTCCTCGATCACATGTGTGCGTCTTTTCCGCACTGGAGCGGGGGTGGCGCTAGAAGACGGCGCCTTCTGTGTCGTCCTCGCCTTCTTCTTCTTGTCCGCTGCAAGCGGAGGCCGGAGCGTCTTCGCCGGCAGGAGGCGGTCTTCAAGGCCGGCGAAGCGGGCGTCGATCATCCGCCCCACCGACGATAACACCGTCGCACTCACCTCCTCAACGAGGCCCTCTTTTGCTCTCGGTAGACAGGTGGGAGCGAACTGCTGAGAGCGCTGCCCTCGAAGCTCCACCACCTGTCTACGGAGGTCGTCCATGTCGCATCTCAGGCGGGAGTTTTCCGCCTGGAGCCGACGCACCTCTTCCGAGGCTGTCCTCTCCCTGAGGGCCTCTACCACTATCTTTAACGAGGCCGCCGCATCCTGCAGGGTACGCACAAACGTCTCCTTCAGGTTGGACGACCTCGTCGCCACCTGACATATCAGGTCCACATCTGTGGCCGCCTGATCCACTAGAGCATCGGCCGTCCGCGGGTCTCCAACGTCGACGACCAATGCTCTGCGCGCCTCTTCGGCCGCACGCGCCTGCTCCAGGATGGCCTTCTCGGCCTCGGTGCAGGTCCCGTCCCGCCTAACTATACGCTTCTTGCATCCGGCGAGGATCAAGCCCCCCCCGCCGGACGACCCCAGATCTCCGTGTGGCCGCTTGCCCCTCCTACCACCATCACTGGCTGTCGCCGCCGAACTATAATCGTCTGAGTCGACGGTAGCCGACTCCTCTCCCGCATCCTTCTTTCTGTAGAGTTTCAGAGTAATAGGTTCCATATTAAGTCCCACGAGTATGGGGGAAAGACGGTCCGCCCAGGCAGTGCCCCCTGTACCTGGGTAAGCCTAGCGTAACTCGTCGCGGGTGTCGGCCGGTACCCGGACGAGGATCGCAGTCGAGACTGATCCACCCGTCAGCCATGCATCCCCTCGCGCTGCGTCGCCGCTTAGGATTCGGGGTAATTTTTTATAGAGGTTTTCTTCCTCGCGGTCCGGCCGGTTAAGGCAAGACCCTCGGTCCCGCACGTAGCCGCGAGACATGACCACGACACCACGTAGCGGGATTACGAGAGGACGGTGAACGACTAGGGGAAGCCTAGCCGTTCTGTCTGACGGCAGTGTGAGTGCACGTCAGACCCGTCCGCCTCCGTTGCTTAACCGCGCGCGAGCGCAGTGGCACCGGAGCCCCCGTGGAGACGAATGTCCCCATGCGTCCCCATACGCCATGCGGCCGCTCAACGGGGCAACTCTGCGTAACAGAGAAGTCCCCGGAGCGCTGAATCGCATACTCGGCGTTCCCCCGAGTCGGTCGTTAGCCGTAGGCAGCAGCAGTTCCGCAATCGCAACTGTGTAGCTGCTGCTGCCTACGTTTCCAGGGTGCACCACGCGGAGGTCACCGACTGTAGCACCCCATATTATGTACACCTAAATAAACAGTGATTGGGAATACCAACAAGTTAAAAGAACATTTAAATACAATTACTATTAACTTATCAGTTGCAACTTTAGTTATTTGACAGCCTGACGAATGTTTTTAGTTAACAGAGCACTGAATTAGACAGCTACAAATTACTTCTATATATTATACTAGCTGCTGCCTGCAACGTCGTCTGCGTGAACGCTATTAAATTACACGTTGTTACGGAATGCATTGAAGAAATAAAGGTTCACCGCTCGTTCCCCATAGGTGATAGCGTGATAATATGTAGCCTATATGTTGACCCGACTTCTTAATAATATTCGTGCCAAATTTGAATTAAATCCGTGCAATACTTTTTTAGTTTATCCCGGACATACATACAGACAAAAATTCTAAAAACTATATTTTTGGCTTCGGTATCAATCGTAGATCACACCCCGAGTATTCTTTTTTAAAAAATATTCAATGTACCGTTTTGACTTTCCTACCATTTTAGTATATGTATAGATACCTACCTATCTCTAGAAAATATTATAATATATTAGTTTAATAGACATGTGTGACGTGTAAAATGAGATCTTTACCTCTTGTTTTAGAGTGTGGGGTTTGTAATTTGTTATTAAACAGTCAGTTTTGTAATTCATTATTTACTTTCCATAGGCATTACTTGACAATCAATAGAAATATTTCCTTTATAAATGAAATAATACCTTTGTTAAAATAAAGATTTTTGTACAATAATCTGAGATATAGGATCTCTTTTGATACCTTTTTTACCCGACTATGTTTATGTTTTTCGAGTGTATGTATGTATGTATGTATGTATGTCCATTTCTTTGGCACGCCCTACAGCCTAAACGGCTGGACGGTTTTTGACATATGAGGTGTCGTTGGATTTGTCTAAATTGTACTTAGTAGTGACATAGGCTATATAAATTTTCAAAATGGCGCCCGCAAATGCCGGAATGAGGGGAGGAGTTGAATTTTTTTTTCTTACTGTAGCAATATGTGTATCAAATGAAAGCTAGTAAATTGTTTTATTCTTTTTAGTTTATAATCAGAGTATTTTACCCGGTCGGGTTTTTTGATTTTTTTAATTAATCTCTAAAGTAACTCAAAGAGAAAGTCCATAATGTCAAATGTTAAAACAAGATGCTCTTGATTCGAGTAACAAAAACAAAAAAAAAGTATTCTAGACCAGTAAATATTGACCACCGTGAAAGTATTTCGACCTCTATTCTCCAGCGAGAGACAAATTGAAATATCAAGGTTACAATCATCTGCGCACGCGCACAATGAACAACATAGATCCGTCCGTTAGGTCACTAATATTTTTACGAGACTCGACACCCACATCTGAAATAATGATAATAAAGAAATTTCCTGTTTACAGCTTTGATGATTTTTTTCCGCCTTACTATTTTAGGCACTTCTAATTTTTTTTTTGTTCGATCAAAATATAATTATTGTTTTATTCGGATTAAAAAATATAATTATTGTTTTCGGTATTTTGTCTGTCAGAAAATAAAACAAACTAACTTTAATGTAAAGCCTTACCAATAGTTGATAAGAATGTAATTTGAAATTTCGTCAATTAGAAAAAAATTGCTATATTAATTTATAAAAAAAAATTATAAGCTAGACTTGTGTAGATTACAGTATGATTTTTATCCTCTAAAGTCTAACGTTACAAATAAAAAATAAAGAAAAAAACATAATTAGCGATCGCAGACGAAATCGAAATTCTTTTCGTATAAAGGAAATTTTGAAATTTATAAATATAGTATCATATAAATTATAGAAAATTGTGTATAGACCAGGGCCGAAGACTTCAAAAATGGTAAAAAATGAAAAAAAAATTACAGTAGGATGAAACCCATTAGAAAAGAATGAGTATAATTTAAATACTGAGTTGCACCTGAAACAAATAACAGCATGTAATTAAATTGTACACAATCGTCTGTTCGTAAAATTGTTGCGAAATATTGTATCATTTCCTTATAAATAATGTATTATAACGGTTTAAGTGAGGCAATAACGAAGTCGAGTAGGCCAGAGAGTAGTCGGAAAAGTTTGACGTATACTTACACCTAAAACGGTAATATAAAATTATAAAAAAAATGATAAAATGCAAACAAATAAGCAATGCAAGTATTATAAAGTTTGTGAAGCAAGCTATTATAACTAGCGCCATTAACTACCGTAATCATTACGCTATTACACCATATAATTTGTAGCCATTACTTAACATTACGCGCTTATTCAAATTATAGTCAACAAATGGACTTACAATATTACCATGTACAGATTACTATTATCTTATTCTACTTATGCATTTCCTACCACTGCTTGATGCCAGAATTGGTACTGAGCCACATTTTTACTGTCTGTACGTGTACGCACATAAATTAAATACTCATTTTAAAGATAAGTGATTATTGAAAAATATTATTTTAATAGAGATATAAGTATCAAGGTTAGTTAACGCTCTTCATATTATGTCACTGTTCATTTTTGTATAATAGCATGTGGTATCCTGGAATACTCTACTTTATCGCGGCCGAAGTGATCTTGGTGAAGTATCTCGAAAATTAATAATGTAGCAATGATACATAATATAAAAACTCTTTTTATAATTATTTTTCACTTCTGATCTTTTCACTATACTTTCTTTCATATAAATTTATAACTACATAAAATACCTACTATTGTTATCCCTTAAAACATTTTTATACGATTTTGTGTACATAGGAGGTATAGGTATATTGCGTAGAAAGATTTCAAGGTACCTATGTATTTTAAAACACTCGCTATATTATAAATAATAATTTTTATTAAAATTTAAACTATTTTTATTTTACTAATAATATCTACAAAACAAAAGGTTTGACAATTAATCTAAAACAAGGCGTCAAATACTAGGATTTTTTTATATCGTTTATATATTGACCTTGTTTAGAAAAACACTTTATGAATAAACTACGTTATTGATATTTTTTAATATTTTTGTATGTTCTGTAATTTTAAAACAAAAATAATAAATTAATTACTTCTGTAATGACGATAACACGTACAAAGAAAATAATACGGAATGTATATATATACCATCTGTGTAAACGTACTTATGTCACTAAATAAGGTAAAACAGGTACTGCGATGTATTGTCATACTGTAATTATAAAAAAATATATATATAATATTGACATGTCGTGGCTACTTCTTATAAGTGCAATCGGAATGCGTCAAATAACAACCACAGGATGAAGTCATTGTCCAAAGTTACGAAACCACAACCTATTTCCCATTGGTGGTAACATCTCTTATAGAATTTGTGGTCACAATAACGAGAAATGATATGCTTCTTTATATTAAAGAGCCGTGCAAAACACATCTTTTATCATAGTAATTATAATTAACACCTACGGTTTTTTTAAGCAAACAAAACTAGCGCGGCGTGTCTCGACATTGTTATTTTTAAGATACATAATTATGTCAAATACTCTTAGAGCAGCGTAGCGTTATTATTATTTACGGAAGTTTAAATATATTAAAATACCAACAATTATATAATTTTTTGCTCGATAAATGGTGATTTCGTATCATAATTAGTTTGTTATTAAACAAGCTTACCTAATACCTACCGATATCCTCTGACCGAAAGATCTCAGATTAACAAACGAAGGCCAGTTTGTGCGACCTCTGTCGACCTCCGTTATATCAGTCCCCTCGTCTTACACATTACGTTGATAGTCATTTCGACGTATAGTTAACAAATAAACAAGTTGATACACATCGCCACAATCTCCCAATAATCTCAAAAAACTAATTACAATAATATTGTAGTATTATTCATATACTGGAATTTAATCCTTGCAGTAAATATAAACAATAACGGTAATTTACCGATCATTTACAATGTTATTAACTTAAGTAAGCTCTTAAAAGTTTAAATTCTTTCACTGTTTGTGATACGATAATAAATTTTAATTGTGTGTTTTACCGCGACATAACCAATAACATTTAATTCTTCTTGGTGTTCATATTATTTGTAAATAAGGGTTTTATTTTCATTATGTCGATAAATTAGTTAATATAGCATACAATTAATTAATTGATAATTTGTTTAGACAATAATCGGTCATGAGCATATCAAAAATATGTCAGCGACGTAACATGACGTCAGCTCGTAATTTATACAAGTGATCAAATCTGGTGGATTTATATCTTGGAAATCGATAATTGCTATGAAAAATTGAAACTTAATATAACACTTAAGCACACTTGATTTTATTTTACTCAACTGTTGACTGTTTACCATCTGTATAGATACATTTTTCACGCGTAGCTTATTTTCGATAGAATGCTATGATGCTATCCTTTATTAAAGAATAAAAAGCAATAAATGATTTATATATTATTATTTATTATATTTGTTTTATATATTGATATATAACACTTAATTTTTTTTTCTTTTTTTTAGTAACTTGTAACACCTATTATTTATTTTTAAGCAGTTGTTACTAATCTTAAATTGAAATTAAATTTCCAAAGATTAAACAAAGTAATTAATATTATTAAAAATTTCAATAAAAAATAAAAAATATGAAAAGATAACCGACTTTGAAATATAGATATTAAAAGTATTAAGCAATTGTGCACTTTAGGATTTATATACTGACTTTATCTCAAACAAACTTATGAATCAACCGATGAAATATAATTAAATTTATATACATATTTTAGAAATAGTTCTAGCATTAACCAATCGTTCAAATTAATTATATCCTATTAAGTTTTAAAGCACATTCCTTACATAATCTTTTGGAAAGTAAACTACATATTTCAGTTCTCTGTTGCAATTGCTTCCCGTTAGATAGTGTGTAGGAGGACCGAGTACCGACCGGTCGCACTCCTACAATTACTTATCTCGTTTGATTTGCTTTGATTTATATATGTTTTAATGTAATAACAGAACATATATAAAAGAATATAAAAATAGTATATTCCAAGATAATATACAGTTTAAGAACAATAAGTGATTGTAATTATTGTATAACACACTACAACTAGATCGTCGTTTTAAAGGTTTTACCTATCTGTCTCTAATTTTGCTTACTAGAAAAAGAAGTTGGACTTCAGGTAGTAAGCAAAATCAGAGATTGCTTATTGAAACCGGCCGTATTATAAAAAGCAATTACAACCCATGAAGCAACTAAAAAACTTCCTTATAATATAAAATTATGAAATATGCACGCCGAAAATCTCATTAAAAAAATGAATTTTATCAAATAAAGAAAAAGGAGATATATATAACGTAAATAGCTTTTATAGAATTACTCAGGCATGGATATTTAAAATCGACAGTACAAAGGCGATATTTTAGCACGTAATTAAATATAACGACGTGTGGACACAGAGATAGCCATAAACGAACAATGAATTAACAATATTCTTAATATTAATAGCAACAAGGTCGATTTTCTAACGTTATAAGAATAACGAAGATATTATTCGATATAAACGCACGAACTACAGACAAACATTTACATATTTGATCAACCGACTTGAGTCATCCGTCAACGTGTTTGTTAATATTGAGCTAAAGCAATTTATTGAAACGTCTTACAAAACCGAACGTTATTAGATTTGAATAAAACTATCCACCGTAAAATCCATTGGGTTGAAAAAATACCAAATTCACTGTTTAATGCAATATTTAAAACAACTGCTACGTGCTATTTCACTATAAAACTAAAATTTAAATATTTTATATTATTATATTATATGCAATAGAAACAAAGCATATTTAGCGATGTTTATATACAATAGAAAAATTATACATGACTATTATCTATGTAAATTTTTACTCCGTAATTTTAATAATAAGTAACTAAAATATAATAACCCTACATTGGAATGAACGTGGGTCATTTATGCGTGCAGTAGCGTTGATACGAACCGCGATAAAAGGTCAAGACTCAGGGTATATCATAAAGGACTCGTTTGTCCTGTCTACAAACTATACCCTTCCGAACAAAATATTGAGGATGTCAGAACTATCGTACTTATCAATACTGGTTTTTATTACACCTAAGTATCATAGTCGTAATTTAACATAGTTATGTTCTATCTCTTCCTTTAAAGGCTTGAATGAAGCCATTCTTATAAATAATATATTGAAGATTACGTGTTATGGTCACTATACGGTCGAAACGCTGATAACGGGCAATGAGCCTGCGATGCATAAAAGGACGTTGTTTTATTTTATTGAACTTTAAACTTTATTACATTTTTATCGTGTGTATAAATTTTTATTTAACATTACAAGTTATACTTTAATTATATTTACACATGTGGCATTCAGATGACGAAAAATAATTCAACATTTTTCAATGTTAACAGGTCATAAAATGAACAGAAAAGCGTTTAATTATTTTTTTATTTTTTTATTTACAGAACTATAGTTACAAATAGACATAAATATTGATGTGATGAACATACAACTAAACACTTCCAGCTCGTGTATAAAACAGTTCGATAGTAATTAATTAGTCAATGTTCTTGATCTCCGTTCACGTGGTATTAGTCGCGAAGTTGTCATAGAATCTACGGTCGTGGACGTTACGTAATCTTCAACTACAAAATTGCAACTTCCGTTATTGATTCAATTACTATTAATTTAGCCTCTTAAACACTTCTTGCCGGGACCTTCAATGTTACTTATATGCATAATTGAAAAGTTATCAAATTATGATTTTAAAGTACTAACGTAATGGGAGTATTGACTGCAATTTTCCTAGATTATCTACGTAATATTCCGTTAATTCCCCATACGCAGAAGCTATGAAAACTTGCTTATTCTATATTTATTTGCCACTATCAAACAAACAGAAGTCGTCAATCGGTATTCGGGCTGTGACCGCCGTGCGACTGACTCACATTCTGCGTCACGAAGATCTTACATGACTCACTATGGCACGCATTTGACTTACATGTTTTTTCCCCATAGATGTTACCTGAATCATCGTGAACCCTGAGACCGTGGGGTCAACGGGACGAAGGGAACAAAAATAGGCCCCGATGTCCCGTATCGCTACCCATTCCAACACTGTGATCAACACGGTATGATGAAGAAATTGGACTCGTCCGGTGTCAGCGTCGCAAACTGTAACTATGTATATCGTTAGTAATAGTGCGTTTCATGTAATGCCTCTGTGATATTTAAGACGATTAAGTAATAAGTGTTATATGGTTGGATGACTCACTCGCTATCGTATGTTTTGATTAGCAATCTCATAAAGTAATCTCGCGGTTGACGCACGGAATAGGGAGTGCGACCTTAAGTTTCACACCTGCCGTGTTTAGAGAAATATATGAATAAGCTTTTTAGATAAGTAGTACCTAATTCATTTATCGACTTCTATTGACGTGGACATTAACAAATGATTCCGTACGTCCGTTACTCATGGTTATTTTAACTGTTAATGTTACTCAAACATAACCGTTTGTTTCTGTCTTTTTTTTTTCATATTCATCATGTATTCGAAATTCTAATGAAAATTTGTAATTATCTCTTTAAAAATAAACTTTATTAAAAATACGGATCAATAAAAGTCGAATTATTTATATTAATAGATATATACTTAGTATTGAAAATCGATTGAGACATGACATTGTATAAAACATGCATAAATTAAATTGTAATATGTAGTCCTGTGGTTTTATATTGCAAAAAAAAAAATAATAAAAATATTGAAAATTTTATGAAAATAATAAAAATATTGATAGATCTATTGTAGTCATAGTTGACACAGACCTACAAGTAATACCTGAATCATCACTGCCAATATACATCTGAAGTGAAAGTACAAGGAAAGTAGGATATTCCGTATACTGATTTTTATAAGCGCCAACCGTGGGTGTGATATACATCTCGTGGGCAGAATCTCTGCTCGAACGGAACTGCGTCGGGTTCACTAACGGGTTTCTTTCGAACTCTGACACATACACAGAAACTAGTTTACAATCATACAGCATCAAATCGACGACTCATATCGGATTCAATTAAAAACTACAACTAGACGTATTTTCGATAAAATAAATCTTTAAAAATAAATAATATCTGGTAAAATTAAAGTTTGAATTTAAATCTATCTATAATATTGCATCATAACTATTTTATTAATCATTTAATAAAAAAAAAGAACTTTAACAATATAATTGATCTTGACCAGCCATCGATGTCCTTAATTCGTTTCAATGATTCTGTGATTGAACACAAATAATTTTCTAAAACGTTTAAATTGCTTTTAACTTTTTTATGACTGTTTATTTTGATAGCAATTATAAAGTTCCTATAAAGGATATGTATATGATAAAAAGTATTTTAGAAAGTAATTAAAATAATAAAAAATCGACTCCATCTTGAATTAAATTTGTATCTAGCGTTAAGAAAACACACATTTTGTGTTTTTTTTATTTTTACATTCTGTTTCGTCATTCCATTACGAGTATAATTGTAAAAATAAATAAAGTATACTTGAGATCATAAACTTTGATATTATAGGTATTTACTCTCCAAATACAAATCATCGAATTTTTTTTAATATCATAATTTCTATTAAATGGAAAACAACCAAATCTATATACGTGAATTTTTCAGAAAAATTGTTTTTTATGTTTGTAAGTGAAATATGTAAAAAAAAATAACTTATTTGAAGTATATAGTATGTTTTATATTATTTTTTTTTATTTTTTTTTTTGATATTTTAAGTGATATAACGTAAATGTATAATTTTTTAATTTCGTAAAAATGTTATATGCATATAACTGGAGTGTTAACCCTTTTCTTTATTTACAAGCAATTAGCAAGGGCTAATAATTACAAAACAATAACATTGCCACATATAGAACGGATCAAGATTGAACCGTGATTAACAAGCACTGTTTTGCTAAAATAATTTAGGAGATAAGCTCGTATTATGATATAATTACAATAGACTCAAGTGTAATTAGTTATCTAATGTTTACGGTTAGTAATAAGCTGTTTGTATAAAGTAGGCTACGACTGCATTGTACTTGATAGATAATCTTATTTGTAAATATATCAATAACCCAATACTTTATACTTAAATATTAATATAGTGAATATTTATAGTTGTGTAAGTTATGTGTATGTGCCTACTGTGACTAACATAATTATGATAAAGATCGTAAATTATTATTACATAATATTAAATTTTTTTTTAAATATTTAATTAAAATTTAGACGCAGTATTGCCGTACATAAAAACTTATGAAATTTCAAATAAATGTGTACCTACAAGATCTTGTTTACGACAATAATATTATATCTATATAAAATAAAATTTTCACTAAAATAAAATGTAATACCATGGGATTTAGGTATTACATTTTATTTCAGTCTATTAGTTTATGAAAGTTATTATTTGGAAAACATTAAATGTTGGTATATTTTAACTGTATTTTATGATTACTAATATTTTGTATAAAGTTTAGTAAAAATATTGTAATATCCTCAAATTTTGTAATAATCGTATTTGTAATAGCATTATACAAAACCGCATGGGACGCCTACGAGTCGACTCCCACATGAGACCTCATGTGGGAGGTCTAAGTGTAAGGTCTCGATCACCCCCTTTTCAAGTCAATCTTCTGTCGATCATAGCTTTGCCCTTTGCATTGTATTAATATTTACTCGAGTGCCACAGAGACAGAGAAAATTTGTGCATAAATATATTTCTTCTGTTTCTGTCTTTTGCACACATGTTTTTAAATTCTCAATAAGCAAAAACATGTGTTATATTTAAACATGGTGTGTGAAAGAATAGCTTTTTTTAATGAATTATTCAAGGCCTAATACGACATAATATAATATGTTACTTCTTCGTTATTGTAATCAAGTATTCGTTATAGTAATTTTTTAATGCTTTGCTTAAAGTTACAATTCCAATGTAATATAAACACAATTATTGTTGTAATTTATAAAATAGAACAGGTTATATATTATTAAGGATTAATATCAATTCAATTTTGTACCAACAATACCGAGCCGTAGTTTTTGTAATAGACATTAGGTATTTTATTGGTTAGTGTACAGGTTTTTCTCATTAACTTTGTTTAATAAATTAAAGTGAACGAATATTATGCTTGTGTAACGAATATTGATAAATAAGGTGTTTAATCTAATTTTTATACATTTGTAAATTTTTTACTGTCTAGGTGATTTGAAAAGTATGAATGAATGAATGTAACCTAGTCAATAAATATGAACTAATAACAACATTACTTTGTTTCATTTTTATATTTCTTTATATAAAAGCAATCACAATCATTAATAATTAAATTAAATAACGTTACTGAATATTAAAAAAGTCATAAAAAGAAGACATATCAAAAGTAATAATCTTTTCAAACCCATAAATAAAAATATAATTACCTATAATCAAAGATTTAAATCGTTGCCTATAATCAGCAGCACAAAACTTGTGTTATTGAAATGGAATCAGTGACGAATTGACGATAGCTAGTTTCTAACTTGTGCCCGAAATACTAATTATATAGTAGGTACCTAATTCGTAATTTTCAATAGTAAAGTCCACTTTACTACAAATCGAGAAATTATATGTTTATGTATCTTGTTTATTGATATTGTATTTAAAATACAAAAATTATATACATTTAATGTTTGAGATGGCAAACCTCACGTATATCCTTATATTTAATAATAATCATAAAAAACTACATTTAAGTTAGGATTTGACAAATTTTGTTTATAAAGTATGTATAATTATATACGCGTGCGTGCGTGCGTGCGTGCGTGCGTGCGTGCGTGCGTGCGTGCGTGCGTGCGTGCGTGCGTGCGTGCGTGCGTGCGTGCGTGCGTGCGTGCGTGTGTCTGCGTGTGTCTGCGTGTGTCTGCGTGTGTGTGTGTGTGTGTGTCTGTGTGTGTGTGTGTGTGTGTGTGTGTGTGTCTGTGTGTGTGTGTGTGTGTCTGTGTGTGTCTGTGTGTGTCTGTGTGTGTCTGTGTGTGTCTGTGTGTGTCTGTGTGTGTCTGTGTACGTACGTTACTGTCCCATCCTTGATTTGAATTAACGAGTCATTGCTGAGTTTTGGATTAAGAATGTTGACATAATATAGTCGTATAATTTTTAATCATATTATCACTAAATCACCAATCAAGATTTTTCTACAAATTCTTCGCAAAGTATAAAATCCACAATTTTTCATAAGTATCGTTGTTTTTTTTTTAATAATTCACGTAAATATGTGAACTCATTCATCAATATTTAAACAATAGCAACTAGCAAGTGATATTAATTGCAGTATGTAATCGTAACAAATTAGTTAAATTAGTAGAGACATCTGATAATTTTGTTCAAGACCCTTAAATTTGGAGACAACCACTATTGAAAATCACCTCCTGAATTATAGATACAGAAAATCTGGTGAAAAAATTAATGTAAAATTCCAGTCATACCTAGTATTTTCACCCCCGACACAAAAAGAGGGGTGTTATAAGTTTGACATGTCCGTCTGTGTATCTATGTGTGGGTCTGTGATATCGTAGCTCCTAAATAAATAGGCTTATTTTGATGCATTTTTTGTTTGAAAGCTGACGTAATCGGAATGATTTTAGTACAATTTATTAAAATCTGTTAAGGCGTTTAATGATCATCAGATCTTTTACTACTCGACAATGGCCACTAACATTCACAGATAGAATTGATTAGAAATTTGGTGTAGTAGTAGGTGTAGCTAAAATAGGTAAAGCTTCAAAATAGTCTGCGGGATACTCAACTTTTCAGAAACTTACAACAAGTTTGAGCTCATAAGAATAGTATCAATGAGAAGCTGTTCGAATTAGTGGCTGCGAGAGAATTTATCTATAAAAATCCATGTCAAAGAACCGTAACCGTAAGTACGTATTGTACAATATGAAACTATTATAGGAAATATTAACTTTTCTTTATATCTACTTTTTTTATAATATGTGTGTAAACATAACTAACGATACCTATTACTTCACACAATTGTCTTACGATATGACGACGCTTATAAAATTATTTATTTATTTATTCGGGAACAATACATACAAAAAAAAAACATTTATTTACATACATACATACATAAATCACGCCTCTTTCCCGTAAGGGTAGGCAGAGACCACTTCTTTCCACTTACTATGATCCTTACATACTTGTGTCGCTTCGTCCATTTTCATTTTTCCCTTCATACATGCTCTTCGGTTTAGGGTAGGCACTCTTGACCTGGCCTTTTTTCAAGAGGTCCCTGATTTGATCTTTAAACGTCCGCCTAGGTCTAACCCTTCCAGCACTTTCATTCACACTCGCCTTAGAGCCGAAACACATAACGGCGTTGCGTTGACGCAACGCTAAAATCAGCAGTTTGCGTTGCGGCGTTGCGGCGTTGCGGCGGGCGTCGCGAAAAAGAGCGTTGTTGTAGGGTAACCAGTTCTTCGTGATTTTTGATTGCGGATATTAATTTAATTATTTTAAATATTATAATTCACGTGAAATTTGTTAATATTTGAAGTTGTTATTAAAGTAGAAAAAAATAAATAAAAAAAAATAAATCTATATCAACGTCAGACATTGTAATTTTAATACTGCTTCTGGGTTGACTGACGCGTGTTGTTTGCAAGAGTGATAGACACTAGTGATAAGTGATGTGTAATTCAGCCAGTGTTAGCATTATTTGCTGACAGTATTATGTATTTTCGGTCGTAAAATTATCGTTTTTCGTTCCAATGTATCGTACAATCGCCTGTGCATGACCACTATATCTAATCTAAAAAGTAAAAATCTAAAGTATATGTTTAAAAGCTCAGAAACTAAATATGAGAGGGCAGTTCAGTAGATACAATTTCCATTTCGATGACATTTGAACGAAAAAAAAAATTCGCAAAATTATGTTGTGCGCGTTGAATTATCGTATAATTTCGATATCAGCTCTATGTTCGATCGTAAAGATTTTTGTCAATAATTTTTTTTTATACTGGTAGGATTTTAAAAAAAATTTTGTCTTATATAAAGCCTAAACAAGATTTAAATAAAGTAATACATAAATTAATATCTTACATTTATATTCGTTCTATAGATTAAATATAAATACGCCTTTCGCCCGCGGCTCCGCTTGCGTGGTACAGCTACCAGCTAGTAGTCGGTACGTAAAGTAGGTACTCTATGTCCTTTTCTGTACCCCAGACAACTGGTATTCAGAATTTCATGATGATCGTAATTCAGGTGAATAGTTAAAGCGTGAAAGCGTAAAACAAACAAAGAAACTCACTTTAGCGTTTATCATATGCATGAAATTAGCATTCCCCTATAATTGTGTAAGATAGAAAAAATATCACTATAATAACTTTTCGAAACGCTGCTTTATTACATATTTATAATTTAGGTACATCATACATGTCACTTGTTTGAACCGAGTCTTAAATTAGCTGTAAATCTAATAGTTAAAAGTAACAACATAACAACAATTGAGCTGAACTGTGAGCCGGTTCACAGCTCCGGTTCAAGCATATGGCTCATGAGCTTATCTGCAGTTCATAAAAATCATTGAGATACCCATGTCTAATAAAGACACAAAAAAAATAAAATATAAAAATAGACACAAAATGTCAATAAATCATGGTCAACAAGTATGACGTCACAACGACGGAATTGGCGGTGCCGCGCCGCTAAAATTGGCGGTGACGCCACTGCCGATTTTGAGCGTTGCGGCGCCGCAACGCCGTTATGTGTTTCGGCCCTTATACACTTTTTTCGTCAACCGTTCTTCATTCAATCTCTCGACATGGCCAAACCATCTCGGCATACCTTTCTCAATTTTTGTCACTACATCTTCTTTTACTTTTCATACTTGTAAGTCTAGCTTTTAATATAGATTTTTTTTTTGTGTATTTTTATTAGAGCGCCTGATAGCCGTACTATTAGGCGCTCCAGGATTATCTATTCTTTCTGGGACACCTGTATATATTACTCGTGCGCAGAAGTTTTGCCAATGACTACCCGTCCCACTTCTGGGTAATAAGATGAAGCCGTAAAATAATTGTTTGATGATTCCAAACAACGAAAACATATAAATAACAAAAAAAAACCAGTAGGGGAAAGTGGTCATCCTTCGTACGCGGGGATCATGCGTACAGTAAACTTATTTCAAAAACTAAACGGCGCAAAACTACGAGTTTGCTTGTGTGCGTAGGCATACCGACGACCATGTTGCTTAGTGAACATCACGTCAGTCACGTCACTCTCTGAGAGTTGACAACACATGACATGTTTTCGAACGTGGTAAGTAATTTTTTTACTGATGTTTACCATTGATTTGTAAGTAAAAATGTTAATGTTTTTGAAAATATAATTATATATGATGGATTAATGTCAGTATTATTTATTTTAGGTTTTGATAAATAATATATCTCATTCTAAATTCGAATTTCTGACAAGTTATTATTTAATTTTAGGCAAGACTTGGGGTACATTCAGACAGTACTGTGGGGGGCACATTCGTACGCGTACGAACGTGTTCTTTAGAACGTATTTAAACTAATTTGATTTTATAATTTGTTGAAACTTAATCAATTAATAAATTTAAATATTGTTTGTAGAGTCATGGTGCGGAATTATAAAAAGAAGGTTACTCGAACCCAAGGGGTTGATGAAAGATCCATAAATTTAGCCGTTGAAAAAGTCATTGAGGGACGATTTCTTATCTTCGAAAGAAACCAGGATCTTGGTCTTTCGTTTCCTCAGACGTGGAAGATATTCACACAGTGTATTTAAGTGACATCGCTAAGATCCTCCCTGAACCTTAACCACAGTCTAATTCTACAGCTAGAATGTCAAGGCTTTTTACATTTCCAGTTAATTAAAAAAAATAACTTTTAAAGTAATTTATACAATATAACAAATATTCAATTAAATAATTACCTATTTAAAGTTAAAAATACCAAAGAATAATTACAATGATTCCTTAAAGACTGATTATCGAAGCTATAAAGTTCCTAAGAAGTTAAGTGATTGTTGAAGATTATTTTTGTTATTTCTACAAGAAGATTTTATGTTGATTATAAGTAAAGTAATATTATGTTATAGTTTAATGATAAATACATATTTTTTGTGATTTAATAAAAGTTTGCAAGTTTAATTGACTTTTTAATTACCCTATATGAATTTACCCCAGTGTACGAAAGTACCCCACACGTGGGGAACGTTCGTACAAAAATCTTTTTCCAAAAAAATGGCTATAACTTTTTAAGCTTTTAAACTAGTACACTGTAATTTTTTTTGAAAGATCTAAGATATATTTTTTACACTTAGGTGTAAAAGCGATATAATTTTGTCCATTAATCATAAATTTAAAAATAAAAATGTAAAAAGTGTACGAAGGATGACCACTTTCCCCTAAGGCCTAACAAAACAACAATGAATTAATTCGGAGCGAAAGCAAAAAATTACACGGTACGTATCGGCTGTTTTACTAGCGCTGAAGTGGGAGGGGTAGTCATCGGCAAACCTGCGCATGGCTAGTAGTTAAATGTCATCATTATCATCATCATATTAAGACAGACATCTTACAACCGCGAAAAGCAAAAAAATTAGTATTAATGTTATTAAAAATTTTCTCTTTGAATGATCGGCTGAAAGCTCGGAGAGCGGATATGTTTTTTTTATCTGTTTATAAGGAATTAAAATTAGCCATATTTATTTATTATTTTATTTATTTCAACAACCTTTTGCGTCATGTGTAAATTCTTTATCAAAGTATATTTTACCATTATAAATATTAAAATATAAAAATAAGGCCTTTTTTTAAATTACAGGGAAAAACACAAGAATTAATAAATAAAATCATGCTATTTATTTGTTATATTTTATTAAAAATCAATAATGAAACGAAATCTTTTACGCAGGAAAACCACATTATTATTATCTGCACACTGGAAAGACTCATTTGTTTTGTTCTAAAAGTCATAAATATTCATTGCTAAAAAAAAATGAAAGAGGAAAATATAAATAAATAAAACCAACAGATCCAAAATTAAATAACTTCTTTTATTTCAGAGTCAAATTTGTTTCCTACATAAACGTGTTAGAATGACGCCGTAACATTAATTGACCATTACACTAATGGTACGCGTCGTGAGCTGTCACTTGGACTCGGTGCATGAGTGGGGACATCTGGTCCGCACCGCGCCGGCCCGTCCGCGGCGACGCGCGCATATGTGCGCCGCGTGCGCTCGCATGTGCATGTGCGTGCATGTGCGCACGATAGCGTGTACGCGTGTGCTCCGCGCCACACATGTGCGCGACGTGCGGCCGCATACCTTAGCCGCTAGCATTCAAGACGATTCACCGTATATTTATATCACAGTTACTCAGTAAAGCGTTGTTTCATAACCGACATTCCCATTTGCTCGCACTGGCGACGGACCGGCTCACGGTGTTTTATGCAGTACTACGTTGTTTGTTTTATATTATTTTATATATATTATATTAACTATGCAATTATAATCACGTTGCCCATGAACCAAACGACGCAATCGTGAACAATCTGCGAATCCTCGTAGGTAACAACTACAAACCACTACCGCGGACGCCGCGCCGGGTTATGGTGGCGGTTCGCGCCCGCGACAGGAGAGACAGAGACAAGAGACCGCGACAAGTTATATCATCGGTCGTCTCGGTTTGTTGTCTCTGTCTCTCCTGTCGCGGGCGCGAACGCCACCACGAGGCGCAGGTCGCGACTCCCGCTCTGCGCCTCAGCCACCGAGGCACCGACCGACGCGTTTCGACTACGATCCAATGCCACAAACACCTAATTTTAATCAATAATCAACAATTTTAGCCCAACTCTAACACTACACGCGTTACAATATAATACCATCAAGTGGAAAAATATTTTTTTGTTTCTTCATTGAAATCAACTTAACTACCCATGCACTATTCACATGGCAAAACAAAAATAAAAGGCAGAACACGATGCGAGCCGGGAGCGACGTTCAGCGTCTCTCGACGACAATGTTTAGCGATCGCCGAATGCGTTTGTCGACGATTTAAATGTATGAAAAGCGAAATCAGAAGAAAAATGAAGTTCTTGGCTCCGGCCTTTTGTTATACCGGAATGAAATTTACAAATTTAGACTAGGCTGTACGGACTATAGTCCTTTGCCTGTCCCTATTGGGGATAAATTTTAAAACGACAAAGAACGTAGTATGAAAACGATGCAAACATTCGATACATCGCGAGACAGTTACATAGCATTTTGCCACATCGACAAAGGCATTCTTCAATCGTTAAAATATTTAGTCTAACACCTCCAGAGGCAATGTTTAGTGCTTCCTAACTTAGCATTAGAATGGAAAAAAGTTTATACTATGAACTAGAGGTTCCGAAGAGGCGCGATCGGCTCCCGGCGGCGAATCCTCCGTACGCTTATAAGAACACTTCCATAAACTGTTTTCTTTATATTACACTACACAATTTACACATTTATTATTAATAGGTTTACATTTTTACACAGCAATAATAATTGTTTTGTAGTCTTCATTATAATATAATCTATATAGTTCCGATTGCTAAATATTGTCCCATATTAAGCATGCTATGACGACACCGTAAGGTCATTGGCGTCAGAATACATTCGATTCACAAATATTGAATATCGAATCGTTTGCAACGGTAATATCTAAACGAAATAAAATTAAGATAAAAATTTGTAACAAATATAAGATAAATGTTTTAAAACATCTCATTAGTCACAGATTTATTACAATATCGGAGTTTTAACGAATTACATTAAAAACTAAGTTTTTTTTTTCGAACTAAACTAATAACTTTTTAACATTCCTAGACGGTCACAGTGCACACGATGATATACTCCGTAGTGATTAAAATTAGAACGATAATGAAATCAAATTCAAAATAATAAAACTATAAATGCTGACAATGTTGTCTTTTGTCTGGAATGACACTAAAGAAACACTACCAAATTTCAACATATATTTAGTAGATAAATACGTTCGAATTTCGACGCCTAACGTTATCAGGCTACTATACAAAACTTGTTAGTAAAACAAGACAATTAAGAAAAAAATATGGCAAAATATTGGACAAGTGTAGCTAATTAGCCCTCGACGAAAAACAATAAGTCAATTGCGAAAGACCGATGCGAACAAACGAACACGCATACAAACAGCCGCCGTCAAAACATTCAATAGACATGTTAAACTAGATCCCATGAAAAATGTTATTATACAACAAAATAAAAATAAAAAGTATCGTTTTTGTTCAACTTTGTTTCTTCTATTACCACATTGAGAAGTTATATTTACATTTAAAAATAAACGCATATCTTATATGACGTCTTAGTTACATTTTTTTATCTATGGCTTAGCAACATGGTGAGTCTGTTGCGGCTACACGGCTACTGATAATAATATAAATGGTACTTTAGCAAACGATTGGTACAGTAAGGTCACTAGAAGACGGATTGTGGATAGAATTTGTTCATATATATTATATATTATATCTTATGTTTTAGAATTATTCTGCGACGGTTTCAGATTGCTGTGGTCAAGGAATATGATTTTAATGATATATTAATGGAAACTAATTTCAAACGAACATGACTTACTTAATGAACATAATACATTCGAATTACATAGTTTACATGAATTCAATTCTAATCTTTTTTATTTTATATGGCGTTAGTTTTACTCGTAAACCAAAATAACAAAAGTAAATTAAAACATTATATTAATTTAAAAAAAAAATGATATTAATAACATTTTAACATTACGAGATAACATTTTCAATAGTTCCGTCGTATCACCAACACCATAATACAGTCAGCGTTAATAAACAGGCACATTTATCATTTACCCTCGTAACGTACAAATCAGTATAATAAAACATGACTATTATTGACGCTGACTGCCGATCCTCGATCAGTGGTCCACTGGTCAGCGAGTCAGAAACAATAATCAATAATAAATTCAGACGTTAAGCCCTTCGACCACCTAAAACGATTTATATCATACGCGATAACGCAGGAATTTATGTTTTCTATTATTTAGTTCAATATTAGCCACTATGTTAGGGTAACAAAATAAAATATATCGTGCGCCGTGAGGGTGTGACGTCACGCGACTCGACCGATGGCACCGCTGCGGCACTGCGGCAGCGTAGCACTGTAGCGCTGCGGCGGCGTAGCACTGTAGCACTGCGGCGGCGTAGCAGTGTAGCTGTGCAGCAGTGGAGCAGTGTGACACTGCAGCGGTGTAGCGCTCACGCGACGCGAGTCGGGACTGCTGCCGACGGACGAGCGCCACTAGTATTATGGGTCCCTGGTAGAGAAACAATCAATCAATATATTACATTTACTTCAACTTCTTTTGGTTTGATGGCTTTCACTGGTGCCAAAAGAGCACAGATGATTTCGCCAATGTCACGTAGAATGGAGAAAACACGGTATTACATTTACATTAAAAAAAAAATTAACAAATTCTAATTGATTTCATCACTTTTTTATCTATGCATTCCCAGGGCCGTCTTTAACCTATTGAAGGCCCTGGGAATATTAGGGTAATGGGGCCCCTATGACTTTGACAGAACACTATTTTCTTAGAATAGACAAAGAAGGTAAATAAACATGCATGGTAAATAAACATGATTTCTATTATTTTCAATTTGGAGAAGGAGCGTTCCCCACTGCAGATAGTTACCATCATGCTTAAAAAAGAATTAAATACGATTTCTACATTAATTTGTAAATATGTCTTCAATTTTGTTTTCTTTTAACATTTTATATACATATTTCCAATATAATATGAATTCCTTTGATTTCACTGTGAAAAATTTTCAAGTAGGTAACCACCTATTCTGTTATATGCAGACATTCAATTTATAACTCTTTCTCATTAACGTCATCATAATCAAATTCTGCAAATTCTGAGCAAATTTCTCCCAACTCTTCGGAATTCAGAGCTTTCAAGCGAACAAAATAAATCAAAACGTTTACTAATGTTCTTATACTAACTTAATCGCTGTTTTATATGAAAGCTCAGAGTATCAATTATGGGAAGAAAGGTTTCTATTTATTTCTCTCTTCCATTTAGTTCAATTGACGTTGCAGAGCCATCAAAAAAGCTTCTGCGTTTTGTTCTTTGAGATAAGTCCTTGTAATCAGATTCCGGGTTTTTTTTTCATTAGCGGACAATTCGAATTTAAAAAAAAAAACTTGGGTAATAAATATCGGTTATCGTTCAGTGATCTGGCAAGAACTAGGCCCCTATTGATCACGGGGCCCTGGGCAAGTGCCCAGAGTGCCCAGTGGGAAAGAGGGGTCTGTGCAATCCACAGACCACATGCGCGGAAACGATACTTCTTTAATCAAAAACTGAATTTAACTGTCGAACTTTAGTAAATAATTGTTTGCTGTTGTTCATAAAAGATAATAAACAAAATTATCTTTTTACATTAACTACCTATTATTTTTATTTAAAACTGACAAATAAAAAACTATTGCGCATGTCCCATTTCCGTTTCCGCGCATGTGGTCTGTGGAATGCATAGATAAAAAAGTGATGAAATCAATTAGAAGAGGGCGCGCGAACGTACCCATAGATCTTCTTTCTGGAGACTGTTTCTGCTACTCATTCATACCAGTTCTCGCTTTCATATGAGCCTTTCATACTTTCATTCCTCATACTAATATTTTTCCTTGCATCCTTCTAGTCTCTCACGGGGTGGGGTTCCCCTCTAACTAACTATACTTTTACTATCAACTGCTATCAACTATTTAGGAAAAAAAGTAGGGGTGAAAGATTTATTTCAATAAAAAAACTATTCAGTATAAAATAAAACAATAACAATAATACTGGATTATGCCATAATAAAACAATAAAATTTAATCTAAACTAGGTAAAATATTTACAGTAGTTACAAGTTATTATACAGTATTAAAAGGAACTGTGACTGACAGCAGTATCAATTATTATTATTATAATATTAATATCAGGGTGTCGATATAACTTACCTATCTCGTCCACTGCTGCGAGTTGTGTGAGGAAGGCTGGTGCGACTGCGTGGCCACTCTCTGTACCACCTGTCATTATAAAACGGAAATACAAATACTATCAGTTGTATTTTTAATATTTGAACCCATTCTTTGCTAGTAATTTAAATATAAAATATTAAAACAGTCATTTTCTAAACAAATCTTCTACACTCTTTTAAAGTTTGTCCTAAGAGACGAACAAAATCTAACGAAATCTCAACAAGGGGGGGGGGGGGTTCAAAAAATCGCCAAAATTGTGTAACGTAATGGACTCACAAAATCACGTATGGACGGCCCCTAAGTGTATATGTGATTTTAAATTATATATGGTGGTGAATGATAGGCTATTGAATTCGTGATAAAAGTGACCTTTAAAAAAAACTTTTTAGGTGCATTTAGGCCTCTGCCTCGAATTTTTTTTTTTTTTTCGGGGGCAGCGGGGCGCCGGCGGCGGCGCGGGAGCGGCTGTGGCAACGCAGACCCGTTCTACCGACCGTTCCGAAACCAGCGGGCAGATCGCGCGGCATTTTAGCCATTTGACTATAGCGGCGTAGTGTTCTGTTCGCGGTTTTGTCGTCGAGTTATTTGTTTTGATGAAATAATTTGCTCTACCACGTCCGACGTTTCGACACTTCACCAAAATTGTACCGCTTAACTCGAGTACAGTAGTGTACCGCTCGTTGCCCGCTCCCGCGCCGCTGGTTTCGAGGGTCGGTCCATTTGATTATACGCATAAGATCTTGCCGCTCCCGCCCCGCTGCCGCCGCCGCTCCGCTACCCGCAAGATTCGATGCAGAGGCCTTACGGATTTGAGGTTTATATTGTCGATATGTATTCTTTTTATTTGTTTAAATTATAATTTTTTATTTGTTTGTTATTAAATCTTATAATATGTGTGTGTGGTATGTGTGTATGTATGTGTGTACATATGCGTGTGCGCGCGTGTGCACCGACCTGCTGCACGAAGGCGCGCGTGAGGTGCGGCGCGGCGCGCTCGGCCGCGTCGAAGGCGCGCCGCAGCTCCTCGATGGCGGCCACGCTGCCCGGCCCGTGCTTGCGCGACAGCTGCCGACAATGCGCACGTCAAAATTGTATACATACCTCGAGGGAATAATGGTGGCGGTTCGCACCCGCGATACGCGACCGCGACAGGAGAGACTGAGACAAGAGACCACGTAGAGTTATATCATTGGTCGTCTCGGTTCTGTTGTCTCTGTCCCTCCTGTCGCGGTCGCGTGTCGTGAGCGCGAACCGTCACCATAAGTCTTTGTAGGGCTGTTTCACTCCCGTACAAAACAGTATTACATAATAGCCGGCCCACGCCGTTATATCCGCGTACCTCAATTGATACTGCTCTGGTTATATGAGAAATAGTGCGATTTCTATGACTCGATTTCATAAGATCAAGTTGTAAGGGTACAACACTTTACAACTGTGTTTTTTTATTATTTGATAATTCAGTGTACACAATTGGCATTAATTCAATATGTATATGAGAAAAACCTCAAGAGTGTTCTTATATCCCTATAGCTTTGACTTTTTGATAAATTGATACGTTAGACAGGAATAAAATCTATTAATCTTGAAAAATAATTACACATTCACATTCTATATTATTGCACTGATAAAGATTTATTTACGGAAAGTCATTAACGAAATAAAAATAAAGGACTCACTATTTACAAAATCCATTTTTTTTAAGTAATTCATTTTTTTATTATTTTTCATTTTAATTTTCATTTATTTGGGAAACAAACAATTATAGTAACTCTTAGAATTAAGCAATAATAAAAAAATTAACATCTAATCAGTTAAGTTTCCACTAATAAATAATACATTTATCAGTACAAATTAATAATTCAGTCAGACGTATATTATTGTACACTTAACTCATGCAGCTGACATGTTGATTCAGAAAGGCTATTATCATCACACTATGCCCAAAAGAACAGAAAATTTACTAAAAATATTGACTCAAAACCCCAGACGTCGTCTTTTTTTTTTCAATTGACATTTTCCATAAAGCTATAGTAAATTTTGATTATGCTTCGGTTTATTCAGATCAAAAATTAATATTAAATTAAACAAGTAATTCTTACCTCATTTAATAATGGTTCAATAAGTTGATGAAGATACGCATGCCGCCTCACTTTGTTCTCTTCATTGTTAACTCCTCTGTGATCCAACGGCGACGACTGCAATACAAAAAGAAACATCGTTATGTAGTGTAAATATTAAATCATATTAAAGAACATTTGCTTTGCTGCTTGCTTTGCATGAAATATTAGACAAAAGATAGTTATCAAATTATTTCATTATTTAAATTTATCAATAATCAGGGCATATTTTTCATTTTAATATCTCTCAAAAGAAAAATAATAAATTCATTGTTGCATCTTTGACAAGCTGAAACAACGTTGGGGAATTCCGCCATAACGCTTTGTTCATCAGTTACAAAAACCATTACTACAATTTAGTGCTAAGAGGTATACATTGTACAAGTTAGCATGATCTTTTTGACAGAAGTAAATTTTTCTGATCGACTTTGCAATAACGAACATATTATTTTCTTAATTTAAATGATTTTAAAAATTGATAAAATATTTAAAAAAATACTATAAGTATTTTTTTTAATATTTTTGCAATATATTAATTGTATAGGAAATATATAATTACATAGGAACACTGAAAATAATAGACGCTTGTACAATGTTACATCAGTGGGATGGATTTTTGTTTCGACCGTTGTAACATTGTACAAGCGTCTATTATTTTCAATGTTCCAATTAAAATTTTACTTTGTAGCAATAAAAAGTCTTAAAATTTTAGGATAACGCTTAGGGACTTTTGTGTTACACGTATTTTTTAAAAATTTTTGCAATTTTTAAAATCATTTAAATTAAGAAAATAATATGTTCGTTATTGCAAAGTTATGTCGATCAGAAAAATTGCATCTGTCAAAAAGATCAAGCTAACTTGTACAGGGTATAATGAATAACTTTTATTACTTTTTACTTTATAATTTATACAAATATTATAAAAAGGAAGCATATTTTTATGTTTGAACGGGCTAATCGATGAACTTAACGAAACAATTGTTTTTGGGTCAGAAAGTCTTCTTGTGAATGATGATAACGAAGGCTATATAATATCGTGATAATTTATACCCCTACTAAGGTGAGCGGAATGGTAAGGGCGTTTGTGGACTACAAAGAATTTTACTGTCCGGCAGTCCGAAATTTTACGGTCCGATGTAGCATGAAAAAAAAAATGAATGAAAAATGAAATCAATGGGGAATGATGTCGGATGGTAAAATAACGTAGTGTACAAACTAGTATATGTATTTTAACTATATATATTTATATGGCGTGCCATATCAAAATATCGCTATGCCAGTGCCATATAAAAAAATCGGACTGCCGGACAGTAAAATTCCTTGTAGTGCACAAACGCCCTAACTCAAAGTCAAAGTCAAAATATTTTATTCAGCATTAAATTATTACAATTATTCACTGAACGTCATGAGTTTACCACCAGTTCGGAAAGAAGAAGCCTCTGACCTGAGAAGAACTGGCGAAAGAATCTCAGCGGGACTAATATATATATATATATATATATATATATATATATATATATATATATATATATATTTTTTTTTTTTAACGTAATGTTTTTTTTTTCTAACAACTAACAGTAACAGTAAACGCGGATGACACAGCGTGTCCAGTTGATATTAGTTATTTATGCAACTCTTGTACTTGTACATATAATAAGGGGTATTAAGACACGAATGTGGGTTTATCACACGTGATAATAGTAGCACATGAGTGTTTTAATACATAATTATCCACTCCACTGCCCGTGTCAACTACCAGTTGACAATAGTTTACAAACTAACGGCAATAACCGCAAGCGCCCGTGTCAAGTAATGGTCGCCATGGCTATATTGCCCATCTCAACTATTTTTCAACACGGGCATTAGTACGCGAAGTGCACCTGTCAACTACAGGTTGAATAACGTTAGGGAATGCAATCTCGTTCTCGCGAGATCTCGGCCTTTTTTAGCGAGATTGATCTCGGAAGAAAAAAGGGCGAGATCTCGCGAGATTAACGAGATTTCTAATAGTCTGACTAATTGGTTTTAATTAATCTGTAATACAATAATAATAAGTTTTTTAATTAATCTTTAATATCTAATGGATCTACTGAGTAGATATAGTTTTAATGATTTAAGACTTATTTCGTGGTTTGAAGACATATTATTATGTTTAAAACGGGTACATACATACACATACACATTCAGTCCTGTCGTGACCACGATCCATGCAACTGGGTCGAAATATTGACGAAAAATCACTGGGTTATATCGTGGTATGTACCCGTTTTAAACATAATAATAGATATAGTTTTATTTAATTGATAATAGTATCTCAGTTTAATAGTCAACTCACCTTAGATAATAGTTTAATTTTTTTTTTACTTCTCGTTGTTTTGTTTGTTTTAAAAGAACTGTTTTATTACTAAAACATTTTTGTTTGATATTAGAAGAGAAGACTGGTTGTTTCTTTCATTTGTTATTTGATGGATACGTACGTCAAAGTTTACTACTTATCAAAAAATTATAGACAGATACATCAAACAATGTTTAATGCATAAAAATAAGAAAAAATTCTTGAAAATAAATGTTTATCTTATAATACTTCTAAATTTCAATATTTTTTTCCTAATTTATTCAAATATTGTGATTATTTGCAAAAAAACACAAAATTGCTAATCTCGCGAGATCTCGTAATTGGCGGTATCTCGCAGTATTATTATTCATAAACTCGCGAGATTGATGCTCAAGCGAGATTTGCATTCCCTAATTAACGTATATTACATTATCACCGATGGGAAATTAAGTAACAGCAGTTTTGTGCAGTTGGTAAACTAAAAGGTCATTGCCCGGACACTCAAGCGGTTATCAACAGCTGCATACAAGACTATCTACACCAGTGTTTCCCAACGTGGGGCCCACGCCCCACTGGGGGGCAATTTGGTAGTTAAGGGGGGCAATTTAAAAATGGACTCGACACGACTTTAACCCTTTCGCCTTGGGTTATTTAAATGCAATGCTATACCTTGTCCAACCGTTTATTATCTTTTTGACAGCTTACATCTATAAATTACAGTCTTTTTTTTTCGGAATAATGTACTACAGTAATGTCGTACTTTATAGACGGGTAGTGAAGTGCCCTGTGCATCGACTTAATATAACACAACGTGGAGACTTGAGATTAAAGCTAAGTAAATTGGAACCTAATATAAAATCTCTGTGCAGCAAGCATCAAGCGCAAGGATCGCACTAAATCAATTTTAAAATTATTTTGAATTTCATTTTTTTTTTCATTATATGTTTTGAAATTTTACTTACGAACAATTTCATAGTGATTTCTTCCTAAAACTTATCATTTATATTTCTTAAGGGAACAAAACAATTTTAAAGGTTAAAAGTTATGCATGGGGGCATAAAAAATTTAGAAATGTTAAGGTGGGGCATGGCCTAAAAAAGGTTGGGAAACGCTGATCTACACCCATAATATTTTTGTACACAAAACAAGAAAAATATCGAAGAAAATGGCGGGGATTTGAATAACCTACATTTTTTTACGGCACGCGACGTTCTGGTAGTAAAACGCGCGTGAATGAGTTTTTTTTTTTTAATTCATACAGATGTACTTAATTTGAAATTGATACAGATACCACGCATCGAGCAGTAAGAATGTAGATGTCTGTTAGTAAACCCTTTACGCAGTAGGGATCGCAAAAAAAACAAACCAAGGAGTGTTATTATGAAATTCAGTATAACATTATATCAACCGTTTGGATGATAGTATGGTTATTAGGACATTGTGTGTTTAAATGCTGGCAATAAGCTAACTGTTTCAGAATCTTTTATAGAGGATTTAAAGTACGGGAGTAGATATAATAAATGACAGTTACCGCTTTGTTATTATACACTACGCTGTCCCTGCTGGCCTGCCTGTCCTTGCGCTCGTCGCGCTCGGCGCGCTCGGCTCGCTCGCGCTCCTTGCTGCGCTGCTCGGGGGACACCAGCGGAGATTGTCGCGACTGGAACGGGAAGAAGTAGGAGTATGCGATAATTATCGATAATTCGTCAATGCTCGATATATTTTCATTCAATAATTATTATCGATAATTTTTTTCCATGAATATCCCCAGAAACTTAGGAAGGAATACGATAAATTATAAATTTAAATTATTAATATTATAGAAATAAAATACCAGTAGTGCGGCATAAAATCGTTTCCTGTTAGGGTAATTAAATAATAGGGAGCTAAATCGTTAACATATACTACAAAAAATTGTTATGTACTGGTATACATTGTTCGATATTCTCAATATAATATTTTTAAAGTTATCGAAGTGAAACTTTTATATCGACGTATGGGTGAAAAAAATCAAAAATCTTCACACAACGACCGTCACATTTTCGGACCATATATGGTACTGTACTGTATTTCGGGACACCGTACTACATATGTAATGAAACGACGCAACTCCATCGAGTTTCGGCTCTTTTGATTCGTCTTGACGACTAATTTGTTTTTAAATGTTTACCAGGGCCTGATCTGATGATGGAGCTAGAAGGTGGCCATAGGAACTCTGTAATGAAACGATGCAACCCTATCGAATTTGGGCTCAAATGAATCGTCTTGACGAGTGGTGTGTCTTTCAATGATAACCAGGGTCTGATGATGCAGCTGGAGTTCATTTATTTATAAGACGTTATCAGGTTAAAAAAAACAAAGCTCACAGGCTGCTTGTCGGTGGTGTTGTTGTTGAGCGGCGCCGGCTTGTGGTTGTTGTGACTGTTGTGGTTGTCGGCCGGCTGATCCTCGCGGGTGCTCAGCGACCCGTTCTGTTTGGGAGCCACAGGCGACGTGGGAGAAGGAATCACTGGAATCAGACAACCTATATATGAATTACCTAAATCATACAATAAATAATATATATATATATATATATATATATATATATATATATATATATATATATATATATTAACGCTTGTATTGGTTCTCTACTAACGAACTACTAATTGTCTAACGAAATCTCAGAGACATGGATTACATCTCACAGTATCTTATCGTTAGTCTCAAAGGCCAAGACGATATTTGACAACACAAACAAGTTAGCAGATACACTGCGATTAATTAATATTACATGTACTGTCGTACATTATTTTCAATTAATCTCAAGTGACAGATAGGTAAATAATTCATCAACATTACCCAGTTATTACCTTGACGTTAATGTAGAGTGTATCATCTGTATTCATTACTCTATCAATCATAGTAAAGGTAAATCAAAACAAAAACAATGACTTTACAAAGTGGTATATTGTTAAAATTTTTTGACGAGGCTATATTTTTATTATACTATGAACACATGGGATCAATGGAAAAACTGTTACTACAATATATATAAAAAAAAAAAATTATCATGTTAAGTTACGAAGTATATATGAAATTACGAACGCTACTTTAATTTATTTATGAAACAATGGTAATAAATTAATTCTTTAACCATAACAGGATAGAAATCGCAGAATGAAGTCATATTTCAAGGCAGTCCTTGTGTATGGCAGTAACTAAAAATAACGTGCGCACTATTTAAGTTAGCAATAAAAATCTATTTAAGTTAGCAATAAAAGTCTTAAAAGACATAAAAAAACGTCAGCAATGCTTATGTCGAACCACGAAAAGGATAGACTTATAATATGTGGAATATGTAGCTATATAGGGAAAGGGGGCAGAGTTAGGTAATAAACACATAGAGAGCAGGGGAAAGAGGAAGGATTAAAGAAACATGACGACCGTTCTGGTGTAGTGGTGCGAGTAGTTGCTTCAACGCCGCACACGCCGGCGGTCGCGGGTTCGATTCCCGTTCGAAACAGATATTTGTGTTTGTACAAATATTTGTTTCCGGTCATACACCCAGCATGTCCTTGTGGATCTCCCCACCGTGCCTCAGAGAGCACGTCAAACCGTCGGCCCCAATTGTTATCATAGACACCTGATAACGATCGTCACCCATGGTAGGGAAATTATACGCCAATCTGCAGTGGAGCACCGTGGTGGATTAAGCCCCAACCCCTTTTTCTATATGTAGAAGAGGCCTTCGCTCAGCAGTGGGTGGTTTACAGGCTAATACAGTAAGGAAACATTTACCGGCGTCCTCGTGCATGGAGCGGTGGTGCACCTTGTCGTCGGCGTGGTGCGCGTGGTGCGCGAGGTGCGCGTTGTGCGCGAGGTGCGCGTGCGCGAGCGGCGCCGCACGAGCGCCCGCGCCGCCTCGCACCGTCATGATCCACGGCTCGTCCGCCTCGCTATCGCCTCGACTGCATTCCTCTCTGCAACCAATAAGACATGCGTCTTTTATCCAACAAAAACAACGTAGAACTAACATTAGAACAATAGAAAAAAAAAACATTATTTTTGTATATATCGTGAATAATTTTTATAATATTTATATATAATTTCAAGTAAATAATTATTTATTTATGTATTATATATGTATGTTAATATTTTTATGCATATTTTTATGTAAATGTGTGTAGTTATATGTATGTTTATGTATATTTAAGTATGTTAATGTTTATGTATATGTGAATAGATGTGTATAGCTTTTAGTGTATTGTATATTATGTATATATGTATCTTTTATTAAACGACATAGGTATAACTTATGTTATTATATTTAAAATGTTTAATGTTAAAAACCAAATGCACCGTTTGCCATTACCTTATTAGCAATGTGTCCTGTATAGACAAGGGTTGTCTGTAAGAAATCACTATCAGTGATACGACCGCCTTTGCATTCTATTTTATGATTTTTTTTTATGTATTACTTAGTGTGCAATAGAGTATATAAATAAATAAATATAATTTTTTCGATTCGCCTCGTAAATAAGTAAGTATAGTATAAGTATAGTAAGTATAGTAAGCTCTACTTTTCATAGTGTAATACGATTTCGACGACGATACGATTATTGAATGGTTGCTGTTTTTTGTATATGAATAATTTAAATTAGCGTTAGGGATAATGTTACAGATGTTTCGATCAATGTCATCTAACAGACTTTTGACACAGTCGATAGACTTCATATTCCTATGTTATTATTGATATAATTAAGGTTTAAGTTACAACACTTACAACACATGTAGAAAAAGTATCTGTGCCAATAGATCAATGGTACCAATCTGTGCCAAATAGTACCGTACCTATGTTTATTTTATTTTTTTAATTTATTCATAATCATAGAATTATATTGCTTTTTTTCTCTACAAAGTTTAACCTAACATTTTAAAAAATATATTTTAATATGATTATAAATAATCGATATATATTTTATAATTTTTATTTATTAACATCTTATGTAAATTATTATTTGACAGAAAAAGATATTGTACGTTACAAAAACAGCAGTTCACAAATAAATTACGCATAATAAATCCTAATACAATATTTACAAATACCTACCTAATATTATAAAAATTGTCTAAGCGAATTCCAAAACCAAATTACATAATCCACAATTTTGAATGAAGACAAAGGCAATCACAATAATGACTCACGCTACATTTAATAAGTTAATAGAACTCGAAACGCCTGAGACCTATTTATTATAGACTAGAAAACCCCTACGGTTTTATCCGTGTTAAATTTAAATGCTTGTCGAATAGGTGACCTAAATAATAATAATGTTACGCTCTAATATTATGTCGTAGCGTAACTACATATAGACAAAAAAATATCTCAATAAACACGCTACAAAACACTAGAAGGATTTCTCAATTCCTAATAAACCTGACAAACCTGATAGTTATCGAGACTATCGCCATTAAGCGAACAATCTCTTCAACTTCATTATATTTATATAAACTATAACTCTGGATTTCAGAGAAGGAACACGTTGATCCTTTTACAATCCGAACACGCACGCGATGCGGTGATCACGGTTAAATTGATTGCGCTATTTGAGTAATATTTATCCTTGATACAAATACGAAGTGAGTCATAAAGTTTAATATAATTACGATTAATTTGATCGTTGTCGAAACATAGTCCTTGACAATATTTATATGTCTTACAAGTGATATTTAAATAAAAAGAACTAAATTTTTACTTAATACCATTATATAATTTCTATACTTTAACGATATGCTCATTTGGACATTTTATTAAATAACTGTAATAGTTTTTAATAATACGAGTATATATGATTGTGATGGCAAATTTTTATAATGACTCAATTGCTTATATTTGTAGTACACTTTGTCAAAGAACTTGCTTGTTTCTTCCGTGAAACAGCTTTGCTGTGTTTTGGAGAGAAGGGCAAGACAGGCAGTGTCATTACTGGCACCGAGACTTTAACACCTTATCTCACCCCTCTCTGGATAGGCAACATATAAATGAGTTGCCTGGGCTAGTTCCTAGTTTATGTTTATGGGCGACGTCAACCACTTACCATGCAACCACTTACCATGAGGAGGAACGTCCGCCAGTTTGCCTATCCAACTAACATTAAAAAAACTACTCGAAAATCTGTCTAGAATTTTAACATGATAATTTAAAATACGGGCAAGATTCTTTAACTTTATATAATAATAAATATAAATATTAAATAATAATAAATAAAGAGGTACATATAAGGTTTTTGTTTAAGATGTATATTGTTATTCTATCTATCTAGATTATATCTTCTTTTAATTCAGTTTCTTTTTTCTTTGTTTAATAGCTTGTTATATAGCTTTATATACGCTAAAAATGTTAATCTACGATATAAGACGAGATAATTTACAATGAACTTACGAATCCGAATTATCCGATTCAGTCTCGCTTTCCTCGCTCCTCTGCGCTTTCCACTTCTTATACCTATCTATAAGATCCATTAAATACGAATTCTTCTTAGCCTTTCTGATGAACTGAAACTTTAACAACTCCTTTGCTGTCGGTCTCTGAAATATGGGACATGAATATTTAGTTTTACAAGCTGAATACCTTAAAGATTAATAAAAAATTCTTTAATATTAAATACATTATTCATACTTCTACAATCCGAGCAACTTTTAAAGGTAAGTCTCGAAGAAAAACACGATTAATGTTTAAAGTACGGTATTCCATTACCATAATATCTTTTTGAATGTTTACTTCATATAGCAAACAGAAATCCAAGACTGAAATGAATTCGAATGAATAAATCAGTAAAGTTCTGTAAGTTGGTAAAAAAATATCGCTAAAACGAAAAATCCGTGGATCCATTGTCGTTGAAACGTACGATCAATCACTATCGATCACAGATAACGTTTACTTACATTTTCGGGATCCTTGTTCAAGCACGCCTCGACGAACTCTTTGAACGGTTTTGAGTAACTGCCAGTGAGTTGGGGAGGGTTGTTTTTGGGTATGAGGAACAACACTCTCATTGGATGGAGTTCGGAGTTGGGAGGTTCGCCCTTCGCCAGTTCTATTGCTGTTATGCCTAACGACCAGATGTCAGCTTTGCTGTCGTAACAGGACTGTTTGATTACTTCAGGCGCCATCCAGAAGGGCGTGCCGACGAATGTGTTACGCTTGCTCGTTGTGTTCGTTAGTTGGCCCGCGACACCTGAAAATATTTTATTATTGATGTTAAAGGTCATTAAGCCATAGTTTGACAGATAATAACGACTGTCCCTACGTACAGTATCGAAACTGAAAATTTGCGATTTTTTTTATTGCACTAAGAAACTCCTTTTTATAAATGTTTTCATACAAAAAAGAGAATAAGCTAAAAAAAATACATATTAAACGATATTTTTCATGAGTATAATATCGATACTTAATAAATAAATGACAAATTTGTACACAAAATTAACTTAAAAGTGCTCTCCTGTAAAGTACCTTTTTTCAGTTTCGATAGTATACGTAGAGACAGTCGATATTCAATAAATAATGTATTTCTTTAAATATTTTATACTGTTACTATACCTTTCTATTTAAGACTGTAATGAGACATCAAACGTTTTTTGAATAAATTAATATTGTTCTGACCGATCTTTTTATAATGTATTTATTTCATAATAGTAGTAGGATCTAGTATGTATTGGTAAATGTATTAGATTTCAATATTTTAAGTTCGTGTACTCTCAACCTGAATCATTGGAACTTTCATTATTTACGTTAGTGAAGCTGTATTCACTACATATCAGTGAATTTCAATAACAAGTTAGTGAATACTCACTAATACACATACAAATATTCAATGATCAAATCAGTGGATTCTGATACTCACATATACATACATTTAATAGCCACTAATTCTGCGTGGTAGGATTCTCACAATGATAAAAACTCAATAATCACTTAAAATTAGTGAAATTTCACTGATTCATGTTTAGAGAGTAAGTTTGGATCTCCTTCAGTTCATGAATTAAATATTTCATTCCTAAAAAATCGTAGGGAATGCGGAGATCAAGTTTTTACAAATAATGTCGTCGATTCAGTGTATTTAGTAACCAACGTCTATATCAAATAGGCAAATTCCTTTTCCCGTTCGAAGCATACCTATTATATCGCTAAGTCCCATTTTGTAGAAATCGCTTTTTCGTGAGCTTGTGATAGTTATAATAAATTTTACAATCATATTGATATTTTAATGAGAATCTGTATAAGCTTTCAAAAATATTAAAAAACTTTATTTCACATGAATGTTCCTACCGCTTTGTTTTTTTTTTTTTTTTTTGTAACTACTTTGAATTACCTATATTTTATCACTTACACTCCGTCTTTTAATGTAAAAGTCGAAATTTTGTTGGCTTATGAAAAACTTACTGTTTTGTCAAAAGTATATGTATTATTTTATGTTTCACAAATACATGACATAATATACATATAATTAAAAATATTATAGAGTCCTATTAAAGAATTTCGTTTGTGTTTTTATTTTTAGGATCACATAACGACAAAATGAAATGTGCTTGATAAGCTTACTGTTTGAGATATTTCCTAAAGGTACAAGACCACTTAGGTACTCGTCCTGTATAAGCGGCAGCACTCTAAACGTCTCGCCCACCTCTTGACATAATATTATAATATAAGTTATAAATATACATGTATTACATCACCGGCAAAACTCGAGTAAGTTTAGCGTTGACACCAGTGCACATACAGTAAGGCGAATGGTTCAAATATTGAATGTTGGCTTCAAGCCAGCCCGTACAGAGATTGTTTACTTAAGAAGACGCCATGGGTTTAAGCTCTTATATAAGGAACAAATAATCACAATAAGAAAGTACACCTAAATCTTTGAAATAGTTGCCAGTTTTAAAGATAAAATACAATAAAAAAAAATAATGTACTTGAAATAATGTAACAGCGCAGGACTAGACTAGATTTTATTATTTGTTTGTAATTCCTCGAAGTATATTTAAGTTGGTATAATATATTGAAATAACTAATTTTCATTCGAGAATAAAATACCAAGAAAAATAAAGCCTAAATTAAAAATGAAATATATTCGTTTCTAGACAAATTAATAAAAGAAAAAAAAAATGTCTCATTTTTAATCCAGACAGGAATGAGCAACATATTCTTAACTGTATGGAATATATCAGTGTTATCTTTTTTATACATCTATTTCGTGCTGGTTTATAAATTAAAAAGTACTGGAATGCCTTAACTTAGTTTTTTACTCTATTTGAATATCGCTACGATCAATCTTAAAAACGTCTATCTAAAAATTCATAAAATGTATGAAAAATCTACCAGGGTTTCGACTAACGATTATGACGAAACAATTTAATGGCGCCGAGGAGCGCCCGTCCATCAAGCTATACTGCTAAAAGGCTATGGCTGTGTCACTGAAATTAATATCTACACAAATATTGACGGATTCGTGTTCAAGGTTCAAGTTAATGACCGATATCTAATTAACAAGAGGTGATCGATCTTAACTTTTAATTATTATTAAATTATTCGTCAAACGTACTATTTATAGCTTCTCAATGTATTTTTTATGTTTTTTATCTGTATTTTTTAGCTTTTTCAAATTATTTCTTAATCATATATCTGTACACGGACTCTAAATCATGGTCGTTTAAGATCGAAAACGGACTATTATTATCTCGATGTGACAGGTAATTGGGGCGCTACTTAATATCCGAGATCGAATCAAATTATTCATTCTATAGTAATTAAATAAAATCGTAATTCACTTGTGCTTTATAAACGAATTACGTTAAAACTTATAAAAACACTCTACGATACTTTTTTATTTCATTGCATGAGACATGTAATAATACGAAGCTACATTCAATGACAATGAAGTCACATTAAATCAAACCTTACCTACTACCTACCTACAAAACAAATAAATCGATGTTAATATAAGTGATCCCACTCTAAAAACAATTACGATCAATCAAATATATTACATTTATCATGTCACGAGTTTCAAGGGCTCTACAAATATACTAATCACATAATTATATTATATGTAATGTTTCTATACCTATACGAAAATCTCAAAAAAAAAAAAAAAGAGAAAGTTGCTGTGACATGTTTTCATTCATTCTAATTCGAAGCGACTGATACACAAAGCAAAGTTTAAACAAAACAAATGTATGTACGTGTAAGGTGTGTGTGTGTAATTAAACAAAATACATATTTTATGTCGAATACACTTCTCATTATCTTTCAAGTAAATTTTACTCAATAAAATTTACTGGCAACATAACCAAAAATTGTAATGAAAACGTGACGGTCCAACAACCGTTACTGTTGTTGTATATATGTAGGTTTATGTCACGTGACTATAGTTTATGATGGTATAAGTATAACCATACAAATAACAGCGCCATGTCCGTAAACGAACACGTACTATAGCAACGTTCGAAAAACCTTTTCCAAATAGTTGTTCAAGCGTGATGCTGGAGTTTACGCAATAATATAATAACACCGATCACGTCCGATATTGAAACTCGGTACAACCACGATATTGCTACCGCTGAAAAACTTTTTAGAGTGTTAAATAATAGACGAAACCAAAGTTTTTGTTCGGTTAGCAAGGAAAAATAAACGTAATAAAACATACATTATGCAATATCAACTATATAGACTTATCGTGCGAAATTGAATTAATTATTATAGACTCAACATACTCCTCGAGTTTCCATTAACCTACGAACAGCATCGTATGTCAGGTAGTAATAAAATTAACTAACTATCCACTACTTACAATAAATTAAGTATAGTATGTATTAAATAAAGCCCAAGAGTTCAGTTCAATTCAGCCTGACAAAGGAAGTATGCATCACGCTACTCATATTGTGAGTAAAACAGTTACAACAAACGTCAATCAACCTGACAAGTAATATACAACACAAATGAACTGGTAATAGATCTTTTAAACTTCTTTTAGGTTTATTTTAGAATAGAAGTCATTAATCACAATATATTATTGATTGTTGTCCAAGTTCAAATCACAATATTAAATATCATAGTCACATTAATTGATATAAATCGATAAATGATGCAAAAAAAGAATAGTCTGTAAAGCAGAGTTGTGACTTATTGACTGTAGGTACAGTGTACAGTAATTTAAGTTCTTACGTAATTCGTAATCGGATTTGTCACATTGAAATTTCATTTTAAACAGCTCTTAAAATTAGATTGAAAGTACCAGCACCTGCAGCGTTCTCGTAATTATTAAATTATGTATTCATCATTATTAAAAATATAATCTTATAAATTACTTTATTCGAAACACCGAATAATAAGTGATTATGAAAATATATGTAATTAAAGCAGTGTTTAGTTTCCGCGTAACTACTACATAATATACGGAAAAATATTTCGATCAAACAATTCCTATTTTTAAAGATTGTCATTCACTTGAGATAAAATATATTTTATTAAACCGTTAAAAGGGCCGTTAAATAACAGGCCTTTATTAATATTAAAGTTTAAAAGGAACGACGTCCCATTTTTTAAGAGTGTTTGCTGGGATTTATCCTGCTACACATAGTACAAAATTATGTATAATAAAAATATATTTAGTTATTATATTTTAGATTGTTTAATATAAAATTGAGGCTACGTCTCGTATCACTCTTATGGCTTTAATTACAAACATTTACAATTAAATGATGTAAGACTAGCCATATCTTGTGCCTGTACTTGCGTAAATACAGGAAGTATCTTATCACCAAGGTCTACCTTAAAATATATAATCAATACATATTTAGTCGGCACCTACACTTAAGTTCAATTCTTATTTACATCTGGAAAAAGAACTGAACATTGAATTATGTCTATGTATTTTTTTTTATCTTCTTATGTGTTCACAGAAAAATATATAATATGAAAAAAAAACCTTTCCTATTTCTTGATAACTTTGTGAAATGTAACTTCGAGTAAAATAGAATTTATGGGTATTTAGAGATTTAAAAAAATGTAATTTATCTGTAACGAAAATTTACTTTTTCTCCTAAGCTTTATAAAGACACGCATATAACAAAACGTTTCAGATACTTATCTAACTAGAAGAGATAATGGAAAATTTTACATATTTCGTTTCAATACAAAATTTTAGACGCTTTCTGTAAACTAATCAGCTTTCAAAAAAAAAAATTAATGATTTCAATGAAAAATGAGTTGTATACTGTACGAAAACATCAATTTTAACATCAATACGTGAATCCGTCATAATCAACTTGTAGAAGTACAGTTAGCTATATTATTTTCCTATAATTCATCCAATTTCTACTTACAATATTATTTATTTATTTATTATAGTAATAAACAGAGAACAGTATATAAAATCAAATTCTCTAACAATTACTTTTTAATAACCAGCCAGCGCTAACAATTGCAATTATTTTTATCTATGACAATGTTCTACGTATCTGCAATCTACTCTATGGGTTGCGGTTTCAATTTCCACCGACTGTAAATACATACATACATGTACGCAAAACCAACGTTTGTCGCGGTTCGGTCACATTATCTACATTCCCGTTACAGTTATACATGAAACGGGAGAAAGTGCCGTGTTGTTTGTTAACTGGTTTCCATACAATTTACGATGTTGATTGTAACTTTGCATTATAGAGAAATTTATACTCGTACATCATGTTTATATTGACATTGCATGTTGCATTATAATTGGTGTTCGATTCTAATTTCAAACCTACGCATTTCGAATAAATTTAATCTCTCTTATTATGATTCATTAATCAACAATTGACTATTGCAAGTTACTATCTATCGTTTGAATATTTTGTATGTTCTAACTTCTAATGCTATAAAGTCATTGACTCCAACATGGTAATCATTAATCGAAATATTTACGATTGGTTTACCTAATAGAATAATTAAACACAATTTTTTTAATTAAAGTTAAGGTTATTTAATAGTTTTTCTTCGACTTGAACGACGACGACTCGAACGACTCGAAACGACTGTTTGAAAATATAATAATAAACCTTAATTACCACCGTAAGTCAATCTAAGTATATGTATTCTAAGAATCAATTCAAACCGAAAATGGATTATATTGAAATTAAATGTTATGCAATGTCTATGTAAAGTATAGTCCCATTTTGAAATTGGTAGGTTTATTGTAACGACTTCATAAAACCAGATCATTGTATAACCAAATTCTATTAATCAACAATATTCCATACTAGAACACTTTTAAGCAACGACACTAACTATATAATATACTACCCATTATTTTATTAGTGTTTTAAAGTTATTAGTAAGTGTAACGAGCTTACCGAAATCAGCTAGTTTGACGTCCCCCATTTCGCTCAGTAGAACGTTAGCTGCTTTGATATCCCTGTGCAGCTTCCTCTCCGAGTGTAGGTAGTCGAGACCTCGCAGGACTTCTCTTAGGATCACTGCGATGTGCATCTCTTCGAAACTTCCCGCTTTCATTAGGTCCAACGCCGACCCCCCACCGAGGTATTCCATTATAATCCATAATTTTGTTCCCTAGAAAAGAAACAGTTTGAAATAAAAATAAAAACTATTAAACAACACATCGTTTCTTTGATAAATGTTTATTAAACAAAACAGGCATATTGTTTTGGTTTACTCATGATATGAAGTATATTTGTATTGTATTACGTCATTTTGATCGTATGATCTTAATTGAAATTATTATGAATTAATAATTATCTTATAATAATATAATATTTACGACTTCACATTACTGTTTATTGCTATTTGTAACCATATCATCATCATCATGAAAAACAAACGAAATTTTAATATCAATAATAATCTATTATGGAGCTCTAATAACGTAAATTATAAAAATTGTTTATGCTACATAACAATGTATTAAAACATGTAATAACAAACACATTACTGTTAATTGCTATTTGTAACCTGTAATATATTAATGCCATCAAAAACATAACTTGTAAAAAGAAACCAAGTCTCGCAACTCACTTCTTCTTCCGTAAAAAGTTGTGAGATCCATGTAATACCAAGTCGGCTAATTTATTCAAACCCTACTTAGGGGTTCTTCTGTTTTAAGTTATTACGTTAGTAGCTAACCTAACAACATCATATAGTGATCATATCAATATTAAAAATCTTTGATGTTTTAAATAAATAGACTGACTTGGCAATCGCACTAAACAATCTAATTTAATATAATATTCCTATGTTCTTCTTAGATACATTGTTTTCATGCGATTGCCAAGTCAATCTATTTATTTAAAACATCAAAGATTTTTAATATTGATATGATCACTATACGATGTTGTTAGGTTAGCTACTAACGTAATAACTTAAAACAGAAGAACCCTTAAGTAGGGTTTGAATAAATTAGCCGACTTGGTATTACATGGATCTCACAACTTTTTACGGAAGAAGAAGTGAGTTGCGAGACTTGGTTTCTTTTTACAAGTTATGTTTTTGATGGCATCTCATTTCTTTTTGTAGACAGTCCTACTTATTTTCCTTTCCGGTGTCTTCTACTTCTTTAATATCAACAACGTATTTTCTTAAAGCCTTCGCTAGGTCTAATGAGCTTTTCTTATTTTTGTAGATATTCTTCCTCTTTTTCTTTTCCGATACGATACAGATATATAATTTGATTGTCATGTCATACATATTGTGATCTCGAGTTGACAACTTGAAATACTTGACAAGAGAGATGAATGAAGTATGTTTAGCCGGAAACAGTGTTGTCAGATTGCTGTCGATTTTTTACACCTAAACTTCCATAAAAATAAACTTTTAAAAAATATTTAAAAAAGTGAATGTATACTTATGTACGTACGTAAAAAGTTATACTTATAATAAGATGATGCGCCGAGTTAATGGTTGGTGCGCGCCATCTGTAAACAGACCCTGAAAACCCACTAAAACAAAGTACTCGTCAAGACGAATAAAAGGAGCCGAAACTCGATTGGGGTGCGTCTTTTTATTACAGAGTTCCTATGACCACCTTCTAGCTACATCATCAAACCCTGGTTACCATTGAAAGACAAACTACTCGTCTAGAGGATTCAAACGAGCCCGAACTCGATGAGGCTGTGTCGTTTCATTGCGAAGTTCTTATGACTGCGTTCCAACTCCATTATCAGATTAGACCCTGGTAACTATCTAAAAACAAAGTACACGTCAAGACAAATCAAACGAGCCAAAATTCGATGGGGTTGCGACGTTTTATTACAGAGTTCCTATGATCACCTTCCAGCTCCATCATCAGACCCTGGTTACCTTTGAAAGACAAACTACTCGTCAAGACAATTCAATCGAGCCCGAACTCGATGGGGTTACGTCGTTTCATTACAGAGTTCCTATGAGCACCTTTCAGCTCCATCACCAGACCTTAGTTACCATGAAAGACAAACTACTCGTCAAGATGATCCAAACGAGCCCGAACTCGATGATGTTTTGTCGTTTCATTGCGAAGTTCCTATAGCCACCTTCCAGCTCTATTATCAGATCAGACCCTGGTAACCATTTCAAAACAAAGTATTCGTTAAGACGAACCAAACGAGCCAAAACTCGATGGGGTTGCGTCGTTTCATTACTGAGTTCCTATGACCACATTCCGACTTCATCACCAGACCCTGGTTACCATTGAAAGACAAACTTACTCGTCTAGAGGACTCAAACGGGCCCAAAATCCTTCCTTTGGCTACCTTCTAGCTCCTCCATCAAATCAGCACCATGTAATCATAATATTGCATTGTCACATGATTTACTATTATTTTGGATCAAATTTAATTTACAAGATTTGATGACAAATATCGAGACAGGTGAAACAAAATAAAAGCTTGTAAAAAGTGAGTTGACACATCCAGCGCAATGAAGTAAGTTAGCGCAATTGCGCGGCGCCTACTACTTAGCTTTATGTTGTCGGTTTTTTGTCACAGAGTACACGCGCATCGTATAAAAATTTACTCTCATCAAGAAGTTATAGCTTTAAAATACAAAAGATATTTTGAGTTCTTATTTTCTATATTTATTTTTATTTATTTAATGTTAATATACATTAATTAACAGTTATTGCTGTTATGACTCACTTAATCAATCAGGTGCATTCTAATAATGACATAATTATATGAACTCAAAAATGATGATCACGCTGGCGAAATGGTGCACGCTGTTGTATATTAAGCGGGAGATCCCGGGTTCAATCCCCGGCAGAGTAAATTTTCTTTCTCTGATCTGCTTTGGTGGGAGTCTTTGGTAGTGGCTAGTTACCACCCTATCGGCAAAGACGTGCCGCCAAGCGATTGAGCGTTTTGCTACAATGCAGTGTAGAAACCGATTAGAGGGATAGGTTTAATATAGCTGCCAACTGAATAAAATAAAATAACTTACGTACGGGAAGCGTGGAAGCCGTGGAGCGGGCAAATCACCTCAGCCAGTCGCGGTTATGATTTATTAGTGTTCTTTAATACTTTGCGTGATTTTGGTACAGCTACATAAGACATGTCCCATTCTTGCTTTTTCATTCCGTTGACCATTTTACAGGTTACCTTTGAAGATAATTATATCTAGGTACCTATCTACACCTATTATTCCACTATGTTATACTTGTACAGGTAAATTGATTCATTCACTGCAAATGTAACTTTGTAATCCTATATATTTATATGGGATTACAAAGTTATTTATGCAGTTGGTGTATCTAGAAAACTGGACCGAAATTGCAAAATATTTGAATTTTTCCTTGGTTTATATACTAAACACTAATGGTATTCTAAATTTGAAGCTTTTATGTCTGCTAGAAGTGCCTTAGAGTTTTGATGATCGGTCAGTCAGTGAGTGACAAAATTCGAAATTTTGACTAATTATAATTCTTAAACTACTGGTTCAAATTGAATGAAATTTGAAATATACCGTGTTTATACAATGCCTGCTTGGGTATTGAAAATTCAGACTTCTAGTTTTATCCACAACGAAGTTATAGGGGGTCGAAAATGGCCTGAGTTGCTTCGAGAAAAGATAGTACGGCCGTGCCACTTTTTTTTTTGCTCGACTTGGCGGAGGCACTGCCGTGCCTCCAGATAATGAAACATATTACTAAACCATCTAGTTATTTATTACTACTATTTACAGATTTGAACTATTTATTACAGGAAAAAACCCTACTATATAATATCTTGGAAGGTTTTTCGGTGTAGTAATTTATCGTATCGATTGCTGTTCCTTTTGGATATGGGTCGTAAATCTTTCCGGATCGAAGCCAAGTCACGGGAGACAATAAAAGAAGCGGGAGCGCCGCGGGGCGTGGACTGGTTTCAACTTATGAATATGATTCGTCTGGTGACTGGTGCATGCACGTAGTGTAATGTAATGCGGAAGACGACAATGGGAGCAACGGGGCGAGGATCCGGCACGATTCAATCACGCTCCATCAGCTGATTTTCGATAGGGTTATGGTATTTTTGTATTCGTAAACAACGCAAAAAATTAATACAGAGTAAACAATACAGAGTACACCGCATGAATCTCCTATATTATAACTGTTGAAATGGGCATCAAAACCTCTTATTATCACAGTCATTACTTTGTCATTTCAAGACAAGTCAATTAATAACAATTAATAAATATATAAAAAAAAATGAATAATTTCTATTGTACGCAAGATACATACGTCTGTACATACATACAGAAGTCACATCAGAAATAATGAAAACGTATTCACACATAGCTAAATTGCAAACTTCCGTAAATAAATAGAAAAATAATCAATTTCCGTTACAAATAAATCAAAACATTGAAAATAACACATTTAAAATGTTAAGATATAAAAATTATAGAACGAGTATGAGATAATGTGTTAATTAGTTTGTTCGTTTGTTCAGTGATAATCGACAACACTGATGTAAGATCCGTAAGACCCGTTAACGTCGGATACTTGGATGTGTCAACAGACTCGGCATAATATACAGCGAGCAAATTAATTTCCACGTGGTTTGTATAAATGTTTCAGTCACTAAAAAAAACGTAATTTTAATTAATGTTAGTAAGTTTCTTTATAACTTCTTACCCATTTAATTGTATAATTTTGCATTAATAACGAAAAGGTTAAGTATACAAACGTTTAAAGGATACTGGGTATTTAGATTTATTTATTCAGAATCAAAATTAATTTATACAGAAGACAACGGTTTGCTAATGTTATATTGTTCCAAGTATAAAAGAGAATATATACATACAATTCTATTATTAATAAAAGATAATTTTCGATGACAAGATTTGAAACTTATTAATTACAGGCAGTCCTCGACTTACGTCGTTTCGATTTACGTCGTTTAAGTTACGTCGAACCATAGAGTAATAAAGTCCGCTCGCTGTTAACTATTAAACTGAATTCGTAATTCTATGCGTCGAACAATGTTTTGGCACGATTCCTCAAGCATACGTTAATCGTTTCGATTTCACATAATATGAAAAATATGTCTCGACTTACGTCGCGTATTACGAGAACCTAACATGCCGTAAGTACGAGGACTGCCTGTATTTAATATTAAATGTTAAAATAATTAAAAGATTTAAATTGCAGTAACATTGTGACAATATATTTAATAATACTAAACTATCTTAAGCGTTTTATATTCACATCCTACGCTTTACGGCAAATGTAGAAATAGCACCAGAATATCAAAGTTTTATGCTCGAAAAAAGTCAGAATAGGATAGAGGCAATAAATATGTTATGAAAAAAAAAAATCACACAAAGTTGGACTTAAAACTTTCTCTCGACGGCCCTAACAAAATTCACCACATCGGAAGTTGTGGCCACACATGACGAATATAGTATATGTATAATACACGAAGCACCATTATTTCAAATGAGTACCGGATACACGGGAATTGTAGATGAGATTAATAATTCCATATCATGTTATTTTTGTAAGAGATATTAATGTAAAAACTACGGAATCATGTTATGTAAACAGAACGATTACAACACAACGGCGTTCTCGGTGTAACAAACTTAAGCTCACAATTAAGGAATAATAAACAAAATGAAAAATAAACATTATTTTATTTTTTCTCTGTTTTGCCATTTGATTTACCATGTGTCCATGTCTGTGTTTAATAGAAGTAGTCAGTGAACTATCACTAATATGATACTCTAACTAACTATGACTAATATGATGTATGAGTCTTATCTTTAAATTATAATTACAAAAACACGCTTTGATCACGGCAGTACATCAGCGATTACATATTTTAGTCGATAAAATTAGATAACATGATTATGCTTTTTATATACTCTGATATTTTGGAAATATTTAATGTTGCGCACGTATTTTTTATCATAACACAACATCAATGTTTAATATTATTCAATATAACAGAGAGATACCGTAAAGGTTATTTCTGACTTTTTTCGTTGTTCATAATAGACGTGTTTTATGAAACACCAAAATATAAAAGTTGAGGAAAAAACGTAATATAAATACATAAAACAAGAGATAGGTTGTATAGAAAAATATACACATCTTCCTTTTCAATTCAACATCTGTTATGTTCAAAAAGTATAATGTTTTTTTTTTTTTTTTTTTTTTCTTTAATATTTAACGAGGGTTTGTTCAAGTATTGAAGATGACACCCTCATAGGAACATCTTAAAATCATCTCCGCTTACAAGCTAAATTATAAATATGATACAACATTTTTGCTTCTGATGATAACGGACTACTTAATGTTAAATTAACTATTCCTAAATCACGTAAATTAATATTATTTACAGTTATAAAGGTCTGTCTTTCCGCCTCGATCCGCACACATTCCACGAGTATGTGATAAACATCTTCAATTTGGTCGCACTCTGGGCATTTTGGAGACTGAGCTTTTCCTACCAGGTTTGCAAAGCTATTCAATGGAATGTGGCCAGATCGTAGTCGAAAAGCCACGACCAAATCCTTTCTTTTAATTTTTACTCCAGAAAACCATGGTGTAAGCGGAAGTGAAGGCTGAATGGTTTTATACCAAATTCCTTTTGTTAGCGATCGGACATCAAAATGCTCTTTCCATAATTCGTTACATTTTATTTTAACCAATCTGGTAAGTTCACTGAAATATGGAAGTCCATCAAAAAGTATACCATCTACACAAGCCTCTTTTGCAAGTAGGTCCACCTCTTCATTCCCAATTAGCCCTACGTGAGATGGAACCCACTGTAGTTTTAATTTTTTGTTTTTACTTGAAAGAATATTTATTAATTTTATTATTTCATACGCAATAGGTGCTCCTCTAAATATTGTTGTTGTACATTTCAAAAGATGTTGTAAAGCACTTTTTGAATCTGTTATAATTAAATATTTACCCGACCCCATCGAATCTATATAAGCAATCGCTTCAGCTATAGCTGATAGTTCTATATGCATAAAGGACAAATTCTGATTAACTTGAAATTTGCCCGATACGCCTGTTTGATAATCTAAAAAAGCCATTCCAGATCCTTCCTTTCCCTTACAGCCATCTGTATAAATTCTATAAAAATCTACATAATTTTTATTTAAATACTTCGTACATATACTTTTGAGAATAGTTGAATTGTAGTTTCTTTTAGAACTATTTATTTCATTAATATTTACATTTATTATATCTGTCAAATCCACATTGCTTACCCACGTGTCTAAAGAAAAACATCCTAATTTTTTATTTCTATAAAAAGCTGTAGACTTAAATTTTTCATGAACAGATGCCAAAGGCGGTATGTTTTTACGTCTCCATCTATTGTTTTGATTAGCGCACATAAATTCATTTAATATTCTATGAAGATCATTTTGAGCTAGTGACATACACTTAAACCAAAATTTACCAGCAAGGTATTCCCTTCTAATATATAATGGTTGAAGGCTTAGTTCAGATTCCATAACGTGGATCGGAGTACTTTTGATGAAGCCACCTATTATACGCATATATTGGTTTTGTAATTTGTCTAATTTCCCCAAATGTGTACCACAACTACTTCCATAGAGAAAATTACCATAATCCAGGCGACTGCGTACTACAGCTATGTAAAGTCGACGTAAATGTATTGGTTGAACACCCCACCCAGGTCCCACAAGTACTTTAAATAAATTCAACAATTTACTACATTTAGTTTTTAAATAATTTACATGATTATTCCACCTCAATGAACTATCCAAATACAAACCCAGATATCTTATGTTATCAATAACCTCAAGTGTATGATTATTTATATTGATATTAACTATTTCATGGCCTTTTCTATTTTTAAAGATACAAATTTTTGATTTTGTGGGTGAAACTTCTAGTCCTAAGTTTGATGCAGACTCAACAAACTTATTAATTTCTATTTGTAAGCATTGTGCACCTTTTTCTACACTTTCGCAAGTCATATATATAACAAAATCGTCAGCATATTGAGACACATACATTTGATTTGTATTTAAATTACGACATAGATCAAAAGTTGCGATGTTAAACAGTAAGGGAGTCCTTAAGTCACTTGGAGTAGGCAAAGTCAAGCAACAAGTTTCTGCAAATTCTGTTGATCTTAATGGACTCAACAATTACTTTACGACTTCTAGTACAATTGACAGTGCTACTAAGATGAAAACGCTTAGTAATCTTTCAGCCACGAGTACTCCTTTCGACTTTCCAAATTTTGAATTGTGTCAACTATCGGAATGTGATGTTAAAAGGAATATACTTGCTATCTGTTCGAATGCTGTAGGTTGCGATTCCATCAGCCGTAAAATGATCCATCCTATCATAGACTACGTTGTTCCTGTCATAACTCACATTTTTAACCATTCCTTTGAATCCAGTACTTTTCCTTCCAGCTGGAAAGACGCTCAAATTATTCCCCTTCCGAAAAAACCTAATCCATCTGCTTTTTCCGAATTTCGTCCAATTTCAATCCTGCCTTTTTTGTCCAAGGTGTTTGAGCGTCTTGTACATAAACAACTATCATCGTTCCTTTCCTCTAATAATCTCCTAAATCCGTATCAATCCGGTTTCCGTAAGGGTCATAGTACGGTCACAGCACTCGTCAAAATCTCAGATGACATCAGACACGCGATGGATGATCGAAAGCTTACGGTTTTGGCTTTACTAGACTTTAGTAATGCCTTTAATACTGTTGACTTCGATATATTGTTGTCTGTGTTAGGTTCCTTTAACATATCTCCATCGGTAATTGACTGGTTTCATAGTTACTTGTACGGGCGTCGGCAGCGTTTGCAAGTCCAAGACACTTTTTCAGACTGGGCTAACGTAACTGCTGGCGTACCGCAAGGTGGCGTGTTGTCCCCTCTCCTATTTTCATTGTTTATCAACTCTATCAGTAAAAATTTTTCTTCTCTCTACCACCTGTATGCAGACGATCTTCAAATATACACACACTCTAAGCTAGCTGATCTACCTGCAAGTATAAATCTACTGAATAATGACTTGAACAATATTTTTAAATGGAGCAGCTCATTCGGGTTAAAAGTGAATCCTTCAAAGTCTCAAGTTATTATTGTGGGTAGTCCAAAACTGGTGAGTTGTATAGATTGGTCACTAGTTCCACCTGTACTTTTCAATGATACTGTATTGAACTTTAGTGACAATGTGAAAAATTTAGGTGTAATATTTGATAGGTATCTCTCTTGGTCAACTCAGTTAACTGAGCTTAGCCGGAGATTGTTTGCAGCTGCAAGTTCACTCCGACGACTTCAACACTTCCTTCCTATGCCTACTAAGATTGCGTTAGCACAATCGCTACTTTTACCAATCCTTGACTATGCAGATACATGTTTTCTGGATCTCAAAGAGGAGCAACTAAATAAGCTTGAGCGCCTTCAGAATCTTTGTATAAGGTTTATATTTGGTTTGCGCAAATATGACCATGTCTCCGACTTTCGCAAAAAACTCAAGTGGCTCCCAATTCGCCTTCGCAGGAATACGCATGTGCTTTCACTTCTCTATTACATACTTTTTAATCCTGATGCTCCTAAATACCTTAAAGAACGATTCACCTTTCTTTGTAATTCCCACGAACGTTCCCTACGGTCAGATTTAAATTTACTTTTAAAAACTCCTTCCCACTCAACTTCCTTCTACTCTGATTCCTTCACCGTCAAAGCTGTCCGCCTGTGGAACTCTCTTCCGATTCCAATAAGACAAGCTCAATCGCTTGCTTGTTTTAAGAGCTGTCTTAAGCAGCACTATTTGTCGCTAAATACACCATGAATTTCTTAGTCATTATGTTTGTATGTATATGTATGTATATTTGTATGTATATGTATGTATATATATATGTATGTATATATATTTGTATGTATATATATATGTGTATGTATGTATATATTTATGTATATTTAAGTGTTTGTGTATACATGTATATTTTGATATTTACTTTATTTCGTATGTTTACTTATGTTATATTATTTTATGTCTACTTTTTGTTATTTTTGTGCACTTCCTAACCGCTGCTACTGTGTCGTGTCCTATGCCCAAAGGTTGTCTGGAAGAGATTGCTCTTTTAGCGATAAGACCGCCTTTGTACATCTTTTATTGCTTAATTACTGTATTTGTTTATTTTATGGTGTACAATAAAGAATATTATTATTATTATTATTATTAAGGGAGAAAATGGATCACCTTGTGCTAAACCTCTATTACATTTTCTAGTTAAAAAAGTATTATCTACATTGATTTTTAAATTTCTATCTTGCAAGAACTTCCACAAATAGACACATAACTTACTTCCAAGCTTCAGGCGATCCATCTTTTTTAAAAGCACTATAATGTCAACGTTATTATAAGCGTCCTTTAAATCTATAAAACAACCTATTGTTTTTAATTTCTTAGTAAAACCTAATTGAATATTTGTGACAAGTAGAGATAAATTTTCTAAAGTTGAATGACCTTTTCGGAAACCAGTAGTCGTTGGCAGTAAAATATTATTATTTTCTATGAACCACTCTAATCTTCTTATTAGGATGGCATGAAAAATTTTGCATATACACGACAACATTGATATCGGTCTAAGTGTTGTATCTGTGCTTGAGTTTTCGTTTAGTTTAGGTATAGGCACAATAACAATATCTTTCCATTGTATTGGTACAAATCCGTTATTATAAAAAGCATTAAATAGTTTTAAAAGTATTATTTTTGCGTTATGTGGAAGATATTTTACCATTGAATATGAAATCATATCAATACCTGGTGAAGTGTCTTTATTTTTTATACAAGAATTTAATTCATGCAAAGATATTTCTGTTTCTAAACTAGTATTATTTGAAACAAACACAGGCATAGCAGGTATTACATAGTCCGGTGCAATGTTTTCGAGTACCCTTATACATTTTTCTTTGTCAACATAATGTCTTGGCTTTCCGTATCCCTTGAACCATTTTAATTTATGCCACATTTCAGTTGGATTTGTTGATTCACCCAGTGAATTACATAAATCTTGCCAGGACTTTTCTCGTGCTCTGCGAATAGCTCTTTGAGCTTCCCGTACTTTCTCACGATAGGTATCTAAATTTTGAGGCGTGGGATTCCGTCTCAGTTTAGATAACGCTAATCTACGTTCTGCTACGCGTTTCGAAAGTGTAGAATTCCAATACGGTAATGGATGAAAGCTGTTAGTAGGACTAAGGTTAATTTTACTATAAGGTATATAAATATCTGCAGCAGTATTTAAAAAACTAATAAAATTATTGTAACTTATTTGTAAATTATCGTTATGCCTAAACTCTGTAAACATTGTTTCTAAAAGATTTGTGTAGCCTGTCCAGTCAGCATTTTTATATTTGCGACGTTTGCCTGTACTATTTATAGTATCGACTTCTGTTGAAATTTTAATCAATAAATGATCACTGCCCAATGATTCATTTAATATGTTCCAATTAAGTTGTAATGCAATATCTGATGAAGCTAGAGAAATATCTGGTGCGGATTGTTGTAGAATACCGTTGACTAGACGAAAACGCGTCGGACTTCCGTTATTTAAAGGCATAAGTGAATTTTCAATTAGTGAATCAAATATATAAGTCCCTCTTGTATCTGTTTTATTCGACCAATTGGTGTGGTGTCCATTAAAATCCCCTAAAATTAGCGACTTCTTATTGAACTTAGCAAAAAGATTATCCCAATCTCTTTTAGTCAATCGAATAGATGGAGGGCAATACAAAGAAATAACAAAATCTATTAAACCACAATTATATACATTAATTCCTATCACCTCTATAGACTGGTCAATGTCACTTATTGATATAATATTTGCTTTAATTGATTTGTGAACTAATAACGCTACGCCCCCATAAGAATCATATCTATCCTTGCGAAAGATATTGTAATCTTTTACCTTCAGTACTGTATTTGCATCTAGCCATGTTTCACTCAAGGCAGCAATGTGGATTTTTTCCTGTATAAGAGTATTCTGTAACGACACTAATTTACATTTGATACTTTGCGCATTCCACTGTAAAACATTTAAACTAATATTTTTAGGAGACCTAACCATTATTAATAAATATTTCTAAAACAGATTTAAATAGTGATCTTTCAGATAAAAATTGAGTTGCCGCTAATATTATCCATTCTAAGCAACATTTTAAAACACTATTAATTTTTGTTTGAACCGAAATACCTTTGAGAAATATTATTTCTTTTAACCTAATAAAAAGCTCGCTAAATTTAACCTTGTCATCCCTTTCGTCTGTTTCTTTTGCATTTGCACTACTTTCATTCATTTCTGTGTTCTTTTCTTTTGTTTTTACTTGGCCGTTTCTACTTTGACTCTTAATTGCTCTCGGTGTACTTCTAGCATCAGTTTTCAATAAGTTAAGAGTACTTTCTTCACTATGTACGTCTACTTTCGTCTTGACTATGTCTGCAAATGTAGGCGTGTCGGGTCTTTTTCTTTCCGTATTATTATTGTAGCAAAAATTATAAAACGGCTTCTTACCACTCTCAGAATCCTTTGTTTTTATGGAGTTATTTTTAGTATTATAATTATTCGTATTTGCACTGGCATTCATTATACTCGTAGGTGGGGATATAGGAGCTACATAAATGGTCAATGCTTTTCTATACGTACAATTGTACTCCGCCATTAATTCCCTAATTCTTTTCTCTTTTAGATAATTTGGACATGATTTTGATAAAGCCATATGATTTCCTTCACAATTAATGCATTTATACATCGTAGTTTCACAGTTTGCGTGGTTTCCACCACACTTCGGACATGTTATTTTAATACTAGGACACCTTTTAGTCATATGACCCAATCGCCAACATCTTGAACATTGTGAAACGGAAAATACGTAGGGGTCCACTTTTATTTTTAGGCCATCAACTAAAACGTAAGGAGGCATATACGCACCTTTAAAGCATAACCGGATACATTCACTTGGCGTCCATCCACTAACACTGTTCGTATTGCGCCGGAGAAGTCGCAAGATAGATAACACCTCCGCTTGGTTTGGGCATATTATATTTTCCCTTATAGCGTCTTCTGTTAGCTCTAAGTCTACGTTTCTTATCACCCCATACGACAAATCTTTCTCCATAGCTCTGTAAATTCTCCAGCCTTTCTCAATGAAATCTTTGCAGTTTATCAATCGGTCAGCATCAATATCATATAGTAAATCAATTCTTATTTTGTACGGGCTAATGTATTTCACTCTTTCGATGTTATTTATATTATTATTTTTGAGTAGTTTCGCGATAGTGAATTGTTTCGGCAAAATCTCTGTACTTGTTATATAAATTTCGATTTTATTATTTTGTGCTTTTGGTTTCTTTTTCTTACTTCCAATTACAGACCATTCGCTTTCTTCTTCTATTCTATTTCTCTTCTCTGCTCTTAAATTCTCCTCTTGATTATTTTCTAAATCATAATCAATATTTTCATCCTCGTGATTTTTATCATCTACATCCGCTATAATTTCGTCTTCAGTTATCGGGCTCCTACAGTTCATATCCACGATATTATCGTCATTCGCGTTAATTATATCTTCGTTCATCGTAAACAACCTTTTTTTTTTCTATAGCCGCGGCGTCAAGGCCGGACGGCCAGGTAAAAATTTCTAACGACTCGCCGACCCGAGTGTCGCAATAATATTATAAAAACAAACAATAATACCATTAACTCAACGTCTACTTCGTACGAGTACCGTATCGAAACTGAAGTATAATGTTGATATATTGAATAAAAAATTTCGCCTGTAAAATATAGTTTGGCAACTACGATGTACACATTAAACTTATCTCCGAGAATAAAGAATTATGATTAATTGAAATATAAATTAGTTCCTTTTTTCAGTTCATTAAATGCATCGTGTATGCCTGTTGCCATGACAACGCAAGGAGACAGGTCAAAGACCCCACTTTAGCGACATCCCAAGTAAAACAAGAATTTTGAACTATTAATGTAAGAGAACTTTAAATAAGGGTATATCCAAGACTTGAAGAAATTCACAAGCTTCAACAGCAAACTGAACGCAGATCCTTCAAGTTATATTAATTATAAGTTGATTCATTAAGCGTACTCCATTATACAAAGTTCGACCAACGTGTTCACTCTTTAATTATAACTTTAGATGAAACGATCGTTGACCAATTACAACTGTCAACACTGCTGACGTTGTAACAATTCTTTGTATTTATTCCAGACTAATAATTAAAATAGATGTACATTTTTTTAAAGTTACTAACTATAGTAATAATTTAAAAGTATATATAATTTAATTTTAATAATCTTAGTAGATAAAGTAGAAGATCAAAAGTAACAAAGACTTTATTATAAAGTACAGTAACAAGGGGTAGGTTCAACGGTTTAACTAACTCAAGTCTAAGGTTTCCATGACAACGCGTGGAGTGTTCCCGCCCCTTCTCTCTACCCAAATAATTATTCAGTCCATTGATTCACGTAACTTTTTCTTAAATAAAAATACCCATTAAAATAAATTAAAAAAGATTATTTTATATCTTTCTGTTATTGATCATTAGAAGTATTATCATGTTAATAATTACTTAAACCTCTTTCTGTTTGTAAGTTATCTTCTTGTGTGTATTATTCATAATATGTGTTTCAATTGTATTAAATACATTAAGTAATAATTATAAAACGTGTATGTCGATCGAGATAAGCTTCACTATAAATGTTAATTTTGAAATATACATATATTCTACTGAAATTTCAATATTCGTTGGCACTTCAACAATCCAACTTTGTAATCAGGGACAATATTAATTTGATTCACTCGTCGTGTATTGAAATCAATATTATTCGAAGAGCTGAAAACTGGGATCAGTGCGAGATGATAAAACTCTTGTAACGTATATATTCCCCCGGTCCCTTACTGCGGACTTATCTACAGATTTGTTTTTACAGAGGAGCTTCAGATAAAGCTTTAGGGAGGGCTCAAACCACATAAGGATGGAATTAGTCGTGCTTAAGATCTTGGAGCGCTTATCCTTAAAGTGATAGAGCAAGGGAACGCGAAATAGATATGTATAGACATCGCTACGAGTACATAACTACGATATTTTTTATCATAGTTATTTAATTAGATCTTTAACGATAAATTATAATCAATTATTACGCAAAAATGTATAGTAGAAGTAAAAACCGAGTAAGTTTATGTTAGACCACGAAAATATTTTAGTTGTCTAAGTAAATTATATTATTTGAACAACTACACACCCCTTAAACAAATAACTTCAAATATTATTAATATTTCTTCAATAATTAACTTTAAGACAGAAAACAACAAACAAACTTAATAATGACAACGGAACAACAGTGACGTGTCGGTCCATTTATCTTAGCGATAAAGAATAATTTTCCGTGACGTGTCCATCGAGTTTGTTCGCCTTACGACATAAGTTGGTGTCGACTTCTCATTTGTCATCGGGGAGTGCACGGGACCGACAGGCGCACTAATCTTGACATTACAGCAAAATTATCCCTCCGAGACGGTGTGACTCCGAGTGTTCGGGACGAAAATCTCTTTAGACGAGTAAACACACTTAAAAACTTAAACTCTCCTGGGACATTATTAAGGAGGTTTTCGTAAATTCAGACAGAGTATAAAATAAACTTTACGCGAAAAGTTATTGCTCATATCATAATATACTTCAAAAGTTGTTTTTCATTAAAATATTTACGTTAAAATAAATAAAATATAGGCTGAAGGCTCACTGGCAACGTAAATTAAATTTTTCTATTAAATTTTTTGACAATAAAGAATAAAAGGTAAAATTTATAAAATATGTTCATGTTTCATGCGAACGTAACGTAAATTAAATATGGCAGCTAATAGATATGAAGTTATAAGCTGTTTAGCTAATGAAGAATAATAAAATTTTACACTTATTGTTAGTAGACTGAACAGACACGAATTGGTTACATAAAGTTTTTAAGTACTCCAATAAAATTGAATATGTAAGTCTACGACTTTACGGGTTACGGATTTCGTTCGAACATTTCGAATACAGTCGCGTGCCGCAGTAAAACCGTCGGTACCATCATCCTATAAAATCCCCACGAGGGCTCTCAAAGCTGTTTCGCTATAACGTGGAAAACACAAGCGAACGTTTCAAATTTATATGTCTTCAATGTCTAATTACTCCTTACAAATCATTACCACGATAAGAATATTAATATGTGTAGATATATATTAATTATTGATTTGACCACGTATGAACCATATGAGACGTCATTTATTTTTCTATAAGTGTAGATAGAGAAAGAGCGACGCGACTCTATTGTTACACAAAATTAATGTGTCTGGCTACTTTTACGCTACCTAAAAAAGAAATGTTTACGATAAAGTGGTTTCATGACGAGCTGTTTCGTGATTTGTTCTTTAACTTTTTTATAATAAAAAGCCGTCTGAATTTAATTTAAGGAAACTTAAATCCGAGATAGAAAAGCCAACAGTTTTATTTGCTACATTAACCACAAGTTTTTGAATAGACGCTGTGGTTGCATTTTTTTGTGAAAAAAGAAACATTATAATAGTAGTGCATACTCACTTGACTTTATATAAGATGAAATTCTTGAAAATTCGTAGTGGAACTTGATTGAGAATAAAGCTTTTAAAGAGCGTTACTGGGAAGTTTATTGACCATTTTCAAATAAAATACGAAGTGGAGTTTTAACTGCCTTTTGATTATTATTGAGTTTTTTCAATTCCAAATCTATTTTTACTTTAAATTGTCTGTTACTTTGTTGTTTTGTAGAGGTTCGGAAACTAAAGAATACTAACAGGACTATCTATTCGTGTTCCTTTTCGACTGTCATAATAATTTATTTTTGATATCGTAAACGGTGTATTGCCGCTACAACAACAAACAATTAATAAATTTTAAAATTTTATTATCATCGATTTGTGCGACTCATACTTAGCCGGTTTTTAATAAACTTTGTAATTTCCAACCTAAACTTAAGAAAAAACTAAAACTTAACAAACAGTGAAAGGAGTTATTATTTCTTATGTTCTTGAGAATAAAACATCTTATTTTCGCATTAACCGTAATTAGCGTAACGCTTATCGTTACGTTTATTTTACTCATTTAATTAACCTACTTCAATCGGACTTCTTTTGTTTTGCGTCTATTTTTCCGGGTTTCATAGATTAAAGAGAATCACATAAAGTTTACTGTCACGGGAAAACAACCCATTATGTCGCGACGCGGACGATGGTGGTAATGGATTTTTTACAGTATTTCTATCATCATTAAAAGTAAGTACCGTTTTATCACTTAATAAACACGGCAACGCGAAGATACCAAAATGGACAGCGGATGAATTGACACCGACCTTCGCAGGTTCAAATCTGTGCTAATGTAGTTTTATGTGCGTGGTGTCGAAAGAAAGCATCGTGATGATAACAGGAGGTATCGGGAAAAATTCTACATCATGTACATCCTCAGTGAAACAGCATAGTGGATTACGCTCCTATTCTTTTTTTCTTCGATATTTAACTGAAGTCTTTGTTAAGAACTGATGAGATTTTTAAAAGTAACAACAGTTAAAATTAAATTGTTTTCTTGTGATGAAAAAAGCGATTCAAATCACCAGTGTACAACATACACATTGTTTCGAAAATTTGTTAAATATAATACGTATCGTTGCATGGAAACCTTGAGAATCTAAACACGGCAGTTTGTAGAGATAACCCAGATACCTGTTTATGAGAGTATGGTCGTGATGGATATGGTTTATTATGATATCGGTTATAAAGCCCATCGTAAAGCATACGCGATATGAATGTTTTAACATATTTATAAAACCTCGGTTAAACGATACATAAAAAATATTGCACAGTCGACTTATTAATTATTTTATTTCCTGTTTATATGTTTAGTGGCCAAAATCATGTTTCGTAATACATGTATATCATTGTCACATAATATATATTTATACATGGCCCGTGGCGCAGTTGGCAGTGGCCCTGTTTTCTGCTTCAGGGTTGTGGGTTCGATTCCCGCCCCGATGGATGGTCTGGATGTAAGATGTATTTATTTATATGTATATTTATTTGAAAAAAAAAATTATATCAGTCAACTGTTACCTAAAACACAGGCATTAAGTTACCTACCTTAGGAACAGACGACCGTGTGTGTATGTTAAGCGTATTTATATATTTATTATTTAAAAAACATGTATTCATTGTACATCATTTCTAGTTAATATAATACTCTACATAGTATAAGAGGTCCTTATCTAGCCTTGTGACCTCTACATTATAAATACCGTATAGTACGGTAAGGTAATAAATGATGTACTACCTAAGTATAATTTAAAAATTTCTATATCAGTAATATCTCGCTGTTTCACGCGCGTCTATAGTAACTGTTTCGCTGCCATGTGTGGATTTTGTTGTGGTATAGGCTATCTTAGTACCAAATAACAAATATTTTCTAATATCATTTATTATTGCGTCCATTCGTTATATATGTATATATTATTGGAGTTGTAAGGAAGTGGACATTAGGTGCCAATCAAAATACCAATTGTAAATTCATGCGACGTTTCGATCCTATATTAGATCTTCATCGGGCATCTACAAATAGTTTCACATAAATGAAAGGGCTGAATGTAGGGGCAAGTGCTGTACCTATGGACGCTTGTACCTGTGGACACAATCGATTCCGTCGAAATTAGTAACCCTAAAATTCTAATTTAAACCTGACCGTAAAGCTTTGTCTATGGTTGACTGTTTGGACGTATTACCATCTTTGTTTTCGGTATGGTTGATATTGTGCTGGTTATGAAAGTTTTTTTCGTCAAAAAGTAAGTTTTTTTGCTTAATTTAAATGTGTTTTACCGTCAAAATACTTATGATATCAGATAGATCGTGTTTGCTGTATAATGGGCGTTGTTTATCGTTTAGTTGGTGGCTATCTCGTGTCTTTAAGTCTGTTTTGTTATCAAAGTTTGATCTGTTTTATTTTATAAGTCTCAATTTGTACCTGTGGACAAACATACGAGTGTACCTGTGGACTGTCCACAAGTACAAAAGTGTTATAATGTTTACTTACAAAATATGATCAGTCGTTTTACTTGATTTGTTATTTCTTATATTAAAGTCACCGGAACTTATTAAGAAACACCAACGGTTAATTTAGATAAATTAGATTACAGCAACCAGTTGAGCAGATTTCCAGCCAAATCTATCCTATCTGGAGGACTTGGATCGAAACGACCTATTTGCAGATCCTATTATTCAGACTATCACATAACCAATCTTGCTTATCCAGAAGGATAATCGGCTGATACCAGAACAATCTGGATTTCGCACCCCGCTGGATTATTGATCTACAAATAACACCCGAAACCGTCCGCCCATTTGAAAAAGCTGGCCTACGAAAGTGTGTTCAACGTGGATAAAAGCCCAGAAGAATTTAAAAAAAGCCAAAAAGAAGGAAATAGTAGGCCCGGAAAATGGACAAAAAAAACTCTGCTTAAAAAACAATAAATTGTTATCAAAGCTTTTTCTGGTTCCTCCAAAGGCGATGCTAGTTGCTCAAAATGTCATCCAAACCCTCTGTTAGCTAATAATCTTTCTGAAACTAGTCCTTCCAAAGCACTTTTGAATGAAAACACTGAGAAATCCGGCAAAAAAATGATTAAAATAATTTAACAAGAGAAGTTATCGTTTGTTAGATGTTTGAAGTGTAAAACTTATTCCAAAGACAAAAACCAAATACTCATATGTTGTTTTTGCAATCATAGCTATCACATTTGTTATGTTTCGAAGTCATACAGATAAAATTTTGAGTCTGATGATGAGAGTGAAGATTTTGAATGCGTGGCCTGCATCGTATTGGACAACATGACGATAGTGATGAATTTACTGAAAAACTGTTCGAAGCTTTTCGTAATAAATATAATTAAAAATACTCTATTATTTTTACGTTTGTTTGAAGTTGTTTTTAGAAGTATAGGTATAATAATTATTTTTTTATTTTTATTTTCAAATTAACTTGAACTGTCCACAGGTACAATTTTACTGTCCATAGGTACAATCGTCTGTTGAACCTGTGGACAAATGTGGTGTTTTTTAAGAAAAGTGATTATTTTTGTAAGTATAGGTGATATTAAGACTAGAATTTTAGTTTAAGAAAGGCTGATTATCTCTTAAGATATGTGATATGTTAAAAATAAATAAAACTTATCTAATTCAGATATAAAAAATGTTTTATTCCAAATTCTGGAAAGTGTCCACATGTTCCGCACTTGCCCATACAATTCACAACATATGAAGAAAAATAACTACCCGAGTCGAAATTTAAAGCCGACATGGCTCCCTCAAGTCCGACATAGAACCGATTTAGAGCCCAGTAGTCCGACTAAGCGCCTATAGGCACATTTTTTTTTCCACTTACGTCCGATTTTAGTCGTAAAGTGGAAAAAACGGAAATTTGTGCCATTTTTGGGTGCTAAGTCGGACCTAATTTAACATAGGATAGGACCGACTTTGAGCCCAGAGGTCCGACATAAGTCCTACCGTAGGCGGCGCTAAATCGGTTCTAAATTTCGACTCGGGTAATTTTGATTGGCACCTAATGTCCACTTCCCTACAACTCCAATAATATATATTTTCTAATGTTGAACGAATCATTATAAAAAATTTACTATCATAATTTAACATAAAATGAAAACAAACATATTACTTTTTATATATTAGTGCATGTAGAATTGTACATACACATAAATATATACGTACATAAGTAGTTAAATAAGTAAATTAAAGAGATGTTCGATCTTTCGCATCGTATAAAAGCAACATGTTACGTACGGTTTACGATCCAATTTTATTTGAAAATAAACTTCAATCCAGATATTTTCTCTGAGAATAGAATAATTCTAATCACATTGTAGCGGGTGAGCATTCTTTCTTATAAGAATACTATTCTTAAATTACATTTGTTTGAGATCTTGTCGTAATGTGAATATAGAAGTTCTATCTAGTAATCTAGGTACTTCGGCACTCGTTTAGAAAGGATTTCGCTAACTCGTATTTGATACAGACTTGTATAAGAGTCACGAATACAATAATATTATTATGAAAATATTAGTTTTAAAAGTAGCGTGAAAATCCTTTAATGTTGGACTATTCTGTATATTTTTGGATTAATTATTACTTGTTTGGATCATATGCATAGTTGTTTTTTTTTTTTCTTATATACACAGTCTTGCCCTAAATATTGTTTGTTAACAATGAAAACACCATATTTTCTATTGCACGTAACATTTATTACTATTACAGTGTGTTAGTTTAATACATTAACATAAAACCATTAAAAAATATATTATAAAGCTTATTCGAGGTGGTCTCCATTGGCTGCAATACAGTCCTTTTAACGTTGAGGTTAGTTGTCAATAGAAGCATGCACTCTTTCCATAGGAAAATTCTTCACTACCAATCGTATGAATTGTTTTAGGGACTCCAAATTATCATGGCATTTAGAGCATGCCTTAATCTCTAAAACTGACCATAAATCCAGCGGATTAAGATCGGGACTAGATGACGGCCAGTCTTCAATTCTGTTGAAGTCTAGAACGTTGGTTTCTCACCAAGATTGGGTGGATCGTGCTTTATGACCCGGCGCCGAGTCTTGCTGAAAAGACCATCCATGGTTATTGAACATGGTGTTGTTAAGGGGCTTAACTACCATCTCAATAATGGTATCTTGATACACTTGTGCCGATGTTTTGATACCATTTTCACAAAAATATGGCTCAGTCACTCCTTCATAGGTAATACCCCACCAAACCATCACTGAAGTCGAATAATGCCCACGTTGTACTCTGTTGACTAACTGGGAAGCTTCCTTAGAGCTTTGAGCATAAATACGGTCATTTTGTTTATTAAAATATTGCTCAATTGTAAAAAAAATCTCGTCCGGAAACAAAAAAATTCTGTGACCTCCCTTTGCGTACCGATTAAGTAGTTTTTTTATTTATTTTACCACCTTATTTTTTTTTTAAATTATCAGTTAAGACATGACCAGTCCTCTTATAGGCTGCAAGTCCTAAATCATCTTTTAAAATACGCGACATTCTAGTATGTTATCTTCATCTCCCGAGATAAAATCTTTTGCTTTTTGACAGGATTTCTTCGAATTCTTTCCCTTACTGCTTTGATCGCCTTTTCGTACGCACACTATGTGGACGGCCAGATCTTTTAACAGACAGAGGTTTCATTGTACCTATCAATAGCCCGGTACACAAACATTTGACTAATACCAAGCGTTAGGAGAGTTTTAAAGATTATATTTGGCTTCATACCTACTTTGTGTAATGCAATCATAGCGATTCTGTTCTCTTTATCACCCCACTCCATTTTAATATCACAAAATATTTTACATTGTATTGGCGCGAAAATGAGAAAACACAATGAACAATCATATAAAAATGACAGATTCCAAATTCAAATATATTTTTTTTTCTAATTGTAACAGTATTTATGGCCAGACTATGTATAATAAGGCTAGCGTCTGATCACAATCCTGCCTGTAAGCAGGTGAATTTCAAGTTGGTCTTTCCTGAAAAATTCCTAATACTCGTTTTTTAATTACTCAAGTTACTATCATGTCTCCCCAGTTCGTGTCAGATACATTGGTGAAAAACGATTTATGCCAGCGAGTTGGATATCGATCACGTAAGGTTGCTACTGCTTATGTTATTAAGTTACTGAGCTGGTTGTCTTTAAAGTTATACTGGATATCATAGCGGTTTCACCGTTTGGTTGTTTGACCATTTCCTTATCTGTATTGATTATTGGAACTGTAATAGTTTCTTAAATAATTTAACAAAATTTATTTTGATTAAACATACTTGATGTATTATTTCGTTGCGATGTTGTATATCATTAGACAACAAGACGAGTCGCATGGTTACGCGTTAACGTTTGTGGTTGCTAGACCGTTCCTATGAGTAATAACGTCGTCTTTTTATAGCCTAAAACTTCTTCAATAAACAAATATACTTTTTAAAGCAATAAGAAAATTTTAAATAACCCCATTAAATCTTGGCATTAGCGTATCTCAATCACAAATCACAAACAATATCTTTAGAATTAAAATATAAGTATAGAAAAGACGATCTCGACTGTAGTTAAACTCAATTCCATTTAAACTTCTTTTCATTTCATTTAAATATCGTCGTTTATCACGCAACTTAAGTGATGCTGGAATCATTAATCACAAGTTGAATCGTCCAAAGCAATGAATATTCTGATTTTATTGCTTTTATTTTCTTTCGCTTTTGTTTTGCAACACTTCAAGGGGTAAAGATTGCTCCCGTTGTAAAAATTATTACCGAGTAAAAACATTACTGTTTTCTATAAACATTAATAAAAATTGTTAAATAATTTATAATACAATTTAAAAAAAAATCTTTTGTAACTGTAGTATCGAGTCCATCGATCTTAACCGCGTAAAAAAAAAACTAAGCAAGCACTGGAATATTTTCGAGATATTTTTTGTTGATTAATTTTAACTTGCAAGTCATCTCAAGCTGTTCAATTACTAAACATATAAAAATCTTCATGTCTTTAAAGAACTAGGATCTAATGTAAAATTCCGCAATGGATTGTTTTGATTACACTAACAATCCTTCACTTAAGAGAATTATTTTACAGATTAACACTTCATATTTTAGAAATATTTAAAATACGAGCATCATAATATTTAGGAGTTCCGAAAACAAATTTATAATTCATTTTTTACTAACTACAAAAATCCAGCAAAATATAGTATTCTCTATTATAACGGTTTAACCCACTCAAATCTAACAGATAGAGATATTAAGTAACATGAACTCAGCAATAATCGAATAATCTAAACGTTATAAATTAATGAAACGATTATTAAAATTATAACAGTAATAAAGTCAACAACACGCTGTTAATTTGCGTCGTGCCGACTCGTGCCATTAGCTCAGTGGCAAATGCCGATATAAATTAAAATCATGTTGTACACAATGAGACTGGTCCTTGACCCATCGAAGCCGGTCCGTGCACTTTTACTATTCGAAACTGCGCTGTTAGATCATGAATCCTAAATGTGCTCCAGCCATTTTGAATACGATTTATTTGAACAAGTTAGAGCCAAAACACATAACGGCGTTGCGGCGACGCAACGCTAAAATCGGCAGTTTGCGTTGCGGCGTTGCGGCGCCGCAAAAAAGAACGTTGTTGTAGGGTAACCAGTTCTTCGTGAGTTTTTATTGTGGAGATTAATTTAATTATTTTAAATATTATAGTTCACGTGAAATTTGTTAATTATTGTTTGTGAAGTTGTTATTTAGTAAGTTGTTATTATTTAACAAGGGCGTTCTTGAACTAAAGATATAAATAAATCTATATCAACATCAGACATTGTAATTTTAATACTGCTTCTGGGTTGACTGACGCGTGTTGTTTGCAAGAGTGATAGACACTAGTGATAAGTGATGTGTAATTCAGCCAGTGTTAGCATTATTAGCTGACAGTATTATGTATTTTCGATCCTAAAATTATCGTTTTTCGTTCCAATGTATCGTACAATCGCCTGTACATGTCCACTTTATCTAATCTAAAAAGTAAAAATCTAAAGTATATGTTTAAAAGCTCAGAAACTAAATACGAGAGGGCAGTTCAGTAGTTACAATTTCCATTTCGATGATATTTGAACGAAAAAAATAAAAATTCGCAAAATTATGTTGTGCGCGTTGAATTATCGTACAATTTCGATATCAGCTCTATGTTCGATCGTAAAGATTTTTGTCAATAATTTTTTTTATACTGGTAGGATTTAAAAAAAAATTTTGTCTTATAAAGCCTAAACAAGATTTAAATAAAGTAATACATAAATTAATATCTTACATTTATATTCGTTCTATAGATTAAATATAAATAAATACCTTTCGCCCGCGGCTCCGCTTGCGTGGTACAGCTACCAGCTAGTAGTCGGTACGTAAAGTAGGTACTCTATGTACTTTTCTGTACCCCAGACAACTGGTATGCAGAATTTCATGATGATCGTAATTCAGGTGAATAGTTAAAGCGTGAAAGCGTAACAAACAAAGAAACTCACTTTAGCGTTTATCATATGCATGAAATTAGCATTCCCCTATAATTGTGTAAGATAGAAAAAATATCACTATAATAACTTTTCGAAACGCTGCTTTATTACATATTTATAATTTAGGTACATCATACATGTCATTTTTTGAACCGAGTCATAAATTAGCTGTAAATCTAATAGTTAAAAGTGGTTAAAAGTAACAATACCTATAACAACAATTGAGCTGAACTGTGAGCCGTTTCACAGCTCCGGTTCAAGCATATGGCTCATGAGCTTATCTGCAGTTCATAAAAATTCATTGAGATACCCATGTCTAATAAAGACACAAAAAAATAAAATATAAAAATAGACACAAAATGTCAATAAATCATGGTCAACAAGTATGACGTCACAACGCCGGAATTGGCGGTGCCGCGCCGCTAAAATTGGCGGTGACGCCACCGCCGATTTTAGCGTTGCGGCGCCGCAACGCCGTTATGTGTTTCGGCCCTAAACGTTTACTTAAATTTTATATAGTGTACAGTTAAAGCTTGATTTTATTACAATAAATACTATAATATAATAAAAGCAAAACTAAATGTCATGTTTTGTTACAATGTGAAAGCCGCATTACACAAATACAAAAAAGTAGGAGGTTCTTTGTTAGTATTTATCATTATATATTTAGTCACAATTGACAAATATCAGCATTATTTTAAAAAATATTTTTTTAACACGGCATAATCTAAGGGAAATTGAGGAAATTCCTCAAATATAACATGTAGGTAAAGTTCGTTTTTATAACGATTTTCTCGAGATTTATTGACTGATAATAATTATGTGTAATTCTTTTTTTTTTCTGTTTCTTTTCAAAGTGGTTGTGTATAAATATGGCGATAATCTGATGTTGAATTCTAAAGACAAACTATTGAAAACCTCAATGGTTATTATTAAATCAAAAGTGGTTCACGTGTGTTGCTGCTGGTAGAAACTACTTTGCAAAAATAAATAAAAGAATACTTCGGGTATATCAATAAATAATATATATATTATTATTATTACTATTTATTCCTACGTGTATTAACACTTATAAACATATTACTATAACAATATATACTTTAACTCTTTAAAGAAAAATTCATAGACTAACAACCTCGTAACGCGTAAAACGTAAACGCATATTTCAAAGCTCTTAAAAATTAGTCTTTATAATATGTATATTACACATAGTTTTAAATCGTAGAACATTTTCGTTTTAAACAAATTTAAACCCACACAAGTGAATACGGAAGCTAGTAATATATTTAGTATATCTTACTATCTACTCCTAAGCCATATTACTCTACTCAGTTAACATATTATACGAAGTACAGAGACAACATACACAGCCTAATATGATAATCATAAAGCAATTAAACGCACCGCAACATGAATTTATCACGATCCGATATTCACGATTTCATAAAAGCATTTAGGCTTTTACGGTTTCGGTATTTGAATACTTCAAAATTACCGTGAAATCGTTAGACGTATTTTATGAAGTTGTATAATAATTTTATTTGCTTCGATTTCATAAATAATAAAATGTAGGAGATACTTGTGGGATTTATTGGTTAGTAGGTTGTTATTAAAATTAGAAACAGATTTATGTTTCACTTACTACTACACAACAAGAGCTTTTGTGTATCACTCGTGAAACTATACATGAAATTCAAAAATAATTGACCACATATTAATAAAATTTTATAAATGTAAATAAAAGTAAATATGCCAAGAGTAATATATAATTTTGGTATAGATAACTATAAATTTTTGAGATTTCATGTTTTTTTTAATTAAAATATACAATCAACAGATCAATCACTGCTTAATCAATTCAAAGACGGGATTAATTATTATTTGTTATAAATATGCGTTATTTTCATATGACATAATCGTGCTTATGACACACAAACACTATTACGTGTAGCTGAGCATAGCTGTATATTTAGCAAAACGGAACGACTCCCACGCAAATAAGACGCACAAAACTAAGCCTGTGCGAAAACGTGGGCGGCGCCATTGCTCGAAGCGCAGCGTAGAGGAATTTTTGTTAAGTGTTGAACGAGCTTCTTATACCTATACAGACTAGTGACTACTAATTAAAAAAAAAAAAACTTTTGCGTCTCGGGATGCCCGACAGAAGTGATAATTTAAACTAATCTGAGTTGAACTATTTAATATTTAAATTAATCATTATTATTTATATCAATTAATCACTTTCAAAAACGGTGATAGTTTTAGGTTATATGCTCACTGTCAACAGTATATTATGTCTATCTCACACTAAACAAACACTGAGTAGAGAGAGGGGGAAGAGTCTGTCCGAAATACGGTTAGCGCTGTGGGTTAGAGTGAGAGAGGAGGAGCCAGACAGATTAGCGCCACGTAACGCGTTACGTAACGAAGCGATTTACCCTTCCATAAGAAGTTATCACTTCAAAAATACGTTTGTTATATATTTGTGCGTTCTCATCTTTTGCCGTATCTGTCTCAGTCCGTAAACGTCCCACTGCTAGAAAAAGGCTACTTCTCCATGTAGGAGAAGGGTTGGAGCTTAATCCACTGCGCTGCTCCACTGCGGGTTGGCATATAATTTCCCTACCATGACTAACGATCGTTACCAGGTGTCTATGATAACAAGAACCGACGGCTTTACGGGGTCTCCGATGCACGGTGGGGAGACCCACAAAGACATACCTACACCCAGACTGGAAGCAAATATTGGCTCCAATACAAATATCTGCTCCGAGCGGAAATCGAAACCGCGACCGTCGGCACTGAAGCGACTACTCGCACCACTACACCGGAACCGGTCGTCATGTATTGTATAGGTATACCCGCCTGTTATTGCTTTGTAAGTATAGTCGTTTTACTGCCCATTATCACAGTGAATAGATAGATATTCGTGCCGAAACTGTACTTTCTAATGTTAATACAATGCATTATTATTTACGAACTATGATTAAAGCTTTTATAATTAACTTTTCTACCTTCTATACACCGTATATTGAAATTGAACCTACGTTTGAACTATTGTATGTAACTTCATAAAAAGATTTTATTGCTAATCAACTCGCTACTATTTAGCAAAAATTTCCAATTACATGCTTTGTTAGCACACGTTTATAATAAAGATTATATTTATGATCATTATTGTATTTATTTATTACAATATCAATGCAACACATTTACGTTTCATCGTATATTATTATTTGTATCAAGATAAATTTTTAATACTGAACTAGAATGTAAACGTTCCAACGATGGACAAAGGTCTCTTCACCATATAGAAGAAGAGTTGGGAATTTAATCCATTACGCTTTTCCACTGCGGGTTAGCTGATAAATTCCCTACCATGAATAACAATCGCTATCAGATGTCTATGATAACAAACGGGACCGACGGCTTAACGTGCTCTCCAAATTACGGTGGGGAGACTCACATTAAAATACACCCAGGCCAGAAACAAATATTTGTACAAATACAAATATCTGCCCCGAACAGAAATCCGACCCGTGACCGCCGACGTTAAGACTACTACTCGCACCACTACACCAGGACAGTTGTTGGATTATATTATACTAGCTGTGCCCCGCGGTTTCACCGGCGTTAATTTTGAAGAAAAAACGTACTTGAATATTATTAAACCATTATTGACCAACCAAGGAGAAGAAAATACTGGTTTTCTTCGTAACCTGATCTTTATTAGCAGGCTCCAACTCGGTTGGCTCTATTGTGGAAGCCCCTCTTTTGTGGATGTGGGGCCCCTTTTATGTGGATGTGGGGCCCCTCTTATGTGGCGGCCCCGGGCAGTTGCCCCGCTTGCCCTCCCCTAAATGCGGCCCTGTTCATTAGGCAACATATAGTTTTCTTAAATGTTTGCCTAGTGCTTTCTTAATTGTTACAGCAAATAATAGCTCTGGTGACTTGCATCAGCGTGCGGCGTTTCATTTAATTTATATTATCTCCTAAATTATGGCTCCAAATTAAATGCTATAAAAGACAAAGTTTATCTTCATAAAGTTGCTTCGTTGATGAAGTATTTATAATTCGTAAGGATTCATATGCCTTTTTTTTCCTTTTTTTTTGTGACGCAGGGGAATCCATTTACGGATGATATCCAGGATGCCCGGTTCAGCAGTCCTAGACCTATGTCGGACTCGACACTTTGGGAGTGCAATACCGTACTAAACCCCTGCGGGAGCCTTCAGCCCCTTTAATTGGAGGGTCCCGGATCTGCAGGCAACAGGATCCCTCCAGCGACATGCTGGCCTCGGCGAAAAGGCCAGACTTCTCCTCCAAAAGGATTCATATGCCTGGCTTATAATAATACAATAAAATCACCTTTTCATTTTTTGTTATCAATTGAAATCAAATGATGTTAAGGACAATTTTGTTCAAAAAAATACTTATGATGAAATGATTTATATCATATCTATAAAACCACCCTCGCAAGTAACACATTATTTTAGAATAAACTTAATTACCTTAACTCTGAGTCAACCTTAAGATATATGTATATGCTGTCGCGGACTTTTTTTTAGAACTCTTAATGTCAATCAATTCCGTCATACATGATTTTTACGTAATATTAACCGTTTACGCAGCGTACGCAACGGAATCTCTCAAAAAATAATGTTTTCCCCGGTTTTTGTAACGTTTCTTATTAATGCTCAGCTCCTATTGATCGTAACGTGATATTATATAGCCTATAGCCTTCCTCGTTAAATGGACTAACACAACACAAAATAATTTTTAGATTCGAACCAGTAGTTCCTGAGATTAGTGCGTTCAAACAAATATTCTCTTCAACTTTATAATATTAGTATAGACTACATTGAAATTTATATTGTACTGAAAGCATTACTACAAAACACAATGACTATATCTAAAACAAAATTTTACAAAAAAAAAAAAAATCGAATATTACAATATTTGATAAGAAATAAAGATATAGGGTAATTCAGGGTGATATGGCCAGTCGTTTAAGATGGCCAGTCGAAACAATTCTACATTTTTCTAATAGATAGCGTTGTTTATCGGCAGTGAGTTATTGATACTTCTCAGAGATCGCACGTACTGCAGTTAGTTGTGCCAAAAAAAAACAAAAAGGTAAGTATTTTATCGGTTTCATGTTATGACCACCTAAAAAATTTTTTATGCACATTGTTTCTTATGTTGTGAATGTTTTTTTGTAATCAATTTTGTATTAACTGTATTGTCTTCTGATGGACTGATATTTAATTGATATTATAACCTCAAAATCGTCATTATTATTGTACAGTGTAGGTAATTTTGTTTATATGGCCATCTTACCCTGCAGGTCTGGTTAACATAGCCATATTTTTTTGGCTATTATTGCCATAGATGTTTAAGTGCTAGCCAATAAATTATTCATGGTTTTCAGATGCCAAAATACGTGCGAACATCAAACCGTGGTAACTGAACCCAAGAGTAATTATCAAACGCTTTAGATGCTATAAAAAACGAGAACATCTCGGTTTACAAGGGTGCAATAACTTTTTGTTTCAGACACTAACGAAACTCCTTCTAAATTTCTTGATGCGTTAACCCCGATTCCAGAAATTGATAACTCTGCAAAAAAAACGTGCAAAACAAGTAGCAGTAGTATTAATTTTAAAAGAAAGTCTTAAATAAAAGAAAGATAAACTAGAGAAGAAACTTAAAACACAAAATCGCAAGCCACGTTTATTTAAAAGCAAATCTGAATCGAGTTCTGAAGAAGAAGAAGACATTACAATTGGAGAGCGAGGATACGGCGGGAGAAGATAGCGAGTATGACTGTATAAGATGTGGTAAAAGTTACTATAAAACACAAAAAATTGAAGATTGGATTCAGTGCATTATTTGTCTCAAGTGGATACATGAAAATTGTACAGCGTTTGACAATACTTGTGATACATGTGGAAAAAAGGCTAAGAAAAAGTATGAAGGCAAGTTAAATAAAGAAAAAGGAAAAGGCAAGGGGAAAAGAACGAAGAAATAATATGGCCATCTTGTACGTCTTACTATGGCCATCTTAGACAGATATGTCCGTTAAGATGGCCAGTGTCTGTTTTTTTTTTAAAGTTTATTATTAAAATTTCATTTCATTAATCGTAACCAAAGTCTGTATAACCAAAGTTGATTAATAAAAGTTTAACTAGAAAGTACACTTTTGTTTTTATTTTTATAAATAATGTATTAAAATCTACGTACAAAAAAATACGGCCATATTACCCTGAATTACCCTATTTAAATTTGATTTCAATCCTAGTTAGAGAATGTTTACTACTTATCTAAATTTCCAGAAGGAAATGAAGAAACATAATAAATAACAAGCTACAAATCAAGAATTTTCCCGGATAGCTATAAACTTGATACCAGGGAAACATAGATTGATGGCGGCTCGATGGAATGAGATCATGCATACTTTATTAACATATGTGCGCTAAGGCGCGTGTATCATTGCAGTGCTTAAAGTAGATATGGATAACACTGTGAAAATTAATCTATAATATTTATGATTCTATATATATTGGAATTTATTTATTTATTTATTTATTCGGGAACAAACAGAGAATAAAAAAACAGAAAAAAAAAACAGAAGTGGTGTAATGTCCCCGAAAAGGAGTGTCACTCAGCTATTATGAAGTACCTAAATACTTCATAGCTGATTTTCAGTGATCTCCTGAATTTTTTATGTTTTAATTTAAAATAAAATATCAAATTAATATACTTATTAATACTATTTTACAATTATTAACTACTTATATAAAATATATATTACATATAACTATCCATACTATTTAATATAATTTGAAACATAAATCTGAACTGGTGGGAAAATGCTCACTGCTGAGCAAAAAAAATCTTCCTCTATGTAGGAGAAAGGTTGGAACCACACTGCACCACTGAAGGTTGGCAAATAATTACCAAAAGCTATTATTATCAGATGTTCGCTATAATAACCGATAGCGACAGCTTTACGTACTGTCCGAGACTCGGCAAAGATCAGACAAGAAACAAACAATTGTAAAAATACCAATATCACATATTCGAAAAGTTGTCAAATTCTGAATAGCAAAGTTACATTATATAAATTATACGATTAGGTACATTGCTATATGAGCCGAAATTCGATTTTTCAATTTGTCCGAGTACAATTTCCAAGTTTTCTATCCTACTATAAGCATTTTTTTTTATTTGAAATAAGACATATCTTTTCAGTAGTTATTAATGATGCTTTTAATAAAGGACGACATTTGATTTTTATTCATAAAGATTTATAACGAAAGCAAAGGTGTAATTTTTGCCGAATTGTTTTTATTCAAACCAAATTTTAATACTCGTAACAAAATATAGCTTTAAAGTAAAAAGATTCAAATTCATCCTACCGTTTTATTAAGTCTAAAACATTTTTATGCTAAAAATACATTTCGAATTTCTCTTGAAGAAGAGACTCGGACAAAAATCACACATTTTTTTGCTAAAAGTATTGCGGATATTAAAAGGTTCCTTTATTTTTAAAAGCATTTTTATAGCCTTTGACACTTTTTTCTCTTCGAGACAACCTTTATTCATTTAAAGGTTTAATTTAAAATCCTAATAAAATAATATAGAATACTTCGAATAAGAAATAAAGAGAAATAACGCATTTGTAAAAATATTATTTTGTACTTTTATTTTTTATTAAATATACGAATTACATTTTAACAATATTGGCAGAAAAATTAATCATTTGTTCAGTTAAATATGTACACATACTCGTACATACTAGTAAAATATTAACGTTTACGAATCTATAACAGAGTTGGTACGAAGACAATAATTGCATCTATAAAATTTTATGAATAAGACCGATAACGTAAAAAATATTCATTTTACATTTTTCATACGACTAAGAAAAAATAATTATAAAATTGTATTATCCAATTTAAAACAACTTTTACTACGAATTGAACAGAAGGCAACAAATAGAATCCTATTGCAGCAATATGAAACTTTTGAACTGATCTAAACTTCTTTCTGCTCCCTAATGGCTCCATTCTGAGACCCGCAAGGGAAATGGCGTGAAAGAAAATCTAACAGCAATAGTGTAATGTTTCCTTGTTCGCGCGAGTATCGCGTGTGACCGCAACATAACGGAACTGGTATCGCTCTCTGCATTTAGTACTGCTTGAAGCGAACATAGAGAAACCAAACGAATAATAATTATATATATATATATATATATATATATATATGAGAAATATACTTCGTTTTAAACCAAAGCCAAAAAACCAAACCATTCATACATTTTTGTAGGAATCAGCATCATTGGAAAACGCCTATACTGAGGTGGCTGTTTGGATTGAATAAAAGACTTGTTATAAAATAAACAGGCTAGTTTTCATTAAAATAAATAAATATATATATATATATATATATATATATATATATTATTAGGCTGCTTCATTTTAGAAGTCCCACCTGAAAATCTTGTAGTCGATAAAAAAAAAAAAAAAAAATTTTGGTCTATAAAAAAGCCCTCAATTTAGATTTTAAGCCGTTGCTCAACAAGCAGTAAGTTTTCCATACAAAAACGTATGAAAAACCATTTTTTTATTAATTTCTTCTTCCGCTCGCACAGTAAGATTTTTTTCCTATTTCTCTACTCAATTCTTTAAACAATATTCAATTACAATACTGTGAGACAAATATGTAAATTGAATATGTATTTCACAAATCGTCATTCTACTCGAAAATTTTCTAAAATAGCAGAAAATTGTTTTTTGTGACTAAACTATTGATGGTAGAAAAAAAAGTTAGAGTACAAATTTGTAGAAAATTTTGTGCTCTACAAATTCGTTTTATATTTATTTTTCTGCACCACTCACAGTTTAGCTTGTACGTCGTGTCCGTTTTCGACTACTGTAATAACCGAATTATCAGACTTACGTAAAAAAGTTAAAGGGGAAATTTGTTTTTGTTGTTGAATTTACTGAACTATATTCACACTTAAACCACCTATTTCATTAATTCTACCGTATATATCGTTAAAGATAAATATAAATATTTTGTAGCTTGTAAGCACGAAAGCACGAATAATAATAATTATGGTCGATTACCACAAAAAATATTATACACTTATGCATATTAATCAACATGAAATATATGCGGTAATACAATATATGCGGTAAAATAATTTATTTATTATAACTAAACTATATTTTTTCATATCACGTCCCACATATTATATGAAATATTACATAATGTTCATGAAATAGATGTACCTGAAGGTTTTTCTACCGACCAGACACGTGAACGAATCACCAAAGGCTAAGAAACATAATGTATAGTCAACATTTGGAACGAGTCATAACTAGTAAATACACAACAGTGAATATTATTAGTTTTTACATTGTCATTTATTATTTTTTTACAAAGAAATATTGAGGAATTATATGAAAAATACGATTAGGTTCCAATCAATCTATATAGCCAGCGACGTCCGTTCTTTGTATTTTTATTCGAAAATAATATTGCAATGTTTACAGCGAAACGATCTTAAACTAAAACTTTTAAACTCAAGCTATCGCTTCCTCTGTTATAAGTGCAGTACATGCAGTTTTGCTAACAAGCAGTGGAAATGACTTGTCTTGAATGCTAAGAGTCATTATGTTTCTTGTTGGAAATTTATGTTAGTATCGTTAGTAACAAAAGTAACATTAACTATTATACAAATAAGCTACACAAGTTAAATCTATATCTAATTCGTTAAAATAATAGTCCAATGAACTCCTACATTATTTAAATAAATCTATACGGATCATCGTTCGAAATAGTATCGGCGGTGCGCATTTCAAGTTCGGTTAGAAGTCACGACCGAGAGATTGAATTGAGAACTACAAAAGGCAAGTGGCCGGTGAGGATACAGATTGGTACATTAAACTGAGCCCGGGTTCACAAACCATTATATTTCAATTTTTCGACGTTAGACTTGCACAAACAAGCTCTATAGCCACTACAGTCGCATCGTGATCTGCGAAATGGAGTAAAATGGCCCGAAGGCGACTGAGAGTCTCGCTTTAAAGAATATGACAGAGTTTTAAAATTGTAGAATTTAGTAAGTGCTCTTTGAGATGATTTTTCTGCGTGCTTTTATTATCTTTGTTTGAAAATTTAGTTCCAAGGATATTATCTGTTTAACATTTCAAGACTATTTAATGAATTTTTATACCACAATAATTATGTGATACAAATATTAAATATAAACGTTATTACAACATTTGTAGGATTTTAAGACGAATTTTATAAAATATTTTTAAAAAAACATCGCACTGGAAACATCTATACTTAACAACGTCCTAAAACATGATGTGCATGGAGACGTAAACAATTTAAGAGCCGCTGCACTCTAGCCGAAGCAGCAGGCTGGACGGACCCGCCCGTTAACTGAGAACTAATTGAATTAATGAAACGAACTTTTAAACGTTAGAAAATAACTTAAAAATTCTATGCACATAAAATACTTACGTTATCTTTTCTACGATACCATTATATTTTACCAGTTATTAAATAACCTACATAAAATACAAGACAAAGTTTAATATAAAAATGTAATTGCACATTTTAACTGAAAAGAAAAAACAAATAAGAAAATTATTTGAATCACAAATGATAACGAGATAGACGTATTGCGTAACAAACCTTCAAATAACGGCTCTCTTCGTAGTGTTTCATATAAAAAAAGATGTTGCTTTAGTTACCTGAAACAAGATAAAAAAATTTATGAGTAAAGTGTTATCTACACTTGAATAAGTTTTGTCGCAAATCGCAATATTTAGGATTGGTTGATGCTAGCCAGATCAGATATCCTTTTGTATATTTTCAATCGTATATTTTCAATTCGATCGTATATTTCAATCGTAGATTTCATATGATTTATCAACAATTATAATATATAATACTAATTGACAAACATTTCATGATATTATTGAAATTAAAGGAATTCGGGCAGTAGCGCCCTTTTAAACTACCCAATAAGGAAGAATTTTAATAATTCTACATCTAAGGCAAGAATGGGAGACGTTTTGCATTTGAGTTGACATATTAGGTGTTCAAGCTTTTTGACTCGAAATAAACACATATTTCAGCTTTTTTTAAATCCATCTAGAATCTAGATGGTGAAATGGGGGAATAAATCTACTGCTAAATCCGCAAGCAGGACGAAATTAGTTCCGATTTTGTAATAATTATAGTAAAAGTGATCTTATCCAAATATTTAACAATGGTCATTCACAAATCATATATATATTTCTATTCGTTATCATATATAATTCTAAGTAAATATACTACCGCTTCTTAATGGTATTTTACTGAAAAGAAGTCGACATTAAATTATAGTTACAATTTTTAAATTAGTTACTTTATCTACTTACCCATAAAACTTGAGAGATATTCATAAAATTTAGACTATAAACACTGAACAATCTAAGAGCGTTTCAAATTCTAAGATATGCAGAAAAATATTTCAAGGAGATATAAATTTAATTACAGAAGTTTAAAAGTACCTCAAAGTCTTGGAAGTAATAAGTTTCAATTAAATATCATAACAACTTCGTCGCGGAACACGAGTATTAAATTTCATTAAAAAATAGTTGATTAAACAAGTAGTTAACTCGATACAAGTATTGGGAGTCTACAGCAACTTGATTTAGGAGTATAAATTTATCTTAAACATAAATAAGTTGTATCAAGAATAATAATGCGAATTTTCAGTACATTTTTTCGCAGTGGTTAGGTCTCATCTAAATAACAAGGGCAGAAAACTTTTCCCATTAAGACAGGTTTACGAAGAGCTAAAACAGAGAGCATCAACTTGAGCCAGTAAATAGTTAAGTGACAAAGAACTTACAACTACACTTGAGGTAATGGTTCCAGTCACTAAGTTCTGTAATTAATCAAAGCTATGACCTGGGTTAATGGTTAACAACGTACTTTATAAAGTAATACAAAGTGATAGAGATCAAACGATTGTTTCATTCGTTGAAAATTTCATTGTAATATATAAAGACATTAAAGGAAGAACTTCTTGAATTCAAAATTATGCGACACTTTTTCACTCAGTACCTACTAGATATCAGTAATCTACAGTAATTTAAGAAAAACAATTGTTATTTTTTGTACTCGATATACTCTGAAACTACTGAACCAATTTTATTGATTATTTCACAAATTATTAGCACTATTAGAATAACACAGGTTACAAAACCTATCGCTACTCAACACATCAGATCAGTAACCATATAAGCGCGGGCGAAACCGGCAAGGGTCTTCTAGTGACATCGTTGTTTACAAACATTTTATTAAAATGCTGACGTGTCATATAAAACAAGGTATCATCTCAGGGGGTGGTCTGGAAGTCTGAGGCAGGCATTCGAAGAACGCGCTAATCTGTGATACGGGTAATTAACTCGAGTGCGGACTGTTCGAGTTAAACTTTTTGAAACATTTGTGCCTAAGAACCTTATTAGATCATTTGTAATTTGGTGGGTCTTAACTCTGAATTAATTTAATAGCATTATAATTAAAAATAATATATAAAGATTAAAATTTGCAGTCACAGTAGAATCAGAACTCAACACGTTACTTTCACCAAAGTTCCCCAAGATAAGACGTATCTCACATTGCTTAATAATAAAAATCATGGAATATTACATTTTTGTATTTAATTCTGTACTTGAATATATAAAAATAAGTGAAAGATTTTTATTTTTATAGACAAAGTGTGTTCAAGATAAAGTACGTGTTGCAGAACAAGAATTCGATAGCACTAGTTAACCAAGGATCTTGATAAGCTGCATACCTATTTTCGTACGATAAGATACAATCTTTTATCGTCTACATTACAGTTATTATATTTTCCTGAGATTCGAAAGATACAGTATTTATATATTTGAAAGATGTAGTATAGAATGATGTAGATTTTCCTGAGATTCGAAATGTGAAAACACAGCGACAACTTTTGTCATTATAAAACTTGGGATAAATTTATTGTCGTCTGCAGATAAAATGTTGTTCAAATTTCTGCCAACTTATTACTCATGATTTATGAGTTATAACGCTCTCGAACACGAACGAGAGATGAAAATATTCCGATTTTAGAATTTACACTTAGAATTATTCTAAGTTGTATTTTAAATAGTTAAAAAAACAACGGAATATTAAATATTTTTGTTACAAAAATATGGTAAAGCTGTAGGTCTCATTTAAGATAAGAATAATTTGGTTATAAAAGAAATATTTTTTAATTCATTTAAAGATTCTATATTAATCGTATTGGCATGTTTGTTGTATTTTTACAACATACAAATTTTCTCTTTATTGCGTACCTATATTATATACGTCTATGTGTTACTGAACTCCTAAGCCGCTCGCTGGACCGATTATGATGAAACGTTGCGCGTGTGGGGTCCACGAATTGTTTGATCCAATAGATGGCATTGCAGTCGATTTCTCAGTTTTTTACAGGCAGTCAATGTCTGCGGGATCCTCTAGTTATACTATAATTTATATATTTTTGGATGAATTAATTCCCCCAGCACCATTCCACCATTGGACGATAGTATGTGGACGGGGATTTCATCCATACGTGGTCGACATTCCTCCGGTTCGCATCTCGCGGTTCGCATCTTCCTTCATTATTAGAACTGCAAAAGAATGGAATTCTCTTCCTGCGTCACTGTTTCCCGATACGTACAATTTAGGGATTTTTAAGGCAAGAGTGAACAGGCATTATTTGAGTTTGCGTGCTCCACCTTAGACTTCATCGTTGTTTACCATCAGACAAGATAGAGGTCAAACGCACTCAAATTTTTGATAAAAAAAAATATTTAACGATTCTGAAAACGTTGTATATTACAAGTATTTTTAGAACGTTTTAGCAACAACAAAAAACGCTGACCCACTAATAGCAGAGGCGAATGCCACCATTACCGGATCGTTACGACTCCTACCTCAACACGGAAATTATTATCACAGCCATAAATCACGGCTTCTTTACAGAGTTAGCGCAAATTGCACTATTGCATGACATTATTTCGTGTCAGCACGTTGCATTGCTATGAAAATGCCAAGAAAACTTTGGATCGCAGCTGGGGTTTGGAAATCTTGACATTTTTAAATTCCCGCAACTAGATACGAAAATTTCCAGAACTTCAAGACCAATTTTGAGATTGTATGTAAATAAAAATAATATTTAAAATCCTAATTGCAGTGAATAGGATAATTTATTCTAAACAATAACAGTTTTTTTTTTGATTAGAGGATGGCGTAATAAAGGAGTGGCTTGAATTGTCACGGGACAATAGTAGAATGCCCTTGAATTAGGACCGGAACTATTGTCATCGAAGCACAATGGATAGGACTCGCCTGCATTGCAGCCGAGGCACGCGCTAGCGACAAAAACGCACCAACTAAAGCGGAAAATTGCTTCTGCTGATAAATTACTAATGTCGAAATAGACGACGACGTTACGAATATAATATAACCAATATTTGACCTACTTACACGCCATTGGCTTTGATGTATTTTTGTATATGTCAATGATTCGTCAAAGGTAGCGGTTCGGTCGCCAATGAAGATGGAACGTAAAGGGCTTCCGATCGGAACGCTTAATCATATTTTTCAAGATGTGATTAATTATAATTGGTAATAATGTGTTTTGGCAACTTCAAACGATCCAAAATTAATTTATAGACAAAAATTAATTGAGCCTATAAACATTTCTAATAATAATATGAGAGTCGTTTAAAAATGAAATTTATTATTAATGTTCTTTTCTATCGATAAATTATTATTATTTCGATTAAGCATATTTAATGTCCCTGATTTTCTAATTGCTTTTACTACCGAAAGGTTCTTTCTGTTTTATAAAACTTTATGAAGCTGTTATTACAAAGTCAGAAATAATGACGGTGTTAAAATTTTATCGTTTTCTCATTTTAGCCATTATATTCATCACATACTTTGAGGCTCTACAAAGTTTAAATTAAATGTCGTAAAAGAGATGTAAAGATGTCATCATAAAAATTATACTTGAAAAATAATAAATTACGATATCATTATGGTAAACGCAACACGAGGGATGAAATAAAAGAACAAAATGTGATTTCTTGAACAAAGTCAACAAAATGTATATTATTTCAAAGGAAATATGTTAGCACGGCGAGTTACGTGTATGTAAACGGGGTATTTTTCTCGGCCGTCGCATATAAATAATGTAGGTCGCGAGGCCGTGCCAGGAGCCGACATCACATCCCTTCGTAAACAAATTCATCCGCACGAGTCACTAACTATAGTAGCAAGCACCGAGGGTTTGCGGAAAATGTTACAAGATAAATTTAGAAAACCCATTTACCGTTTAATCGCATGTCGATAACATCTAAAATAGACTATATTACCGACTCAAGGCCTTTATCCACTACAATTAAAACTGAAACGAGTGTACATCAATGCATTCGAGTGCTGTCTGCATAATTATAATTCTGAAAATCGAGTGCAAGTGGAAGCTTTTAATATTAGAGTCAATGTCAGCAAATTCAGATCTATTAACATTAAATGAAAGCAGATAGTAACTTATTTGTGAACTAACAATATCCTACAAGATCTTGGTATGAAACTATCATTACTACATTTAGATGTTCGTCGAATACGAACTAATAGAAATAAGAGCACATCAAAAATATTCACATGTTCACTACTCCTGACGAATATTGATTTATTCTCTTGACGATGTTTTTGAATCAAAGGATTATTTACGCTTGTTATAATTTGTGTCGTACAGAATCAGAACCATGTCTGTGTACAATAAATCAATACTTACATACAATAAATCAATACTTTTTCGATATCAGAGTGGAGTGGTATTGATAACGATGTAATTGGCCGAGATTCTGATATGTCGATTGTGGTAGTATGCGTCATCTCTGTTGAGGATTCAACGGAATGCAAAATATGGAAGGACGGCGAAGACGAATGGATGTTTGTTTGCGATTAAATTTTTTTCAAGTTGTAGTAGATTCAGATTACCAAATAGTCGTAAGGTCCTACGAACTCGGGACATACGCGGGTAAGCCGCCTGTCACAGCTAGTTATTATAGGTATATAAGAAGATCTAGATCCCTTTCAGAGGGTGGTTGACACGTAGGTCATTCGTCTCCACGATTTTAAAGATATTCAAAATACTTGCTATAGCGAATGATTTCAGTGACTTGTTCTATATTAAGTTTTTGGCTGAGTTCAGTTATTAAACAAGTTAAAAGTTATTAAACTAATAAATGGCAAGTTCAATCAAATGAAACATATTTAGTCTTTTTTTCTTTAATCATAGGTATGGTAATATAATAATTAAAAACAAATGTATAAATAATAATAAAAAAAAACTTAAAACACTACACTTCAATGCATTCAATAACAGCAATCGTTTTTGAGATGGTATCAACAAAACCTCATTGCTAAGACCCCACTACGTCACACATGCGGCCCTCCGTTATAGTATCTTTGGAAATAATTATAATAGCTAAGTTATTAAAGAAGTCCCCATACAAGAAACATGTCTTCGGCGTTATCAGCTTGATTTTCTTAATTCGATTGTACGAAACCCTGCGTGTCCCATACACGACTTACAGTTTATAAGCTTTTTAATAAGCAGACAATGGTCTGTTTAAAGGATAATTCCAAAGTAGTGTATAAAAGTATAGATATGATAGTAAATAAAAACACGACTATAGGTCAAGTTTAGTTCATTTCACTGAGATTATTAACATTCTTAATAATTACATTATTTATAGGTTTCGCTTCGCTTCAGTACACTGCTGGACGAAGGCCTTCCCAAAGTCGCGCCAAATATCTCGGTTATAAGTTTATAGGTTTACTTAGCACAATTACAACTAAATTACCAATTACGAGCCCCAAGAATTTAGAAGGTAGGGGAGCGAGGGGCTAGTTGTAACAAGGGTAAGTAGTAACAAGCATTTTTTACTTAGATAATAGAAGAATATTCATTTGATTTTCAACCTAACTTACTATTTAATACCCATTCTATCATATGAGCGTGATCGGTATCCCGCTGGATGACGCAGAAGGCAGTGTTACGCAGGCGCTCCGATAAGACCACGTAATGTATTATATAGTATTTATACAAAATTGATTATTGTTGATTTCAAATTATTTAGCACTTGTTGATTTATTCAAATACATTTAGCATTTGTTTACTTCGATTATATTAAATGTAATTTTACACTAAATAAAGGATATATTTTTTTATAGCAGTTATTTCAAAAAACCTTGCAGTGGGGTATGTTGTAACACTTTCGTGGGGCAAGTTGTAACAAGTACAACTTGCCCGTATTGATTTATTATTTCTATGAAATCACGTGGGACATACTTAAATTTCTTCTTTTCATGTTTTGAATACTTTTTTGTTGAACTGATATGATTTCATCCATTTCAGAATGAGACACTATAAAAAAAAACTGAAAGTGCTTCCCAAAGCCAAGATGTGTACGAATTGGCTTCTGTTGAAGTCTTGTAAAATTAAACCAGTGTACGAAAAGCTGCAAAATACTTTAATTTACGTCATGTGTCGCTATTTAGATATACCTATGTAAAAAAGGAGTAACAAATCTCTATAATACTTTAATCAAAAGTCTGATTGATTACTTAAGAAGTTGAGATATTGTTGTTATAAATGGCTGAATATTTTTCTACTAGATTAAGAATAAAACTATGTGCCTAAACTTTTTAATGTTAAATACGCTATATGAACCAAAAATCTGTTTACTTAAGTAGTTAAGACTATAAATGGCTGTAAATCTATAGTTCTTTTATAGTGTAAAAAAAGAAATAACAAGTTTTTGTAAATTTTTGAATATTTTTTTATTACATTAAGAATAAAACTTAAAAGTCGAAATCTGTTTTAGCATGTCTACAGTTTCTAATGATAAATATGCTAAATAAACCTTTGAAAAATAGAAAACTGATTTTCAATTCCTACTGTTACAACTAGCCCCAATCACGGGGTAAGTTGTAACACTCGTCACTTTTTTTTCTAAGACATTTTTACAAGAACTTGTCACAGGTTTGATCAAAATTTTATTGGAAATCACTAGTTGAATAGTTGCTCATTCAAATAGTACTGCTGCATTTCCTAAATACTTAACAAGTAAGCTTCCATAAGGTCCCAACGAAAAATTGTTACAACTAGCCCCTCGCTCCCCTACGATATGTTTAAAAAAAACACACACACACGTTGAATCAAATATCATACATCCATTTTTGGCAATCAAGTAACTCATTTTGACCTTTACTAATAAGCTATAATTCTTGGCAAACAACGTAAATGTAAGTAAAGGTCTTGTAACGTTCCAACACTTTATGTGTATTTTGGACTCTGGTAATTACTTCCAGTTATTTAACCGGTCTGAGCATTCTAAACAGTAAAGCGAGTTACGAGAACAAACTTGTTTCATTTCGAGATTTTATTAAAAATATATTCATGAGAAATAACTTGGATAAGATCACATTTTAAACTACCAAACACTAATAGCTAAGTAAAAAGTATATCATATTAAAATTTCTCAAAAAAAAAACAATTGTCCACTTTTAAGTTCTACAATAAATATAAATCATAAAATTAATTAAAAACTTTATTGTCTTCAACATAAGAGTAAGCTAAATTTTCTTTAAATTTAAATCTCATTAAAAATAAGGGTTCCTAACATAAAAACGTTTAGACTTTACAGTATTCACCGTGTGAGACCATTCTCATGAGCTCTACAGAGTAATACGGGACAGCCCTTTATCGGTGAGTCATTGAACAGGGCCGCCCGCGTCGTATTTGGGTTAAATAGTATTGTGTTGCACTACAGGCACTACAGGCACTACAGCACTCCACGTCAATCGATGCGGGAACAACGCGGATACACTGTCGAGATCATGAGAAACTGCTGCATAAATTGCATTGGAACCAATAAAAAATTTACCAACATTTTTTTTATATATACCGAGCCAATGTAGTATATATGTGTATATACACAATACAGAAATGAGGTCGGAAGTCAATTCGTTTCAATAATATATACATAAGACATCTGTTTATTTGTTGACTTTGTGTATTTATTGAAACGAATTGACTTCCGACCTCATTTCTGACTAAAATAACAACTATAATATTATGTATCTACTGTTAGTATAGTCAGAAAATATCAAAAAATCGCTTTCAGTGTTTTCTTGAATAACATGGTTGCCTGTTCTTTCTTATGGTTTACTTTATAAGGCTTGTTTTAAAAGCACAATTAATTCAGTCATAAATATAGCTCTTAAGATTCTACATGTTAATAAATACCATTATATGACTAACATGAACTTACACATTCTTGATTAAAGCAGTAATGTTATCGCGTACCGCATAATAAACAATCGTTGCATTGTATAAAACGTTATTTGCATTTTTTTTAATTAATATAGTTATAGAGCTTGGCATTTATCCACAAACAGACTGATAATTCATAATTCGTGATGACACATCACTAATTGATTTTCACATTTCGTCTAGAAATATGCATTTCCAAATATGTCATCGAGACGAGTCGGTGGCAAACAATGCACTCTGACTCATAGCGTAGATAATGAAACTGCTTTGTATACAATAACATCGTTAATTCATGATGTATCTGACGGCGGATTATTGTAGGGAAATTTACTTATACGCAATATTATTGGCGTAATTTTATTTCTTAATAATTATTAAGAAGACATTTAGATAATTGGATTAAGTGATATTAAATCATTACTAATCAGTATTCAATTTGTGTGAAAATTTTGCTACTAGTCGTACTCGCAATGCCAATGAGTTAACTATAAATCCTAAGTTGTAATTAGCCTTGCACACGAGGATTTTTTTTGTTGTTCCTTTACCTAGAATCTGTAAAATATAGAAATAATTAAATATCTATTGTAATAGATACTATTTAGCATTAAGAACTGTAGGATGACTAGAGATACAGATTAGTCTATCCTTTTTTTTTTTTTTTTTTTTTTTTTTTTTTTTTTTTTTTTTTTTTTTTTTTTTTTTTTTTTTTTTTTTGTGACGCAGGGGAATCCATTTACGGATGATATCCAGGACGCCCGGGTCGGCAATCCTAGACCTATGTCGGACCGCGGATGGAGGCCACGTCGGCGGCCTCCTCTCTCCTCCGCTCGTCGGCCTCCTTCTGGGGCATTACTGTCTCGCAGAAGGAGACCATCGCCTTCCAAGACTCGTCGTCGCCGAGCATCGCGGTGATGATGCTCGGGAGCGACAAGTCCCCTCCGAGGACCGACGTCAGACCTTGACGCAGCGCCGCCCATCTCGGGCACACCTCGAGGGTGTGCTGGGCAGAGTCCACCGCCGCGCCACAATCGTGACATTCAGTCGTCGGCTCCCTCTGGGCCGTCCGGCACAGGTAGTCACCAAAGCAACCGTGCCCGGTGAGAACCTGCGTCAGACGGAAGGTGAGGGGCTTGCGTTTTCGACGCATCCACCGCTCAAGGACCGGGCGAATGGCAGCCGTTACGCGTGTGCCGTACGGCTGCCCCGCCAGGTCCTCCCCCCACCTCCGCATAAGCGCTTCCTGCCCTATCCGACGCACCCGTAGGATTCCGTCCAACGTAGGGTTCTCATCAAGAGCCCTCCTACCCGAGACGTAAGAGTAGGTCTCGGCAAGAACCTCCGCCACGAGTTCCCACGGGGGGTCGCCGGCTAGAGCAGTAGCTGCAGCCCACGATACCGTACGGTACCCCCGGATCACCCTCACCGCGATGATCCTCTGCGCAGAGCGCAGCGCAGCCTTATTCCTCGCAGTGAGGCGATCCGCCCAAACCGGGGCGCCGTACGTCGCCATACTCCGGCAGACACCAGAGTACAGCTGCCTGCAGGCGGCGCTGGGTCCTCCGAGGTTTGGGAGGAGTCTGCCCAGTGCACTCGCCACCTTTACGACCTTCGGTCCCACCATAGAGAAGTGTGGGCCGAAGGTCCACCCTCCGTCTAGGATGAGCCCCAGATATTTGATTTGGGAGCTCATCCTGACCCTCCCCTCTCCGATCTGCAGGGTAGCCCCCGGTGGGGGTCCCTTGCGTCCGGTCCCGCGGAAGAGGAGGGCTTCGGTCTTATCAATTCTGACACGAAGCCCTAAACTCCTTATGCGGCTGATCACGAGATCGACTCCGACCTCGGCCAGCCGCGCCGCCTCCTTGAAGTCACGTCCCCGGGAGTAAACGAGGGTATCATCTGCATAACAGATGACACCCATCCCGGGGAGAAGACGGCCTCGCAGGACCCAGTCGTACCCGATGTCCCACAGTATCGGACCCAGAACTGATCCCTGCGGGACACCGCAGCCGACTCGCCGCCACTCCACGGACCCCGACCGGTTCTCGAGGCCTACCCTCCGATCGGAGAGGTACGCCTCCAACAGCCTCCTTAGATACGGGGGCACTCCGAAATATTGTAGTGCCTCCCGTATCACCGTGTGCGGCAGACTATTGAAGGCGTTCGCGATGTCTAACGACACCGCGACCACCACCTCCCTCCTGTGTTCCGCCTCACCCGTCACCGCCCGCAGGCGTTTGAGGGCGTCGACGGTCGACCGACGTGCTCGGAACCCGAACTGAAATTCTGACAGTCCAGGTCCCGAGCCCTCCTACAGGTACTGAACGAGCCGGGAGGCCACTATCTTCTCCAAAGCCTTCCCGGCTTCGTTCAGCAGCACCACCGGTCGCACCGCCGAAGCCGAATCCGGAGTCCGCCCTGCCTTAGGGAGTAGGCAGAGCCGACCCTCCTTCCAGGCCTCCGGGAACTGGCCAGACCGCAGGCAGCGGTCAAACAGCTCCCGGAGACTGTCGCCAAGGTGCCCGAGAGCAATCGCGAGGACTCTCCCGTGCACCCCATCTGGACCCGGCGACCTTTTCTTACTCTGGAGGCGGGTAATCACCGCCTCCATTTCAGCATCTGTGACGGGTGGCGGAACACCCTCCTCCTCGTCCGGCGTCTGCCGAGCCATTCTGGGGGGCACGAAGCCCTCGGGTTCGTCAGGGAAGAGTTCCCCGACGATCCTCCTCAGTTGGTCCGGCTGGAGCGTTTCGCTGATGGGGGCCGACTGGGCACGGAGCTTGTTCCGCGCCCAATTATACGGTCGGCCCCAGGGGTCTCTCTCCAGACCCCCAACTAACTCCAGCCAGGCCTCCTCCTTGGCTCGGCATATGGCCTGACGCAGGATCTTCGTTTTCTCCACGTAGATTCTGCGCAGCCTGTCGTCCCTGTCCACGTCCTGGGGGCGTCGCCGCCTGCTCCGGGTATACTGTCTCCTGGCCCCGTTACAGGCGGCCCGGAGACCAGCTATCTCGGTCGACCACCAGTAGAGCGCCCGCCGCGGGGGTGGACGCTTCGCGGGCGGCATAGCCGCTCTGCAGGCAGCAGTAAATGTGTCACCGAGCCGGCTAGCCGCCTCATCCACCTCAAACTCCGACAGCGGCGGGAGACTCCAGCGGCCGACGATTGCAGCCTCCTAGATTAGTCTATGCTGATCTTTACACACACAACAGTAGATAATACTGTTATAACATTGAAATAAAGTCATATATGTAACTTACTTTCTTAGTATAAATATATTTCTATTAAACGAGAGTGAGTAGAACGATAAATATAGAAATAAACTAACACACAAATAAAAGAAACTAATAGAACACAATTATTTACTTAGATAAGTTATATAAAAATAATACTTTCGTTGTATTTATACTTCTTTACTAAAACTAATTTGCTGACTCTATTGAAGGGAAAAGTAGGCTACAGAAAAAAATAAGGGTTCCCAAGTGGAACGCGGCACAGATTCGATTAAATACAGCCTTTGCACGACTAACGAGAAGTCCGATAACGGTCAAATTGGAAATAATTGTTTCTGCCCAAAGATTTTATCGTACTCAAAACATAGCGTATAGCGTTTAGTAAATTTATTAATATTTTCTTTTATACATACTTATTACACAAAAACAAAAACAATAATATAATAAACACAATAAAAAAAACCTGAAATTGGCAATAGGAAATATTTTTGTTAAGATAAAAAGAAAAAGCGTTCAACTAAAGTGAACTTTTGTTTTCGTCAATTACTTTAAATAAATAATTTCAACGTTCTACGAGTACAATCAATCGTTTGTAATATACAAAAACCATAATATGTAAAAAAAATTAAAACTTATTCAACTATTGATTTATCGTTTAAATAAACTACAGTAAAATAATTTGAGTAATAAAACGAAGATAAATATTGGCAAAAAAGAAATCCTTAAATTGTATCAATATATTTGAATCACATCTATTTTAGTCTTAAATAAACACGAAATCCGTGAAACATGTAAAAACATAATGACGCCATATTTTTCTACTACTGTGTATTTGTAATGTAGCTGATGAATTGTTATGAGTTTATAATAAATAAGACATAAAACGCAGCTTCGGACGCTTTAAATTAATTGCGGTCTATTTTCGGTAGTATTATAGGGAGATAAGTACGTACAAATGATAATGTATAGTTCAATATGATTAAATAAAATATATGTTGGTAACAGTCACGTCAATATTGGTCCTTTGTAATTCAAAAGAAAGATGTAAGGCGCTTATAAAACAGTACACAAATCTTTCTTTCATGAAACGACAAACTCTATTATTATATAGTCGCATGTTGTATCATGTACTTATAATATATATATATATATATATATTACATAGTGGTTCTAGAAAAAGACTGTCTATTTATGTATCATAAGTTTCTTATAGCACATGCACGTTACTTTAATTAAAATACGATCGATGTAGACAGTTATTTTGTTACACACTTGTACATAATATATAGAAACAGCTTTACATATGATTCTAATTGAAAAAAGTTCGGGAAATCTTATTTATAGTTTAACCCCTCCAGGAATTTTATACGATGGTAACCACCGTCAATTATTTAGCAATATCATGGGCATTTATTCCCAATATTAGTGTTTTAGAAAATTATGCAAACAATACGACGCGTAGGAAGTGCAGTTTCAGTGTTTTATTTTGAAAACGGACGTAATGTGAGAATACTCAGATATCTCAAAGGCTAAGTGGAGCATAAATTACGTAGATTCCTGAGCATAGTGTGCAAGCAGCATCTCGATGTGTACTATTTCCCATTACATTTATTTTTAGTTTCGATTCTCATATAAATTACGTCATAACTTCCTTGATTTAATGTACACGTAAGCAATGTCACAATCTTCATTTATGACATACGACAGATATGAAAATCGGAAATGGTAATTTTGTTCTTTAATAATTAAAACGAAGACCATAAAACCAACTTCAATAAGAGTTGAAATGCTCTGATACAGGCACTTTTTCTTTTATTTCAAATATACCAAAGTACGAAGTTATTAATCTTCAATAGAATTCTCAATCACAATCTCAAAAAAGCAATCGGAAATTGAAACATTCTCATCTATTTCCTAAAAAAAAGTAGTAACTTAATAAGGCAATGTGCAAAGTAGTAAGGCAATATGCAAATCGGAGCGTACGAAAGATTGCATAGAACTGTGCAATATTCAACACTACCTACATATTCTTTTAATATCGAGCATAAAACGCTATACAAAGAAATTTATGAAAACCTCCTTTAAGTTTAATTTTTATTTTATAGTATAAACATAAATATCGTTATGTCTACCGTAATAATGTATAATCTGTAAAAATTTTAGATATCTATTTGTCACGGTTCCAAAGTTTTAGTTTTTCGACACGGACAGACGAAAAAATGAATGAATGGCGAGATGGGTAAAAGAATATTGTATATAGGATTCCGTTTGCACCTTTGGAACTGCAGAACCCTAAAAATACTAAAGCAAATAAAACCGTAATGGGGTTTAGAGAATCCGTAGAAGGATGGGGAGAGAGAGAATTACATCGGCTGTTCAATCTATTCGGTTTACCTTTGCTATTGAACGGAACCGCAAATGAATTTGTACGACAAACCTTTCGTAACAGTTGAGATTGCGTTCGTCTAGTATGTCACATTAGACCGGTTTTAAGTATTACGCACGATCTAATACTGAACTTTATATACAGAGTTAATTTTGCAATCAAACAACATAAATAGTAGTCAAGTTTTTGTCTGGATTTCAACAATGGTTTCGTAAAATATTGAGGAATGAGATCACAAGGGTTTTTAGGGTTCCGTAGCCAAATGGCAAAAAACGGAACCCTTATGGATTCGTCATGTCTGTCTGTCTGTCCGTCCGTTTGTCACAGCCACTTTTTCCGAAACTATAAGAACTATACTGTTGAAACTTGGTAAGTAGACGTATTCTGTGAACCGCATTAAGATGTTTACACAAAAATAGAAAGAAAAAAAAACAATAAATTTTGGGGGTTCCCCATACTTAGAACTGAAACTCAAAACATTTTTTTTTTTCATCAAATCCATACGTGTAGGTCTTCAAAAATGATATTGAGGTTTCTAATGTCATTTTTTTCTAAACTGAATAGTTTGCGCGAGAGGACACGATGGATATTAATAGGTGCATTTGCGGTTACAACTTCAATAGAATTTTGAAGACGGTAGAAATAGTATGCATTTTTTGGTTAAACCTTATAAACCTAGAATAACACAAACATTGCATATGCAACAAAATTCTAACCATAACGTTTATAACTTCTTTTATACATAGTAAAGTTAACAGTCTATGTGATATTAAATTGTGCAATGTCAAAAAAAGTAAAAAACGTGATACTGAAATGGTTAGCTTCTCTCACCTACGAGACGACGAAGGGATTATTAATTAATTTGGTTTAATCTTAAAATAATTTGAACGGAATTCAATTAACACAACTACGTGTTAATGTCGTGTTAATTTACCCCAGTTGAATTATCGTCATCTTTATAAAAATACTAGCAAACCCGGCGAACTCCGTTTCGCCACCAACTTATTTTCGTGAGGGATACTCACACCACGTACTGCCGCCATGCAAAACCATATTGGTTTGTAGTACATGCTATGTATAAGAGATGGCGCTGTATGTGAAAAATGATTTTCCCTGTTTTCCTGCTTTTCTGTTGAAATTTTTCCTGAATTTTGTTTGCTATAAAGCTCACGGAGCCCGAGACCTTTCCAACGAATGCAAAACCGTGGAAATCGGTTCGTGCGTTCTGGAATTATAGCGTCAGGAAGGAAAACCCGACTTATTTTTATATTATAGATTACAAAATTTATAATTTTTAAATCATTTGATGAGAGTCAATGATGACCCTTCTTCTATATGGAGAAGAGGCCTTTGCCAAGCAATGTGTTGTTTAGAAGTTGATTCAATGCACTTCAGTTCATTATGAGAGTATAAGATTATATTATTATGATTTTCCCTGTTTTCCTGCTTTTCTGTTGAAATGTTTCCTGAATTTTGTTTGCTATAAAGCTCACGGAGCCCGAGACCTTTCCAACGAATGCAAAACCGTGGAAATCGGTTCATGCGTTCTGGAATTATAGCGTCAGGAAGGAAAACCCGACTTATTTTTATATTATAGATATGGTCATCAGAAATACATAATATATGTGTGTGTGTGTGTATGTATATGTATTTGTATATGTGTATGTATGTGTGTATATTTATGTATGTGTTTTGTATGTGTATATACCTGTATTATATGGTATCATTTAAAGCATGTATTAATTTCTATTACTCATTATAAAAAAATTAAGGCCGTTATTATATAGCCAAAATTAGTACTAGTATTTAACCTATTTTGAACGTTAGACCAGGAAGCTACTCCTTTTTGTAAATCATTTTCGGAATCCAAGATCCAAGTTTCCTATAAGGGGTTAATTAGTGTGGACTCCCTTAGTAATTTTAAGCCGAATTGTACATCTTGTAAATTTCAAATGGTGTAAAGTGTACTTAGTAACCTGTTTTTTGGAAATATATATTTTTTTAAACCAAGCTCAAAAACCACTTACGAGGTCAAAATTTTTCGACAAATGAGGAGGTTCTGTCTGCTGTCGACGCATTTTTGAAGGTATGGACGAAGATTTTTTAAAGCTGGTAGAGAAGCCCTGATCGGTCAATGGAAGAAGTGTATAGAACTTGGGAGAGAATATGTTTAAAAACAAATAATAAATAAATTCCTATCTTTTCATTTTCCTGGTTAGGGTACGAGCTTTTCAAATGCCCCTAGTAAATAAAATAATAATAAAAAGATACTACTCAAGAACTGCATATTAATAAAAATAAAACTACAACAACATTCTGTATAATGATGTTATTCAGCAATTCATAGTACAATAACAATAGATAATATAATGATAAGCAACCAGAAAGCTTAATCAATAAATGTGACACAAGTGAATCACATTATTTAATCATTAAAAACACGAAATAAAAATTGTTTGAATAATACAAGAGACGAATAACAAATGGTAATTAAATAGGAACTGACTACATTGGCCCATGTGCGCCAAGCTCTGGCAAACAAATGGGAAGCGCCAACGCATGCAAATTACTTATTGGCGCAACAATCAGATCGCGACTCCGGTCAGCCGTGAGATCGATCGGTCGTTGACTCTGGTGACATGGCTACAATACACTGTTAACAACAGAATTATAGGAAAAACATTTAAAAAATCCTATTATATGTAAATGACAATTTAATATCTTAAATAATTGCGAATTTTATCCGGATTTAAAATAAAACCTAACCACTTAAGTGTGTAAAATGTTTTTGAGCATATTAATATTCGACATGTTGGCAAATTATAACTTAATACGTATTTAACTTAAATAAAGCTTTTAATTGATTTTGATGCTTATTCCACTTGCTAATAAGCAATAAAGTTTATTTGACACAAAATAATACTTCGCATAGAAGACATTTAATTATTAAGTTTAGATATTGTATGTGAAAATTAAATTAAAGACAGTATAAACACTCATAACATGATTAAGTTAAAAACCAAAATTTACAATACGCGACATAAGGCGTATCTAATGGAATTCTTAAATTTACATTCGTTTTAACAATTCACAGTTAAATAATGTTCTCGGTAATACTATGTACACAATACACGTTTACAGAATTACACTAATTGAGAAACATCTGCTCCATCTAGAAGAATAGATAGTAACGATTTATTTGCAATCGGACGTCTAGACGTCCGATTGCAAATAAATCGTTTTAAATTTAGTTAACGAAAAAATAATCGTTTTAAATTTAGTTAACGAAAAAAGTTTACACGAAAATTTAAAAAAGAACGACAATTTTTTTTTTTTTAATATAAATTTATCGGAACGTTAAAGTACGAATACTGATATACTTCATAAAGAGACACTCGATCCACACATCATTGCAAATAGCAGCAGACCCCATATTATGTCGGGGACAAGGGTAGACGACAATGGATTATTTCCGCAGCTTGACGTCTCATAAACGTCAATAAGGAAGGGCATTTTAGTCTAATATGACATTAGGAAAATTTTGTAGGTCATTGCCGATGCGACGCGCGACGGTGCTATCTTGTAAGTTAAACGTTTTTGAAATAATCATGATGTTTTAGTTATACTATTTGTGACAAAAACTTAAAATATCCTGAAATTTCTCTATAAGGTGAGGTTGGTCGTGTTTTTTTTTTTACAGTAGCTTCCTCAATTCAAACAAAGATGCGGAACAAAGCGGTGAGAGCGGCTTTTGTGTAGATACTACGAGTACGAACACTTAACTCTGACATCGGTGATGGCGACATCTCGTCCACCGACCCACTCTTAACAGGCCAACTTCAATTTAACAAGCAACGCCCTACAATAATAATCTACTACGTGTAATACGTTGAAATCGCTATCTACAACATTCGCATTTGTATACAAGAATGACGATCGTAGCTATATTTTTTAGAACTCTAATCAAAACAAAATGCGTTGATAACGGGTAGGTTTATATTTTTATTTTGTTACGAGTAAAATATTAGCAGAAACACATAATTACTACAACGACTTTATTTATCTTAAAATTTCCTTAAAAGTAGTTTTTATAGTCCTAAAGTGCCAACACATTGATTGTACGTGCATGGAGCGAGGAGAAACGACCTGTGTTCGTTAATAGCGATGTTTTATTGGCCTGGCCTAATTGCCATCCGTCCCATATTAATGATGTTTTCGTGCTGACCTAGATAAATTATATACTATAACCGATATTTGAATCAAAATTTCATGAAATATTCTGAATATGAGAAGTCTGACTAGTGTTAACAGGATTTTGTTGCTCCTATGTCGGTTGATATAATCACGTATCCTTAAAGCTTAAGGGACAATACCAATTTTCACAAGAGCACGCTCAGCTGTACATGGATTTTTTTCCAATTTCGGAACGGACAAACGCTCTTATTTTTTTTAATCAGCTGCTCCGAACGTTAAGAGGGTACGGTAATGTAATAGAATTTTACTCCAGTACGTGGTAGTAAAGAGGTAAATATTCGTCGCGTATTTCTTTATTACTTGAGCTTTAGTTAAATTATTCCCTATATTACGTTCGTAAAATATTATTTTGTCGATAAGAAACTATAATTCAAAGAGAGACCTATGACCAGCAGTTACAATAGAGGACAGATTAAATTCTTCAGCGTTAAAGTTTAATTTTTTTAAGCGAATTAAAAGCTATAAATAATAAGACCTACCTTGAGACTGGTTGCGATGGTCGTGAGGTAATGTATATATTATGTATATCGGAGTTACAGTTGTAGCTGTAAAAACTAGCACCAGCACAGGTGAGATTACATCGATTTACTCTACAAGTGCAAGCGAATCCGGTTCTCCCGCATTGATCAAGAAAATTGGCAGAAGCGAATATTTATATTCTATTTTGATTACAATTTATTTTTAGTACAAATCTTCGAATTCACCGTACCGTTTAAAAAAGTTACATAATTTTAATTCATTTAAAAAGGTTTTGACACGTATAGAAAAACGAAAAACAGGAAATTAAGGTTTAAAAACCACAAATACATTAATTAGGAAAACTAAATAAACTTGTCCTACATATAGGAGATCGCAAAGTAATAAAAAATTTACAGCTTACTAATTTGAACCTACCGTCAACTTGAGATCATCGGCCTCAGAGCTTGAATGACGCATGCGTTCCTGCGCAACGACCAATTCACTGAATTTATAGCAGCTGCAAGGTCGCTAAGAAAACCAACCGTTATGTTACAAATGTAATCACGACAATGTAACCGATCTCATATATTATACAGTAAATAATACCATATTGAACCGGCTTCTCGATTGGACATCACTCTATTTTCTAATAAACTATGGTTTTGTTCTAGGAGCAACATCAGAGGAGTCAACTACAGCTTACACAGTTACAAATATATTTTAATTAAGTTAATGCTATTATTCCAGTCCGTAGAACTAATTTGTACATTTCTTCAACGAGTCCGTCAAGACTAGGCAACTCTGCGGAATGAATGTGGCGGGAACCCAAGCGGCCTTACGTTTACTTGCAAAACGTCAACTTCAAAAAAATCATGATTGACTGATACTTTATACATATAGAGGAAGAATTGGAGCTTAATGCACCACTCTGCTCATCTCCGGGTTGGCGGATAATTTCTTACCGTAAGCAACGATCGCTATAGGGGTGTGCTCTCCGAGGCACGGTGGGGAGACCTATAAATGTTACGTACGCACTCGACAATAACTTTTAGCTCTAAGTTACTAACCACTTTACTATACTTTGTTATAATTATTTATAATATATTTTATATATTTTATATATTTTATATATTTATTTTATATATTTTATATATTTTATATATTTATATCGACGGCCGGCTGGTCGAGTGGTCAGGCAATTGGACACTCTACGCAGTGCTCTCCGAGGCACGGTGGGGAGACCTATAAATGTTACGTACGCACTCGACAATAACTTTTAGCTCTAAGTTACTAACCACTTTACTATACTTTGTTATAATTATTTATAATATATTTTATATATTTTATATATTTTATATATTTATTTTATATATTTTATATATTTTATATATTTATATCGACGGCCGGCTGGTCGAGTGGTCAGGCAATTGGACACTCTACGCAGTGCTCTCCGAGGCACGGTGGGGAGACCTATAAATGTTACGTACGCACTCGACAATAACTTTTAGCTCTAAGTTACTAACCACTTTACTATACTTTGTTATAATTATTTATAATATATTTTATATATTTTATATATTTTATATATTTATTTTATATATTTTATATATTTTATATATTTATATCGACGGCCGGCTGGTCGAGTGGTCAGGCAATTGGACACTCTACGCAGTGCTCTCCGAGGCACGGTGGGGAGACCTATAAATGTTACGTACGCACTCGACAATAACTTTTAGCTCTAAGTTACTAACCACTTTACTATACTTTGTTATAATTATTTATAATATATTTTATATATTTTATATATTTTATATATTTATTTTATATATTTTATATATTTTATATATTTATATCGACGGCCGGCTGGTCGAGTGGTCAGGCAATTGGACACTCTACGCAGCGGTCGCGGGTTCGAATCCCGCCAGGTGCAGATAATTTGTATGACGAATATAGATGTCTGCACCGGGTCATGGATGTGTATTTATATATATATGTATTTATATCTTAAATTTATTTCCGTTCCTAGTACCCGTAACACAAGTTCTTACGAACTTACCACGGGGCTAGGTTAACGTGGTGTGATTGTTGGTTGATATTTATTTATTTATTTATTTATATATTTATACTTGTAACTAATCTTTAGACTCATAAACCTAGTCAATAAGCTATTTGTATATACTTTGCCGCTCAGCGATTCCTTGTTTCCCATGTAAAATAAATAGTCCCGCATCTCTAAACCCGCCGCATTCCATCTCCGATTCCAATACCTTAATATTGCTCTGTTTCTTTAGTTTATTATAATTACGCCGTCTCTTTCACTCTGTTTCTTTCATTTTTATTCATAAAGTGTAATAATAAAATAATAGTTTTTAAAAGACATTTATTTTGCTGACCACGTAACATAAGGACATAGACCGAGACAAAAAAAAATATTTTTACAAATACAAATATCTGCTCCGACGGGCTTAATGAAATTAATCGCTCCACTACCAGAACGGTTATGAAACATCTTAAAATGTTAAAAATATATTCAAATGATACAATCCTGCGGCAATGATAAAACGGCATTTTCCGACATTTTAAGGCGCTAGACAAGACTGGTTGGCTTTACGTTTTTACGCTTTGCTTTTATTCTTTATGTAAGAAGACTGTTCATTAAAAAGTTTAGTAAAATTATAATATTCAATAAATTAATTAAACTTGTTTTATACTGTATATGTGCCTTCTCCATAATAAAATAGATGAAAAATTTCAAAGCAATTGTTTCAAAAATTATTCGGGAATAATTATGTCCGTGAAATAAGATCCTAAAATAATACAAGTTAACAGCTTTAATTAAAAAAATAATAAGCTAAATACTGATTAGAAGACTCAAAGGCATTAATTAATTAAGTGATAAAAATATATGAGCGATTATCTTGTAAAATGTTTTTTTTTTCCATGTTTATGTAATTAATAAAATATTCGAAATTATATTCTTGTTTCATTTTTAATATAATTGATACTGATGGAAATATGAATTCCAGTTTATAACCTAACACTTTTTTTTTTTTGTAAATTATATTGCATGGGTCATATTCATCATAAGTGAAGCTAAAAGCATGAAACTTAATTTTTACTCCTTTGTTTATAAATTAATATGCCCGTGTTACAGCGTTTTTGATTATACCTTGACAGGATGATACGGAAAATGAAAATTTATGTGGACAAAGTCGCAGATAGCGGCTAGTAAAATTAAAAAAAAAAGAAAAACTATCGTAGTAAAAATTTCAACGTCTTGTGAATCTAAGTCCTACATACAAGAATAATGTTACGGTTATTTTTATTACTGTAAGCGTTATACTCATTCATTAGTACAAGCATTAAGTTTTGCAATAATCCAATCATCAGCGTCCAGTTTTGCTGGCATGTAACCTCTATTTACAGGTTAAGTCCGACCGGTCGAAGGCTCGTAGTTATCGAGTTAACGTTAATTTTCGCTTATAGCATTACTTCCAATTTAGTATGCAGCTCCATCGTTTAATTCAATTCGATAGACAGTCAATAGAGTTCATAATAAAATGCCATCGTTATTAATTTAACTATATCATGTACTGTTATTTGACGTTTTATCAAACTTGTTTTCATAAAATATTACTGATGTTCTTTAAAAATATTAATGATGTAATTTTTCCAACGATGTTCTATACAGGCTGAATGGTGAGTTACTATCAATATTTAAGGAGAATACTAATTAAATAATAATTTGAATGAGAATCATGTACCGAGTATTCTTATTAAATATTGATAGTAATTCACCAGTCAACCTATATAATTATAATATTTTGTACAAAACTTTTCCGACTTGTCTTAGACGCCTTGAGCTAAACTTTAAAACGATTACACCGTGCACCAAAAAGGCTAATAAATAACTATACGTGCAAGAATTTTTGTTAAGGGTTTATAGTTTTTGAATTGTTTTACTATATTATCTATATAATCTTATAACAAAATCGTAGCGAAGGTGATTTTGTACATTTAATACTTTTTTACCCGACTACGACAGAAGGAGGGTTCTGTTTTTCGAGTGTGTGTATGTATGTATGTATGTATGTCCATTTCTTTGGCACGACCTACAGCCCAAACGGCTGGACGGTTTTTGACATATGAGGTGTCCTTGGATTTGTCTAAATTGTAGTAGTGACATAGGCTATATAAATTTTCAAAATGGCGCCCGCAATTGACGGAATGAGGGGGGGGGCGTTGATTTTTTTTTTAGTTTATAATAAGAGTATTTTATGCAGTCGGGTTTTTTGATTTTTTTAATTAAGCATACTTGTTAGTCAAAGAATTAAAGCTGATAAAAACTAGATCTACATTTCGAAAACAAAGTACTCCGTATCCATATTAATGAAACCATAATTATATAATGCAATAAAAGGGTTAACACTAATAACCTGAGTAGAATTTAATATTGTACAATTACGTTAAATATATTAACTAGAAACTTCAAAGTCCACAATCAGAGGCTAACGTTTAAGTTATTAAGGAAGCCTCGCTACGGCCCTTAATGAGATCAACCGCTGAGCGACCCACGTGACCTAAGTTAAACTGACTCCGGGCTGATACCGTCTTTCATATATACTACTCCATTTTAGCGGCTTATCTTAATCCCAGTTCAATACCGCGAAAAGGTACGAAATTTTATTTGCGGTACCCGATATTGGACTGACGCTGAAAGATGAACTTCTTTCATTTAAAGAAAAATATGAAATTGATTTCGGTGCAAATATAAAAGACAACATATAAAAGATTTTTTGATTTAAAACTGAAGCTTAACGTAATAGTTTTATAATACAAGTCTTTAGCGAAAAAAAACTCAAGCAGGTTTTATTTTCACTTTTGAATTACCGCAAATCGTTTTCTTCAAAGATATTAGAGAGTTTTCTCGTCATTACGCATCACTGTGATTTAAAGTTAACGATGCCATGTATTATTTTAATGGTGAGTGAAATGTGTACAAGCTATGTAATTTTTCTACAAAAGGCTACAATTATAATCGTATATGGTATTCTTTAAAATACGAGGTTGCTCATATTCTTAACTACAATCTTAGTGTAAATATGCCCTGAGGTATGGCAAGGGAAATACGCATATCAACTCGCGCAAACCGATGGCCGGCGAACGGCCTTTCCTAAACCATTAATGCTATCTCGTTTCTCTGGCATGTCTTGAATACTAAACAACTTTAAACTAAAACATTACACAAGTATTACGGTGCAGTGATGTGCAAAATACGAATTTATACTTATAATAAAACAAAACTTAACAACAATTGCAATTCTGCACATAAAATATATTCAATATTTAAAGAAAAAAATTTTGCAGGGTACTCTATAATCAATACCTGTTGAAGCCAAAACTGTCTTTTTTTCATTTTTGTCTGACATAATAAAATAAAACTCAAAACCCAAAACGTAATCGCGAACGAATTCGCAGTTACCTACAGCTTATATGAAATATAAAAGTAAATAAAACTACAGTAAACATCAATGACTAATACAGTAACATCCACCAATTATTTTACGCGTTTTTCTCGTCAAAATTTCATCGTTGTTGCCCTGCAGTTTTCTTTAAGACTATAAATATGCCAGTTGTGATCTCTCAAGCAAATTCACGTCTCACGTATAAAACTCGTCATTGTACCGTGAACATTTAGTAGCGTTGTATCTTATCAAAACTCGTGTCGTCAGTCGCAAACTGTACAAATCAACGCCTTAGCCTCGTAATTGTAACCTTGTTTTTCAGTCCCGAAGTCGTTACAATTTCTGATATCTACTACTGAGCTTCAATGGCTATCACTCTAAACAATGATTGACAAACAAATAATTATACTGTTATTGATATGATTTGCGAGTGTAAAAACAAATATTTACATTTATGTTTGTTAACGAATAGTAATTAGGATCAATATTCAATAAAAAAATGCCTCGAGGTTTCAGGAGGGTCATTGAAAATATTTACAAACTAAAAACATATTCAATTTAGAAATAAATTAAGAATTCGATAACAGAAAAGTGTAGACGCACGTATATTTATTTTAACTTGTAAGAGTCCTCGACAAAGCCCTCGACAATATTGCACGAGTGCTCAATTTTAGGGCCACGACCTTTACTACTCGTTCAGTGCAAAACGCCCCGGAGGTCCTTGCCAGCTCTTCTAAATCAAGAATACTCAAACGAAATTTACACGAAAGTTTTCTTGCAACCGTGTTTTAAAATTAAATTCTTTCATGGTGCTCCCGACAAAAGAGAAAGTTTGGGACGTATGTTCGAAATTGTTCAATGTGAATTTGGCTTTAATATTTCTTTAACAATTACCTGCCAAAGTTTTACCGTAATATTCTTCTTTACAAAACAGAATTAAACTTTCACGAATATAACACAAAACTTAAACGAATTTCATAACCGAATATTATTCACAAAATAATATAAAAGAAAACAATCGGATGATTGTGTAATATAAAAACGGTATAAAATAATTAAAGTTATTAAAAACTAATGTTACATGTACATACTGTTTTGTTACGTATAGTATATAGTAATTTACGTAAGATATAATTTTGTATCACTTTTAGGTACTATTAGTTCAGTAAGATCATCTTGGGGTAATGGTGGGATTACACAGCAACGTAAAGGCTTTTACGCTTAGTTCGCCGAAGACTAACGTCTTTATTAAGAATGCATGATTCAATTCGGTGAGATGACTTTGTAAATACGATATTAAGAATTTCAAATTTGTCTAAAGTTTCTATACGTCTTGGGAAACATCAGAGAGAATACAATGATTAGGTATATAAAGATGAGTTTATTAATTAAATAGAAAAATAACCGGTTTAATTAGGAAATTAAAATATTTTTAGATTAATGACTAAATATAAATTATATTATTTACATACATAATTAGAAACCATAAAAAGTAACACAATAATTAGTCTTTAATGTTATTTTCCACTAATTTCTGGTACATACAATAGTACGATAATGTATTGAATAGAATAGAGTTTGAGGGATACATAATGTAATAACAAATTAGAGACGCCATCAATCATATAGCGAATAACGCGAACAATGGAACGGTTCAACGTTTAGATGAATGACAACGAATATGACAAACCTTAGAAGAGGAAATCATTTAATATATTTAAATGAGATGTGCACTGCAATTTCATCTTGTAGAAGTTTATACCTTTCTTATTTAAACAAACGAGTACTTGGTTAAATTATATTTAGATACGAATTACATACTGATGAAATATGAATAATATTTTCGATCTTACCGACATAATAATAAAACAATAGGAACTGATTATATAAAAAAAGAGCTGTCAATAATATTTTTTTTTTCACAAAAAAAGAAACTTGAAAAAGAAAAAGGAAAAAAATGTTGTGGAGACCACTTGGACTCGAACCCGAGTTTTTTGATTTCGAATCCGCCCGTTCCCATCCGAGCTATTACAAACTTATCAAGGACAGTGAAATTTACCTTCGTATTCTAATGATATTTTTTTTTATTGCGTAAAAAAAGGATAAAATGCCATTTTCTAAAAATAAATCCTAGCTAGATCGATTTATCGCCCCCGAAACCGCCTGCATACTAAATTTCATGAAAATCGTTGGAGCCGTTTCCGAGATTCAGATTATATATATATACAAGAATTGCTCGTTTAAAGATATTATAGATTTATATTGATTTTTTAAATTTTCTATTTAAGATATTATACTTTTTTTTTGTTTTGTTTTTGGTCATACATGTATTTTAATATTTAAATATCAGAACTTCTGAGTGGAAACACGTAAAAATATAAATTATTTGTTGTTATGACACCCTGCAATCAATCAATTATATTTTATAATTTTACTTCATCTATTTATCCAATTATATTACAAAGTTGAAAAATGTAATTAGTTTAGTTGAAGTTTGCTTAACGCGCACTACACTAACTTGTAATTATTCTACGAGACCGATAGAGAGAGATCGAGATTCTGGTTAGATAATATTATAAGAATTGAAATATAACGCGAGTAAAATCGCAATAGTCTTCTAGTAGTGCTTAAACTTTAACGTTATTTATAATTATCTTAAACATTGACTGAAACAATATATTGATATTAATGGAAATATATTATTATACTCAGCTGTGAAAACTACATTTGGCCCTTTAATATTGGATAATATTAGGGCATGTATAAATAGCGAGCAACGAAAGCGTCGCCGGCCGTTATGATTAGTTTAACCTACAAATCTATTCCAGTTCAACGGTTCGAGATGTTTTAATTATTTCTAAAGTGACTATAAACACGGATCAAACGAAAAAAATTGTTAACATTCTGTAAAAAATTAATATCTGATATTTCAATTTTCTTATAAATAAGTAACTAATTAATTTATAAATATAGAATAATATAAAATTGATTATCAACTAAATTTATATTTATATTTTCTTAATAAGTTAGCAATTGTCCTCTAATGTTTTGTATTATTATATGTAATATATTGATATCTATTAAAACTATCTAATATTCGAATGGAAACCGTTGTTATATTTATTGTGTATAATGTCAATGCACTTTTGTCGTCTGATATTCGTCGTAACTATGTCATATTATTGTTATTTAAACTTCTGTAGGCCCTATCTACCACGACACAGGGAATCCTAGTGTGGAGTATAGGAATAACTAACATAAAATGCTTTACTAATTAATTTCTGTTAATTACATCTACACAGGTTTGTTGTTTGTTGTTTTTGATATTGAAATACTATACATATATACAACTATACATCAATCTATATTATTGTTAACTTGTAATTGTGCTTAGTTATTGATGGGTAATTGCAAGAGGCTATAAATGTATACTCAATTAATCATTATCTACACAGGTTTATTGTTTTAATATTAAAATACTTGGACATTTGGAATACTGTAATTATTATTTTAAATAAATAAATTTTGAATAAATAAAATATATCATAAATAAATAGAAAATTATGGCAAAATTAGGTAATTACGATATAGTTATGTATACTCGACCAATATGTTAAATAAAGATAAATCGAATGAGTAAATGGACCGTAATGTAACAATATCATAAAGTGTTATGTACGAGTATGTAATTGAGAGTTGTCTTCGTGGCTTCCGATCAATTTTTCTCTCAACTTATTACTATACGTATTATATTAACCTATGCAGTAGCATTGTGTTGATTTTAATTAAAGCAAATTGGCATGAAATTGTTTTAAATAAAATAAATTAATTACCATGCTGTATTCGGTAAAGAAAAATAGCCCTGACCTCTTGGTTGGTGGGAACAACAGTATAACAACCAGGACAACCCTACACTGCCACAAAATACTGCGTTCACCAACTCGCCTGCCAAGCGTGCCGAGTATTGGCAAATCACTCCAGAGATGATGGGGGAGGTCTACATTCAGTTGAAATCCAACAGCTAATGGGGTGGTGGGAACAATTAATTACAAGCATTCTCACTTATAATTAAATACACGATAAATTCAATTTATTATATTATATTAATGTAGACACACATATTCTATTATACCAAAATGATGATTTATGAAAATGATTGTTTTTTTTTTATTGTTACTGAACAAAATAATATGCAAATGTTTATAATAACAAATATTACGAATTGCGTTTTATTTTGAGTGTCCATCGGAATTTTTGTCATTGTGTACTTAAATCTTATTTTTATACGGAGAAAATTTATCTCCTCTTTGATACTATGTCTTGATATACTCGTAATCTAAAATATGCCAGTAACGTTTAAAAAAAAATAAGCTCGTGACCTCGATTCTATATGAAAGATAAAACTTCTTATACTTGATAACAAAGTATTTATTTACTATAATAAAATATATAGATATCGAAAATTTCGTTAATATTAGCACGTCAAAGGACGAATATCGAGTTATGTATGGAAATGTAGTTTCCATGGTCTCCTGACTAAGCCTGTAGCTACATTATTTTCTTTTGACTTGCCTTTGTCAACGAATGAAGCGCTAATCTATCGTAATGTCACTCAGTGCATAATAGTCCATACAAAAAAACGCATTTTTATTGTCATATTACCTTACGCTACATGCATTCCATTTTATTTAAAAAGCTAATTAATTACACATTAAAACAAGTATTAGTATAATTAATACAACATTAAAATATCATAATAGAAAACTTGAAAAGAACAAACGAAATAAAATCATAGCAATTAATCAAATTTAGAAGACAAAACAAACAATAAACATTTTCAATTTACGTTTACTAAAAGTCCGAGGAAACCCCTTTATTAACAGTTAGGAAACAATTACAAGGATTGTCGAATTAAAAGTTTCTCATAATCGTGTTCGGGTCGTCGCGTCGAAAGCTGCCAATAAAGCAAATTGCAAACTTTCTTGACCTTCCAAGTTAGCCAGCGACTCCCCCTGCCCCGTTCACCCCAGCGGGTCCGCATTGCAGGCAAACTAAAGGACGTTTAAAATGAAAACCGAACTAAGAGACCCGTTATCGGAGAGCTGATCGAAACCTTTAATAATATTATTATACAGATTCATAGACTTGACATTCGTGTGACTGTCAAGTCGATGACCTCCGTTGAAACGAACGGCCTTTATTAGTAGTATTGGCGTAAAGGCGAAAACTAATTTATAAACGCGTTCCCTACGAAACGTTCAGACAATTGGCAACAATTGTATTTTGTGCCAGGGCTTCGGCCGTGTAACAGCCATTGTTAGGGAGTCTTTTGATATATTTAGAGGAACCTTGACACTATGTGGTGTAATGGAGGGTTCAAGGTTGGTTGTTTTACGGCCTACAATCTTGTGAACTTTATTGTTTTTATACGACTGAAATCACTATACTCGCGTTCTAGCTAATATAAAGAAAGGTTAAAACGAGACGGCTCTGTTATACATTCCTTTATTAAATATAACGTTTTACAGATCATTTACGCTTTTATATGAGTGATAAAATTTTTGATTTACATAAAAAAATGTATTTTCCAACAGTATATCAAAAATATCTAATTATATTTTATCGATGTAACTAAAATTATATATCCTTTCATACAACATAATTTGCCTTTGAATTTTCATGAAGGAATATTTACAAGCGGAGTGGTGGAAATTAATTCTATAGCAATTTTCGGTAATAGACCGTATAATTAATATGTTGTTGTCTTTGTATAAAGCCTTCGAATGTTAACCATTTAACTTTATGTGGATGATAACATGAACACGAGCTTTTATATGTACAGATAACAAATAACGTTTTGAAGTTGAAAATTTATTTACGATTATGTACGTACCTATACAAAACAATCGACAAATAACCGAATCATAAAAATCGATATTAAAGCAAACGTCCTATCCTGATCCTGATTATTTGATAATAATAAGAATATTTGATACAATTTTATCAAATATTCTTAAGCAAAATAATAATCAAATTTTGACCGTCATAAATTTTTTACTTATTTGCAAACGCCATTCATAATTTTAAAATGTGTAATTTGTTCACAAGCGCGTACCTACATTTCTTTCGTCTTTCCTTAAAGAGACTAAAAACCCGATGAATCACGAACGACCTTCACCTCGGGCGTTTCGATATCCGCATTCATATATATTTTACATTATTAATCTGAGATATTAGGTGTGATTAGTTGTAAAAATACAAATAAGTGCAACATTTTATCCATAATTATGATATATTTTAATAAATGTTATATTAGTTTCCTTTATACATAATAATAAAAATAACTTCCTAATCAAAAAATTCAATTGATATTAATTGTCGAACGATTTTAAACAGAACATGCGACTACGTTTGCATGTACATAATTTTCCCGGAAAACTTATTAATTTCCTAGAGTAGGTATGTACATACTTTCATCTAACCATGCTTCGTTAAACATAATACGAGTATATTAAAAATAATATAGGTAGTTAACCGTAAAAACCAACATTAGAGAATACACTTAAAAAAATATACAAGCAGAGAAGTTAACTAATGAACTGTACAAATTAAACAAGTCACGTCTCAACTGATACGTTACGAATAAATGAATTCAATACATTAAATACATCATTTCTCATAATATTATCTTATACGAAATTATAAAATAAATTATATTAATCCAATTTCTACGTATTTTACCTAATACATTTAACGCATTGACGTAAACGGTAAAGTTCCTACGCAGGTGAATCCGTATTATTAATAAAATCGTAGGCTTGTTAGCCTTCATTAGCGTAGTGTGAACGTAAAAGCCTCTCCCAGTAACTAACTCCATACGACATTTAAGTTCATTCAATGCGATGACGTCAGTACGGAAAATATTTTATGTTGAATCACGTAGCATGTAATAAAAAATATTATTTCGAATATATAGTATAAGTTGATTCATTAACATAGTACCATGTCGAAACAAGTTTGAACATATTTTTTGTATAACTGAGACTTATTTGCATACGCTATTTTCGTTCGTTGGTTTATTTTGCCATGTCCGATATTTAAAGTTGGAAAGAATAGCTTAAGAATAAATACAATATAAAAGTGAATGTAAAGCAATTTAACGGTTTTTTTTTTTACGTTGAACCACGACCTATTTTTGATCCATGTTATATTCAATTTATAAGGTACAAAAGATTAGAAAAGAACTAAAGTACTTATTTATACTTAATATATACGCCAAGTACAAATGCAAGACAATGTTACATTGACAATTTATTAAATTATGTACAATTGACGACCTTATTGCTAAACAGTGATTTGCACCAGGCAATACTGCGTTGTGGAGGATATCATAATCAGTGACAACAGGTGCGTACTTAAAACAATCTGGATATCAGTTCACGTATCAAAAACTACACATAATAATCACATCGGAGAATTTCATAACAATGGGTCTAAGACTCAAACCTAAGTTTTTTTTTTTTATGACGAACAACTCATACTATATAAATACTGAAAGTTGAAGCAAACTAACTACTACTACTAACTAAGGAAAGTTAGAACGAAGTAGATATTCATACACAAAACCACGTGAGTTCTGTATCCTTAGACTTCTCTTTTGACAGACAAAGAAAAGACATATCCATCTCCGCCTTTGCATCTCCTAAGTTTTTTTTTTTTTAGTCAGGAATTAAATCTGTCTTTATAATGTGTTTATTGCTGCAATTTACGTGTTAATGACTGAGAATTCTATAATAACATGGAATAAGTCTTGCGTAGATTTTGCTGCAAGTCAGAATGAGTCATTGTTGAACATTTGTGTCATCGCGGATAAGGATTGATAAAGTTGAGAGTAACATATTATGTATAACACAGTGACAGAGTAACATAGTCACAGTGTAAATAATAACTTTTTCATACTATATTTCAATGTACAAATGGGTGGAAAAACAGGAGGAATGTATGGAACGCGAAGGATCCTATCCTAACTTGGAACAATAAATTTAAGACTAGTGCATTTAAAATTTTATTATATTCAAATAACATCATCATCATCATATCAGCCATTGGATGTCGACTGCTGAACGAAGACCTCCTCTATCGACCTTCTGAGCGACCGGTTCAAAGCAGCCTCTATCCAACGGTTTCTGGCGACTCTCTTCAAGTCCTCTGTCCATCTCGTGGACGGCCGTCCGACGCTTCGCTTGCCGATACGTGGTCTCCACTCGAGAACCTTTCTGCTCCATTGGCAGTCAGTTCTACGAGCTATATGCCCTGCCTACTGCCACTTCAGCTTGCAAATCCGTTGGGCTATGTCGGCAACCTTCGTTCGTCAGCGGATCTCATCATTTCTGATTGAATCTCGCAGAGAAATACCAAGCATAGCCCTCTCCATTGCACGTTGTGCGACTTGGAGCTTGTTTAAAAGGCCTATAGTCAGAAACCACGTCTCAGATTCGTATGTCATCACTGGTAACACACATTGGTCGAAGACTTTCGACTTCAGCCATTGAGGTATGTCATATGAAAAGACGTTTTTTAACTTCCCGAACGCTGCCCATCTAGCTGGATTCGACGATTGACCTCTCTCTCGAAGTTGGACCTACCAAAATGAACATTTTGTCCTAGGTAGAGGTACTCGTCAACAACTACGAGAGTAGAATCTCCAACCGATATCGAGGTGGGCACGACATGGACATTCGACATGATTATTTTTTGTCTTGTCCATATTCATTTTAAGGTCCACCCGTCGAGAAACTCCATCGAGGTCACTGAGCATAATGCCGAGGTCCTCTAGGGATACACAATACACAAATATATTATATAGGTATTAATTCATTGTTATCTTATGAATTATATAATATTCTTTCTTGAAAGAATAAAAATGAGTTTTTGAAGTTATGATTCTAAAAAAGTTAAGTAGCTGAATACGCTCTTTTAAAAATAGAATAACGTTGGAATACTCTTGTAAAATTTAACAGTGTTGAAAAGAATTAACTAGTGGTATGAAATTTACCAGTCATTTTTACGCTATGCTATGTGATATGTCTTCTCAGCACTCTTAAAAGTGATATTTAAGAATATGATAATAATACTTGGGTAATATAAATTACATATGTATTTCTTTAGTAAACGTGTATGAAAATGTATATAACGTGTATTTACTTTAGACAAAAATAAAAAAAGAGCGAAAACCATTTGTGTACACGTAAATATTTACTTTTAAACTGGCTACTTAATATAAATAAATAATCAAAGAAATAAAAATATTAATTCATTTTACAAAGCAAAAAGAAAGATGTTTCTAGAGAATTTAATTAAAACAATATTTTTGTTTTTTTATTTTCGACACAATAGAAACTCATCAAGCGTCAACAATACACGTAGCATTCAAACGGCACGAAGGCAACATTACTGCACTTTCACCAAGAACAAATAACGATTAGCAAGCTATTAAATGTAACGTAATTAACGTTTCCACACTTGAATATTTAAATCTCAAATATCAACCAGATTAAACAAATATTTAAATAATACACGCTAACGCACACTTATATTAATTAAAATATATTATGAGCAAGCGTCGATTGACGATATATACAATCATCTCAAAGATCATAATTCACAAGTAATATTGCTCGAGAATAAAAAAAAATACGTATAAGGATGAGAAACCATATTAAACACGATAACAGTTATTTTAAGTCATACTATATGTATACTATACTATTTTTTGGTAAAATACAATTCCAAATAAATCATTATTAAAATAAATTAAACGCCCATTATCAATCTCATTCTCAAATTTATTTTTTTATTTTTCGAAGAACATGTTATAATTTTAAAAGAACTACAATATTGAACAGTTATATACCTAACCGTTTATAGACTGCGATACTGCGCTAACACCTTGAATATTAAACAAATATCTGAATTATGTTGGGCTAGATTTACTTTGGCATGACGAAAATGTTTCAAGGACGAGTCGAAACAATGTCACGCTATAAATACATTGTCATGGTCACCGTTTTTGAGTGTAGGCATATATGGCGTGTTAAGTTCCATTAGGTACTTCAGCAATATAAGCTACATATCACTTAAGTTAGACTTTTTAAGACTTTTACATGATTCTAAACACTTATGATCATATGATGACTTGCCAGCTATTTTTAACTATACTTATACTGCTGTTAGGTAGAAACGTTAAAATTTGTCCAAAGTTTCGCAAATATTTGTCAATATTTATCATTAAGTTAAACTCGCTGAAGTTACTAAAACAAATTTTACGAATATAAGGCATTTTTACACTTATTTATAACCTTGCGTTGTGAAGACAAATTCTTATAAATATCGAAATATTAACATCAAAAGCAAATCCCTCTTCATTTAAGACACGAATCTTATGAAGATTTGAAGCTTAATCAGACACATTCCCTTGCCACAATAAATATATAATTGTTTTAAATTTATTCCTTATCGTGCTAGTTTGTTCACAACATTTTATTAAAGAAGGCACACGATAGGTTTTTATAAAAAGTTAATCTGGATTTAAGTCTTTGACGTTACTTATATTCATTATTTCTGATATTTGAAAAACCCTTTAAAAAAATAATTTAATTAATTAAAAATACTAACATATATCATATTGGCGTTTTAGAGGTTGGATACCATTTATTAATACAACGAAATTACTTGAGATTTGAATGTAAAATTCAAATGAGATTTAAACGCAAATCTAATTTTAAAAAATATTAAAAATATTCTTTTACACCCCGAACTAGTACAGCTAGAATGGTAACGTTGAGGTGTCATTCGATTCGGAATGGTATCAATATGATTTTTGAAAAAAAAAATGAAGTTCCCCTTGCAAGTACTGCAAAAGTTGTTAACAACTAACTAAAAAAATAAAAATGGGTTTAGTTTCTTGAATATATCTCAAAAACAAGATTTTTAAAATTTTAAAAAATATTCGAAAAGAGGAGGAAATTTCCCTAAAAAAAGTCTCAGCTCCTGGAACTAGGAAAAATATTTATAATTTTCCCAGAGGGATAAAAATACCTCCTAAAACGGGTGCGGGGCTTGCGTAAGCCTCGCCTACTTTGGATACTCTATTTATAAAAATTATTTTAACATATTAAATATAAAATTTAAGAAATAAAAAAATATAGGTGGTTAATAGATAAATGAACAATGATCCGCCTGAATAAAATTTAAATCACAATTTTTCAATTAGTTATGCAATAGTTAATTTAATGTTACCTAGACTACGAATATTTGTCTCATAATGATGTTTTTAGATTCGCATCCGTGTGTCAAAACCTGTTAAAACAGTACAAAGAACAATGGCAGAATTTTGTCTCGTTTTTTTTTTGTTGACGACCATATCAAATAAAGGAAACAAATTGAACTATTTTTCTATGATTTTTCAATATTTTACCTCTTTTCTTAAGAGCCGGAGTTAATTTATGAAAATAAAAGTACATCAACAGATACCAACATTGATATTGGATAGTAGACACGAATAAACAGTATGGAATACTATTAATTTGAATCGATTACAAATCGATCGATAGAATCTTTCCTACTAGGGTGTGCTTAGTGTAGACCTTAGACCTTAGTGTGGTATCTAGGATGGGCCAGACAAATGAAGAAAATATCTCAACACCAGCAGGTTTTCTTGGTGAGATATTTGTACTAGAGGATGAACAATAAAAATGTCTTACAAAATGGTTTTTTATTTCCTTATATTCAGTATCATATTATCATAGTAATTAGCCTGGACCCTGGACATACAGACAAAAAGACAAAAATCCTAAAAACTATATTTTTGGCTTCGATTTTGATTGTAGATCACATCCCAAGTATTCTTTTAAAAAAATATGCAATGTACAGTTTTGACTTTCCTACCATTTTATTATATGTATAGATAATGTGTCTTCGCTTGTCTACATTTTCGTCAACTTACGTTGTATTATACTTTATATCAATAAATAAGAATGCATAATAACATACAAATCATTTTATCCAAATTTTCAGTCCCAAATGAATAACGAGATAGGTACTTAACTAATGTTCACGGTTCGTTCATAACCTAAAAATCCAAACTCCGATATGTATTTTTTTCGGTTTTCCGGCTTTCCTGAATGAAAATAAACTCACTTGGAGACTCTACGTTTAACGCCGAATCTTTACACATATTTTTTATTATGGGACGCTTCTATTTGATTCCAGAAAATTTGATGTATGGAGGGATCTGCCATTGTTCTTTTTAACGGAAATTTAAATTTTATTTTTAAAGATTATTGCTGAAATCATCATGACGTCTAAAATTAAATAAGTTTTATACAGATGACTTTGAGTTTGCATTTCCATTATAGTTTGCAAGTGTTTTAGCTACCATGACGTATTTATTATAAATGTATATATATATATATATATATATTGACTTTCGTTAAGTGTGTGAAATCACCTTATGGCGAAATAAGTATTTTCATTTTTTTCAAGACTTGTTTTTAAGTACAAATATTCATTTTATTAAAATAAAAAAATAACTTTGGATTAGTAAAACGTGGTAAAGTTTTGAAAATTCAATTAAAATATAAAATATCATATATAGGACCGTATTGAATTAATTATTTCTGTTTTAATTACATTTAAAATTTTTAGCTATCTAACACCGCTTCATTTGCATAAAATAACACGTATCGCAATTTTGACTATAAAGTCTTTTATATTGCATCGTATTTTGCAAGGCACGCATAATAACGGTATTCGAAAGTGTGTCAAGATTGCAATAGCAACATGTATTCAAAGTTATTCAAAGCGAGAAATGCAACGTATCGAAAGAATCAAATTGTAATGCGTGAGATCTTCCTGTTTATAATAAATATATCAATCGAGAAAAATATTCAACACCAGCCGATACCAAAGATTCCTTCAACGTGGTACACTAAAAATCAAATAATTTATTTTTTTAATTAATTTGCTTAAATACTTAATGAAAAAATATTTAATGAAAATGATTAAGTTCGCATATTTAAGCACCTTCCATAGATTTTAATGGCGACCATTAAAATCTATTGAAGCTGCAAACAAACGACGTGATACAAGTTTATCTGGATTCTTAATATATGGGAAACTATTCATATTAAAATTATACTGATTATTAGAATATTGCGTTTAAAACTGGACACACATTTATCCAATAAAATTTGTCTATTGCGTCCATACTTCCACAGGCAAAACAAACAGAACATAATTTATAGAATAAATATCGATTATTTGTTTTAAAAATATCATACTGAACTGAACTTAATCAGCCTGTAAGCGTCCCATTGGTGGGCAAAGGCTTCATCTGTATAGATAAGTAAGCTTGGAGCTTAATCCACCACGCTGCTCCGATAATAATGATCGCTATTTGGTGTATATGATGACAATCGGGACCAACGGCTTTACGTGCTCTCCGAAGCACGGTGGCCGACAAGGACATACACCCAGACCGGATACAAATATATGCAAATACAAATATCTGCTCTGAGCGGGAATCGAACCCGCGACCTGCATTGAGTTGTCAACGGCAACAGTTTTCAATATCATACTGAAATGTGATAATTACAGCATCGTCCAAAGCAAACAAAGGAAATATTAAATAGAACCGGACGGCAACGGACTGGGTAATAAAAATGCAAATATCGATCATAACATTCATACTGGAGCAGACGTTATTGTCGGCGTTGGCGGAATGCCACCCTTCCCATTCACTTTCAAAGGGATCACATGAAATACACCCGGACCGTATATCTTTCCTTCTGTATAATCAGTTTTCGACAAAGCGCAATGACTGTGCTATGTTGAAATAGGTATAGATCAAACAAAAACAAGAGCTACTTACAGTGAGACTGTTAATTATATAAACAGACTAGCTTCCGCCCGCGGCTTCGCCCGCTTGGATGTATTGATAAAAAGTAGCCTATGTCCTTCTCCAGATTTTAGACTATCCGTATCAAATTTCATGACAAACGTCTTTATGCAGATTAGCCATGAAACATATATTTACATACTCATTAATGTAACCTAAATAACTAAAACAACAATCCTATAATCAAATAAAAAAAAACAATTCTTATTCGACGACTTCAATTAAAATAAAAAATAATCTATATTTCTACTTAAAATATAGTAACTAAAAAGAATTATTATGCCTGCTGTACTTAGTAATAAATCTCTCTGAGAATCGAAAAATTGGTCATATTTTCTTTATTTTCAAATATAAAAAATCACCTCAATTCTGAATCTCGAAGCGGAGAGAAATGAGAAAGATAGTTTTCGTCAAGTTAATTGGGTATCGATTCAACTATAATCGATTACAGAATTCAAAAAGAAAAGGTTTGCACTAGTTAATTAACGTATTAAAGTGCGTTTAAATAATGTTACATGAATAGCGAAAAAATCAATTAATATCTAATAAACCAAAATGACTATCGATTTCGTGATGATTTAAAATAAATCATATTTTTAATGACAGTTTTGACAGCTGACTCACATTGATACCTATTTTCCGGCCACCGCGCCATCTCCTCCCGTGTCTCTCGTTTCGTGTTTACTGTTTTCCGATGCGTTCGGAGTGTTTTCCCTATTGTTTTTTTTATTATTTATTATTTTTCAAGCATTCTTCACTAAATATAATAAACATTAGTGCTTTAAGAACTTAGTGATCGGGTTTTTTTATAGACATTGTAACATAACCTCACTTTTACAAAACATCTAATAACTCCGCTCTCAGATAGAGAATTTTCAGCGAGGGATCCATAAGTCTAAATACATTAATAGAAACCATTTTCATTTTATTCCATTCTGGCCGAAAAATGTGTTGAATCGTTTCCTTCTCCTTTGTCAAAAAAAAATTTTTTGCATTCTTAATATTTGAAATTCAGAATTAAAAAAAAAACATAATAACACAAATTTTATGGCATAATTAATCTATTATAATCGCCAATTGCTAATGTCATTTATTTATACATTGAATTTTAAAACTTTTAACGTCTTATTTGACTGACCCGTTGGCGCAGTTTGCAGTGACCCTGTTTTCTGCTCCAAGGGTTGTGGTTTCGATTCCCGCCCTGAGTCTGGGTGTAATATATGTTTATTTATATGTAGGTATATTTATTTAAAAAAAATGTATATCAGTCGGCTGTTACCTAAAACACAGGCATTAAGTTGCCTACCTTAGGAACAGACGACCTTGTGTGTGTGTGTTAAACATATTTATTTATTATTTATAATTTGGGAGCACATAAAGGAGCGTATAATGTATATAATCCCCGTAATATCGGAGCTGTAGACAAAAGTCAAACGCAGATATGTATAACTTTCTTGTGAGCAAACGTTTTACGCAACAATCAAGCAACTATTGTTTTCGAAGCGATTCACGAAATCGCCCACATGGAATCATGCCTTTCAGCACGCCAAGTAAGAATGGCAATGAGCCGGTGATTAATGGCCTATGTCGTGTCAATCTCCCTCTATACCTTTACGAGTTGTGCTAAATCATGACTAATTCCCAACAACATAACAAACGAACTATGTGAGTGAAGCTAATAATAAAAAATTAGATTTCGGAAATATTTGACATTAATTTTTCATCTTGAATGAAGAAGAGTAATTTTCATAATTTTATTTGATTGATATGATAACTTTACAAATATTAAGAGATCTAAGTAATTGTTTGATTAGTAACAAAGTTTCAATTTTTCTTTTTATTGATGGTAAATTAAACGGTAATTAAATAAGTAATTAAAATACTTTAAGCTTTACTATTTATTTTTAGTTCACGACTGTCGCAAATCTGTAATCGAATAGAAAATTTTTTTTTTTTAAATAAATATCTGTTACAGTTCTTGACAATACACGTAGTGATAGCTGTGGATGTTTAATATTTTCTGTATACCGGGACAGCATGTTTAAGAAAGACTAAAAAAGCATTGAAGGGAACTGAGACGGATCGACAGTAATCCATAAAGAGAAGCCGCCTATCACCGACAATCTTATTTCGCCGAGTCACGATTTAATATTTAATGTCATATTACCTAGACTTGAAAATAGTGCGAGAGGCAAGCGTACAATTACAAAGGAGACAGCGGCAATTCCATAAAATTGAATATAATAACTTTCCTACTGCGTTATTACGAATTACGATGATTCCTGATACACACACCCAAGATGTTAAACAAAGATATTTTATATCTTTTAGACTATAAATATAATTATTTATAGCTTTTATATATGTGTATATATTTACTGCATCAAATTACGCATTATTGCACAATAACTACAATTAATAACATACACAAATAATTTTGCACCCGCATTTTAGACACTGCATAGTGTGTATGGAGAAAGTTCTAGATTCTATTAGATCTTAAGTATATGTGGCGCAATCTACAACTAGACTTCAGTAGACTTATCCTAATTTTAATGAAACATCTAACGAAACATGATACCTTTGTTAATAAATACATAACTATAAAAAATAATTAGTAAAGTATCCGGAACACGGGAACATAGGGTGCGGATTAATGTTGTACGTACTTATTACGTCGAAAAATATCAAAATGAGTAATTTGTGAAAGAACCTCACCTTCAAGTAAGATCCATAATATTTAGTGACGTACGGACTATCGCACTGTGACAGCACCATGATCTCCTGTTGGATATCTTCGATTTCATCTTCGGCTTCTTCGAGGTCGATTATTTTTATGGCAACGACCTGCTGCGTCCTATTGTCGACACCTTTGAACACCTCACCAAAGGAACCCTTGCCGATCTTCTCTTGTTTCGTGAAGATCAGCTCGGGGTCGACCTTCTGAAACAAATAAAGAAGTTTAAAAACCATTTGTTTAAAATATGGCGTTCGCTGTGTGTCAACAGTGCGTTCAAATTGCTGTGACGTAAAGACAAAATTACAGTTTTCTCATATATCAATTAATAACCGAGCGATTTCCGTCACTATACTTAAGCCAAATTCGATATGGAATGTTTACCAACAAATCGTTGCCTAGCAACCAACCATAGGCAGATATTTACAGCCTATTGGAAAATAATTATAATAATTATATTTTTTTTATATTTATACATAGTAGTACAAGCTACATAAAACTTGAAATAAATATGTCACAAAGTTAAATATATTTATATATTATCTATAATTATGTGTAAAATTTACTTGTTAACGTGGGTATACTAATTTCCCACGAAATGATTTCTAAATATTTTCATAAATATGTATATGCCTATATTAAAAATAGCTACACTATCCCTGAATAGCATTCAAAATAAAACAACATTTGTTTTAAAATGGATTTAATATGATTAAAAATCTATGTTCAGACACTCATTCTCTTTTATATATTTACTAGCGGCCCGCCCCGGCTTCGCACGGGTATTTAACTAAAATTTCAAAAAATATAAATTTATATTTTTTATCACCTACACCTGCGTCGATACTCGAAAATATTTCATAATAGACGTAGTGAGTTGTCAAACGTAATACACTCATTTGCAAAAAAAACGGGCGGTTTCGATTTTCTTCCTGGCTGAAAAAAATAAAATACCAAAAAGGTTTTAATCATTTGAACATGTTACTGGCCAGTTATAAAAGTGCCATAATGTTTATAAGAGTACATTCCAAATTCAAATTTTTGACTGAGCCTGGTTTTCAAAGAAAATAACTTTTAACTACATTTTGTGGCGCGAATTCCCTATAGTTAATATCGACTCTAATTAACTTTTTGTCAATTTTTATTAAATTATCTGGTGTCCTTGACATTTAAAAGTATTGTTATTGCTGTTTAGCAATATCGAAAATGGTAGATAAAGTGATAAAAGCGAGCAAAATTATTGCGCTGCTTGAAGAAGGTTGCAGTCAATGCTTCGTGGCTCAGAGGCTAAATGTGAGTCGGTCGACAGTTCAAAGGACCTGGCAGCGCTATCAAGAGACCGGTTCCGTCAAGAGAAGGCCTGGTTCTGGCAGAAAGACATGTACCGAATCACGGGATGATCGTTTTCTAGTTAGTCAAGCGTTGAGAAATCGCAAATCTTCTTATGTGGACCTCAAGAACACCCTCGAAGAAGTAAGAAATGTGCAAATTAGTCTATGGACGGTCAGGAGGAGGCTTCTCGCTGCTAATATACACAGTCATCGCCCGGCACGCGGCCCTAAATTACTCCGTGGACATCGAGTTGCCAGGCTTAGCTTCGCTCGAAATTGTGTGTTATGGAATCATGAAGACTGGGATAGGGTATTGTTCTCCGATGAAGCCAGGATATCTCTGCATGGTGAAGACCGACGTCGGCGAGTGCTACGTAGACGAGGAGAACGCTTTGCAGAGGCATGTTTTGAAGAAATCACACCTTATGGAGGGGGCTCTGTTATGTTTTGGGCAGGATTAAATTCTATGGATCGTATGGAGTTAGTCTTCATCGAAAACGGTACACTGACTGGACACCGATACATAACGGAAGTTCTAATTCCTTATGCACAACCCGCTTTAACTGCTCTTGGCGAAAACTCAATTTTTATGGACGACAACGCTCGCGCCCACCGGTCTGGCGGTGTGGATGCGTATATGCTAGAAGTCGGAATTCGTCGTTTGGACTGGCCAGCTAGAAGTCCGGACCTCAATCCCATAGAGCATGTCTGGGACGTTCTGAAGCGACGAGTGAGATCAGTGCAGCCGGCTCCGCAGACCATCAGAGAGCTAAAGAATGTGATTACCGCGGAGTGGGAACGTATTCCCCAAGAAACCATAAAAGATATACTCACTAGCATGCCCAGACGAATGCAAGCTGTGATTTCAGCAAGAGGGGGTCACGCTCAATACTAAACTTTTATCTGCTTTTAATATATTCAAGAAAAACAAAGAAATTAACGCGTTTCATTTTTATTTAGCGAGCAGGTACAATCATAGTGTTTTGAGCTTAAACATTATTTCTTAATAATTTAATTAAAATGTTATGATAAAACTGATGAAAACTATTCCTTCCTAATTAATTTATAAAATTCTGAGGATAACAATACCTAAAATTGTCAAACAAACTAATAGTAACTATAAAATAGTTCTTTGCTTAGGTGCCCGTTTTTTTTGCAAAAGAGTTTATTTTAGCTCGCGACTTCACGGAGAAGTCGAATATGGTTATAATATTTATTATTAATTTTGTTATAACATATAAATTATTATGTTAAAATATTTGAATACTTATAAAATATAACGGTATTATAGAGTAGGGATTTAATGTTTAAATAAACATTAAAATAAAAATAATAATTGTAACATTTTATGAACATGAAACTCGGCCTTTGATCTGAAGAAAGTTACATGGGAGTATTATCTTTTTACAACGAAATCGAAATACTACACCTTCCGTAGTATTTCTTTATAAACAATATTTTTGTTTTTCCTTCGAGGTGCTAGAATCACCAGGTTACTCCGGAACATGCCACATACAACTGGCTGTGCGAGAGAGAAGCAGCTTTCGCTCAAGTATACTCCCGCTACATTAGGAGTTTGACCTTAAGCTTTGTTTATGGTAAATACATACTCATATACACTCATACATTATATTATTATCCAGTTTCCGGAAATCATCATTTCCTATTTTAAGCAACAGGTCTGAGAAATGCTTCTGTACTGTACTGTATTGTATCAACCTGTAAACAGCTCACTACTGAGAAAAAGCCTTTTTTCCATATAGAAGAAGGGTTGAAGCTTAATCCACCACGCTGCTCCACTGCAATTTGGCGGATAATATCCTACCATAAGTAACGATTATTATAAGGTATCCATGATAATAAACGGGACCGACGGCTTTACGTGCTCTCCGGGGCACGGTGGGGAAACCCACAAGGACATACACCCAGACCTGAAACAAATATTGGCACAAATACAAATATCTGCCCCGAGCGGGAATAGTACCCGCGACCACCGGGATTGAGCCGAGGCGTTAAAGCGACTACTCGCACAACTACACCAGAACGGTCATCAATGGTTCGTTCATTGTATCGTTGGTATAATTACACCACAAGTCAATACGATTTCGTCTCTTAGATTTGAATAAACCTGCAAGTAATATTTTTTTCAATTTTGATTGACTCGGCACAGTTGGTAGTGACATTGCTTTATGCTCCAGGATCATTGGTTCGATTCCCGCCTCGAGTCTGGGTGTAATATGTATTTATTTCCATATGTACTAATTATATGTATATTTATAAAAAAAATGTATATCAGTCACCTAAAACACAGGCATTAAGTTGCCTACCTTAGGAACAGACGATCGTGTGTGTATGTCAAACATATATTTATATTTAATAATAGTCCATGACAGCTTTTATCTCCTCCTTCTTATGGCCCGGGAGCCAGGTAAAAATTTGGTTGGTTATTTCCTCTCGAACGATAATTGGTAAGACGCATTAGAGAGTCGCGTCATAAAGACTCGTGAACGTCAGCTGCGGTTTCGTTGGGGGGATGAGCGGTGGTACCCTCCGACGCACGAAGAAAAAAAAATTATATTCAGTTATTTCCTCCCAAGTAAAAACGTGTTAAATTGTAGCTAACCCAATATCTTGAAGAAAAAAAACAATCAGCTGACTAATACATGGTGGATTATACGTCAGCTGGTCGGTCGAACGTGAAAAAAAAAATTATAATTTCAGTGATTTCCTCTCAACTAAAAATTCACATGATGATAGCTTATATGCAACTATGGATAAATATATATGTCAGCTGACCGTATCTCGGTGGAAAGACCGTCAGCTGACACTTTGAAAGTTATAACGAAGGAGTTAAGCTGAAGCATCTATCGCCTACTTAAATGCGTCAGCTGACGAGGTTTCCCTCGACTCACTGCTAGCTGACTTTTTTTATTTATCAAAGCAGTACATTAACAATAAGCTCACAAATTTTCATTTGAGAGGAATTGACGTATCTTAAAATATTATCGTTATTTCTAAAAATTGAAGCAACAAAAGTCTTTTGAAATTTATTTTATTTTTACAAATTACTAATTATAACTACGAGAAAAATATAATAGGATTTCCTATATTTTACTTTATCAAGTATTTATTTTGGTAAAAACTCAGGAGGTATAATTTGGCATTCAATTTAAAAAAAAAAACAAAAAAGAGAGAATCATGATATTTATATTTATATATTATAATATTTAATAAAGTAGTATAATACTTGAAAATTTTGTATTTTATTATTATTTATTTTTTAAGAGATTAAAATTGATTTTGGAGTGTTCTCCTTAAGAACGAAACTCTAAATAGGCACGAAATTGTCCGCTATTAATTAACATTAATTTATTATTATTAATTTTTATAACATTTATTTTAATCATTTTGATCATATACACAGCGTCAAAAAATCGCACCTTTGAAAAAATCTACTTCAAACAACTTTAAACCTTATTGGGCACCAATAATTAGCGTAATGTTGGATATCATTTGAAAGGCGATGAAATGGAGAGCACAAAAACTATTCAATTAATTATTTTTCTTTTATTGGAAGAGCATAAAAAAAATAGAAGTATACAAAACTCTTGTAATTCGGCTCCTTAAAATAGCCGCTAGTTGCTTTACCTTTTGTTGGTATAAAAGGTTCAATACAATTTCAATCGGGATCATTCGCTATTAAACCGTTGGTCTAGTTTAAAATTGTTTGATGTACATTTTTTAGAGGTGTGATTTTTTTAGCGCCGAGTGTATTATATATATCATATTAATTATAATATGCATGCTAATATTTTTTTAAATTTTTGTACAGATGATGATGATGAAAACATTACAGCAGACAGTTCTGACAGCGACTCTGATGGTGGATCAGAGAGAGATGAGAGTGATGCAAGCCAAGCCGAGAACGAAAATGATTAACTTACATTGTTATTTTTAATTACTTTTTTATAATTAATAAAGTATAAATGTATCAATTTACTTATCCTTATATATTTTAAGTTATTTAATTATATAGGTACTTATTACTTTTAAAGTATTTATACAGAATATTTATGTCATCGGAACACTCGTATTTGAGCGTAATGCCGAATATTTTAAGATACGTCAATTCCTCTCAGATGAAAATTTGTGAGCTTATTGTTAATGTACTGCTTTGATAAATAAAAAAAGTCAGCTAGCAGTGAGTCGAGGGAAACCTCGTCAGCTGACGCATTTAAGTAGGCGATAGATGCTTCAGCTTAACTCCTTCGTTATAACTTTCAAAGTGTCAGCTGACGGTCTTTCCACCGAGATACGGCCAGCTGACATATATATTTATCCATAGTTGCATATAAGCTATCATCATGTGAATTTTTAGTTAAGAGGAAATCACTGAAATTATAATTTTTTTTTTCACGTTCGACCGACCAGCTGACGTATAATCCACCATGTATTAGTCAGCTGATTGTTTTTTTCTTCAAGATATTGGGTTAGCTACAATTTAACACGTTTTAACTTGGGAGGAAATAACTGAATATAATTTTTTTTTCTTCGTGCGTCGGAGGGTACCACCGCTCATCCCCCCAAAGGAACCGCAGCTGACGTTCACGAGTCTTTATTATGCAACTCTCTGATGCATTCTACTAATTATCGCTTGAGAGGAACTTGGTCATGCAAACCTGTTACTGGCTCACGGACTATTAGTTTTAGTGTAAGATAAAGTTAAATGAGTACATGATTTATAATTTTTTCTGATCTTGTTCCAACATTAGTTCATTGCGCCAATCTGTACTAATTGGGGTGTTAATGCCGTATAATTCAAAATTGTTTCCAAATTCACTTCGGTGTCTTCTATATCTGTATCATTGTGAGTACAGATGCCTTGCTGATGAGTCATTTAGTTTAAAACCCTTGACTTAAATTAACACCAAAATTGAAATAAAAAATATTATATAAAACACTATTTTACTATTAAGCGCCCACACGGTATATTTACAAATCAATTTTGTTACGTTTAATATAAAGTCTTGGCTGTTCCACCAGGAGCACCCAAAAAAAGATATCACCTACACCTGCGTCAATACTGGAAAATACACTCTTTTGCAAAAAAAACGGGCACTTAAGCAAAGAACTATTTTATAGTTACTATTAGTTTGTTTGACAATTTTAGGTATTGTTATCCTCAGAATTTTATAAATTAATTAGGAAGGAATAGTTTTCATCAGTTTTATCATAACATTTTAATTAAATTATTAAGAAATAATGTTTAAGCTCAAAACACTATGATTGTACCTGCTCGCTAAATAAAAATGAAACGCGTTAATTTCTTTGTTTTTCTTGAATACATTAAAAGCAGATAAAAGTTTAGTATTGAGTGTGACCCCCTCTTGCTGAAATCACAGCTTGCATTCGTCTGGGCATGCTAGTGAGTATATCTTTTATGGTTTCTTGGGGAATACGTTCCCACTCCGCGGTAATTACATTCTTTAGCTCTCTGATGGTCTGCGGAGCCGGCTGCACTGATCTCACTCGTCGCTTCAGAACGTCCCAGACATGCTCTATGGGATTGAGGTCCGTACTTCTAGCTGGCCAGTCCAAACGACGAATTCCGACTTCTAGCATATACGCATCCACACCGCCAGACCGGTGGGCGCGAGCGTTGTCGTCCATAAAAATTGAGTTTTCGCCAAGAGCGGTTAAAGCGGGTTGTGCATAAGGAATTAGAACTTCCGTTATGTATCGGTGTCCAGTCAGTGTACCGTTTTCGATGAAGACTAACTCCGTACGATCCATAGAATTTATTCCTGCCCAAAACATAACAGAGCCCCCTCCATAAGGTGTGATTTCTTCAAAACATGCCTCTGCAAAGCGTTCTCCTCGTCTACGTAGCACTCGCCGACGTCGGTCTTCACCATGCAGAGATATCCTGGCTTCATCGGAGAACAATACCCTATCCCAGTCTTCATGAGTCCATGACACACAATTTCGAGCGAAGCTAAGCCTGGCAATTCGATGTCCACGGAGTAATTTAGGGCCGCGTGCCGGGCGATGACTGTATATTAGCAGCGAGAAGCCTCCTCCTGACCGTCCATAGACTAATTTGCACATTTCTTACTTCTTCGAGGGTGTTCTTGAGGTCCACATAAGAAGATTTGCGATTTCTCAACGCTTGACTAACTAGAAAACGATCATCCCGTGGTTCGGTACATGTCTTTCTGCCAGAACCAGGCCTTCTCTTGACGGGACCGGTCTCTTGATAGCGCTGCCAGGTCCTTTGAACTGTCGACCGACTCACATTTAGCCTCTGAGCCACGAAGCATTGACTGCAACCTTCTTCAAGCAGCGCAATAATTTTGCTCGCTTTTATCACTTTATCTACCATTTTCGAGATTGCTAAACATCAATAACAATACTTTTAAATGTCAAGAACACCAGATAATTTAATAAAAATTGACAAAAAGTTAATTAGAGTCGATATTAACTATAGGGAATTCGCGCCACAAAATGTAGTTAAAAGTTATTTTCTTTGAAAACCAGGCTCAGTCAAAAATTTGAATTTGGAATGTACTCTTATAAACATTATGGCACTTTTATAACTGGCCAGTAACATGTTCAAATGATTAAAACCTTTTTGGTATTTTATTTTTTTCAGCCAATAAGAAAATCGAAACCGCCCGTTTTTTTTGCAAATGAGTTTATTATAATATAATAGACGGATTGAATTGTCAAACATGTGTTAAAATAAAATGTAATTTAAAAAAAAATCACTAAAGAGTATTGATATCAAAATAACTTTCTACCCCCTTTTAACCCGGTTAGGGGATGAATTTCGATAAAATACGAAACACGTCTTCAATCAATTCTGTTAAATAATATTTATGCAAAATTTGAAGTAGATTGGACCAAGGAATCATGTTGTCCCATACAAAGTTTGCCTCCCTGTTTCATCCCCTTAGAGGTAGAATTTCTTAAAATCCGTTCTTAGCTGACCTCTACTCGGCAAAAGGAATATTTCTACTAAATTTCAAATTTTTAGGTCTCATAGTTCCAGAGATATCGTGATGAGTGACTATATCTATAGAAAGTCTCCTATATATATATATAGATTTTTCTTTACTTACGTTGAATAAACATAATAATTAAAATATTTGAAATTGTGTGTAAAACTCGATAACAATTTACCTTTAACAATATAACGACTGATCAAAAAAAGACCAAATGTCGCTTATCGGCGAAATTTTCCTGTCAGTGCAAAAATTTAGGGTTGTTAGATGTATATTAGTAATTACAAATTTGTTAATTTTTGTTATAAGCAAATTTTCTTGTATATTACGTATTTGGCGGTTAAGTTATAGGAAACAATGTTAAAGTAAAATTATTAATGTACAACTAGGAAATTGGTGATAAATTACAATTTTTCATTACTAAAAGTGTGATAACCCTATGACACGATGATATTTGGTTTGTTTACATAAATTCCACTTCGAATTTGGCTCAAGTATAGTCTTTAGCTGAATTTTAATATATATAGTAAAGAAAAATGTTTTATGGTTTATAAATATTTTATAATAATTCACGTTTATTCAATATCAAACTCACATATATATAATATATCTATATATATAATATATCAAACTCACATAAACAACCACTTATAAAATACATACTACATATTTTTAAGACGAAACTAAATAAGCCCTTTGGGTACGGAGCTCTAAAAATGACAGGTACGGACTTTTTTTTTAAATATAAGTAAGAGATAATGTAGCTTTAAAGTTTGAATTTTCATATCTAATCAATAACTTCTTTAGGACTTGTTTCCCAAGTTGCTGATAAAGTTTATCTCACACGTAAGTTGTTGATTAGATTTATCAGTAGGAGGTAAGTCAACTAATAAACTATAACTTTTTGATTCACAGGTGGCGAATTGATTTATCTGACAGATGACGTGAATGGTGGTGAAAAAGAAAATTATAATATTATGTTTTTATCTGATGGATACCGTTGTAAGTTAGATAACGTTATCAGCAACCGGTTAAACAGGCCCTAAATCTAAAATGATGATTATGATTTTGTAAATTTCACCAAATCGTATCGTAGGTAATAATGAAAAATATCTGTAACTAGCAAACCCGGCGAACTCCGTTTCGCCACCAACTTATTTTCGTGAGGGATACTCACACCACGTACTGCCGCCATGCAAAACCATATTGGTTTGTAGTACATGCTATGTATCAGAGATGGCGCTGTATGTGAAAAATGATTTTCCCTGTTTTCCTGCTTTTCTGTTGAAAATTTTCCTGAATTTAGTTAGCTATAAAGCTCACGGAGCCCGAGACCTTTCCAACGAATGCAAAACCGTGGAAATCGGTTCGTGCGTTCTGGAATTATAGCGTCAGGAAGGAAAACCCGACTTATTTTTATATTATAGATAATAAAAGGCAGGTAGGTAGTATCCACGTACCTACTAACATACAATATTTCATTACATTTAAAACGTAATAAATTTTATTATTTAATTGCCTCTATTCTATACTGCTCCTTACGTATAATCGATAAAATTTTAAGCATTTAGCGCTTCTTCTAAAGAAACAAATAGTAGGTATCTATCTACTAGAGTGATAAGATAGGCCTTGAAATCCGATATTAGATAATATAATTATCAAAAGTTCTAAATTCTAATGGCCGAGGAATTTCAATAGAGATGGATTAATTTTACTACAACAAACCCGCGCGGATTCACCCGGTTTTATGTTTACTAACATTCCCTGATAGCTTTAATTTTCTTATTCCAAAACATTTTAATAATCCGTTGAAATAAACAAATTTTTGCACTTTATTATATTAGAACCGATATATTTAAAACATATCTTCATCTTAATCTGTTCAGGTTGCTTATTCGTTATTTCGATTTCGTTGTTGTTATGAAAATTACATAATTATACCAACCGACCTATTAAAATAAACGACATATTTTTCGTTAAGATTTTCATTTCAAGCAAATTTTTTGACAATTTTCTAGTTTTGACAGAAACTTGACAAATATAAAAAGCAAATTATTTTTACATAATGACTGACACTGACAATGACTAATACTGATTATGTAAAATAAAATATTCAACAAGCTTAAAATTCATGTCGTTTTAAAATAATAAATTATGGATTAAGATATAAAAGAAACAATTAATTTACTATCTTTGAATGAAATTATTAGATACTAGCTTTCCGCCCGCGGCTTCGCCCGCGTGGAATTCGGTTATATCGCGCGACATGGTAAGCCTACTGCCCGATACGCCCCCCCCCCCTTTCCCCGTGCACGCTTTTTTGTCTTTGTCTTAAACAATTGAACAATCTTACATGATTTATTTTTATGTTTGAAAATAAGGAACTTCAATTCAAATTTTCGTCCCCTATTTCAACCCCTTCTACCCTTATTTTCGCGATAAAAAGTATCCTATGTCTTTCCCGCACGCGCACCCCAGCCTTGGTGACGCCCACTTCGCAACGGCCCGTGCAGCAGAAATTGTAATATTTTAATTTCGCCATAACTTCAAAACCAAACGTCAAATTTTAATCATTCAAAGACCAAATATTATCTACATAAACTGTACTTAGTGATGAAATAATTTATTTTGATAAGGATTAATAGCATGAGTAAAATAAACGCGTTTAAATGTAGTCCAAAAAATTCAAGATTTTTAAATTAAAAAATGGTTGTTGTGCCTCACTCGACATAGATAGGTATAGTGTGTCGCGGACTTTATTGTAGATATTTATAAGATCTACAATTAATTGGAACATTTTATGGATCTATCTTTTATAGTTTAGGCAGCGTACGCAAAATAAGTAACTTTTCTGGTTAATTTTTTACACCTTGTGTCCGAAAAACCCAAATATCTTACGGAACCCTATTTTTTTTTCAAAATAAAATATATCCTATGTTACTCGTAGATAATGTAGCTTTCAAATGGTGAAAGAATTTTTAAAATCGGTCCAGTAGTTTTTGAGCCTATTCATTACAACCAAACAAACAAACAAAGTTTTCCTCTTTATAATATTAGTATAGATAAACATTCGAAGAATTTTTATAATCCGTACATAACATGATGTCTTTAAACATTAACATACCTATTGCTTTTAGTTTATCTTGAAGATTAAATTACAATAAGGAAAACGATCCAATTATTTAAATTACATATCCCAAAATAAAAATTGTAACGTGAAGCATGAAAGTCAGATACGCCTGCGCAGTACACAAAATACCGCAACATTTCGGATGTTAAGCTGAAGCCAGCAAACGAGTCGAGACCTCTTGGCATTTGGCTGACATTGCTGTGGAGTCAAGGCTCGCGGAGCCGTCCGCTACGTGACGCCTTTACAAAACATACGATCGCGGCGTGAAAAATCGATTGTTATTCAAATTTTAACTCACTTTGTCCCAAATTGTTTTGAACTTATTCATATGTATGCGGCAGGTACGCTGTTTGATTTTTTACCGATGAAGGTATTTGAACATTTTACAAATAATTTGACCAATAAACTAGAAAAATATACAAGTCGACATAAATTCACTTTTAGTATTTTGATAATATCTGCGACCGATAGAGGCGATATGTATGTACAATGTATATTTCAAAATGAATTTATCAACTACATTTTGTAACCAATGCATGAAGATAACGTAAAAATATGAAAACGCAACCATAGTTATAGCACGTGGATCATTTTATATGGTTTAGTCGCGGGGCAGCAGAAGAGACGTGACCGGATTATACCAGGATGGAGCTTACGACATATTGGAACCTAAATCCTTGACATTTTCCAACTTCCATATTTTCAGAAATGTAGTGCAACTTAATCCCACAGTATTAGCCAACGTAAAAAATGAAATATAAAACTAACATTTAAAAAATGTCAAAGGTTATTGATATTTATAGAATTTAAATATATTATGTTATTATATTATATTGCAGTTTTTATTTACCTACAGCCGGAAGACAAATTTATTTGTTTTCGGTTTGAAAGAATAAATCTCGAAATAAATATAATCTAACTTACAGTTTCTGAGCTATAAAAAATCTATGTAGGTAAAATACGTAAAATGTATCAGAAAAGGTTTAAACAATATTTGAAAATTCTACTTTCCTATGAATGAATCACTCGATGAATTGCCTCGGTCTGCGATTTCAGGTGATTGATTTTCACAAGATTTTATTTAAAGAAAAACATTGGCATATCTCATTTTACTTTTGATGAAATTACACAATAATTTTAGAAATAATGTAAGAATACTAATTTACAATCAATAGCATGATTATGATTGTTATTTTTGTAAAAATATTTTCTTAAATACGGTTGAAATTAATAAAATTCCATTGCGGTTTTCCTTCTTGTTTGATAAAACTCCATTATATCCAAACACACGCGACAATATTTATTTATTTAACGCTAAAGTATTATTTTATATTTTTTTTAAATACAAACTTTAATTTTATTTAAATAAATATCATATTAAAATACGCATGCTGATTTTAAATGACGTTAACAAAACTAAAATATTAAAAGTTTTATTAACAGCGTTTAAGTAACCGTTTAAATTAAAGTTATTCATGAAAATGTAAAAATATTTCATACTACTGTTCTCTTACCGTTTAGACTTCGAGTTATTTAACGCAAGTCACTCTAGTCGCAATCTTCAACAGTTACATCCGTCATCTATGTAAATTTATTCATCGAACCTTAAATATTTTCATTTTACATCAATCCTGCATATAGAAGGCTTTGATTCCCCCATCGCATAATAAGCTGGGATACGTAATGTCATTATTCCCTCTTTAAACTTGATGCGTAAAAGGCCCTTAGGGGTGATAAAATGAAACTCATCGAGAACAAAAACGTTTATTGACTTTGTTAGGATCCTGGAAAATTTAAAATAAACGAAATATTTTTCAGACCTCAAAAAAGTTAATAGAAGCGGGCTATCCAATCTTTGTTGAGACGCTGTTACGATTTTAATTAAAAAATCGGAGCTGGCTACGGCGGAATCGTTTAACGACCAGCAGTATTAAAACTTCCTTTGAAAATGTTAACGAAACACACACACAGAGAGAGTACATACATACACACACACAAATAATAGCTTTCCCGATTTTTCCTTTTTGTGCAATTAGTGACTTTGATTGTAACTTGTACTACTTCCTTTTCCATTATTTGTTTGAAATAGAGAATTGATCTCAGATCAACGTTTAACTACATATAAAAACCACTTTATTTTATTTGACTACATAATTAATACATTTATAAATAAGTAACAAAAATAGGGCTGTAGCAACAATGATGTATTAATATTTTATGCTACATACCTAGATATTTATCATAGGACTACGATGCGAAGTATAATAGACAGAAAATCTGTTTACAAAGTATCAACCTTAAAAGGACAATTTAAAGTTTAATGATAAAAGTTTTCAAATATTATTTTAATCCCAGACATTTTAAGAAAAATTTCAAATTATATTTATCCTGTAAACTATGTAATTTTAATGAATATCTAAAGAGTTATCGCAAAATGAAAACTAAATTCAAGCGCGTGCTAGCTAGATGAGACCACCACCCCCGCGCCATGTTCCTTTCTGTAGCTAAGGACATTATATTATACAACCCGTGCGAAGCCGGGGCAAGTCGCTATTTATAGTATATTTTATAGTTTTTAATCATTATACCTCCAAATTGTTTTCTGTACGCAATCTTATCTATCCGGAGTGAAGACGTCAGTGATAAAATACAACATCAACTTTAAAGACTGTTGATATTAAGTCATTCGCTTGTTTTAATTATACATAAGTTTTACTAGTAATATTGTTGTTTTAAACACATACTAGTAAACATAATTTATTATGTCACAACATGACTCTATCTCCAGTATTTTATGCTCTGTTTTCCGTCAATCACTTCTATTAATTTTTTATCGTCATAGAAAGATTTTTTTATTTTTTTATTGAAATTCTGTATACAAACATACAAAAAAATTTTTTCACACAAAGCATAAGTGATGAAACAATCGTACTTCTATTTGAAACATCTAAATAATGTCTATCAAAATAATTTCATCATTTAAAACAAAATATAATACTGTCGTCAACATAGAGAATTTTCATAATTCTATTGCTAGCATGGTTGAGAATTTATTATATGTTAAATTAATTTAAAAACTATATTAACTTTAACCTAATAAAATTAACACTAGTTAGTAATAAACTGTCAATCATTTAAATTATAATTTTATTGTAAATGTACACTTGGTAAAGTTCAAACTCTCACTAAATTAATCACGGTTTCGAAGCTGCTAATGTTGATTATATCCTAGAGAGAGTTGACATTTTGTTCGAAGTGAACACAATATAAATATTATATATATATATATATATATATATACAGGGTGACTGGTGAATTACCATCAATATTCAAGGAGAATAACCGGCACATGATCCTCATTCGAATCAAGTGAAAAAAATAGGCACTTAATTTTTGACCAAATTCTCATATATTTCAATTCAAAACAAATGAGGCGACGTAGGTATATTTCCAGTCATGCCGGCGGCGCGTGCGATGTGGTGTTTCACTGTGCCGCTAGCACCCGCACTCCCGCCCCGCGGCTAAAGCCACCCGCAGGCGTCTAATATTGCGTTCAAAAATTTCATGTACTTACTTTTTGGCTATCGTTTTTAAAAGTTTCTTAAAAATACTAATTTATTAATTTAAAATAATGTAATTCACGTGGAATAAATATTATGTAAAAATAATAAATAATATACTAATAAATAATAATAATTAATAAATAAATAAGCTGTAATCTTTTCATAACATTAATAAAAATCATAATGTATGTGGAGAATACTGATATTGTATGGAATTCCGGGCTTTCTGAATTAATCATATGAATTCAGAGAGACATTCGGATGTTTGTAGCCGGCCTAATTCCCAGTAATTCGCTCGACGAATTCCGCTAGTAGGTCACTAGGTCAGTAAGGCATAAGCCTTGGCATGGCGCGCACGCGCGTGTCGTCCCGGCTCCTGCGCGTCTAGTGATCGATCATACGCGTATACCTAATCTGTCGTGTGTGAGTGTAATCTGTCATTAGTAATTAGGTATGGCTTATCAATACACAAATGCAGAATCACCATTGCTTTCGAAACTGTTAAAAGTGACTGTGTGTGTGTTAGTGTAGTTATGTAGGTAAATAGGTAGTTTAATGATTGACAATCGTTGTAAATAAGTATGATTCCATTTTAAATACGCCGGAAATACCAAGATAGGTAAACAGTTCATATTTATTTTTGTTCAAAGTTTACATTATTTACCTAGTCAACGAATTTGTTGCTCATCACATCAAAATCAAATGGAATAAACATATCTTTCCACTCGTAAGTAATATTTAAAGTAAATTATTTATTTTGTCTAGAAAGTTCGGTGATTACCATGCCTCTATCGGCAAGTAGCAAAACTACTGGTCTCCCAGGGTCGTACTTAGAATTTTTTTTTAAGTCGGACACTGACTACGAGTTTATTGGAAGTTTATTATTGAAGATAGCTCACTCACTCAGCGAATAAGGTGTTCTTCCGAGGCAATTTCAGTCGAATTATTGTAGTGAAAATTCTAATTATGTAATTTAATATTCTGGGCTAAGGTTCGAACCGGTAGTAGTTGGTTTTGACGTTCAATATTTAAATTATGTAATGTGATGTAGTAAAAAATATCTTCTTTCTTGCTATAATAAGAATAGTAATTCATGATAATATTATGTAGCCGTGTGTGCCATCCAACTTCAAATTACACCTATGATTAACAAAATATTCTGAGTACAGCCCTCTTATTGCGACACCAAGTGAAATATAGCAGAACTATTACGTCTGCCAATATTATAATCAATTAATTGTTTTGGCTACTGGTCGCTAGATGGCTTGATTCTATTATTGCTTGCTTTTATTTAATAAACAACAGTTAGCTGTTCAACAAATGACAAAGTTTATTTTTATTGTATTTTCTTGTTTTTTTTTTTTTGTTTAAATATTTTCAAAAGTAACTATCATTTTTCAACGTATAAAAAAATCTTCTATAAAATCTGATCTTATTCTATGATCTTGCGATTTGAAAAAGAAAAAAATTGATCTTTCCTAAAAAATTTTAGGAAACTTTTACACAAAACACTATTAAAAATTACATTTAAAAACTATTTAAATTAATTAATTATTATTAAATGAAAACACGACGCGCGACGTTCTGGTGTAGTGGTGCGAGTAGTTGCCTCAACTGCAACGCCACGCGCTGGTGGTCACGGGTTCGATTCCCGCTCGGGACCGATATTTGTATTTGTACAAATATTTTTTTTCCGGTCTGGGTGTATGTTCTTGTGGGTCTCCCTACCGTGCCTCGGAGAGCACGTACAGCCGTCGATCCCTGTTGTTATCATAGACAAGATAACGATCGTTACTTATGGTAGGGAACTATCCGCTAACCCTGTTAACACTTGGCGGTGTTTGGACGTAAGTAAACTATCGCGTGGAAACTAGGGTGTCCAGACGACGCGTAAATAATTAGATAATTGTTGGGCAACTTTACTTAGAAGCTTATTAATATTTATGTTATATTTTTACATAATTTGAATGAGAATCATGTACCGATTATTCTCCTTAAGTACTGATAGTATCTAACCAGTCACCCTGTATATATATATATATATATATATATATATATATGTATATATTATAATACAGTCACTTGAACTCTGTTTGCCAATTCGTCATTGATTGTTGACCAGAATGACGTCAGATGTTAATGACGAGTACGTTTTTAAATGAAGATTTTTTAAATATATCAATTTCTTTTGTTAAATGGATTTTTGTCAGAATAAAGTTGCATGGACTGTGTATATTTCTGACTGACGTGTTTTCTAAAACGTATATATTTTATTAGTTTTAATCGAGCAGAGTCATGGAGAGAACTAGCGCAATAATTACTTTTTTGCATAGTCATTCACGATATAAAATTATAAGCCCTTTTTTATTTCTTTTTCTTTTACTACAATATTGTAATTTATTAGACTTACGAAAGTAATCTGATAAAATTATATATATTAAGTAATGATTTTTTATATCTGTTATGTCATAAATTAAAAAGTTTACGTTAATATTTGAACAAAAACTTATATAATAAGTACTAAACTTGATTAAGAAATAAAATTATAATAACTTTATAACACTAAATAAAATTATTTTATTAATCAAATATCAGAAAAAAACTTTAAAGGAAACATTATTAGAATTATTTATCTATCCAGAGATTTGGCACCTTTCAATTAAATAATAAAATAAAAGGTAATAAATAACTTAATCTAAGCCTTTTGCTGCTAATCTGAGCTTGTCCTCCCACATCGGCCATTCATTAAAATCTACTCTAAACAGTAAAATACACGATAAACGACTCAAAAGTACTACTCGTACTACGTAAATAGAGACAATGAATCCACATTTAATTCGTGAGATTTATAATACCTACTAAAGTTGATAAAATTTATAACACGTGACAATTAAACAGATTCAAAACTAAACATATACTTCATTTTTTTTTTTACAAAAAACAATGCTTCTTCCCACCAATTAATGAAAGCTATAATTGTCGTTAAAATCAGATCTAATTTTTATCTACCTAACACAGTCACTAAAGAGTAGAGCTGTAAACTGGATGAGCCAGGATTTAATAAATTATTTGAGATGAAATCGTAAGTTACTTGCTAGATAAAGTTCTTAATTGTCCCTGTCCGCACAATACAATAAAATTCAAGGCGCAAACCAAACCCGTTTTCAATGAAAGTGACGTAGTGACTAGTTTTTATTGGCAATGAGTTTGAGTCATGCAAGTTTACGATTCGCCAATCACGGCGTAATTTGCGAATATTGTTGTCGTATTAAGGTACAGATACACATGCTACTTACTAGCATGTTTATTAGCATGCTTATTAGCGTACTTATAGTCTAGTCGACGAATGTTAAAGATATTTTTGAAAAATAAACCCCTTTTTTTAAATTATTTGTTAATAAACTTTTGCAATTTTTGCAAGCAGAACTTCATTTTTTTTTTCAAAAATCATCTAGATGCCATTCCGAATCGAATGACACCTCAATCTCATTTTCGGAGACTGCTGACAAAAGTTGATCAAAATAGAACTTTTTGACGAATGGTATCTAGATGATTTTAAAAAAACATGAAGTTCCGCTTGGAAAAATTATTAACAAATAACTAAAAAAGGGGGTTTATTTGATTAAAAGTCTATACCGGATTTTATCGCGTTTATTTAAAACTTTACAGTTTTACAATATTTTAAATTATTTCCCGACGTTTCGGACCCTTTACAGCGTCCATGATCTCGGGGGACTGAGGTGGTGGGTGTCCGAATAATGAGTTAATTGTTACATACCCCGCTTTTTATACAATTTTAAATTATTACTATTAACCGTTCCTATTCTATTCTATGAATTCCTATTATATATTGATTATATGAGTTCCTATTCTATGAATAAGAATAGGAACGGTTAATAGTAATAATTTAAAATTGTATAAAAAGCGGGGTATGTAACAATTAATTCATTATTCGGACACCCACCACCTCAGTCCCCCGAGATCATGGACGCTGTAAAGGGTCCGAAACGTCGGGAAATAATTTAAAATATTGTAAAACTGTAAAGTTTTAAATAAACGCGATAAAATCCGGTATAGACTTTTAATCAAATGAGTAAAATTCGCGTAAATATAAGGGAAAGGGGGTTTAGTTTTTAAAAATAGCTTTAACATTTGTCGACTAGACTACATGCGGCTAATAAGCATGCTTAGTAGCATGCTATAAGCATGTTTATTAGCATGCTTGTAGCATGATTATAGTCTAGTCAACAAGTGCCATTGGTCGATTACACTATAAGCATGCTACAAACAGGCTACAAGCATGCTACTAAGCATGCTAGTAAGTAGCATGTGTATCGGTACCTATAATAAAATATACGAAGGTATATATAGCAATACGGGAGTCGCATAGGTATCTTGGACGACAATTAGAAACGCGTTTCGTGTCGGGTGACGCGTGCGTAGTCGACATCCGACACGCATTACAAGACACAAGGAAATAAAACTGTTATATGAACTACACTATTGAAATGCAAATACAACTTTATACCGATTGATAAATAATAAATAATTAAAACATAAAATAAAATTTTTCTGGAAATACAAAAATATAAACATTCAGTATATATCATTTTGTAATATATACATCTCTATATAATGTATATTATATTGTGTATTATATTATTTGAAATACGAATTCTCGATCCAATTAAAGAAAATAACAGTATCTTTCAAGTTCTAACTTACATAATTAGCAGCATTTTTATTATGCGCCGGTCGAACAGGTGCTGGCCTTGCTGGTTGTGGAGGCACTTTCAACTGCCTTCGATCAAACGAAGAGGCATTACTACCGGACCAGCCCCACCGTCCGGGCCCGTTACTTCCATGTGGCAATGAATATGAGGACTGAGGCCTTAAATGTTTATTGGGACCGGCCAAGATGGGCCCAGACGGGCCTCTCTGAGGAACAGGGCCATTCGCACCCTGAATATAATGGTAATGCGGCGGATTTGACACTGCAGCACCCCACATTTTAAACTAACCACTTATCACTTGTATACACAATAAATAACACATATCACCTAACAACACCAACGATGATCGCGCACTGACGATGCATTCCACAATTTTTAATAACCTTATCGCCCTGAAACTGATAATTAACTGATTAATTCTGTTTATTTTTTTAATAACTAGATAAATTTGTTATAAGCAAGCATTCCGAGCGACGGTTCGCAATAGAAAGACTGCTCGAAAACACAAGCACTTGGAAAGCATGAAACACCGGACGTAAGCAAGACGCGTAAAGAATTAATTCAAGTTTGATGGACAATTGTTTCGACGAAAAAGGTCGCTAATGAATTCAAACCAAATACTCCAAATAGTCCTTACTATTCAAATATTTTTTTAAGATTTTACGGTCGTTACGATATGTTGTGCAAACTAGAAGCTACAATAATAATTGAAAGGGTTGTTTGTTACTATAACAAAATGCATCTATTTCTTCTTCGCCCTAATTTTCAAAAGACAAAATTATTTACAACTAGGAAAAAGTTCACATCACTGAATATCAGAATCCAATGGCAACTTAAACGGTCACTAGTTTCCACTTCACCGAACACCTCAGGAGAAATCTGTCCCAACAACAACTAATCCATCGTGATGGATGGCGTGTGTGTTACGACGCATTTGAGTGCAGACTGGTTGCGTGATGCCAGTGGTCGTTTAACGTTCCACATCGGCCGTCCTGGCAATTGCATTATGATTTTTTGCAAGGGAGAGCGGGGGCGAGGAGGGCGCGCGGATGGCGGGCGGCGAACGGCGCCAGCGAACCGTGCAGCACCAGCTGCTTTGCTACAACGCAGCAGCGACTGTACTTGCTCAACATAAAGACAACTCTCCAAAGTGAATCTGATCCCGCTCTATCACTTATAGAAGGAGCGTTGCGGACAATTTTTAATTTACTTAAACGGAACTGAACTTACTTCTTACTACATTACAATCAAAATTCTTGTAACAAAGGAATATATAATATAGCAGTCGAGTAATTTTATAACATTTTTTCATTATAACGATACATTACTCATTCGTAATATAGCATTTAGCTAAAAGGCGTTCCAGTAAGTGAACGCGAAAGTCAAGATAAAAGCATTACAACATTTTCGCTGGCCCGCGACGGTGAACGACTTTGTTTAAACACAATATTGTACATTTGTATTCTATGTGCAGCCTGCGACGGCCATGGCAGCTGGGTGAACTGTCCTAAGGAGTCACTGTCCTCAAAGCCGTGCTCCGAATGCAAACATTTTTGGACTGTAGCCTATTCTTTTTCAGTGATGGCACACATTGTTGTAACCGTTTGATATTGGGTAACGCGATTCACATATTTTATTAATTATACCGTTACCTATTTCTCAATCAAGTTTTGAAAATTTACAATAATAAAAGTACAATAAAGAGTCACTGAAAACTGACACGAGCAATTCCTAAATACTGAGGTAACGATTGTGCTTTTAACGTACGCAACAGGTACCTCTACATATGCAAGTCGTGTGGATTTAGAACTTTTGTGTTACATTTGCTTGTCTTTCTTTCACATTCTTTCAAGCCTGCAAGTTTAATAAAATAAAGAAAAGGTTATTTGTTTAAAACTTAAACAGTAAAAAAATACTATATTATTATCACAATAATTCAATTATAAATAACTAATGATCAATCTGACAATAAATAATGTCTACACATGAGTAAAATAACAAGGTATAATATTGAACGTCGAGATTAAAGTGTAAAGAAATCCTATAAATGTACCTATAAGCACATGTTCGTATTTGTGTTATTTTGTATAAACACAATGTTTTAAAAGTCATTTTTATTTAATACAAGACGATAAGATATCGATATACTATTGGTAGTCCAGCTGACTGAACTGACTGAAACATCCCGTAATGTCTCACTACTGAGCTAACCTCTTCCCATATAGTCCTCTTCTCCATATAGTCCAAGTTGTGTGGTAAGTCCAGATAGTGTGTATTATGAACGTCGACAGGCTGTAAATATTGCGAGAATAGCCAAAAGAGCAATACTATTGAAATTGAAATCTAGAAAAAACTATACGATCGTCAGTCATGTTTTTTTGAAGATTTTTACCTATATTTCTCTTATATTTTTTGGAATGGATTTTTTTTCGGAATCCCGACGCAGGATTATCCTACTGTTGGGCCCGATTAGGTAAGGCGATTATTACGAGTATTCTAATAGACTAACGATATAACTGATTTTCAAGGTCAACTTATTTGATAGCCCATTAACTGTTTTTATACGGCTTTTCTTTTTAATTTACTTCAGTTGTTAAACAAAATCAATTAAGCTTTCTATACTAAAGAGCACTGTTTGCATGCAATCAAGTTGACGCTATAGCACTAAGCCCCAGCATTGGTGAGAACATAAATCCTCTCAACGTAGTGAACCCAAAATTTATCGATGCGGTTTAGGTTTCAATGTTCCCGTCAGAGCCACTGTTCATGCCCAAAATACGCCATACCAATTATATAGTATAGTAATTAATTTCAGAGAATTACCAAATTGAGTAAATAAAGAATAAAATCGAATGATATTAATTAATTAATATTCAATATTTGTAATGTCGAACATTTTAGGATTTTTTTACCTTTCTAAAGAATACGGCCTTCAGTTTTCTATTAGAATTATATTGTATTTAAAAAGGGTCGATTAATGTAATTGGCTAGTTGGACCGCAGTAAGCACCTGGTACTTTTTACGAGCGAAGCTCTAGATGTACAAAACATACCATTTGCGTCACATCGGAAACGCATTAAGCGAACGCGACGATTGCATGAGAGCGTAATATCCGATCGACAACGTACTGTACTGGTTCTAATGTGGAAACAGAACCTGCCTCATAGATATTCTTCATATAACAATATTTTCTTTAGACTGACTGCCCATTTATATTTAAATTAATCCATTGAATATTAGCTGGTTTACCTGCTGATAAACTTGGTCAATCGCGATGAAACTTTTTCATATATAAGACTGAAACAATATTAATTTTATTTATTATTAGAAAAGAAGACTAATGTATTTTTTTCAATTTGATTTTGTAATTAATAATGCGAAAAAAATAGCAATTACACGCTTTCGTTCGCCAACTTCTTTAAAATATTTTTTTCACATTTACAGGAGTAGAGTTGATATTCACCTAATATTTAATATCAAATTAACAGAGCCCCCTATTTTACTATTGAATGAATCAGCCTGTAAACGTCCCACTGCCGGGCCAAGACCTCTTCTCCATATAGGAGATTTACTATTACAATTCTCCATATAGGATTTTACTATTAGGTACAATCAGGTATTATACAGCCACATGATGAAGACAATAATAACCTGCAGTTTTAACAGAATGTCCAGAATGTCATTGGTATCAGTAGCGATTGAATCAGCAGAATAACAAAACTGTTAAAAACAAAGATAATAAAACGAATAATCTTTATCACTCGAAAGTAATAGTAACATCGGTCCCCTATTATCTCGAGTTAATAAATAATCCAATAAGTATTTAATTATACGTATACGTGTTGTATTTTTATATGTATTGAAATAAAACACAGATGAAACTGCGAAACCAGTTTAGTATTCAAAAAATATTCATTTACAGTGCAAGTTATATGAATGAATAAAACATCCGATAAGGAATGCCACGTTTATTTGCAAAATATTGTTTACGATAAATATAGAATAGAAAATGCGAAGTATATCAGAAAAAACAAAATAGAATACATGAAAAACGTCTCTTATTACGGTGTACGTACATGAAAAAAAAATTTTAAAAAAATATTTGTTTAATATTGAAATAGCAAACGTTATCAATGCAAATTATCAATAACAGACGTCCCGAAGAAGAGAATAAATCCAATAAAATGTTTACAGTCCAGCAACGTCTTATTTAAGAGCACTCGATTTTATTTGATCTAAACAGACTCGTGAAGCGAGCGCGATGCAATGGTCTGAAAAGAGCTATTTCCACCTGCAACTAGAATAAGAAAATCGATGGCCCGACACGATTCGACGTAAGTGTATTTTAAAATTAAACTACACAAAGGAAATTTTACAAGGAACGTTAAAAAGGAAATATTTAGAATTGATTTACTAACATTTTGAATATATAAATACCTAAATAATGTGAAGGTGGAAATTCCCTGTCTGTTCAAATTTTGTCGCAGTTCTCAGCATCCTTATACTAAATAATACGCTAAATAGTTTAATTGAACACGATAATCTTAAAAACAACGAGATAGCAACTTCGAAAATGAAGAAAAAAAATTACTTCAGATATTTTGCAAAGCTATGCATAATTATAATAAAAATAAATTACGGATCGTCTTATAAAAGCGAAGAAGTAACTACAAACGTCAACTAGTTTAAAAACTTAGAAATTTACTATAGCTAAAGAAGGCAAGCACGTGTGTTTAATATATACATCCGATACGAAACAAATGTGGGAACGTTATTTCATCGGTTTCTGAAAATAAATCTAATCTATACAAATAATAAATCTGTTAAAACCTTCGTTTTATTAATACACTATATATCATCAAGAATAAACTTTAATAGCGCGTTTTTTTTTAATCAGCGCCATCTCTTATCGGTTTTTTATGTGTGCACGTATAACGTAAAAAGTACAAAACCAATGTAAATAACTTTAACACATAAAAATTATACATAACTCATAGTATAATTTAGTTTTTGTTTCATTGTAATTAAATTTAAAAATAAATATTTAAGATAATAGAAATAGGTACCTATGCCGCCAACGCCATCTGGTCTAAGGAATCTTAAAAACTCACAAAACTTATTTTTGAGTTATTATTTTGTTAAACTTAAAAGTTTACTAAATATGTCGGATAGGAATAGAAATCGTTTCAATATTTTAGATAAACATCATTTTCAATTAATATAGGTGCTATTATGTTAAATGTCACTAAATATAAAAACGATATTCTACCATTATACGATAGATGGCGCATGTAGGTGATAAAAAATATAAATTTATAATTTTTAAAATTTTAGTTAAATACCCGTGCGAAGCCGGGGCGGGCCGCTAGTATTGAAATATAAAAGTATTATAGAAAAAACTAGATCTGTTACTGTTGAAATAGACATTCGGTCGGACTATTATCCATTTCATTAAACAACGCCATTCAACCAAACACTTAAATGTCGATTAGCTAAGTGACTGAACACAACATACCTACCTTTTTTTTTTTTTTTTTTTTTTTTTTTTTCGCTGGGAAATGCATTTACGCATCCCGCCACCCGAGGGCGACGGGTATGTGGGACTCGCTGACACGGCAGAACGTGCCAGAATACCGCACTAAAACCCAGCGGTGCCCTCATCGTCGTAGTGGGGCGCCACGGGAATCGCTTTCGCATGCGACCGTGACGCCCCGACGGTTGGCCCGCCTATGCGGACCGCCTTCGCCTATAGAGCGCTCGCGGGCACAACATACCTACCTACAGTAACTGCTAGACGATACAAAGTTATAAGAGCTTCAATGTGGGGTATATAAAGGTTAGTAGTTGTCGACAAAATTCTATATTATGTTTTTTGAAGCTAATTAATTGTTTGCGTATTTAATCGATTATATATATTGTTATACATAATTTTTTTAAATTTTATAGATGTAAGCAATGTCAAAAAATATTCGTTATTTATGTTATTGAATATACATATCGCTCATTTGGAGCGACAGTGACACATTTGCAAAAATACGCGAAAATGACTTATTAATTCCAAAACACTATGCATAAACATCTGCGTTGGTAGTGAAAATGCAACAATATCCAGCTATAATAAAACTATTTTAAAATAATAATTAGCCGTAATAATGCTTCAGAATCTTCTTTTGAACTATGAAATAACCTTTATTCTGATCTGGTGTAAAGTTAACTAATTTGCATTTGTGTCACTGTCCCTCCAAATGAGCGATATATTTTCAATAGTTACATTATATTTTGAGTCATGTTTCTTTTTACGTTGTTCAGGTATATTCAGAATGTGTTGCTGTTGAGAATATCGTCAGTAAAGCAAGCAAGAAAATAGTCAATGAAGAAAAGCCTATTTTTTTAAATATACATTTTTTTTTCGATATTTATGCTATCCTAAACCTGTTTCTTTCGACCCAAATAGGTGTTAACAATTTATACATTTTCAATATATCGTAAAACAACATGTAACGGGCAGCAAGAAATTCGAAATTACAGACAATCGCAAAATTTAAACCGCTGTTATAAAATAAGCATACGTCATAATGTTTTTTACTAAACGCACTAGAAGAACATTAGAAGTGCCGTAAGACACATTGGATTTTTTTTTCAATAATTTTCCGAACTTGTTTTTTATAGAATAAATAAATAAAATTTAATTCTGAAAAATAGCCAGAATAAGGGTAATAAAGATACGTGACAACTTGTTATTATTTCCATCACAAAAAATCTTGCGAGGTTTTGACTAGACTTGTTTAGACTTGGTCCATTAATTAATAAAATAAATTTAATAAAATGTAAAGGAGCTCTCTCCATTCCGCGATTTGATTTGCAAAACTACGAGTATATCAAAATAAAAGCGCTTCACAAGTCACAACACGAGTGTGCTGGTGCAAAGTATTCATTGAAACATAACATAAAATTCTCGCGTATTTCGCGTAACAAATCCGTCTGGTATGCAAATAGTTGAGATTTATTTATTTTTCATACGCAGAACACTTATTAAAAACTATGGAATAGTTTTTAATAAGTGTTTTCGTTTCGAGTTAATTAAATTCAAATTTGGCATTATTGCATTTAAATAAACAAATTCTTCAGTTTTATAATATTAGTACCTACAAGTGTTAACATGTAAACTAAATAAAACAAAAAAAAAGACAGTTAAGAGGAAACGTAAAGCTTTCCATTTTGTAATATTGTCTAATTCAGTTATCGATATTTTTTTTACCACGTCATTTTGTTTACTGACAGTTCGGTACATAAAGATATGATACAAATAATATTTGATGTTACTGGTATCCCTTAAACGTAGCGTTACTGTAAATAATTAAATACAATAAAGTTCTATCGATGAAAATATATGAACAGAAAATCTATCAACTCGTGTTCTTTAAAACGGATATTTATATCTACTATTGCAACGAACATTGTTCGGTAGTTTGCAATCACCTGAGAATATGAGAGTACATGCGGCTTACCTGGAAATAACATTCACACCGTATCTAATTACGGAGGTGTTAGAAATTGTTATCATTTTTCTATTCTTGGTGTCAATCTAGTAAATTACACAACTAAAGTGTTGGTATTACTATTAAAACACTTTCTCTAAGAATCTATAACATGAATATTATACGAAACGTTACTCAAACTTCAACAAATACACATCGTAATTGTTACATAAGGCGTTTTTAATAAAAGTACACCACGTAGAAGTCCAGTCGAAAAAAAAAAATTAAGAACGCGACCCGAATGCATATTTTTACTTCTGTGTTACATTCCAAAAAAAATAGACAGCATTTCCTTCTCAGTTACGACGTCTTTATCCAAGTTGACTTAATGCCGTTTAGGAATTTAACATACATGAAAGTGTGTCGATCTTCTTGCGGCGTACAAATATATAATATCATTATAATATTATATATTAACATAATATTTTATCCGCCTCTTAAATTTTATTACAACATTTATGCTTCAAACATTTTTCTATTGAACATAAAGTTGTCTAAATATTTTAAGTTTTATTTATTAAAATAAAAAATATATATCTAAAATACATATATTATGCAAATTATTAAAATAACGATATGAGTTTATGATTCGGATAAGGTTAAACGACCAACACGATAAAAAAAATTACAGTACTATCACAAGCTAATACATACACAATGTGCCGCAGATTGCATATATTATAAAATTTCAATACTACTACGTTAACTTACGAACGAGGTACGTTTGAAAAAAAAAGCATCATCGATTAGATACTCCTTTTTTTTATCGCTGGGAAATATCGATTAGATACTCCTACCAGAAGATAAAATTTTATAAAAATCTAAATCTGCCAAAACAGTAAAAATAAAAAAAAAATAAAAAAGAGAAGATAACGGCTACGTACAAAAACAAAAAAAAAACCTCAATACTTTTGTTAAAATTTTAAATTACTCATAGGTACCTATTATGTTTTAATCAAAGTCACAGTAATATCAACTGACGTTTGTAATATGTAGTTTCCAAGTTTGTGTCTTGACGCATTAAATCCTAACGTCAACGTGTGGACAGCGTCGGCTGAATGAGCGTAATTTTGGAAAGTGGTCGCTAACTCGGACGGTCACGCAACAACGGACAACCGATAAAATGAACGCAAACTGAATTAATGATACAGTGTAGTGTAGTGTTAATGCGGTTACACTAAGCGGCAATGATAATTCAAAACTATGTGATTAAGTTTTTACTATCTATAATTAACGAATCAAAAATGTTTTGTTTAAAGAAAACTATTTATTTATAAAGTAGTGGTTTAATTAATTTATTAATAATGATTTAGTGGCGTAAAATATACATTTTGAAATAATAAAAAATATCTATCACGATTAAAAATCACATCATCAATGCGCAATTCGATTGCGCGTTAAGATTAGTGAGCCGGCGACCTAGCTATCTTAACCGAAGTTGCAATTATATATAAATAGTAAAGTAGTAGCTGCAATACTAATGAACTGCATTTTACATAACCGATGCCGAGAACACTCAATACAAGCGCAAGAAACCTAGATCCAAGGTCATCGTGACACTATTAGCATGAATTACAGTTGTTGTATGTATTAATGCGTAAAGACTAAAGGTACTATTACACACACCCATGATCGTGACGACACACTTAGCATCGTCTTCAACCTTTAACCTTAATGATCTACTTGAAAGACAATATTCAGAAATCAATTTAAAGATAATATTTACTTAACGATGTCACAATACGCTTTTCGAAACATTTGTTTACATTTGAACGGAATCTTTATACAAACAAAAAAAATGTCAGTTGTACTTTTTTTACTGAAGTATTTATTTAAAACAAGGAACTATCTATGAAGCAGCAAAGCGCAAAAAGTGAGCACTGAGCATTGAGGCCAAGGACAGATGTACACGTAAATTCAATTAATTCTATATGTATATGTATTGATCAGCTTTAATTATTACCAAGTAAAGCTAACAGTTTCTGTGTACTTAATCCATTTAAAGTGGCACACTTTGAGTAAGTGCACTCAGCTATCGTTTGTATTTTAGATTACAATTGGTTATAATGCAGCGAATATAGTTGATGTTTAAACTACAATTTAAAATACGAGCCATTAAAAGTAAAAAAAATATATATATTAATAGACATTACTTAAATAAAACGATTAAAAAATAAACATAAACTCTTTAAGTTATTTTGCTACAAACTGTTCCCTACGTCAATATTAAAAAAAAAAGTATTTACAACATGATAATAATGGCATATGAAGTTTAAGCTTATCATTAGTAAAAACTTAGCAGGTTAGTTTATGAATTATGTATCATTTTATTGAGACCCAAGATAATGTGATATTAGTAAACACAGCCTGCAGAATGGTCCAATTGTAAGGTGAATTAAACTAATTGATTTCATTTTTGTTTGTAGCTCTGACCATTGGTGTAATAAATGGCACTATCAATTTAGAAACCACCCGTGCTCTATCGAAAGAAATATTCATTTTAAACGCACACGAATATGTATTTCAATTTAATCAATTAGGTTTCGTTAAATTATGGCGATTAAATTATATTCTTACTTGTAAAAGTCAGACTTTCAACTAATAACCTCTGTCGAAGTTACATTGCGGAATTATTATCGTATCTTGCCCAATGTTGCATCGCGCAACTTTTTCAACTTGGCCGCGCCAATTTCTTATTGTTCTGCATGTGACGTCAGAATGTTATACAACACGTCTCGAACGCTGATTATCTCATCTTGTCAAATTAAAATAAGCATTGTTCTTCCCTCAACTATATTTCGCATACCAATTAATTTTCTTAAGTTAGTACTTTTAAGACATCTGTATCTATTCGCACCACTAATAATTTAAAAAACTTTTATTTGTTGATAAAATGAGATAATTAAGGACCTTGCAGCAAAAGAGGGGCAGATCCAATTTTTTTCCATTAACGTATTTTTCACCCACAATTTGAACAAAAAATAAAACTATCGTTTGATGGACAACAGAAGCAAACCCAACGGAAAACAAGCGCACTATAGCAATATTTGGATCTAGCCCCAAGATTTGTTAGACAATTGATTTTTCGTTTTTTTATTAAAGACTTGTTTATTTTGGTTTTATTTAAATATAAATTCATTTCATCATTTCTGAGCTGATTGATAGTATTTAAAATACAAAATTATTAGTAGTACATAATTATGTGTTTTATTAGCCATCGAAAAAAAAATGTAGCATATTTTTGATATTTTGGTGTAAGAGGGGCAAATCCGAACTTTGAAAATTCGTAGTAGGTAATTATAAAACTTATTGATGTACCTTAAAAAAATAATTAAAAAGTGTAACGATTCTAATATTTTATTGTTGCATTTAAATTATAGACATAAGTATACCTTTGAATTTTAAAAGTGGTTTTTAATTTAAAAACAATGCATTATTACCATTTTATATTTATAAAAATACAAAATAATGTTTTGCTTTCCTATTTGAAATATGTCAATTTTTTGTCATTAAACAAATAACTATAAAATAAAAAAGAGAGTTCATTAATTTAAAATAATTTAGAACGTCTATTTAGAATAGATTTTACTCTGCTTTTGTACTTTATTCGACACATATCAACGATAAATTTAGTGTGATAGAAATTTATTAGGATATACTGTTCCAAATGTTTTATCAGTAACATAAATCGTGCATATTGATGATTCGGTCCCAATTTTTCACTTTTAGTAATATGACATTGTTACAAACCAATGAGATAGGTGTTAAAAAATCTACAAGTCAAATAAAAAAATATTACTTTAATGTATATCTTAATAATACATAATTATATAACTATCAATATTTTGGTTATGCATTTCATTTCTAATTCAGAATTCAGGATTGGTTTAAAACAAACAACCTCGTTTTGAACGCCAAAAAAACTAAGTGCGTTGTATTTTCGTTGCCTGATGTTAAACATCCAAATTATAATTTAGAAATAAATAACGAGAGGTTTATTGTCAATGATACTACAGTATTCTCAGGGATAAATTTGGACTCAAAACTTCAGTGGAATTCCCATTTGTCATCCTTGAATGGTAAACTCGGTTCCGCAGCATTTGCAGTTAGAAAAGTGCAAGCAAGGTATTGTAGTAAAACTAATTTTGTAGTAAAACACAGTTTTTATATATTATTTTCAAAAGAGTAGCTGCGAAGTTTCTTGCCGATTCTTCTCTGCAGATTCTACATTCCAAATTGGTGGTAGCTTTCTAAAGTGTTAATTTGTAAAATGACGATTCAAAAGTGCTCGTGGGGCCTATTTGAATAAAGTTATTTTTGATTTAAATGTTTACGCTATTCTTATTTGGATATGGCGATATTAATAATTATTCTTGGTGGAATTTCGTATCGGCGACTTCTCAAAACGATTCTTTTCCTTGTTAGATATTTATTTAAAACCTGGGATAAATTTCAAAAAAGACGTTTTTATTACACACCTAGGTTATATGTATAAGGAATTTAATAAATAAAAATTGTATGCATGAATCTACTGCTTTAGGTTGTATTGTCGTTGCCTTTATCAACTGTTGATATTAGTCCACTTGTTGAGATCGGAATCGTCGTAATTATTTTCGCCGCTTACATTCTTACGCTGCCAGAATTCAGCGACACCCTCATTTAAGGTTTGCCTACCTGGTTGAGGGACGGCCCTTGCTGCACATACTGAGACGGAATCGCCAATATAAGTTTCCAAAGAACATCAGTTTATCGAACTATGTGCCGCTTATTGACTCTTTAGTCTGTGCGCGAGAGCTAACCTAGGAATCCCTAAGAACTTTCTTTTATTTCTGAATCTTTCGCTTAGAAATAGACCGAACATAATTTTCCAACAATGAGCGACCCTAGTGTTTTTATAAGGTTCATAGTTAATCTGTATAATTTTTATCTAAGAGTGTTAAAAGTTTACAATAAAGCAATCTCAATATAAGAGATTTTTAAAACTTTTACGTAAAAACATCCGAATCACAAATATAACAGAACCTATTATTGTGATATATTATAAAAACTATATTAAATATTACAGTTGCTGATCCTAAGTTAATGCTACAGTGTATTTTTATCCTGCAATACTTCATAATAAAGTGGTGACTTGTTAAATGATCGGTAAGTAGGGCGACCGGTGGGGACGGTAGGGTAATAAACGTTGTTATGCAACCTTGCTTCATTATAAATTGCCTCTTTATTTTAGCCGGGAAACATTATATTACTTTCAGAACATTTTGTTTTGTGACTGACACTTTGAAGTACGGGTTTATTTGTGATTCGCCAACGAAGTTAAAAATAAATATCAAATCAATGTTTTTGACTTAAATTAACAAACATATTGAAATCTGTTTATTCGTTCATTCATTTTGACAACTTACAATCAATTTTAGCTAGTTTCGGAATTATTATTTTACATACATATGTATTTTATGGTATTTGGTAATAGATGTTCCTCGCAGTTTCACCTGCGAAACCAACCAAACCAAACCAAACCAATACCAAACCAATACCAATTGAAACTGATTTAATAGGTATTTTAAAAAAAAAAATGTTTTTATTAAATCATCTTTCCTCTTAATATTTTAATATTATCACAGAACTATAAACAATATAGAACTTAAGACAAAAATGACTAGTCACAGAATGTTTTGAATGCATAATTTTATTTATAAATCTGTTGTAATTTCTCACTTAATTTACCAAAAATGTTCGTGTAATATTATTACGAATAATAAATATTAGTTCAGCTTTCGTTTAAGTTTTTCTGCCTTGCTACTGAGGCCAGGAAATAGAACAGAACCCCCCCCCCCTCTCCTCCAACCTTTCACACCGGCCCATTGCTCACATGAATCACGACTTAGCGAGGGCAAAGGTCAATTTTATTGTAGTCGACTACCATAAGTAGTGCCCTATTTAGTCTAACTGTAGACAAACATGAAAATAATATAAATATTGATAATATCTTGATAATGGTTATATTGTAACATTTAATACGTACAATAACCGTAAGAATGTATTAATGATATCATTATACATGTTGGCAAATTGATAAACCTTCATAATTTATTTATTTTAAATCATAACAAGTAATAGTAGTCTGAACATATAAATCTAATATAATATATTTTAATAAACATTACAGAGTTAGTCAAAGAAGCTCGGAATTTTCGGTCCAGAAAAGTCAAACAAAAGTATTGTCTGGTTTGGGCAGGTGTTTACAGTATACGACAAACAAAGAAATATTAAGAAAAATATCTGGTGACAATCATCAATTCTTGCTTCAAGGTATGTATCTCAATTATTTCTGTATGTCAAAATGTTAACATATAAAATAGTAGAACGCTAGTTATAATACAGCACTTTTCCATAACATTGGAGGGCTGTTTGATTGTTGATAATTCCGGGTCAATAACCCTGCGCGCACGACTGCCAACTGCGATTTACTTAAATCGACATGATGACTGACGGGAGTGTTCGATTCTATTAGTTTATATCAAAACGTATTTCACGGCTTACCCTGTGCCGCGTAAAATATTTGACAAAAACATTCGTTTATGATAAAATTCGATGCTGTTCAATGGAATAAACGAATCAATTATACTGTACCTGTGTTTTTAATTCTGAAAGATCTAATAAGATTTTTTCCATAAACTTGTTCAAAAGTGAACGACGATGTTATGAAGTTAAGTTTTGTTGTTGGCAATAACATTTTGCAACCTTTCTTTTAACAAACCTTAGAGAACTTTTTAAACATGAATTATTGAGAAATTATTCTCAATAATTCATGTTTATTATACTAAAAATTTATTATTAATTTTTCTGGACTGCAATAAAATATTCTCGTTTTTAATCGATAAAATCATGTATCGCCACTTGAATTTTGGTTACTTATGAAATAACAGCGTTATAATTTGCTTAAATTCTTTCTACGACGCCATGCTACATATTAACATACGAGTGTGAACTGGGACCAGCCATGGAAACTAAGATCCACATAGATAAGAAGCGAATCGGGTCGAGGGAGCTAAAATACATTTTTTTTAATTTATTTAAATGTTGTTTACATCATTTGATCTTAATAGACATAACTTATTGTTAGATATAAATTTTGTAACAGTGGCATACCTACCTGCTTACAGCCTGCCGGTAATGAATGATATAGGTATTTTTGATTTTCTTTAATTATTTTCTTTTTCTCTTAGATCTTTCATGACTTTTTAGATCATATTTTACTAAAAATTACGAGACGACCTTCATATGAAAACGTCATTGTACAATAAACATAAAGCATAATATAGTAAGCAATCTTATGGGTGATTCCATTCTAATACCAAAAACTAATACCACTGGCATTTGTTTTATTCATATTTATTGTTTATTCCAAACGGATACCATTATATTAACTTTACCAAAATAAGTTCAAAATTAAAAAGGTACAGTCAATTTAAAAAAAAAAATCGATTATTGTACGAATAAATTTTTTGTTATTCATATGATTATGGAAAGATTTTTTTTTGTTTTTTTTTTAATATTATTGATAGGTTGTTAGTTTTTACCCGACTGCGACAGAAGGAGGGTTATGTTTTTCGAGTGTATGTATGTATGTATGTATATATGTATGTATGTATGTATGTATGTATGTATGTATGTATGTATGTATGTATGTATGTATGTATGTATGTATGTCCATTTCTTTGGCACGCCCTACAGCCCAAACGGCAGGACGGTTTTTGACAAATGAGGTGTCGTTGTATTTGTCTAAATTGTAGTAGTGACATAGGCTATAAAAATTTTCAAAATGGCGCCCGCAAATAGCGGAATGAGGGAGGGGAGTTGAATTTTTTTTCTTACTGTAGCAATATGGGTATCAAATGAAAGCTAGTAAATTGTTTTATTCTTTTTAGTTTATAATAAGAGTATTTTACGCAGTCGGGTTTTTTTTAATACTAATACACAATTACTTGTTTATTTTTATTTTATTGATTGGTTGTTAGGTCTTTTTTTGAGCGGTAATTCTAGTTTTAACAAAGGCATTTAGCAAGAAGTAGTTCTAACTAGGGAAAACGCGTACTATCTAAAAAATATTATAGATATTACGATCACATAAAAATGTTAAATAAATAAAGAATTTGATTAGGTTTTACTGTGCTGACTATACCAAACTCAAGTTATTTGTATTGGTATTAAATTTAATTATTTAAAGAGTAGTATCCCTTCACGATAAAAAAAAATATGAATTCAAACAAATACCCGTGGTATTAGTTTTTGGTATTAGAATGGAATAAATCAATCGTATGCATCGATCCAACAGGTCTTCAACAAGAATTCAACATTTTAACATTGAACACTATAAACATGGTCAACTAGTATGCATTTAGTAAACTCATTACCTTACAGTTTGACCTCCGAAAACGTAACGTAGTCTCACGAGCGATATCGGGCACCGGCCACGCACGCACGCTCTCTTCGGTGGAATAACAATCGAAGCGTGGGAATACATCAAACAGCACAATTTTAAACAAGAGAGCTAATTTCAAGTCGTTACTTGTTACACTTTAAGCTGCCAATTAACGATAGTGTAAAGTTACCCATATGATGATGACTTGACTATTTAAAATGTTACCCTATTATTACATATATATATTTAGAAACATATCTATACATATAATAAAATGGTAGGAAAGTCAAAACTGTAAATTGAATATTTTTTTAAAAGAATACTTGGGGTGTGATCTACAATCGATACCAAAGCCATAAACATAATTTTTAGAATTTTTGTCCATTTGTCTGTATTGTATGTCCGGGATAAACTCAAAAAGTACTGCATGAATTCATGAATTCAGGTCAACATATAGGCTACATATTATCACGCTATCACCTATGGGGAACGAGCAGTGAATCTTTATTTCTTCAACGTATTCTGTGACAACATGTTATCTAATAGCGTTCACGCAGACGACGTCGCGGGCAGCAGCTATTCCTTAATAAAAATTAATATATAGACACAATATTAAAAATTTCTTAAATAATACTTAATTTAAAATGTATATATTATAACATGTTACATTTATACATTTAATTTTTATTTACAATATTACCATAATATAAATATATTCTTGGTAAAAATTAATATGTAGAAAAATATTTAAAATGCTATTTATTTAAATAAACTGTATAAACCTTGGTAAAATTGTAACAATTAATCAATAAAGCAACAGTAACTTGGTCACCAAAATCTTATTTATTTATTTATTAATACTTTATTGCACAACACATAATTAAATTGTACAAAAGGCGGGCTTAATGCTAAAAGCATTCTCTACCAGCCAACTTTAGGACGTACAAGAGCAAAAGTTTGTAGGTGTGCAAAAAATTGGAAATTGAGAAAATTTATTTTGTTTGAAAGGAAAAAAAAAGGTCGTAAATATTATTATATTAAATACATAAATACATACATATATAAAAACATAATACTTAAGTTGACGACAATAATCAAAACACATATTCATTGTGTTTATTGGGTTCATCATATTAGGTTAATTTTTGGTTAAAAAAAAATCCTTAACTTGTCTTTTAAATGAGTCACATTAAGGAGCCTTACGGATAAATATTAAGTAGGCTTTTTCTGTAGGCAGAAGAGACCTTTGACCAGCAGCAGTAAGTTGTTTACAGGCTGATTCTGTTCAGTTCATAAGTATTCTCTAATACTTTAATTTATAAAATGTTAATTATATTATTACTGAAAGACGATCTATGACAGCCAGATGCCCAACCAACCAATGTTATTTAAAAGATAAATAAATTCAAAAATAGTTGTGTATAATTCTCATGTAAATAAGTAATACAAGATTTATTAATAAACAGTTTGTCTAAGTTGTTTATTTACCAGAGTCACCATCCTAATATTTCTTGCTATTTTATACATATGCTAAGTAGCATATTTATACTATATAGCAATTTTTATTGAAAATATTAAAATCTAACTTCTTTTTCTAAAAATGTTGCTTACTATGGACTCTTATAATATTATATAATGAAAAAATATAAAATTGTAAATGTTATTCGTCTAAAACAGGTAAACGGTACTAAAATATTAATAATAATCATAGAACCATATACTGGATGTGAACTCATTTCCTCATTGTAAATGTATTAAACATGATATTTTAAAACATTAATTTATAGAATAAAATTGATTATTGCAAGGACTATGATGACAAAAATATATCAATAAAACTTGTACTTTTATGAAAAAACAATACTAATTGAACTTTACTTTTTTAATACATGTTTTTTAATACTTTATTGTTATGAATATTTATAAAATGATAAACTACAACATCATCATGATTCCTTTTTATAATATTCAATTAAAATCCTATAATGCAATATTTTGAAATGATAAAATGAACATTATATTCAGTATTACTACTGAGAAGACAAGTTGTACTACTATACAGGCTAGGAATTTTAAAGAATAAAATTTTGTAAAAGCATATCTAGGTATTTGATAAAGGTCTATCAGTATAAATTCATCTGATATTGTTATCACATTTATGTAAAATTATCATTTAGTATGTATGTGACACATTCTTAAGAGGATATTAAGTAGATAAAAACTTGAGTAAATAGACATACCAGTATATAGACATAAAAACTAATATTATACAGCCACACTTCACTGAATATCTTGTTCAGTGGCTTGAATGTCTGTATCTCTGCACGAATATAATTCTGATTGGAAATCTGACTTAAAAAAAATGTCTAAATTTTTATTCACGAGTTGTCTTAGATATAATTATAAAATTTAAATATATTTTTACATTTTTTATGTTACAAAGTAAATCAAGTGACTCTTACCTCACTGAAGGCCATCACTTTGGCCGGGGCTGTATCTTCTACCGACCTTCTCAATTAACTTTATCACGGTCTATCAAAACAAATAGTTCAAGCTTTTGTTTCCCAACATTGAAGACAGTCCCGACATCTAACATCCCCACGACACAAATACATCTGAACTCGGTAACTTCACTCACTGCGCAAGAACAAAATTTTATATCTAAAATGAAAACACCTGACCGAATCACAAATCACTGAAAAAAAACCAACATTCCTCAGGTGGGATAGATGCACATTCGATTAAAATATATTTACAAAATTTTAATGTTATTTTCACTATAACACTACAGTTCTATTGCTAATATCATGAATACTAGCTCATTACAAAATAGAAAACGAATTAAAAAATGTCATCAAATGTGTGTTGAAGTAACACGGAACGAACAATCAACCGGAGATGAACTCGCCATCTTGCTTTCATGTCATACGCGGTATAGGCAAAACTTCAAACTTAACTCGCTGTCAAATACTTACATGTTGGACAACATGACAAAGTAACTATTGAAGTTTGTAACTGATAAAGCGTGCTGTTCACTATTACTAAAAGCTCTTTTTTGGTAACCCAGATTTTTGTATATATATATATGTATAATAATAATAATAATAAATATTCTTTATTGTACACCAAAGAAAAATACAATATATTTAAATTAGACTTGGCTTTGTACAATAGGCGGCCTTATCGCTAAAAAGCGATCTCTACCAGGCAACCTTGTTGCTGAGGATAACTCAGTGAATACAGACAGGCGTAGGTGTACTTATAACAAATAGAATGATATTATTGTATATTTATATAATATATAAATAAATAATAATAAAATGATAAAAAAATAGACGTAAGGTACATATTTCTTATAATAAATATTAGTGACTAACAAATATCTATATTGATATACAGATACACTTAACTAAGGTAATGTAGGCCTTAATACGTGAGACAAATGGATGGGTTGCTAAAATTATGATTGCATTAACAAGGCTTAATTGATCAAGGATAGTTTAAGGAGGATAGAAGTGTGCTTTTACTAGCTTCTTAAATGTTTGTATTGTCTGAGCGCGTCTGATATGAAGCGGCAAGGTGTTCCAAAGCCGAACAGCTTCTACGGAGAAGGATTTGGAATAGAAGGAAGTTTTGTGAGATGGAATTTTTAGGACAAGGTTTTCATTGGATCGGAGAGTACAATTGTGTGTGTCACCAATGAACTCAAATCGCTCTTTTAGATAAGGAGGACTTGCTGGATTGAAGAGAACAGTATATAGTAGACAGAGAATGTGAGTATTCCTGCGAAGGCGGATAGGAGGCCACTTGAGTATTTCGCGAAATTCGGAGACATGGTCATATTTACGAAGCCCAAATATAAACCGTATACATAAATTTTGAATGCGCTCAAGTTTATTAAGCAACTCTTCACTAAGGTTGATGCAACAAGTGTCAGCATAATCGAGAATCGGTAAAAGAAGAGATTGTGCAAGCGTAATTTTGGTTGGTATGGGTAAGAAATTCTTAAATCTACGAAGAGATCCAATCGAAGCAAATACTTTTCTGCTCACCTCGCTCACCTGAGGAGCCCAAGATAGATATTTATCAAATATAACACCAAGATCCTTAACTTCGTCACTATATTGGATACGCGTCCCATCAAGCATTATATTATACTTGGTAAATTGGACCAATCTATTCGCGATATTAGTTTTTGGCTCCCGATTGTTATTGCTTGTGTTTTAGAAGGATTTACCCTTAAGCCGTGTGATTTACTCCATTGTACAATTGAGTTCAAGTCATTATTTAATAGTGCAATAGCCTTAGGCAAATCCACCAGCTTAGCTTGTATATATACTTGCAGATCGTCAGCATACATATGGTAAGGAGAAGTAATGCGGGAAGTAATAGAACTAATGAAGATAGAAAAGAGAAGTGGAGACAGCACGCCGCCTTGTGGCACACCGGACTTTATCGTGCACCAGTCGGAAAAAGAATCATCGACACGTATCCTTTGGCGACGATTATATAGGTAACTCTGAAACCAGTCTATCACCTCACGAGATACGTTAAGAGATTGCAATGTATGTAATAACAGTTCATGGTCTACATCGTTGAAGGAATTACTGAAATCAAGCAAAGTCAACACTGTAACACACTGGTTATCCATGCCAAGTCGAATGTCCTCAGCAATTTTGACTAAGGCAGTAGTCGTACTATGGCCAGTTCGGAAACCGGATTGGAAGGGATTATAAAGATTCTTGCTGGATAAAAAAAGACTGAATTGGCGATATATAATACGCTCGAAAACTTTTGAAAGGAAAGGTAGAATGGAAATGGGACGGTAATCAGAGAAACAGGATGGATTGAGTTTTTCAGGTAAAGGAGTAACTTGAGCTTCTTTCCAGGTAGTGGGAAATGACCCAGAAGAAATGGAGAAATTGAATATAGATTTGATTATAGGAATTAAGAGGTGAATGATAGGAATGACCATTTTACGACTAATGCCGTCATTACCAACAGCATCCGAATTGACATCGACAATGCCTCTCTCAACATCACTGTCAGTGATTTGATTAAAAAAGAAAGAGGGATAATCGGAAGTGGGTAAAGCAAGGATTTGATTTGTAGTATTTAATTTGATACCATTGGTAGTAGTCAAGGAAGAGGAAAAATGTTCATTAAGTTGATTTAAGTTAATATTGTTTGGATTATTATTTTGACGATTATTTATATATATATATATATATATATATATATATATATATATATATATATATATATATATATATATATATATATAAGGCAATAACGGATGTAATAACAACAATATTAAAAAACAACATCATGAATACAGTGTTAACACCATTGACAAAAATCTGTAGATTTTTACACGCACAAAAAAGTAACCTATTCCAAATACCGAGAATGTGAAAGATCAAAAGCATCAGTGTGCTTGGCGTTTGTGGACTATGAGAAAACCTTCGATTCGATCGAAACTGGGGCGGTGCTGCAGTCTCTCCATCGGTGCCACATTGACTATCGGTATTTCAAAGTGTTGCAGTGCTTGTACAATAACACTAGTATGTCGGTTCGAGTACAGGAGTATAGCACGATAATGATTCCAATGCCGCGAGGTGTGAGTCAGGCAGATGTCATCTCTCCGAAACTGCTTACCGCAGCATTGGAAGACGCTTTCAAGCTTCTGGAATGGAAAAGAAACGGCATCAACATAAACAGCGAGTACATCAATTCGATATGTCGACGATATCGTACTTATGGCAGAAAAACCTGGAAGAGCTCAGCATTATTCTTTTTATAGAGTCTAGTCCCTACGGGTGGATCTTAAAATGAACATGGATAAGACAAAAGTCATGTTGAACGTCCATGTCATGCCCACCACGATATCGGTTGGAAATTCTACTCTTCTACTGACGAATACACCTACCTAGGACAAAAGATCCAACTTAGAGAGAGAGGTCAATCATCGAATCCAGCTAGGCAGCATTCGGGAAGTTAAAAAACGTATTTTCATCCATCATACCTCAGTGCCTAAAGTCGAAAGTCAAATGTGTGTTACCAGTGATGACATACAGATCTGAGACATGGTCTCTGACTATGGGCCTTCTAAACAAGTTCCAAGTCACACAGCATGCAATGGAGAGGGCTATGTTTCTCTGCGATATCGAATCAGTAATGATGAAATCCGCAGACGAACGAAGATTGCCGTCATAGCCAAATGGATCTGCAAGCTGAAGTGGCAGTGGGCAAAGTTCATAGAACTGACGGCCGATGGAGCAGAAAGGTTCTCGAGTGAAGACCACATACCGGCAAGCACAGCGTCGGACGGCCATCCACGGGATGGACAGACGGCTCGAGGAGAGTCGCCAGAAGTCGTTGGATGGAGGCTGCCTCGAAACGGTAGCCCAGAGCTAGCAGAGGTCGATGGGGGAAACCTAAGTTCAGCAGTGGACATCCAATAGCTGATGTGTTGATGATGATGATGATGATCATAAACTGTCTAAATTCCGATGCAATATGAATTGTTTGAGTTTAATCCGTTTCATAGCAGCCTACTTAGCAGAAATTGACTGAATGCATCAGTTTTGTGTTAAACCAAGTAACCTTGGCGTCAATACTTTCTGCGTTAAGAAATATTGCCCAATCAAAGTTAACGATAAATTAAATTAAATTCTTTAAATTATGAACTTTTAAAATAAATATTTACTTTTTACAGTTTTTTTTTTCGACATGCCTCTTTTTGGTATTCAATTGAAGATGCATCCACTACTTCTCTTGTCTTATAGTTATTATATTTTCCAGTAAAATCGAGTTGTTATTAATAATTAGTTATTATTAATTAGATGTAAATCACTTTATAAATAAATCCAAAGTAGTATTTTATTAGTTAGACCTTGGATATACCTACATTTTTTACAGTTTAAAACCTTAAAAGGTGATATAAAGACGAAACAAAACAAAATTAGACTTTTTGTTGTTTAACGAGGAGATATTTATATTAAATAATATTATTGGCATTTATTTAATAACCTCCTAAAATAAGAAACTTTTACTTAGCCAATTTTTTTATCAGATTAGTCATGCCATTATCTCTTTTAATTTTATTGTTTGCCTATTTTAGTGACAACATGTACCTATTAAATATCTATCAATATGACTTATAAAATTATAGTAATAACTAATTATCTAATTTAAGAGAGCGTTAAAGTCATGAATCCGGATTTTTTGTGTTTGTCCTATTTTAGGAGTATAATATGTGGCGTATTTGGAAGAAGGTTTTTTAAAAAGGCACGGGTAACATACGTATAGATACTTTTGTATTAGACAAAACCCAATGAACTATAAATAACAATTAATAAAAAAACTTTATGTAAAGTTTACTCATGATCAAGTCAAAATATTCAAAAAAATTGCATCTATATGTTATATCATTAGAAATTAAACATTTAATTTTCTATTCATTTTTATCCCCATATAACATATAATATATAATGATTTTAAAAAATGGTCCAACGTTTACTTTATTTATAAATATAGAGATTTCGAAATCAATCGTGTCGCTGGCCGATACTATTTGTCTGTAGTAATTATGAATATTGCAACTCTCTTTAATTAAAGAATACTTTTATTCGGTTCAGTAGTTCTTGAACTACCCCCTAGGTACATACATACATACAAACAATATTTATCTATTTATTATAATAGTTTTGATCGAACATATCAAATTGCCAAAATTAAATAATTCGTGACATAATAATAACATTGTGTGACAAATTGACAAAGTCATGGTTGTCTAATCGTTTGTAAAACAAATTAAATTCATAGTTGCCCAGAATCGATAAAATCGTTTTAGATTCAAAATCATTGTGATATCTTGACATATTTTAAATTAACGTACTTATAACTGCGGGTAAGGATAATAATTTGAGTTCACGATTTCCGTATCCATTATGTGGGCTATTTGAAGGACAGATTGTGTTTATGACGTCACTGATACTGTGCCAGGCGCGGATGTGCGCCGTGGATGATGATATTGAGGGATTTTCGAAGTAGGTTAAGTTAAACTAGGTTATTGCACTACCTGCTGGTGTAATCTGATGTAGTTACCAGTTCATCACTGAATCTTGAATGGATTACACGTTTCAATGTATTACATATAAAAAGATGTTGGTATCAAACGCTTTTATTTACAGAATATACTTTGAACATTTATTATGGCTATAACAATGGAGTTGGAAGAGAGTGCATCTGACTCTAAGCTTCATAAAGAAAGCATAGCAATAAAAGAATTGCGCCCATCTAGTGCGGTCTCTATCTCTAAATCTGAAAATGGACCAGGTTCGTCATTCATCTGTGTATAAAATAAATAAATAAACAAAATATTAAAAATATTTTTGTAATTCAATAGTAGATCGTTAAACAAATACCTACTTATGACATAACTTAATGAAATAAATTAATATAATAAGCTTCGCTAGTTGGAAACTTTCAAATTTCTTTTGAAACGACATTTGATTATGATTTAAAATTGAAAAAGATTTTATTCCACATTTCTACTTCGTTACTCGGTGTTAATTCTTCTATTTCGTATATGTAATATATAATATCATATTGGAAATAAATATAAAAATATTTTGTCTTCTTTCAGCAGAAACGTCAAATTCATTAGAACAGTTGAAACAATACAAAAGTTGGGTAAGCAATGAAAGATGGAATGAGCTCAAAAAGATTGCAGATACCGCGATGAGGGAACGTAAAGTATTTATGATAAAAGGAGGAGGTTTTCCCGCGGTACGCCGTGCGCTCCTTGAACGAGGATGGATCGAAAAATATGAATCGCATAAGGTACAATTTTAAATGACATTCCTTCGTACTATTGGCGATATCATCGATAAGATACGTTATTTGAAAATTCTTCAATATTATGAGTAGTATCTTTAAATATTTTAAGATAACATTTTATATTTAATGGTATTGAAAAAAATACTAGAATTTGTGAGACAATAAATTTTTTAATTATTCCATTGTGAATTATAAAAAAATTTGGAAATTCAAGGTTCGTCATCCACCATCAAACGTAGATCCTAAAAAAGCTACAGGAAGGGAACTATCAAAAGTAGAGAGAATGATTCTTTACAAATTTATGGAGCATCATTCTGTCGATTTTCTGTGGACGTCCAAAAGAGATAAATACGATTGGCTACTAAGTAACAAAGATGTCATGATAAGCAGGTACAATCGGATAATAATACTTTTTTTTACACAAGTAATACTGTAATAAAATAAAAATATTTTTTTTCCTTCATTAGATTCTGCAGATCTATTTTTACTACCAAAGAAGGATTAACTAGTTCATTAACTCAAATGCACTGGTATACTGAACCAGGTGTAGCGTTAACTAAATTCCCTCGTTGTTATAATATTCATAACTCTGACAGTCTAGAAGAATTTATCGATGACTTCAGAATAACAGCCTGTATAAGCATTCTAAAATGGCTTTCTAACACGTTACAAGGAAGTAATGAACAGGAATTAGTAAAAAACCACGGAAAAGTTCCGTTTACAGCAATTGAATTTGCTATATCTCGATTAAATGAATATATTTCAATCTTTTCTCACAAAGACATTGATGACACAGACGATCAAGTACAACACATTTGGGAACATGAATGGGATCAATTTCTTACGCATCATTATCTCTTGGTACATGAAAATGCCAAGTTTCTGGAAGACAAAAATACAAATATAGTGTAAGCAGTATAATCCTTATTAACTTAAATAACAAAGCTGACTATGAGCCCATAGGTTTAGTCACTCGAAAACAGTATATGAATAATTATCACTGTAATTATCCTTAGAATAATCGCGTAAAGACCTAATACGGTGTCGTAATAGGAGGTATTTGACATTTGTTATCAATAAGATTATAAATAATAATGATGTAGAGTTATAGATGAGAAGATTACTCTTTAATTAGGATTCTATTTAGGTCCAGTCGTATTTTGTATGACTATTGTCTAGTTAAAAAGTGCCATTTTGGTTAACTTTTTTCGTTTAAGCCGTATTTTCATCCCTCTGGGAAAATTATAAATATTGTTCCTACAGTTCCAAGAGTTGGGACTTTTTTTTAGAAAATTTTCATTTCTTTTTTAATCTTTTTTTTTTTAATTTTAAAAATTTAATTTTAGTTTTTGAGATATTTGCAAAAAACTGAAACCCCTTGTTAATAAATTTTGTAATTTTTGCAAGCGGAACTTCATTTTTATGCCATTCCAAATCGAAAAACACCTCAATCATAATTTTCGGAGACTGTTGAAAAATTTGACCAAAATGGCACTTATTGACTAGTCAAGTGCCAATATAATATAGTCTAGACTATATATATTGTTTTTACAGACAATTAGAACGAAAGGCAAATAAAGTCGTAGCTGCAATGACAAGGTTTTGGCCTCAGATAGATATTGACGGAGTTTTTAATATTTGGATCGTAAAACCGGGAAATAAGTGCCGAGGTAAAGGCATCCAGTTGATGAATAATATTAAAGACATTATAGGGCTCATAAATATTCCTGCGCAGAAAACGAGATATGTCGTGCAAAAATATATTGGTAAACTTTTTAATATTTACTACAAACTTAGAGCTGGTGTATTTCTAAAACCTTGTGTACTAATTTATTTATCTAACTTTTAAAATTATTATTATTATTGTGTAATATCATTATAAATTACTTCTTTTTTTTTTCAGAAAACCCATTAATCATTTACGACACTAAATTCGATATACGACAATGGTTTCTAATCACCAACTGTCAACCACTAACGATCTGGTTGTACAAGTAAGAAACGATATTTTTTTTCTTGCGAAATAAAATAAGTGAATTTGATATGTTTTGTCCCTTATTATTACAGAGACAGTTACTTGCGATTCAGTTCCCAAATATTCAGTTTGTCGAACTATCATGAATCAGTACATCTTACAAACAATGCGGTTCAAACTAAATACAAAAATAATGGTGAAAGAGATAAAGCACTGCCTGATGAAAATATGTGGGACTGTCATAGTTTTAAGGCTTACCTTAGGTAAATATGAAATACGTTAACTATAAATGCATTACAAATTTTTATACGTTAACTATAAATGCATTAAAAAATTTAACTAATAATATATTAAACATTTGAAGACAGATAGGAAAATATGAAATGTGGGATACAAAGATATATCCAGGAATGAAGCAGTGTCTTATTGGAGCAATGTTAGCATGTCAAGAAACAATGGACAAAAGACAGAATAGTTTTGAGTTATATGGAGCAGATTTTATGTTAAGCGATGATTTTACGCCTTGGCTCATTGAGATTAATTCCAGTCCAGATTTAGCTCCGACCACATCTGTCACAGCAAGATTATGCCCTCAATGCCTAGAAGACGTAATAAAAGGTAAGAAATATTTGAGCTTAGTTCACTTTAACTTCTTAAATATAAGCTCATTTTATATTATTTTATACTTTTTTTACAGTCGTACTTGATAGACGTATTAATCCAGATGCTGATACGGGAACATTTGAACTGGCCTACAAGCAATTTATTCCAAAAGCACCAGCTTATCTTGGATTATCATTATGTATAAATGGAAAGCGAATCATTAAAAAATCAAAAGAACGAAAACACGAACATAGAAGCGTAACTCCCTTAGTACCCCGTATTCCTTCCAATGACATTGTATCAGATGCAGATCAACCAATTCCATCAGAGTACAGTGGACCTATAATAACAGATTTTCTGACCTGGTTGAACCCATATGATGCCTTACCTATGAATAAAGATGGTCTAGTGTTAGGGCCTAAGGACTCACTTACGGTACGCCAAGCTGTTACTGTTGTAAAATCTAGTCAAAGCCTAAAGAACTATAAAAGGCGTAAAACGTCCGCACTCTCTTCTAGGACACATCGAGGAAGACGCGAAAAAAACGCAGAATCTAAACGCCGAGTTGTTCCTCATTCCTGCTGTCGCCTAGAGGACATCCAATCCAATAGTCACCCTAGTAAATATCGGACCGAATCGGCAAGAAAATCTGACAGACCGAAAATCGACAGGTCGGTGGGTAATAAACGATGTTATATAGATCCCATCGAATGGGAAAGAGAGACTGCCAGTATTTTACGATCCACAATATCCGTACAAAATAAAATGTCAGCACGAACTGAAACCGTTATTCCCCTCGTACGACAAACGAAATCTGGAATTATAAATTCAACCCATAAGCCTCAGCTGGAACCGTTAAGCTCCCGTAGCTGTGTGGAAAACACAAATACTATTAAGAAGTTAAGCGCTATCGGTAGAAATATTTGTAAACCTCGTAATGAAAGTAAATGTAAAAAATCGATAACGTTTTCTAAAAGTTGTACTTCAATTTATACACCCTATCGGGTTACTGTCACTCCTCTAAATGACGATCAGAAAGTAAAAGTACAGCATGATTTTATTCACTGAATATTATTGACTAAATTAAACTTGTTGATTTTTCGTTTAATGTTAAATTTTTCAAATTTTATGTCTCAAATTAAATGATAATTATTTGTAAGTATTTGTTTATTTTTTTCTTTTTTCTTTTCAGAGTCATCCTGTTCCATTCCATTATTTCCTACTTTTCCAACTTTGGTTGTCATCTTAATGACTGTCAATTTAAAAATATAATGCCTTTATAATCATCTTGACATATTTCAAAATTTGTTATGAAAATGTAAATAACACAAAAATAATAAATAATAATATGAGTTGAAAAATAAAATGGTGTATTTACTTTTAAAAAAAAAGGTTTACAAAAACAAATATTTTCTTATTTAGGTTAGCTTCTACTTAGTTTTAAAAGTAAATAACATTCTTTTTAATAAACAAACTAAATAATTCCAAGTAAAAAACTAAATACTTTCTTTCGTTCATAAATACGAAATACTAATATAGTACAATTAAAATTCATATGACCTTAAACTTAATTTCATCGTTAAGAAGTATAATATATTAGTAGCATATGTTTCCATAAATTCAACAGTAATTCATTTTAATAATTTAATGATGCACTCGATTTTATGATCAGATCTATGATCAGAGCTAAGTACGTAATAGTGACATTACCATGCCAATGCGAAAAAAGAAAATATGCCAGAGAAAAACTGTAAGTGTCTTTTGCTTTAAGTATTGTCACAGAAAGCATTACAAACTCTAACAAAATTTGAAATGCTGCTGTCTTATTTGTCTTTTATTACCTACTTTGTCTTAAGAATTTAAAAAAGCATTAATTAATTATGCAAAAGCATTGCAGGAAATACAATACGTAGATTGTGTATCGTATATAATTGTGTATCGTGAATGGACTAAAGAAATAAATTATAGCTTAATTTTCAATACCTATTACTACTACTTACTTATTCCCCCTTTTCAGAAGCAAAGTTATGACAAGGTAGGAGTAAAAAGACTCTTTTCTCCGTTTAACAAATTTACATACAAAAAAGTCTCACAAGACAGAAGAAAGTCACATGTAATTACGGATCGGAGTGTTAACTTACAAAAAGGCTTATCTAACAAAGAAAAAAGTTACATTATATGTAGTTGTCAAAATAAAACTACCAGATATAAAAAGCTGAAAAATCTAGCAGCAAATGCTATAAAAGAAAAAAAAATATTTTCTGTATACGGAAGTTGTAATGCTGTACGTAAAGCTTTATTGGATAGAAGTTGGGTGGAAAAAATTCCACCAAACCGGATGAATTTATCGAAAATTCGAAATGGGAGTTTCTCAAGTAAATCTCAAATACAAAGTGAACTTGAAGGTTTACTTCTATCAAATTTAGTCGAAAAGCATAATCCGAATTTCATATGGCGAACTAGAGATGAAAGAGGGAATACTCCATTGAATTTTATAAGAGATTGCAATACAATTATTAACAAATTAGAGATAGACGCACTGTGGACCTCAAAACAGGGCTTATGTTCTTCAATGAAAAGAAATTATTGGTTTTATATTGAAGACGTGGCAGAAGTTAATGGCCCACGTACGTACAATACTTGCGACGGAGGTGAATTAGAAGGATTTGTGAAGGATTATAAAATAACAACTTGTACAAGCTTGTTAAAATGGATACTGTCTATGGTCGCTAATGACCGACCTGTATTTGTACCCGCGGGTAAAATATCTATGAATGTAATAGTTTTTGCTTTAAATCGATGCAAGGAGTATTTATTTCGTAAGCAAAATAAAGACATTGATTATTCTATACCAACCGTAAGTGCCGGCCAGTGGCATTCTTTTTTGAAAAAGTACTATTGCATTATAGCAAAAGAAGAAGTATTTGAAGCTGACAAAGAAAATAAAATGGCTTTGTATTTAAGTTATGCTAAATATTTGCTTAAAGAAATTTACAGGTACCGCCCACAACTAAGCTGTGAAGGTTGCCATAACATTTGGATAATAAAACCAGCTTATTGTTCAAGAGGAAGAGGAATAAGAATGGCGTCAAAATTAGGTGTAATAATGAACTTGATAGAAAAGGCAAACACGAAATACGTAATTCAAAAATATATTGGTAAATCGTACCTATAATTAAGACAATTATACATAATTATATTTAAAAAAATACATTTAATTAATAAAATACAACCTTTAATTTTAAATTTTTACCTTTTAGAGGAACCATTACTAATACACGAAACAAAATTCGATATAAGACAGTACTATCTAGTCACGAGTACATATCCTTTAATAATTTGGATGTATACTGATTGTTACTTAAAGTTTAGTTCCCAAAAATATAGCTTAAAAAACTATCATGAATCTATCCATCTGACAAACAATGCTGTCCAAAGAAAATATAAAAATAGTAAACAAAGAAATAAAGAATTGCCAATTAGTAATATGTGGGATCTAGAAAAATATAAATGCTACTTGGCCGAAATTGGAAAAGAGGATGTTTGGAAAAATATTATATATCCGGGTATGAAAAAGTCAATTATTGGTATAATGTTAAGCTGCCAAGATTCATTATCAGTTAGTAAAAACCGTTTTGAATTATATGGCTGCGACTTTATATTAGACAAAGAATATAAACCCTGGCTTATAGAAATTAATTCATGTCCTGATTTGCACCATACAACTCCAGTTACAACCAAAATCTGTCCTGCAGTAGTCTGCGATATAATTAAAGGTAAGTATGTCAATCATAAATAAATTAACTGCGATGTAGTCATTCCCTACTTTCGTTAAGCTATATGTAATACGCAGTGGCGTAGCTTGTCTTAGATGGGCTCTGTATCAAAATCTATAATGGGGCCCAAATGAAGGTTAAAGATTTTTCAATAACGGAACAAAAACGATCACATTGAATTAAATTTGAAGTGAAATTTTAACGGACAAATGGCAAAATGAATCGCAACGGACAAGTGGAAAAACGAATAGCAACGGACAAGTGGAAAAACGAGTCGCAACAAAATTTATATTTGAGGTTTTACGGGCAGGTAAAACTTCAAGTAAAACCGGTTTTAAAATTAGACAAGTAGGTACATTAACAATCTGCCCGTAAAACTTCAAGTATAAACTTTGTTGCGATTCCTTTTTCCACTTGTTCGCTACCATTCGTTTTTCCACTTGCCCGTTGCGATTCGTTTTGCCATTTGTCTGTTAAAGTTTCACTTCTACTATGTGTCCCAGCACACATTTCGTTTTTTTTTTTCAGGTTTATTGCAAAATAAGATTTGGTTAGGTTAGGTACATTTTAATGAATGCATATTTTATTTAAACATATTTTATTATATCAAACAAAAAAAACTGAACCCAATCTGGAACCAAAAAAAAATGCGCATAAATGCGTATTTTATCCATCTAAACAGCCGTTGCCCCCGCCGCTGCCGCCTCTTACCACGCGATATATCGTCTACCCCCCCCCCCCCCCCACGCTGCCGCAATAGCCCGGGAGGTAGTTACAGATTTGCATGACCAAGTTCCTCTCAAGCGATAATTAGAGGAATGCATCAGCAGTAAATTGACAATCACCTTACAAATATTCATCAAATGATCAAAAAAATAAAGATAGAATAGAGCCCATAAAATTTATATTTTAATTTCTTAAGAACCGGAGCTAACGTTCACGAGGCTTTATGATGCTATTCCCTAATGCATCTCACCAATTATCGTTCGAGAGGAAATAAGTAACGAAATGTTTACCTGGCTCCTGGACCATAACGCTTTTTCGTGACAGAAAAATCCTAAGACCCCCCCCCGTCTATATTATAGAAGTTTCACTTCAATAATTACATATTGATTATAAGTTATTACGATTTCAATTTTTCTAAATTTTTTGCCTGTATAGATAATAGTGACAAGTCTGATATCTTTCATGTGCCTAAGATATTTTTTTTTCAGTGGTAAGATAATTTATTTAAGTTCTATTATACGAATTACGATAACATTTTACGAATTTTAGTTTATACACGTTGGGGGCCCCTGTAGGCCTGGGGCCCCGTATCATTGATACGGCTGATACGCGGCGGTAGCTAACGCCTCTGGTAATACGTTGATTTAATGTGATTAAACATATACTTATCGTATAAATAAATTACCTAAAAATATTTTAAGTTAGATTACAAAGAATATGTTTATTGACTTCTCTCAACTTTGATACTACAAAATGTAACTAGAAGTAACTTTGTTTTAGTTGTAATCGATTATGCAAAAGATCCTAGAGCTTCTACCGGGAATTTCGAATGCATTTATCGGCAGCCTTTAACATTACCATGCTACAGAAATGCTGCAGAATTGGTGATACACGGATATTCTCTTCCAATTGAATACTTTTCTAAAGGAAAAAATGGATGTGAAGAATCTTCTATGAACCCTAGTTTAGCAAAAGAACGAGACGTAAAAGAAGTATTTCAAAAAATAAAACAGTTTTATAATGTTGATAATGTAAAGAGTCAATCAAAACTCTACAGCTTTTTAAAAGAAAACACATATAAATCTACGCCAGAAACTGAAATGTCTGAAGCGGCAGACGTGATAACTAAGGAATTGAGTAAATTAAATGATGAGATTACTTCTGAAAACTGTTCCAATTCTAATTGTTTTATGCAAACGGATTTACGTACCCCACAAATTTTAGATAAACGTTTGAACCCAATTCAGCACACTTCTTACATGAGAGACATCAAATATTCATTAAAGAAATCTAATAGTCCTTTGACATCTTCCAAAGCGTATAGTAACAATTTCAATTTTAGCAGATTAGATGATGGACCGGAAGGCAAAGGCAGTATTGTAAAATTAGATCGAAGTGAAAAAAGGTTACACCAGACTTGTTCGCCTAAAATTGAAAAATGGCTACTTAATAACAATAGTATTAATTTTTCCGAAGAAGTGTTGGACGCTACAACGAAAATTTTATGTTTTATAAATAAAAAAGAAAAAGAATATAATATATAAATAATATAATAATATAAATATTTTTAACACACACACAAGGTCGTCTGTTCCTAAGATAGTGTGTTTTAGGTAACAGCCGACTGATATACATTTTTTTTAAATAAATATACATACAAATAATACATATATAAATAAACATATATTACACCCAGACTCGGGGCGGGAATCGAACCCACAACCCTTGGAGCAGAAAACAGGGTCACTACAAACTGCGCCAACGGGTCAGTCATATATAAATACAATCCTTACTAAATAGAAAAGATCTTTGCCTAGCTGTGGGGCAATTAATGGGCTCTTACATTACACAAAAATTTAACAACCTGCTTCTGATACGTGAAAGTAGAGTTTGAGATAAATACGATACATGAAAACACTGTTGCTTATGATTTCGTTCGCGTGAAATCTATCCCACCGGAACCGTACATATATCCGGGATATAAAGTAATATAACTTATCTTTGTGCTCAATTTCAACTAGATCATTTGGCTATTCTAACGTGATTGAGTAACAAACATCCATGCATCTAAATTCGAATTTATAAACAAGTATGCTTAATTAAAAAAAATAAAAAAAACCCGACTGCGTAAAATACTCTTATTATAAACTACAAAGAATAAAACAATTTACTAGCTTTCATTTGATACCCATATTGCTACAGTAAGAAAAAAAAATTCAACTCCCCTCCCTCATTCCGCCATTTGCGGGCGCCATTTTGAAAATTTATATAGCCTATGTCACTACTACAATTTAGACAAATTCAATGACACTTCATATGTCAAAAACCGTCCAGCCGTTTGGGCTGTAGGGCGTGCCAAAGAAATGGACATACATACATACATACATACATACATACATACATACATACATACATACATACATACATAATACATACATACATACATACATACATACATACATACATACAGACACTCGAAAAACATAACCCTCCTTCTGTCGCAGTCGGGTAATAATAATAGTAAGAAGTAAGATTAAAATGCACTATGGTCAATAACGAACCATATGTTCATGCATTTAATCAACTCTGATATATCACTGATAACACTTCCCTATTGATATTTTTAGTCTAACTCACGAAAGCGCATGTTCGAGTTAATTACGAAATTTTGACATAGCAAAATTAAGAACTAAAATATTCTCACTTCACTAAAATGTGTCAGTACTAGTTTAAGGTACGATTATTAAAGATGGACACGTATATGTAACACATAAAAATTCTTTATTTATATTCCACAATATTAATCATCTGAGCTTATAGCCCAAGAGATTATGATAGTATCCTTTTGTAACTTTTACATTGCTTGTCCAGTTACTCCGCAACATACTGAGGTAGTGGGTAGAAAGCAATGTATTTGATGTAGTATAAGCAAGAAATATTTCTCGTATACTTGTTTTTTTACTATTTTTAAGTAAAATATAGTAAAAAAGCTATATTTACATGTGGTAACTGTTTCCATGACTTGTTAAATGTTTGATTTGACTTCTATTCTTACATCAAACCACTGAAGAAGACGGCATTGTTAATTGTTTTCTCGCAAGCGGGCGATGGCACGATGGCACGCCCCCATGCCACTTCTGTTCTTAATATTTCTATGCACCTATCCGCATGTGTATTAGCTCGGGCTCGCACCACCTTTTTTTTTTGTTTTGGCGGGAAAAAATGTACCTGAACGCACATCCCGTCGCCCGGGGAGACAACGTGATAGTGTGGGGCCCTCGCCCACTAAAATAACCCGCCGTGCGCCCTCACCCGCCCTTACAAGGCGGGCCACGGGTACCGCGTACGTTGCTCCGTGGCCCGCAGGCGGCAGCTCGATCGAGCACTCTCTCCTGTGCGACGCCCCGCGCACTTGGACATCGCATCTTCGCGGTAGGCAATTTCGGCGGACGGTGGGCAATCCCCGACTCTACCGTCCGCAGCCTCGGCTAGGGCGGCATTAGGCGCATGTGAGCGCGTCTGCGCCGCCCCGCACTTGCGGTGAATCGGGTACGAAAATATTGAGTCTTCCCGGGCCCTCTCCGCCGTCTCCTTCTGTGAGATGACGTTCTCACAGAAGGTGACCGCGGTCCAGGCCCTATCACCGCCGACCATCGCTCGCGTAACGGCCGGCAGCGATAGGTCCTCTCCAATGACTGCAGCGAGATCCCGGCGCTGCTCAGCCCAGGCCGGGCACGACTCGAGCGTGTGTTGCGCCGAGTCCTCGCTGCAGTCGCAGTGGTGGCAGCCCGGAGTCGTCTCCCTCCTTGCGACAACGTGCAAGTATTTGCCGAAGCAGCCGTGCCCTGACAACACTTGCACGAGTCGGAAGGTGAGGACTCCGTGCTGCCGCACCGTCCACTCCTCCAATATCGGCTGAAGCACCCCTATGGTCCGAAGACCAGCCCGGGGCGTCTCCGGCTGAGCCTTCCACCGCGTGAAGGTGGTGCGGCGTCGTCCCGCCATGCAGTGATTTCATTCGGCGGGGATTAGTGCCCCCCGTCCACGCAGCCGACACCCGCCGATAAACTTCGGCGAGCGCTTCCGCCTCCAAATCCCATGGGGGGGGGGGTTCCGGCCAATGTGCAGGCAGCCTCGACACCTACCGTGCGGTAGCCGCGTATGGCCCTGACTGCCATGACCCTCTGTGGACGCCACAGACGGGATCTATTGTGGGCAGTCAGGGGCTCCGCCCACACGGGGGCGCCGTACAGCCGTCAGCATGCTAGACTCTGTCCGCCCATATTCAGCATTAGCCGACGAGCTTCAGCGCGAGTTGGCGAAAGTGCTCGTCGAAGCACCACCTTCCGTCGAGTACCAGGCCCAGATACTTCATGTGGGCCCGTATACCGACCACAGTATTTTGAACCGTTATCGAGGCACCGGCGGGTGGACCACGTTGAGGCCCATGGAAAAGTAAGGCCTCAAACTTGTTGAGGGCCACCCTAAGCCCCAGTGCCTCGATCCTCCTGACCACCTCCGCGGTACCTGAGGTGGCCAGGGATGCCGCCTCCTCGAAGGTCCCGCCCCGGGCTGTGACCAGAGTGTCATCAGCATAACAAATTAAGCCCAGCCCAGGGCGGAGCCGGCCACGGAGGACCCAGTCGTACCCGATGTCCCACAGGAGCGGTCCGAGAACAGAACCCTGTGGGACGCCGCACGACATGGGCCTCCTGACAACGTCCCCTTCCCGGTTCACGAAGAGGACATTGCGGCCGTCAAGGTAGTCCGCCACCAGCCGCCTTAGGTAGAGGGGCACTCCATGGAACCGGAGTGCCTCCGTGATGCAGCTGAAAGGTAGACTGTTGAATGCGTTGGCGATGTCTAGAGACACCGCCAACAGCACTTCCTTCGAGGCAACGGCTTCCGAAGCCACGGCCTTCAGACGCAAAATGGCATCGACCGTCGACCGACCAGCCCGAAACCCGAACTGGGCATCGGACAGGTCGGGGCCGACCCGCGTCAGGTGCTGGACGATGCGAGCAGCGACTATTCTCTCCAACAACTTGCCCACCTCGTCCAGCAGCACGATGGGCCTGAAAGCCGTGACTGATTGCGGAGGCCGTCCCGGCTTCGGCAGGAGCACGAGCTTCCCCTCCTTCCAGCAGTCAGGGAACCGTCCGGACACCAGGCTAGCGTCGAACAGTCCCCTGAGGCGGGGCTCCAGGTGGTCGAGGACCAGGGCCAGCACTCGGACGGGTACGCCGTCCGGCCCGGGGGCGGCACATTTCCGCATACGCGTCGCCGCCGCCCCTATTTCCAACTCACTCACAGGCGGTACACTTTCCTGGTCAGCCTCCCGGTCGTCGTCTGGTGGAGCCATGACCGGGGGTGTGTGAACCGCCCGCGTTGGGAAAAGTCCCTCGACCACCTCGGAGAGGAAGCCCGGCTGGAGGGTCTACGTAAGGGGGAGAGCCTGCGCGTGGAGCATGTTTAGCGCCGCGCGATAGCGGTCACGCTCTAGACCCTCCACCATCTCCTGCCGCTTCTCGTCTTTGGCGCGACAGATGGCCAGCTTTAGCGTAGCACGTGGGTGATTGTACGCCGCGTACAGCTGGCCCTCTCGCTCTTCGTCGCGTGTTCGGCGACCTCGGCTGTGGGTGTAAGACCTCCGGGCACGAATACAGGCCTCACGGAGGTCCGCCAGCTCCGGGGACCACCAGTATACCCTCTTCCGTCGAGGTGGGCGCCGCACACGAGGCATGGCCGCATCACAGATCTGAGCTCGCGCTCGCACCTACCGCTACCCTATATTCTTGTCTGGTAAGGGGTTGGAACTGTCAAAACTGTCTGGCTGATGAGAAAACATCTTCTAATTATTACCCAAGTACAGTGGACCCCCGGTAATCCGACACCCCCTGTAATCCGACATGGTCTGTTTGAATATTATTTGCCTGTTTAAAAAAAATTGATGAATATTTTCATGCTTCTTAAATTGATTGATTCATCATTTTTGGATTATTTTAGTATGTACATTTGTTTGTATCAATTATTTCCTAATGTAAAGTTGACATACATAATGAAGTATGATATAAAATAAAAATAAAAATATGATTTGTACTTCTGAATACATATATAATCTTATCATTGAAACTGTAATTTGTCGGATTACAAGGTACTCTTTTGAAAAAATTCCGGACTATAGGGGGTCTTAGGCAGTACTCTATAATCCGACAAATTCGAAAATCCGACACTGCCCTGCAAAACGTTTGTCGGATTACCGTGGGTCCACTGTATTATATACAAAAATCAGCTTTTATACTATAACGTAAGTATAATTACAATTTAATGAACTTTAAGGGTGTCTGGCAAGGGGTTGCCACGATGCTGAGTGTCTGACAATGAATGACGTGATTTTTAATAACATTATGAAGGAAATATCAAAAAATCACATTTTATGGTTTGACGAAAGTAGGTTGGTATTTGACACACCTTTAGTATCGTTAACCTGCCAAAGCCACGGTGACCCAAACTTCATGATTGTCCAGCGTTCTTACCTGTGCTGCAAGCATGCGCTGCGTTTCAGCCTTTATAAAATAACGAAGGTCTGGCGTTCACGGGCTCTTGTAATATTATGTTAGACTAGACGACCGTTCTGGTGTAGTGGTGCGAGTAGTTGCCTTAACGCCGAGCGCCAGCGGTCGCGGGTTTGATTCCCACTCGCGACATATATTTGTATTTGTACAAATATTTGTCTCCGGTATAGAAGTATGTCCTTGTGGGTCTACCCACCGTGCCTCGGAGAACATGTAAAGCCGTCGGTCCCGGTTGTTATTATAGACATCTGATAACGATCGTTAGTCATGGTAGGTGTATTTTTATTAATCGTGCGCTACTAGGGCAAAATATCTTCATGGATGTTAGCGTAATCTCTGATCAAGAGTTTTTGCACTCCTTGCCCTACCGGTGCCTACGCGGCTACCATAGCGTCATCTTTACCGTCATCTTTGGGGGGTTTGTCATACTCGCAACGCTTGGCAGACAGGTTGGTGAACGTGTTTTGTGGCAGGATATTGTGACGCTGCTGCCCATCATCCTGATTGGTGTACCGTTGTTCACACCACTATGGCATTAAGCGTCTTTTAAACCTCAACAACATCACACGATATATAAGCAGCAAATATTTTATTTGAATAGATTACATTATGTAAATTATTTGTTTTTATATAACTAGAATATTATTGTTAATTATTCTTGATGATAATATAACCTCGTCTGTCTATATTATCGCTTGATAAGCATTTGGATAAAATAAGACTTCTTTTTTTAAATTATAGCAACAAATATTTTGTTGGTATTTTAATGATACCATATCAAGATTTTTATAATTTCGTGCTATTTTTTAGATTCTATTTTCCTTAGAGCATATACTACTCTAAGCTATTTTCGTATAAGAATAGATCAAAGACGATACTAACAATAAGTATCATGTCTCTGGAATTAGGAACAGATCGCAGTTTTTGTTGTTATGCTAGTGTTGTTAGTACAACTATCTGAAATTAGGGGTGTGCGATAATTATCGATAATTCGTAACTACTCGATAATTTTTCATTCGATAATTATCGATAATTATCGATAAGTGTTTTTCGATCATTTTGATTCGATAATTATCGATCATTTTTCATTCGATAATTATCGATAACTATCGATAAGTTTTCATTCGATAATGATCGATAATTTTTTGCGATCCGATAATTATCGATAATTTTGTGCGATCCGATAATTATCGATAATATTGTGGTATTCGATAATTATCGATAATTGTTTTTGGATCAGATAAGTATCGATAATTATAGTACGGCGGATGACTTTTTTTTTAGGTACTCGGATAGGGTACTGAGGATAATGTTTGGATGATAATGATTGGATGGCGGGTGACCTTTTTTTTTAGGTATTCGTATGGGGTACGGAGGATAATGTCGATACTGGTCGGCGGATGACCTTTTTTTTTGTTTTTTTTTTTTACATATTCGGATCGGGTACGGAGGATAACGTCCATACTGAAGGCCTGTTTTTTTTTTTTCGTCGTCCGAAAATTGAACCAATAATTATCGATATTTATCGTCAACTATCGATAATTTTTATCCGATAATTATCGATAACTGTTCCCAACTATCGATAACTTTTTATCCGATAATTATCGATAAGTGTTCATTCGATAACTATCGATAACACAGTACGATAATTATCGATAATAAAATTATCGATAATTTTATCCCATGAACACCCCTATCTGAAGTGTTTAATTTAAGCTGTAAACACAGAGTACGCTGTAAAAATGGAAGCGTTGACTTAAGCCTCAATAACTGTTTTGAAATTAATTATTTCTTGTGAATAGTATAAAGTTTATACTAATTAATATATTGTAAAATGGGTCGATCAAGATCCCGGAGTAAAACACCACGACGACATCATAAAAGCAGCAAACATTCTAGAAAGAAGAGTCGTTCAAAAGATCGCTCATCATCACGAAGTAGAAGTTCTAAACATGTTGAGAAAACTAGAGAAAGGAGTTCCAAATCAAGGTATTTAAACACATAAAGTAGTTTTAATTTTCATATATTATGGCTAATGAATTATAAATTTAAGTTATACTTAACAATTACAGAAAAAGATCTCACTCAGCGTCATCAACAACCAGTAGTGGCGGTTCATACGATGGAAATAGAACTAGTAGAAAGAAATCTAAAGGACGTAGTAAAATGGATGAAGTAGACCGGCTAGCTGAAATGGAAAGACAAAGACGTATAAGAGAAGCAGAACAAAAGGTTATTACATTGAATTTTAACCTCAACAAACAAGTGACATGGTTTCATGTGACAATATTTACATATTCATGATAATACCTATTTAAAAATAAAAATATCTCTTCATCCATATTTCATACATTTTCTCTTAAGTCAATTGAAAAATCATTGTTTTGTGACTATTCCTCTAATTTTAAATATGAAGTTAAAGGCTAATAAAAACAATTTTTCAGTAAAAATTTGGCACAGTTAATCATGTTATGATAAAATGTTGTACGGAAATACATGTTCAAATACTACAATCAATTTACTACACCAATCAATATGTGTGTGATAAATTAACATTTATTTGCAATCATTAATTTAATTTTTTTAAAATTAAATTATACAGATTAATTACAAGTAACAATGTGCTATTAAAACAATTTATTTACAACTTATTCACATGTGTGATATTTTAGATCCTCCATCTGCATTATTCTTTTTTATTCACAAGCCGACTTCTTAGGCCGATCGTGCCTCTATATCGCTTGTTTCACGCTCTCGCTCACGAAACGTGACAATCAGTCATGCTTTTTCGTGCGTGCAGCTAGCATTCATCGATTTACACGTTTATCACGTCAAAAAATAATAATTAAATTGTTAACTAAAAACCAATTGATGAAATGTGATGACTAACTTTTTCAGGTGTAGTACCTTAATAGTGTAAAAAAGATAAAGAAAACCCTTATTACTTCAAGTTAAGGTTTCTATACCTTTAGTTATGCCATTAATTCTGACTAATTTTGTCAATGTCACATAGGATGAAAAAACATGAGAGAAAGAAATATTCAAAAATAGAGAAATATAAGAGAAGAACCTAATTCCACATTTTGCAATTTTAAATGTGAATAAATATTCCTATATGCAAAGTAGTCATATTTTTTTAACTAAATAAAAACGAGACTACCGGAAGAGATCAGTAAAGCGCCCTCTAAACACTCCTTCAAAATCTCCGTAAAAAAATATCTCCTTAATCAGGAGAATATTGGCCGCAATGACTGAGCTGGAGTATCGTCATATTATTCTATCACTTTTTATATTTGATTACATTACATTATATTGTAATGTATTGTATCGTATCATATTATATCATACTGTATTATATTGTATTATTATTGTTTAAACTTCTGTAAAAAAAAAACATTAACTTTATATTGTATTATGCTATATAATATTATATTATTGCTTATTGTTTATTGTACACCTACACACTATACTTTCTTGCACATACCAAGGTTGGCTGGTAGAGAATGCATTAGCGTTAAGCCCGCCTTTTGTACACACTTATATTTGTGTATTTGTTGTACAATAAAGAATTCAAATAAATAATAAATTCTAAACTTTAAAATTAACAAAAACAAAAAATGAAGTAATTTATTTCACTTCAGGTAGTTGAAGAGGAGGCAGCAAAAAGAATAGAACTACTTGTTAAGAAAAGAGTTGAGGAAGAATTGGAAAAACGTAAAGATGAAATAGAACAAGAAGTTGCAAAAAGGGTGGAAGAGGCAAAGAAAAAGATGGAAAAGGAGATGATGGAAGAACTAGAGAGACAGAGAGAACAGCAACGACAGGAGGAACTAGCACGACAGGTAACTATGTTTTCCACTCGTCAGTCATCTGTAAAAGCAATGATGTATTGCTTTTTCATGTGACCCAATCTGAGGGAACAATCTGATTTGTTCTCACAGCTTACACAACTACATATAATGTTGAATGATTATTATACCAACTTTGTACAGAAGAGACTAATAAAAGTATTCTTTCGATCATATCTGTTAAAGGTCCAGTCAGGTGTAGTTCGAGTCCTTACAAGAATTTTTCTTAAATTCTTAATTGTTCACTCATTGAGAATATCTAAATGTCTTGCCATTTTTACATTCAATAACAACATGCATGTCATTTGCACCTACGAGACAGATTCCTTTTGTATGAACTGTTGTAATGTAAATGCCATAAAGGTGACTGGCTAGCATTTTAAAATTGTTCACTTGACTGTCCTTGGCAGTCACGTAGTCTATAAGTCAGGTCAGAAGACTGATCAAGAGCAAGAAGAGCTAAGAGTATTAAGGAGATGCAGCTTGAGGACCCAGGCCTGACAGCTGAAGGTATTTTTGTTAACTATTTTTTGTAAACCAATACTGTTTATTTTATACTCGGGCAGATTGCATAATAACATCATATATTAATATTGGTGTTTTAGGACACAGAAATATTAAAGGTATGTAACAGAATGAATAATAACCCTTTACTTTATTGCACAAAATAATACAATTGTTGTAGGGGCAAAATCATACCTTTAGGGGACAGGCACTTCAAAAAAATATAAATGATTTGTATAATATCAATTGATTTCTATAATCATCAATTGACAATTAATGTTCATAAAATTTTTGAAAATTTATATTACTTACAATATTTAATGTTTGTTGCATTTAAATATGTTTTGAATATTTTATTAATATTATGTTTCTATCATACAGGAGGAAGAATCACGTAAAAGGAAAGAGTTGGAGGAAATCATGGCGGAAAATAACAGAAAGATAGAGGAAGCTCAACGCAAGCTAGTAAGTATAAGTAGTAGTAAATATACTTAGATATCTTAATAAATAATTATATAACAGATATAATACATATAAATTTTGTTATAAACTACAACTCTCGTCTAATTATTTTAATGTATGAACCAAAATATGGCGACAAAGTTGACCCATTAAATCATATTTATATATAATACTAATCTCTTTTTAAGGCTGAAGAAAGACTAGCAATGATAGAAGAACAAAGAAAAATGGACGAAGAAAGGCAAAAGTTGAAAAAAGAACAAGAAAAGAGAATAAAAGAAGAACAAAAAAAAATTTTAGGCAAAAATAATTCAAGACCTAAATTGTCTTTTTCATTGAAGCCTCTCTGATGAGTTTTGCTAAATTGTATTAAAGCTAAGTTAAACTACTATACATCTTGAGTTTCGTAAAGTTTACATGTGTCATTTTTGTGTTTTTTCAAAGGGTTTGATTTGAAGGTCATGAAGATAGATAGAACTGCTAGTAAATACAGTGATGTTTAAACTAAAATTTTTTGATTCATAAATTAATTATACAATTTCATCACCTTAAAAACTATAAATAATATATCATAATTTAATAAACCACAAAAAGTCTGATAAGAACTCGGAACCCTAGACAACATTCTTTCATGCTTTTGATAATTACACTAATTACTTGGTAATTTATAGTTGCTGATTTATCCATTTTTATAAAAATACTTAGTAATATTATATTTCACAACAATCCTTTGCTACAAATTATCACTATGTTGTAAAGTATGCTTAACATAAAGTAGCACGTAATTAAAAAAAATATATAATGAAATAAGAATGACCCAATGAGCGATTCTTGTAAATTATTTGATCCATAGGATACCATACTACATTTTTTTAGACAAAACCTTTAATATCACAAAAACTTCATTGTGATCCGTCCACATATAAACTTTTCATATTGTTTACCATTGTTTACCCATAGCTTTTTTTATTATTATTTTAACCTTTAAAATTTAATAAATCATCATTATTTGGAGACTTCAGCATTAACAAATAAAGTCGGTTTACGGACGATAATTTTTCGTGATAACGTCATAACATTGGTAAAAAATTGCATACTTTTATGAATTGAATTATTATCACTGAGTTATCATTATTTTGTAAATTAACATTTGCACTCGTTAATTCAAATATTTTATAACTTAAATTATACAGATTATTTACAAGTAACAATGTGCTATTAGCAATTTATTTACAGATTATATAAATGTCTGATATTTAAGATCCTCCAATCTGCGTTGTTTTTCATTAATTACAAGTCGAACGCTTAGGCCGATCGTGCCTCTATCGCTTGTTCCGCGCTCGCGCTCGCGAAACGTGACAATAGTTAGTGCGGTGCAGCCAGCATTCATCGATTTACAAGACGTTATCACGTCAAAAATAAATAAATAACAATAAAAAAAATGCAAGATTGAATAATCTTTTGCATTGAGGAATCAGCTAGTTTAATATTGTTTTATTACCAATTAATTTAAAATAAACCATAAATTATTTATACAAAGGAATTTATGATTTATAAAGAAAGTTTGAGAACTAACTATTCCAAAGTAATATTTATTAAGTGTAAAGGAATGTTCAAAAAAATAAATTTATTTTAAGACACTGGTTTATTTATATTCTTGTTGAAATATTATTTAAATTTATGAAACAATTCTCAAATGCCTTACACATTTTGAAAGCGAAAAAAAGTTGAGTATTATACTAACAACTTCATTGATCTAATCTAAAAATAGGTCAATGAACTAATTCAAACAATTTAGATATTTTGAATGTTGTTATGTAGAAATAGATATTTGTTAAATTAAAAATAAATACACTAAAGTAAATAGATAATAAAATTGTTAATGAACTGGAAATGGTGTGTTCCAAATATTAATGAACAATAGTGTTATCCAATGGTCGTTATAACTAAGTGAATTTTAAAAAATTTGCCTGGTCGGTCAAAGTTATCAGTAAATAGTATATTCATATAAAAATATCAATAATCATAGATTATATTTAGTCTTATTTTTATATATTACTTGTCATTAGAATATTTGTTCTGCTAAAAAAGCTATTTTGCCCTTTTCCCTATTCCATAAATTATTTTTTGTAATTCTTGTTTGCATTTATCATTAATTTCTTGATCATAATACTTTTCAAGAATAGTAAAGTAAAATCATTTTATTTAATTCCATTTTATTCCTTTTACAGCTAATACATGGATAAATCTACACGTTTTTAATAATATCATTTAAGTATGTGTCAATGATTAAAAGCATTCAAATAAAGTTACAAAATAAAAGATTTTTTTTTTATTTTATTAATAATACATTTCTAATTTGTTGACTACCTATTTTTTTTTTTGTTTTGGAATAATCTACATTTCAGACATTTAACATCATGAAAAATTAATAAGAAATAAATAATAAGTGTGTTTAACATTTCAACTCTGTCGTCTGTTCAAGGTAAAGGTAGGCAAATTACTGCCTGTAAAAAAAATATTAATATAATTTATCGGTAACGACAAAATAATATTAATATTTTTTAGAACAAATATACATATAGAAATAAAACACATATACAAATAATATAATTATATTACACCCAGCCTCAGAAGGAGATTGAACCCACAAAAAAACCCTACTGGAACAGAATGCGCGGGTGTCACAGCCGGGCCAATATAATGATAAGCCGCGTCGAGAACGACTGAGCACGGCTCGCGAGCCACATTCGGACTTATGCCTCGCGAGCCGTGGCACCCGAGGCAAATTTGAAAGGTTGTGAGCGTGGCTCGCGAGCCAAGGTGAGCCATTTTGAGCATTTAGTTTCTTTCCGGCATACGATGATAAATTACGTCTTTTCAGCTACTAAATAATGTGGGTCTTTTGAAACCCACAACATTTTGAAACTTCCGTAAATTGGTATTAAGCGAATAAATAAATAATAATAAATAAATAAAACGTTTATTTCGGACAAGAAGTCCATAAAAATCAACATTATTTTACAGTAGGAGTCACAAGTAGAACACAGAAAGCAGAAAATAAAATACAACAACATTATAGCAGAAGTAAGCAAAGATAAATAAAAAAAAACATATAATTTAACATTGAATTAAATAAAATCATGTAATTCAATATAGGTAATGTCAATCAGTCAATTTAAATTAATAATAATTAAATTACATTATGTCAAAGTTAATAATAAAATATTATTTATTCATTTTTAATTCACTGGCTCGCGAGCGTCGTTATATCCGTCCACACCGCCCGAGCAGCTCAGACTGAGGCGCCTTTGAGCATCGCCAAAAACCGACAAATTATGGCTCGCGGTCGAGCGCCGCTCGGCCGAGGCAACGTGTGCCCGAGGCAGCCCGAGCCCTGTCCGCACCGGCCGAGCCATAGGCTCGCGAGGCTGCCTCGCGAGCCAATGCCGGCCGTGCTCGGTCGGTCTGGACGCGGCTATACATTAAAATGAATAGCATATATCGTCGTATCCTACTAACAACTTTTCAGGAGAAGGTTTTTTGTGTTTTATTTAATCATTACGAGACATTTTTGAGTTGTTAAATTTGGAGTGGCGATGAACTGTTCGGGGATAGTTGAACTGAACTGAACTGTAAAATAAAATCGAAAATATGACTTTTTTGTCAATATTTCTGTCAAATTTGTCCCTTACGTTTTTATTCTTCGCAATAAAATGTGAAAACTTGGAAACAATATACGTTACGCCTTTTCTCACCGAGAGATGCCGGGTCGTAAGAGCATTAAGGGCTATTTATCGTTTTAATTTAAAGAATCCTTACAATTTGCCTGTTTATATTAGGAAAAGAACAATTTTATTTCAAACATTTTTTTTCACTGTGACCTATTCATTATAACTATAATGCTTGTAATAAATAAGTGGCGCCTGCGCCCGCCTCACCCCGCGCGTGCCCCGTGCTCCCGAGACGAGAAAAGACTCTGCGACTGTTGTGGCTGTTTTCGTCGGATGATTCGAGATGATAACAATAGTGGCTATTTTTAAACCTTTATTTTCTGGTGGATAAAATGTTATTTTCTGTGATTTTTGTAATGAAGGTGTTGTAATAGGTGTAGCCGATATTAATTATGCAATAAAAATAGAAGGGCACAACGGCCATAGTGGCTTTATTCGTAGGATACGACGATATTAGACCAGAAAAAGGACTAAAGAGTAATGGACTAGTAAGGACTATATAGAGACTGAAAAGAACAACATAGTGAAGACAATGTGAGTTTTTCTACGCAGGCGGATTAGAGACCACTAATTCGGAGATATGGTCATATTTACGAAGTCCAAATAAAATAAACGGCATAAGTACTAGGAGTGTCAAAGAGTATAAATGTGTGCGATAATTATTGATAATTCGTAAATACTAATTAATCGTTTATTAATTTATTACTAATTAATTGTTCCGAGAGATAATGCGAGGGTTGTAAATGCAAGGATATTCGAATGTCGTTTTTCTAAAACTAATTTAGGTATAACTGCTCCTTTGAATAGGACCTTAAAAACGTATAGGTAACAATAATATTATAAAGAGGCAGATTTTGATTTATTTGGTGACAATATATCAGCATACAAAAATAAAATAAAAAAATATTATAGTAGTTTGTATTAATATATAGGTAACAAGTCTGTTTTAAGTTAATTGGAGTTTACTCCTTAAGAATCGATTTTCATATATAAGGCGCCCGGTATGAGAAAAATATGAGAGGTAAAATGTACTGATGAATGACCTCGTTACTTTTTCGGTGCACGCGCACCTATGGTGCGGTGCGAAAGTAATGTTGCTCTAATTAATATTGAAAAATAATATTTAAAAAATAAATGATAATTGTCAGATAATAATAATTACATAATTTATCAACATTCCTAATGAAATATTTGTGCACATCTGAAATTGACTATTGTGAAAAGTTTAATGTAAAATATTTCGCCGATTAGTTATAATAAATGTATATAAAATGAATAAATATATATTTATATATGTATATTATTTTCATTAATTTGTTAATTTACCCTTTCATATGGTATTAATCTTATTTTCAGTTGGATAAACTCTTTTTGCGTATGTTTAGACAATCGTACTTAAGGAGTAAACTCCAGTCGTGCGTCGGAGCTGACACACACAATTTTTTTTTATTTATTTAATATTGTTTTTGTTTTCTGTATAGGTATAGGATAAATAAAATATTTTATTATTTTCTCTTATCTAAGACGTAATGTTTTTCTTTCTTTCATTATCTTAATAATAAAATAAGTATGTACTTATTTTCAAAATGTTGAGTTAGCCTATAATTGCATTGTATAAAAAAACGTATCATACTATCAATTTTTTTTTATTGATAAGTATCGATAATTTAATTATCGATATATTGATCCGATATATCCAATCGACAAATTTTCGATATATTTTTCATACGATATATCGCATAACACGATAGGATAATTATTATCGATAACATTTTTACATGGACATCCCTACCGCAACATAGATTTTTTTTAAAACTTAGGCTACTAATTATTTTTAGACTACATATTATATCTAGGCTGTTTCAAGTTTATAGGCCTTTTTCTTTTAAATTTTTTCAAGACATAGTTTAGAAATATTTCTACAAAAGGTATGTTTATCGTATCTCACAAGTTTATGCCGTTTCACGTAAAGATGTTTATTCATGTAAAAAAGTACCATCAAGATAATTATCTATGATATTTTTTGTAGTGATAACGTCTTATGAATCGATGAACGCCGGCTGCACGCACGAAAAAGTATGACTCATTGTCACGTTTCGCGGGCGAGAGCGCGGTACAAGCGATAGAGAAGCACGATTGGCCTAAGCCTAAGACAAAGTATGTAATTCTTTATCTAAGGCCTAAGCGTTCAGCATGTGACGCATCTATCCATCTTCCACTCCACTTCACGCAGATGCATCACGAGCAGGAGAGAAAAAATATTTGGATTACCGAGTGAAAATATGTCAATGTAAAATCGAAAAAATTGTAATTTTCAATTAACTTCTTATTTGTATTATACAAAATAATGATAATTCAGTCATAATAATTCAATTCATATAAGTATGCAATTTTTCACCAATGTTTCTTATGACGTTATCACCTAAAATTGTCGTCCGTAAACTGACTTTACAGACAACCATTTTTATCAATATAATATATCGTACCGATATTTTGACTATATATCATATGAAAAATATATCGATAATTTTTTTTTCGATCCGATCAATGAATAAATATATTGGACACTATCTGATATATCGGATAAATATATCGATATTTTCCGATATATCGAATGAATTTATCGATACTTCCGATATATCGGATAAATGTGTCGATACTCTTGATCTATCAGAAGTGCATAAAAATAAATAAATAAAAAGGTTATTGCGTCCCCGGATCAATATTAAGACCTCTTAGCTATACGTTTTCCTAAAAAAAAGTCATCCCTTTACCTACAAATGTATATCAATTCTTATGTCCAGGCACTCCTAAGGGGCCGTTCATAAAATACGTCACACTAATATCAGCTTTTTTTGACCCCCTCCCCCCATTGTCACGCTGTGTCACACTTTTTGTGACCCCCCCTAGAAATATTTCGTCACAAAAACTAAGACCCCCCTCTGCTGAGTATGATAAATTCTAAATGATAGTACACAAATTCTGAAAATTAAAAATATTTATTTAGTTATTATAATAAAATTTAAATAAATTAATAAATATCTTTCATAACGAACATATAAATAATAAATAATATTTCTATTCAGAAGTCCAAGGATTTTCGAAATGGGCCGAAATATCTACAATCGGTACTGCACCATCTTCTTCATCTTCAAAACTACCGTCCACTTCATCGCCATCTAACCATTCTGCATCTTCCGTACCATCGTTTTCATCTCCTATTATGCATAACAGCTCTCGAGCTCGCCGAGCTGCGATAGACGATGCGAACGTCACGTTGCCGTATACCCCCCGTCCCCCCTTATCACATCTTGTCACACTCAGCCAGACCCCTCCCCGCCCCTTGTATGCGAACGTATTTTATGAACGGTCCCTAAAAAAAAGGTCTTCGCTTCTACGTAGCGATATATATCGGATGAAATACTATACTACTACTCGATATATTTTGAATGAAATACTATACTACTTGATATATATCGAATGAAATAAATCGGATCAAATATATCGATACTAGGTGGTTAGATACTAGCGGATTGAAACGATATATCATGGATATTTCAAATGCATATATCGAGTATTTATGAAATATCGATATATATCGCACACCTAGTTCCACGTCAACGTCATATGACGTCATATATGCCATTGTCATTGACAATTTGTCAAAATTATACCAATTATACTTATAGACAAAGTATCTTAATAATCTTAATTATACTTCGTGTCTTCACTTTGCCTTTTGATAAAGTGATAAATAATTAAATATATATTAAAAAGTGGTATCTAACGCTATCCATATGCTATGTTGTTATACATTTATAAATGATTTTCTAACATTTTAATATAAAACGCTTTAATATGGCAGAAATTTTAAAGGGGTTAATATTGTCGGTGTTATCTGAAAAATGTTATAATGAATATTTCAACGAGTATAATTTTCTTGACGGTAAGTTATAAAGTAATAAAACAATAGATCATAAATTCTGTAAAACAATTGTATTTATCTTGATATTATCATTTTAGTTCCCTGTTTTAAGGCAACGCTAAGTAAAGGACTTGGTATTGGTATAATAGTGGGTTCGATATTGGTTAAAGTTCCACAAATTTTAAAAATTCTTGGTAGCAAGAGCGCTGAAGGTATTAATATTTATGGAGTCTATTTGGAGTTATTTGCCATTACTGCAAACTTTGCATATAGCTATGTTATGAACTTTCCTTTTAGGTAAGTATTGTAAATTATTTAGGATAAACTTCCGAAAATTGGATACTGAATTTCGTCATGAAATTTGCCACGGACATTTCATTTGACTATTTAAGAGTCCCTTTACAATTGTGGATGTGTAAATGCATTACCCAGTGTAAAAAAAAAGGTTAGTAAATATGCACTTTGGAGACACTCTAACCTCCTGCTTTTGACCAATTCGCTTTCATATATAGAGTGTGATAAGCAGCATACTCAAAAAATTCAATATTTCGAAAAATAGTGCAAGTTGAGGGGACTCTTAGACACTCAAATGGAATGTCTGTGACAAAATTCGGTATCTACTTTTTGGATGTTCACCCATTATTTATAATGCTATATAATAATGCGAGCAGTGAAACCCGGCTTTGCCCAGTACAGAATACAATCACTCAATGGTTATAAAATCAATTTTTCTATCATATATGTATTCAAATCTTGGTACCATGAAATGTACATTGTATATAGTGTGTACAAAGTTGATTGACTAATTAACTTATTAAAATAATAATAATAAATCATATTTGAAAGTAGTTTGTTTAAATAAAAAAATATTGAAAACAATTTAGAAGAATCTGAATCAACTACAATCACACATTTTCATAGTTCATTTAAAAAATTTTAAAATATCCTAGAATATTCTAAAACATTCTGAAAAAATTTGGAGAGTTAAAATATATTTTATATATATTGTAGAACTTTCCACGTCAATCTAGTAATTTATAGAATGATTTAGAATATTTAAAACCAACAATTATCATTTTTTAATAATTTTCAATGTTTTAGGTATTTGGATACATTGCAAAATGTTCCAGATCATTTTTGAAATTTTGAGAAATATTTAAAATATTCTAGACCAACTACAGTCTCATATGTATTTTCGTAGTTCGTAATATCCTACAGTATTCTAAAATATTCTGGGAAAATCTGAAATGTGCTAGAATATTCTGAAGAGGTCTGAAATATTGTAGAAAAATTCTCTATATTGTCACACACAAACATAATGTACGCCATTCAGCATAGTTTCAAGCTTTTATGAGTCATACAATATGTTAGAAAGGATTGAAGTATCTCATTATACATTTTTACCACACCACCCATATCCAGCCACTTCCACCTCAGCCAAACTCCCTTACTTGCAAGTGCACACCTAGGGCCTTCTATCAATCAATCACAAGTGGGTGGCAGTGGGTGGTCATGGAGAAAAGGATGGACATATTAGTGAACATTTATATATATATGGATGCTTCATTTTAGGGCACCATATTTTTTCTCAAAGTCCCACTCGAAAATCTTGTAGTCAATATAAAAACAAAACTTTTGAGCTATAACAAAGTCCTTAATTTTGATTTTAAGCCATTGCTCATCAATCAGTAAATTTTCCATAGAAAAATCTATGAAAAGCCATTTTTTATTAATTTCTTCTTCCCCTCGCACAGTAGGATATTTTTTTTTTTCGTATTTTGCTACTCAATTCTTTAAACAATGTTCAATTACATTCATAAAAATCCAGCGAGACATATCTGTAAGTTAAATATTTTTTTTCAATTAGATTAGAAAAAAGATTAAATTTAGATTCTATAATTTTCGATAATCAAATAAATTATAATTCGATAATCTTTTATTTAATTATATATAAATTTTGTTTCAGTGCTTGGGGTGAAGGAACATTCCTTGCCATTCAAACTGCTATAATAGGTGCACTAGTGTTGCATTATGGAGGGGCTCCTGTAAAAGCTACAATATTTCTAGCAACATATGTAGGGCTAGTATCTGCACTAGTTGGTGGATACACACCAAAGAATGTGTTATGGATGATGCAAGCTGTTAATATTCCTATCATATTGGTAGCAAAGGTAAGTTTTAACTATAGCTATTTCTTGTTTTAATTTCTCGAATTACTAATTTTTAATTGGAAATTAAATTCTAACTGCATTCCATCTTTTTCATTAGCATGAGTAATAAGACAATTTTAGGTGTATAAAATTTGCCAATTAGATTAATTAGAATTTGACTGTCTTCGTTTATGAAAGCAATATAAGTATATATATATCAAAAGTTGTATTTAAAATGTATTTGAACTTTATTATTATAAAACTGTTCTTAAAATTTTATTTTTCAAAAAAAAAAAATTCATACTCATTTATTTATTTATACATTTTTAGTCTATTCAAATTATAACAAACTACAAAAATGGAAGTACTGGCCAGCTTTCTGCTATTACTTGCATGTTGCTGTTTGGAGGCAGCATTGCAAGAATTTTTACATCTATTCAAGAAACTGGAGACTCCATTATTATTTTAACATACTGTATTACAACAATTGCCAATGGGGCCTTGGTTTTGCAACTTTTCTGGTACTGGAACGTTGACAAGACAATCAAGAATATAAATAAGAAGAAGAAGAAGAACACATAGTCAATTGATACTGTTAAGCATAATTTATATAAATATTTTTTATTGAGTTTTGTTTCAGTGATTGACTAAATAATTTGATTATATTTTGAATGTTATCTATTTCACATTCCCTTTTCGAAAATTAACTTTTGATACAACTGATATATTATTATAATTATAGTTATTAAACAAATACCATCTACCAGATACAAAAAAATAAATTTTGATGTAGATCAAAGATTTCTTTAAAACATTTACAATCATAATTCAGACTATGAGGTGTAAAGTTGCTGGAGTCAATGAAAAAAGATAAAAGAAAAGTATTTAGAGAATATATATTGCTGTAGTTACTATGACAATATGAATAAGAATAAAATAAAGTTAAAATTATTTACGATTTTACTCACGTAAACTCATCAGCTTGGCTGACATTTAACCCATTTGTTCTAATCTACTTTTTTCTAACAATCCTACTAATATAAATGCGAAAGTTTGTGAGTAGATATGGATCGATTGATGTTTGTTACTATTTCACATAAAAACTACTGAACTCATTTAATGAGACTACAGTAATATAGCGTATACATAAGAATAACACGGGCACAATTTATAAAGATTTTGTGCAAAGCGGGGATAGAGGGGTGGTCCAAGTAATGACACGCCATCGCCGAATACGCGACCCGAACGCGGGCAGACGCGTGAGGGCAGACGTCGATCATTAACGGTTGTGTTCATTTCGAGTTTTTCCTTTATATAGCTAATTCGATTCTTGAAGCGATTTATTACTTACAATTAGTACAATATGCATAATAATTATTTTTATTTAGTATATTTTAAGCCGACGCCGTGCGGTGACCGGCAGAGACGAATAGTCCCGACCTCTTTCTTGCTGAGGAGTCGTAAAAGGTGATTAAGGCCATAGTAGGATGGTGATGGATAGCAGCATTACCATATCCTGCCACAACACACCGCGCTCGTCAACCCGCCTGCTAAAGCGCGGCGAGTATCGGCAAACCTCCCCAGGGATGATAGTGGAGGCCTACGTTCAGTAGTGGATATACAATGGCTGATGTGGCAGTATATTTTAAGTTAAAATATAGATTACTTTTCATTTTAATTTCAGTCGTATTAATTTTGTTATAAAAAGAACAAAAATAACAAAATCCGTAAAAACGGATAGTCTGAAGCCTGGGGAAGGATATAGGCTACTTTTTAATCAATACATCCATGCGTAAAGCTTAAGACTAGTAATAAAAAAGTAAAAATATTATCTTTGAACTGACTGTAACTGTAACCTCCCACTACTGGACAAAGGCTTCTTCTTTATATAGGAGAAGGATTTTAGCATAATCCGCCACGCTGCTCCTCTGCGGGTTGGCAGATAATTTTACTTATCATGAAAAAAAATCGCTATCAGGTGTTTAAAACAACAACCGGGACTGATAAGGCTGTACGTGCCCTCCCAGCCAGGGTGGGGAGCCACAAAGACATACACCCAGAGCGGAAATAAATATTTGTACAAATACAAATATCTGCCCCGAGCGGGTATCGAATCCTTTACATATTTTCCAACTAACCAAAAAATATCGGCTCTGCACTTGCATATTTATAAATAAACGACCTTAATCGTCTTTTTGCATTTTTGTCGATCGAGGAAAGTGCTGAAAATTATGGTCATGATCTCTGGAGATTCCTGATCTCAACCACAACGTTTTAAGACCTTTTGTGGGAAAAGCTCTTAAATTGAGTTTTTATTTTATTTTTCTATCATTTCTTTGGTGGTCTCAAACTTTTGAATGGCAGTGTAGGCATTTTCGGCTTTGTGTACCTTTTAACCAGGGCCGGATTTAGGGGAGGGAAAGCGGGGCAACTGCCCCGAGCCCCCACATAAGAGAGGCCCCAAAATAGGGGCTTCTACAATAGAGCAACCGAGTTGAAGCGGTAGAATGGATGACCGGAAGCGGTGAAATGAAACGACCTTTATTTAGGGATAGGAATAGGTGATGACCTTTTTTTGCAACGATAATATATGGGCGTCAGATCGCGGCGACCTTTTTTTTCGTCGTCATTTTTTCAGCAAGAACAAAAAAAAGAACAATTCATTTTCAAATCACGGGGCCTCCACTCCTCCATTGCACCGGGCCCCCTACTCTAAATCCGGCTCTGCTTTTAACTTATATTCTACTCTCTATTCTCCTATTATTAATTCTCTATTATTCTATTCTTTCTTTCTTAATTCTTATTGTCTCTATTATTCTACTATTAATACCTTTAAACGAGCAATTCTTGTACATACATAACTATATAATCTGAATCTCGGAAACGGCTCCAACGATTTTCATGAAATTTAGTATGCAGGATGTTTCGGGGGCGATAAATCGATCTAGCTAGGATTTATTTAAAAAAAAAATGTTTTATCCGTGTTTTCAGGCAATGAAAAACTGCTACAATATCATTAGAATATGAAGGTAAATTTCGCCACCATCTACAAGGTTATAATAGCTCAGGTGAGAAATCGAGCGGTCTCCAGTCGATTAATTGTTTTTTTTTTCAATTTTTTTTTTTCAAGTTTTTTTTTGTAAGAAAACCTATTATTTTGGAGCCCTTTTAATTTTTTATTTAAATGTCAAGTCAAAGGTCAAAGTCAAAATATTTTATTCAGCATAAAATTATTACAATTATTTACTGAACGTCATGAGTCTACCACCAGTTCGGAAAGAAGAAGCCTCTGACCTGAGAAGAACTGGCGAAAGAAACTCAGCGGGACTCATATTTTTTTTTTTACGTATTGTTTTTTTGTTTTTCAAAGTATATTGGAATTGACAATAATTCTCTATAGGTAAGTTGAAATAGCCTGGAGGCGATCACATCATTCCCAAGGCGTACTGTCTTCTAGAAAATCGTTGATAGAATAATATCCTTTTGTACACAAACGTTCTTTCACAATTTTTTTTTAAATTTGGCAATAGAAGCTTTTTGAACGTTTTCTGGGAGCCTGTTGTATAAGCGTATACATTGTCCATAAAAAGAATTACTGACTCGGCGTAAGCGAGTTACAGGCATTACAAGTTTATGTTTGTTCCTAGTATTAATGCTATGCATGTCGCAATTCCTGGGAAATTCCTGTATATTTTTATGGACATACATAACATTTTCGTACACATATTGAGAAGCAACACTCAATATTTTTATTTCTTTAAATTTACCTCTTAATGATACTCTAGGACCTAAACTATAAATTGCACGAATAGCTCTTTTCTGCAGGACAAAAATAGTATTAACGGTAGCTGCATTTCCCCATAGTAAGATTCCATAGGACATAATACTATGAAAATAACTAAAATATACTACGCGAGCTGTATCTACGTCAGTAAGAAGTCTAATTTTTTTTACCGCGAACGCTGCAGAGCTGAGCCTATTCGCTAACCCTTCAATATGGAGATCCCAATGCAATTTCGAATCTATAATTATACCCAGGAATTTAGTGAACTTTACCGGTTTTAACATTTCCCCTCCTAATGGTGTAGCCATTATCAACAAGTTTAACATTAGGTGTCGTGAATTTTATTAATTTTGTTTTTTGGTTATTTAATAGTAAATTATTCGCGTCAAACCAATAGACAAAATATAACCAGTTCCTATTTTTTATTGTCATATCGGTTAGATCCAAAAATATTATTCATATTTATTTCATCAGTATGTAATTCGTATCTTAATATAATTTCCAAAAAAAACACGATTTATCAAAAAAAAAAAAAAAAAATCGAAGAAAGCTCGGTCATTCAGGTACCTACCGTGATTTATATGGGTAATTTTTTGCCTGCACTTTCGACACAGGATAATAAACTATCGCTATTTTCAGTCGACAGTTATTGATCGATATAAAAGTCTTGCACACTTGCCATTTACGCCTTAGGCCGCCCAGTGGCGTAGCGAGCTTATCTCGCGCCCGGGGCACAATACCTTTTTGGCGCCCCCCACTCCTCATGCGAAAAATTTTTTTGGCGTCATTTTGCGCCCCTTGGTGAGTAGCGGCATACACATAGACATAATCACATAGGGCATGATGCACCCCTTTGCCCCCCCCCCCCCCCCCCCCGCTACGCCACTGAGGCCGTCCCTGTATGAGCGTATTATGTACGTCAAATAAAAAAAACAATTGTATCACGTATTTATTTAATTTAAGGCTGTTGCTATTCATACGATAATCGTATGAATAAGAAAATAATTATTCGTACGACTATTAAAAAATATACGATAATTGTATTAAATATTATAATCGCTTCCTCAACCACCGATTCCTCGGAGCTCGTGCGTGGACTATATGTATGTTACTGATGAGGATTCCCCTTTACACATAATTATCTTCTTTTGCTGAAGCTGTCTTATTAACTTGATAGGAGTAGAAGATGCAACTTTGCTAGTATTCACTTAAAAGACTCGCGAATATGTCGCGTAATTATTTCAGCCTTAGAAAGATCTAGTTATGCTTTGGTGGAAGAACGGATGAGATTTTAAGTTGCGACTTAATTCAACGACACGATATATCATCAACCAAATTCTCGTTCGACTGCAGATTCACGTTAGTGTGGTTTTCGTCTCACGTTGTGCAGGAGAGAAAGAGCCCAAAATATACCTCTACATTGCTTCACTTTTGCAAAATAGTAGATTCACTACTATTCTTTAAAAGTCAAAATTATTTTGATAATATCCAAGTGTAAAATTCAGTATAAGTACAAAGTTGATGTTTATGTAGACAACATTAAAATTATATTGTTTTTATTGTTTCTACTATAGTCTAGTCACTATTTTCTTAACGCGACTAGACTATAATTAATATATTTTTTAACAATAATAATTTATTGTTAAAAAATATATTAATGAAATTGAGTTTTCATGACTAATATTTTTTTATTATTATTATAGTTTAAATCGACACGTCATATTTCCTTAAAAAATGAAACATGTAGTTATATTTTAGCCTACAGGATTCGAGCTATTTATTCGTTTACGCTTCTGAGACATATGTCGAACAATTAGATTCAGTAATTCAAAAAACCTAATTTTTCAGAAATGAAGAAAAACTGTCTTAAAATTAAAGAAACTGTCTTAAAATTAAAGAAACTGTCTTAAAATTAAAGAAACTGTCTTAAAATTAAAGAAACTGTCTTAAAATTAAAGAAACTGTCTTAAAATTAAAGAAACTGTCTTAAAATTAAAGAAACTGTCTTAAAATTAAAGAAACTGTCTTAAAATTAAAGAAACTGTCTTAAAATTAAAGAAACTGTCTTAAAATTAAAGAAACTGTCTTAAAATTAAAGAAACTGTCTTAAAATTAAAGAAACTGTCTTAAAATTAAAGAAACTGTCTTAAAATTAAAGAAACTGTCTTAAAATTCAAGAAACTGTCTTAAAATTAAAGAAACTGTCTTAAAATTAAAGAAACTGTCTTAAAATTCAAGAAACTGTCTTAAAATTAAAGAAACTGTCTTAAAATTAAAGAAACTGTCTTAATATTAAGGAAAGATATCAGAATTCCAATAAGATATATATGTATTTATAAAGTTACCTTAATTTACGTTCTCTTAAGCTGTTGATTTAGCCTATTTGTATTGTGCGTTAAAAACTTAAGAAATGTAGAGATTTTGTAATTAGTTTTGCAGAGGAGGTATAATTTTTTATATGTGTACTAAGTTTTTTTTTGTGTTCAATTTACTTCAAAAAATAAGTTACATACTTTTCACCTATACAAATATGTTAACTTTTTGTTGATGGGTTTTAAGTCATAAGTTATGAAAAATCCGTTCATATGTTATATAAACATACAAATCTTAGGAACTGTAGCTTTAATTTTTTTTGTCTTTATTATTGTCATAAAATTTCCATTTAAAGCATAGCAAAAAACCACTAAGGTTGGAGTTTTTTATTTCAACCAAAATTAAACTATTTTAGTTGAAAGATATATATATATATATATATCTTTTTTACGACACCTCGGCAAGAAAGTCGAGACTATTCTCTGATGGTCACCGCACGGCCAGAGCATAAACAAATTTGAATAAATGCAAAAATCTGCCCCGAGCGGGATCGAACCCGCGACCGTCGGCTTTAATTTTTCGTACAATTACACCAAAATGGATGTTATGTTGATTTTAGATTCGTTCTACCGAATTAAATTAAAGAAGAACTTTTCTGTATTATATTAAGTTTATGAATGCCAGTGGAAAATATACTCGTAATAAAAGACATATTAATGTGTAAACATTTATTTAATTTGCACTTTCACACAATAACAGAATTAAGTGTACAAAATTCTAAGCCCAAATCTGTTACATTCTAAATGTGGAATGATTCCTATTTACGACAGTGCTTGTTCATATAAAACAAAAACACTTTCAACTACATTAAGGGGTTGTAGTAAAAGTCAAGGCAAACATTGCATTATTAGATTAAATGATAAATGAAAATAGGAATTTTCGTATCTATATTTACAACTAATTTTATATTTAATATAAGGGAGTACCCTTGACTCGAAGGGATCTACATCTTAAACTAAAGTTATAGAAGTGGCGGTGGTGTGTGGATTCACTCCTTGGGCGGCTGTTCTGCCTGTTTCTCTTCGGCGTGGTTTCTCTCTGGTTCGTTTCCATCCGCCCATTTTCCGTCGTACTCCTTCCTGTCTACGTACCTCTCCTCCTCATATTCGCCTTCGCTACGGTGGCTGTCGACAAAAATAAGATATATTCAATTTCACCCATATTTAAAAAAGGCTTGAATCAATAGGAATGTAAATTGTCATATAAGGTAGTATTTGTAATGTAAAACCAACCTGTCTCTTTCCTTATCACGTCTTTCTGGACTGTACGATCTCGATCTACGAGTCCTATCGGGGCTTCGGGAACGAGAATATCTTCCACCGCGCCTGTCACGGAAGTCACGAAAACCACCTCTGTGATGAACAAAACAAAAACTTTAATTATGGTTATGAAGATTTATATAATAATGTAACACGACTACTTTGCCGGTCCACACATACAAGTCATGCTACTACGTGTTGGCCATTGTCGGAACAGTCTAGTGAAGGGGTGTCAAACTCAAATACAATCTCTAAACTTTAGAGATTGTTTTTAACAGAATTGGCCACATTGTAACACTATTTGGTATCTATTTGGTACTATCTATTTGGTAGCTAGATCTTTTATTTAGCAAACTAGTAAAATAATAAATAGCTAGAATCTAGCTATAAATTGATACCATATCTGTATCTTTGACATCTCTGGTCTAGTGGATGTTTATTTATATGAATTAATAATACAAATATTTATTTATGGTCATAGTCATTGGTAAAGTAGGTAGAATATTTAATCGAAAAACAAGCTTAATTAGAATTTTCCACCTTTATAAAATACACATTTAAAATTTTACTTAGGATATTTCTATTTATAATTGTTTTTTCTTTTTAATACCTGAATGGTCTCCCCCGCCCCCCGCCCCCTCTTCTCGGTCGGAATGGCCTCCCGCCTCGCGAGCGGTTGTCCCGCCACTCCGGCTGGAAGCGACGCCCGTCGTCCCTGCGGAAATCTCCGCCCCTGCCTCTCCCGCGGTTGCCGCCTCCGTTGTACGTGTGGAAGCGCGGCCGATAGTACGTGCCGCGCTCGAAACCGCCGCGACCGCGCCAGTTACCGCGACGATTGATGCGACGGAATCTGAACACGATTGCATAAATGAATAAATAAATAATATAATGTGTCACAAGGGACTAATGTACTAACTATTAAGTCCCGCATGTAAAATTATTTATTAAGCATGTGACAACAAAAGTGACACTTTTTCCCCTGCTTCACAGGCATAAAACCTGAACTTTCGGCGGAGGTAGGAAAAAAACGATATAAATGAATGGAAAAATTTATGAAACCGTACATTGTATTTTGTAATCATATACTTGAGTCTCAATTAATTCTATTTTTAATTTTAGCTTTAACAGTATACTAGGTTATCTTATGTCTATTTAGTTTCTTTAATAAATTCTAGCATCATTAGGTGCTGAACTCCTGAGATTAAAACATCACAACAAATATACAAAATTATTAAAAAAAAAAAAAAAAAAACTATGACTATCTGCGTAGGTTAAATTTAGATTAGAAATTTTATTTAAAAAAACTTTCTTACACAAAAAAAAAATTAAAATAAGAAATTTATAATACAAGATTTAACCTAATTAAAATTCTTTTAAGTTTATAAATTAAAACAGTTTTCTCAATGTTATATAAGTAATCAATAATACATACTAACATTATTATTGCGAAAATAAGTTTTTTGTTATGCTTTCACACGAACACTACTTAACCGATTAATGACTTGAGGAAAACCGATGAATTCTTGGAGGTAAGCCCGATTTACATTATCTTAGTGTTTAGCAGAGTACTTTAGGATAGTACTTTAGTTGAAACATGTAAACACTACTTGCTTTAGTACGGTTCTACTTGACTTTCAAGTTGAATCAAAATAGAATCGCTTTTTATTTTTGTTTCAAGTAATACCCCTCCAGCACCCGCGCATACCCCGGCGTGTAACTCGGCTCTTCCCTCGTTGTGTGTAAACACGTAATTTAGCAAAATCTTTAGGAGAGTGTACAAGTGCCGTGAAACATAGATCTGCGACTAATCCATTGACGCTCCCATATTCGTTTCGATTTATTTGGAATAAAATGTCGTCTTCTATTTGTTCTACAACTACAGTTAGTATTTTGCGTAGAATAGCGCGTATTTGGCAACTTCGTTGGGCGTTCATTGTGGCGTTAAAATGATACTCTACTGGAAGAAATGTAAACGTTCACTCGCAGCGCACCAAAGCACTAAAGAACTTGCCTTTCAAGTTGTACTAAAATACTCTCCTAAACACTAAGATAATGTAAATCGGGCCGTATTAGAAGTAGCATAGGCTACTTTTCTTTTTAGTTGCAATAAACGACATCGATGTGTGCGAAGCCGCGAGCACAAGCTAGTGTAAATATAAAACAAGCGCACCTGTCCCTCGAGCCGGACCGGGAGCGAGACCTGCTCCGCGAGTAGTACGAGCTGCGCGCGTCGGAGCGCGAGCGCGAGCGCGGCGAGGCGGAGCGGCGCCGGCGCGACGCCACCGAGCCGCTGGCGCTCGAGCCCGAGCGCGACCGCGAGCCCGAGCGCGAGCGGTACTTGCGCGGGCGGGACCTGCGAACCGGAGCCGACCATAAATTCATATCCATGGTGTAATTGAGCTCGTGACAAAATTATGATAAGCTTCAGAATTTAAAAGATAACTTAATGATCGATATGTAAAAATGACCGATATTCAAGAAAAAAAAAAAAAGATTTATTATGAAAGTGAATATCCATCCATTCATGTCACCAGAGAAGGGCCAAGGTATACTATATAAATGGATTCGAAAGATGTAATGGGTATAAATGGACTGATTAGCCATCTGACAGTAGGATCAGAATAATCTGTATTTGAAGGCCTGGAATAATTTCTGATAAAAATGAATCGACATTTTTAAGAAGAATATATCAATGACTTACTCTTGTGTTTTAACCTATAGTTCTGGTTTCTAAAAGTATAGTATATATTTTCGTCAAAACTTCTCCAGAAATATATCCATTAGAATAGCGAAAGTCAAATTAGAATAGTTCCGACTTTTTTATTATTATTTTGACTTAAAAAGCAGATAATTTTAAGAATTAAAATATTTTACTTAAATAATTTTAAATATTTGTCCCATATACAGAATGACTGGTAAATTACTATCAATATTTAAGGAGAATACTCAGTACACGATTCTCATTCGAATTATGTAAAAAAAAAAAAAGGTAAATATTAATAAACTTTTAAGTTACTCAACAATTATCCAATTATTTACGCGTCGTTTGGACACCCTAGCAGCTGGCTGCACTTTCGACACAAAACAGGTAGTTTACCTACGTCCAAACGCCGCCACGTGTCAACAGGGTAGCAGGATAAACAAGCATGATCCAGTCCCCCTTAATACTTTAATCCTGGCTTAGGATAGGCAAAAACACTAAGATATTTTACTCGTTTAAGCAACAAATTTGTTGACTAGGTAAATGATGTGAACTTTGGCAATTTTTAGATGTGAACAAGCGGCACATTACAACACCTGTACACGTGCCGCCGGCATGACTGGAGAAGTGTCAACGCTTCATTTATTTGAATTGAAATTTATGAAAATTTGGTCAAAAATTTAGTACCTATTTTTTTTACATAATTCGAATGAGAATCATGTACAGAGTATTCTCCTTAAATATTGATAGTAATTTACCAGTCACCTGTATATTGCTAAAGATAATAAATACCAGGTGGTTGTGTGACTTATAAAACAAGTTTAGTAGTTTAAGGAATTAAAGTTTCAAATTATTCTAAAGATTTTTGAATATATCTGAGGTTTACATAAAAAGAAAAAAATATTTTTATAAACATTTTGTTATACATACCGGCTTCTAGATCGTTTAGGCGAGCGTCGATCTTCGTCAGACGAGTTGGACGAGTGTCGTCGCGGCGAGGGCGGCGACCGCGGCCTGCGCGCCGACGGCGTGGGCGGCTTGATGCGAGTGACGAACTGCTCGGGCCGGCCGTCGCCTACCGACACGGGCGTCTCGCCCTCCTGCGCGATACGGAACGAGCCGAACTTGTCCAGAACTATGTTACCTTTGCGAACCGGCTGGAAACAATCGAGGTATGATTATTAATAATAAATATGATTAACACACTCACAAACGGTCGTCTGTCTCTAGGTCTGTGTTTTAGGTAACAGCCGACTGATATACTTTTTTTTTTAAATAAATGTACATATAAATCATACATATATAAATAAACATATATTAATACCCAGACTCGAGCTGGAATCGAACCCAACTTCAAAACTTGCACAAGTTAATAATCATCAAGATAATAATCAATAGTTAAACTTAGTTAAACTTTGAGAACTGGTTGCTCTGTTTGAACACGTAGTTGAATAACCAGTGTGACATTTTTTTAAATGTTGTTATGTAAATGTATAAATATACTTGATTTAAGTTTTGTGTCAACGTCACGACCATAATAAATGATACGACTTTCACGGTGCCCGCGAGTGCTCTATATGCGAGGGCAGCCCGCGTGGGCGGGCCAACCGTCGGGGCGTCACGGTTTGTATGCGCGAGCGATCCCGTGGCGTCCCACTACGACGATGAGGGCACTGCTGGGTTTTAGTGAAGTATTCTGGCATGTTCTACCGTGTCAGGGAGTCCCACATACCCGTAGCCTTCGGGCGGCGGGATGCATAAATGCATTTCCCAGCAATAAAGTGAATTTCCGGCCTTTCAAATAAGAGTATGCTCTTTTCTTGAAGGTCCCCAAGTCGTATCGGTTAGGAAATACCCTAAGGTTTCCACCTAGGTTTGGTTCCATATGTGATCGTGCCAGGCAGGAAATGCCGTGAAAATCGAGATGTTGTAGATTTATTATTTAGAAGTATATCGCTCACCGGTGCATGTTGCTGGTGCGACTGGTGCTGCTGGTGCGGCGGGTGCGGCTCCGTGCCGGGCGGGTCGGGCTCGCGGCCCTTGGGCGGCGGCGCGGACGGCAGGGGCGGCGGCTCCATCATCGCCATCGCGCGCCGCACCGACACGTTCTTTTCGCCATTCGACGGGGACGGCTGCGCATATACGCATAAGTTATAGCAGGGTGTCCTGCTCTATGGGTCGCGACCCACTGGTCGGTCGCGAGCGAATAAAAATCAAATAACTTTCCACTTTCAGTGGACCCTGTCTTTAGAACGACACACCAACCGACCGTGCCAACGGCCGTTTTTTATTTGAAAAATCTCTTTATTCATATTGGTAATGGTTAAATTACTTAGAGGTGTTAACCGAGTTTGGTAACTTGTTTTAGATAGGTCATAGTCCAGACAACTTTGGGAACCACTTTGTTACAGTGTATTTTGTGTGGGCACCAATTGCCGCGTGTCATTGTCCGAGAGAAGCTCAGGGAAAGAGACAGATGTTGAGTCAATTTTAGTTATTGAACTAATTTTTATTTTATTTATTTTACAATATATTTATATTCAATTATCAAAATTTGTAACTGTTCAAGTAAAGCAAATTCTTTTATTTAGCTTATCTCAAGTAAAAGTAATATGTATATAATATTTGTTATGTACAATAATATATAACTACATAGTAAAGTTTAAAATTTTACTATTTAATTTTAATGTGAAAAATTTACCTTGCGGTGGTCTTGTGAATCATCAGAACTGTCTTCAAATGCATAGCGTTCTTTGTATCCTTTTTGCACAGGCGTGTCTTTCTTCTTAATACCCCTATAAATGTATATTTTATAAATAAATACACAAAAAACCAGTTTTGTGATATTTAAAAAAAAAAGTCACAAACTAAAAAAACCTATTTCAGTAATAAGTATTATGAAGTTTAAAAATAATTGACAATTCTCAGGGTTTTATCCATAATTATATTTACTGTTCCATTTATTGCTTTATAGGGTGATGATTAGCCTATTACTATTTGCAATAAACAGGCTATAACTTGTCCAACCGTTTATTATCTTTTTGACAGCTCACGCCTATAAATTATCGTGTTTTTTTTTCTCTTTCGGAATAATGTACTACAGTAATGTCGTACTTTATTGACAGGTAGTTAAGTGCCCTGTGCATAACAAACAACCAACGACTATGAAACAGTACTTGAAATATGATCAATCGATCATATGATAAAAATAATTTGACTTGATGTAAGTATTGTTTCTATAAATTTAATAAAAAAAGGAAATAAAAATAGTATCTATGACTCCAAGATTGATTATTTGCAAGGAATTAAGTCAAAATAAGGAAATTAAGTTTCAAACAAGAGTAAAGCTAGGTGTAAATGTATTTGTCATCATAAATTATGTTGAGCAAACATTCTTTTATTTATGTGTTTATGTATGGTGTTTGTATGTGCGTATTTATGCGTATTTATGTGTGTATGTATGTATTTATGTATGTATGTGTGTATGTGTGTACCTATATATGTATATTTTTTCCTCATTTTGCACCCTTCCCATATGTTTTACATTAGTCCTCTGCCCAAAGGTTGACTGGAAGAAATCGCTGTGTTAGCAATAAGGCCACCTGTTGGAACTAATGCAACTTAGATATTCTGTATTCTATTTTTGTTTCGTATTAGTATTTTGTATTAATGTGCAGAAAGTATAAATAAATAAAGAACAATAACTCTGTTCATTAGTTTAATTATTTTTTGATGACTCTCTTAAAATGTAATTATACACGAGTTAAAAAAACTAAGAAACGAATAATTAATATTTAAACTAAAAATATTTCATTAAATTGATTGAAAGTTCTTCTTAAATAAAATTGATTATTATTTCAAATCGAATTGGTAACATGTGAGGGTGTCACTAATGTCTAAATTTCTTAAACTGGTAAAAAGATAAATGGTTGGACAAGGTATAATTCAAAAACATAAATATTTTTTAAATTGAACTACTAGATTCTGAGATTAGCATGTTAGCATGATTGAACAAAAAAAAAAAAAACTTTTCCTTAGTATAGATTAATTGCTAATAACTTACGGTTCTTTAACAGTGCTCATAGACATTTTCCACTTGGGTTTCTCAAGCGGCGGCGGCGGCGCCTGGTCGATGGGACTGACTGAACGGCGACCGTCTCGCTTGCCTAACACTTCTTTATCTACCATCGTGTGGTATGCGTTAAGTTTTGATTCCAGCTCCTTTAAGCCGTCCATTTCGTCTAATATCCGACTATATAAACAGAAGAAAAATAAAAATAAATTATAGTTTAAAATAAGGCACATGATATGATTAATATAGTTTTAGTAAAACTACTGTAAAGATTTTTTATTTTAAATTGAAGTAAATTAAAGAAGTTACAAATTACACAGTTCTTAGTGTATTTTATTTACCTCTTCTCACTGTGTTTTCGTTCATATTCCCCTTCTGAACTTAAATCTCTCTTGGATTTTCCTTTCAGTTCTTTTCTGTAATATTGATACAATTGTAACACTAGTAAGTAACATGAAGTTTAATTAAACGTTTTAATACAATTATTAATCAATCTTACATACCTTATAGCATCCCTCAATTTTTTATCACCAATATTCTCTAAGTCACGGAGGTTGTACTCTGCATTGTTTGACATTCGCGCTAGCTTTGCTTTTCGTTTTTCTTCTCTTTCTTGTTCCTTGCGCTTACGTCTCGACTCTTTTTTCTTTTTCCTAATAATATTAATGATGTTAGGTTTTTCTTATGTATACATTAAGCATGTATACAAATATAATTTATAAACGTCTATGTTTCTGATATTACGTATATGTATTCTTATTTGGTATATGTAATTATAATAAGAAAATTAAATAAAATATAAAACAATTGTCAATAATAAAAAAATCTGCATTCTTTTGACATTCCCAAAACACTGAAATACGAAATTATTAGTAAATGTATATTTTAAACAAATGCAAATAATTAACATTTATGATAACTAACTTGTCCTTCTTTTTCTTCTTCTTTTTGTCGTGATCAGCCACTCCAGGTTGAGTCTGCTGACCTAATTCCTGCATCTTTCGATTTCGTTTATATTGAGCTGTTTCTTCTAAAAAGTTTCTTACTTTTTCTTCATAGTCAGAGTCTTCTTTGGTCATTTCAAGGAATTTTCGAACCTAATCAAAACATACCAATTTAATCACAATTAATCACTATATGAAATAATAAAAAACAGAAAATGACGTTATTTAATTAATATTGATATTTTGTATCTCTTTTGCATTCAAAGGTTTCTTATCACTTTACGGTAAATTAAGATGTTTTTAAACCTACTTTAAAGGGAAGGTCTGGCGTTCACGGGCTCTTGTAATATTATGTTAGACTAGACGACCGTTCTGGTGTAGTGGTGCGAGTAGTTGCCTTAACGCCAAACGTCCGCGGTCGCGGGTTCGATTCCCGTTCGGGACAGATATATTTGTATTTGTTCAAATATTTGTTTCTGGTCTGGGTGTATGTCCTTGTGGGTCTCCACACCGTGCCTCGGAGAGCACAGCCGTCGATCCCGGTTGTTATCATAGACACCTGATAACGATCGTTACTCGCGATAGGGAAATTATCCGCCAACCTGCAGTGGAGCAGCGTAGTGGATTAAACTTCAACCCTTATTCAATACGTAGAAGAGGTCTCCGCTCAGCAGTGGGTTAATTACAGGCTGATACAGGCGAATAAGGCCGCCGTGCATAGATAGCGAATTGGCAGCTGACCTTGAGCTCGTAGTCGATGTCGGCTTGCGAGCGCGAGGGCGCGTGCTGCGCGTGCGGCGCGTGCGGCGCGTGCTCCTCGGGCGGCGGCGGCTGGTAGCCGTACGGGTGGTTGAACTGCGAGTTGTGCGTGCGCGCCGCGTCCGACTCGCCGAGCACGGCCATGCGCTTGCTGAGCGGCGACAGCGAGCGCTGCCGCGCCTTCGTCGACTGCGAGCGCCGCTTCTTCTTGCGGTTCGGCTCTTCTGATTCTGGAAGCATGCTCTTCTGTATCTATGGTATTATCGGTTTCCAAGTCTATGATAGTAATATGAGATGGGTCTTCTTCCGAATGATTTCAAAATATGCGGCCATTATTATGACCCATGTGGATGTACACGAGCCAATTCATGTTTCTAAAGAAAATTGTATATATACTGACTAGTGATTATTTTTTGATCTCATGCTTTCTACTCGACTTGATTTTTTTAAATGCTAGTCTGTTTAGTAAAGAAGTTATAACAGGTTACAAAATACCATAGTACTGTGCAGCAGATTAGTCACCCAATGCGGGTAAAATTGAGATAAGACTAGAAATCTATTTAATATAAATAGTAATATCATTATAAAAATAAAAAGAATTTTGATAAACAACAAAAATTCAACAGTAATACTATTAAATTTATCTTATCTCATAGTTATCTTTTAAATACTTATCAACAGATGTCTTAATTTTACCAAATTGTACGAGAGGCATTTGAAAAGTTCGTAGCCTAACCAGAAAAGATACGAATTTATTTATCAAAATGAAAATCAAAATTAACTTTATTCAAATAGGCCCTAAGAGCACCTTTGAATCGTCATTTTACAAATTAAAAATTTAAATTTGATTATTATTTTGTAATGGTAAAGCTACCACCGATTCGGAATGTAGATTCTGCAGAAAAGAATCGGCAAGAAACTCCGCAGTTACTCTTTTGAAAATGATATATAAACTGTGTTTTAGTATAAAATTAGTAATATCTTGCATGAAATACAGCGCCACTATGTCCACACATCTTTATCGACTAAGTAATCCTGCACCGAATAATAAGCTTTATCTATTAATTTTTTTTAATAAAATCTTTAAATTTATTATGAGACAGTTCCAAAATTGTTTGTGGGATTTTATTATACATGAGAATACCATAACCCAGAAAGGAGGCGTTTACTTTGCGCTGTCGGAAGCCTGGAGTTACAATTTTGTTATTCCTTCTAGTGTTTACAGTGCGATTAATACTATTTATTTCAAAACAATGAATATTCTGGTGAATATATATAATATTGTTATAAATATACTGCGACGCAATTGTTAATATGTCTATCTGTGGAAAAACATCCCGTAGGGAGACTAGCTCCAAGATCGTAAATGCCATGAATAGCCCTATTTTGCAAAATAAATACAGTTTCAATATCTGTAGCATTACCCCACAGTAACAGATCGTAAGACATAATACTATGGAAATAGCTAAAATATATTAAACGCGCAGTAGCAACGTCGGTCAGTTGTCGCACTTTTCTAACTGCAAATGCTGCGGAGCTGAGTCTACCATTCAAGGATGACAAATGGGAATCCACTGAAGTTTTGAGTCCAAATTTATCCCTAAGAATACTGTAGTATCACCAACAATAAGCCTCTCGTTATTTATTTCTAAATTATAATGTGGATGTTTAACATTAGGCAACGAAAATACAACGCACTTGGTTTTTTTGGCGTTCAAAACGAGGTTGTTTGTTTTAAACCAATCCTGAATTCGAGACAAAGAACTGTTTACGTCATCATCATCATTCTAAAGTTGTTGTTGGTGGACATGAGTCCGAGGAATTTATTGCTGCGTCTGGAGTGCCTCAGGGATCACTGTTGGGTCCATTATTTTTTAACGTCTTCATCAACGACATTAGGAAATGCTTCCGTAGTTCAAAATTTTTGTTGTACGCTGATGATTTGAAATTGTACAGATCAGTGAATACACCGGATGATGTAGTTTCGTTGCAAAGGGATCTAAGTGAGCTGGAGGTATGGTGTGATATAAACGGAATGAGCTTGAACTCTGATAAATGTCACGTGGTGCGATTCAGCAGAAAAAAAAGCACACTAACCAGAACCTATCACATTAACGATGTTCCACTTAATGAATTTGATCATACACGGGATCTGGGAGTGATCCTGGATGGTAAATTGCGTTTTAACCTGCACATCGACGATACTGCGAATAGGGCTTTTCGGATATTGGGCTTCGTTCTGCGCAACTGTAAGGAGTTTAAGAATCCTAGAACAAAAATTACATTATACAATTGCCTCGTCCGTAGTGTTCTTGAATATTGCAGTGTCGTGTGGAGTCCACATTACGATATTTATATTAATCGGTTAGAAAGCGTTCAGAAGCGATTTTTATGGCATTTGGCCTATAGTTGTAACATGGCTAGAATTCTTCCTAAGTATAGCGATCGCCTAATTCACTTCAATATGAAATCACTTCGACATAGAAGGGAGCTGCATGGGATCATGTTTCTGTACAAACTGGTCAATGGTATCTTAGATACTCCTGATATATTATCAAGATTAAATTTTAATATCCCTAAAATGCATCAACGACACAAAAAACCTCCTTTTGACATTAAATGTGCAAAGTCGAATTTATACCAATTCGCTCCGCTTAACAGATCTATAAGAAGTTGCAACGCGATTCACAATTTAGAAACGACTAATAATAATGTAATAGACATTTTCTCAAATAACCCTAAATTATTTAAAAAGTTAGTGGCTGAACTCGTTAGTAATTAATATTTAAAGTGTTCTTCAACTTCAATTCCGATAGTTTTGTTCCTAATTGAATATTTTAGTTTTCAATCCTATTGCATCAATTTTTATTTTTATTTTTATTTTTTTTTTTTTGTATTATATTAATTTTAATTCTATCAATAATTTGAATTTGACTGTTTAATAATTTGAATTTGATTGTTTAATAATTTGAATTTGATTGTTTAATCCTTAATTTTATTTTAATAATTTTATTTTTATTGGTTCTATTTAATTGTTATTTTTTTTTTCTCAAATTATTCGGATTTTAATTCTAATGTGATGTGTTGTATTTTTTATTTTTATTTTTTATTTTTGAGTGTTATCAATTTTACGTGTTTTTAAATTAATTATTCTTATGCAAGCTGTATGTACCTTTAATTGAGATAGCACTTAACATGTTTACTTTGGTGATATATTTTTTTTTTTTTTTGTGAAAGTATTGGTGTATATCTTGTTGGTGCATTTTTATAAATAAAATAAAAATAAAAAATAAAATAAAAAATCATAATTTACTTTTTTCCTATCAACTTTAAATATAAGCGACGTGTCATCTGCAAATAGCACTATATCACAAATATCCTTAACATAAAATGGCAGATCATTTATATATATTAAAAAAAGAAAAGGACCTAGAATCGATCCTTGTGGAACGCCCATTTTTAGCACAGATCCAGAAGAATTTGTTCCGTTTATTGATACGTGTTGTATTCTATTAGATAGATATGAAACAATAAGATCAAGAGTTTTACCATTAACACCGTAATATTCTAGTTTACTTAATAAAATTCCGTGGTCCACGCAATCAAATGCCTTTGCTAAGTCACAAAATACACCAATAGCATTTTGTGACCTCTCCCAAGCATCATATATATGTTTGAGAAGTGCCACACCAGCATCTGTCGTAGAGCGACCTCTAGTGAAACCATATTGTTCACTGTGAAAAATTCCATTAACATTAAAATGGAAAAGAAGTTGATTTAGTATAATTTTTTCAAAAATTTTACTTAAGGACGGTAAGATTGATATGGGTCTATAATTACTGGAATCACTACGATGTCCCTTTTTAAAAATTGGTAAAACTTTGCTATATTTTAGCAAATCTGGAAAAGAACCCACATTAATAGCATTATTAAAAGTTAATGCTAAGTATGGAGCCAGGACATCAATGATAGTACCAATTAATTTAACTTTATTTATGATTTGTTTTTAAACATATCCTTCTCCAAGTTCTATACACTTCTTCCATCGGCCGGGCAGGGCTTCTATACCAGCTTTAAAATCTTCGTCCATGCTTTGGAAATAGATAAGTCAGATGGAGCGAGATCACGAGAATACAGGGCATGGGGTAGCAATTCGATGCCACACTGATGGATGTCTGGCATAGTCCTTTTTCTTTTTTTTGTCGCAGGGGTATCCATTTACGGATGATATCCAGGATTCCCGGGTCCTAGACCTAGACCTGTGTCGGACTCAGCACTTTGGGAGTGCAATACCGTACTAAACCCCTGCGGAAGCCTTCAGCCGCTTTAATTGGAGGGTCCCGGATCTGCAGGCAACAGGATCCCTCCAGCGCTAGGCTGGCCTCGGCGAAAAGGCCAGACTTCTCCTCCATGGGGACTGTCCGGTTCACCTCTGAACAGTCCCGACGACGCCGTGTCTAGCAGGACCGGGTTTCCATCCCGGCCCGACACGGCACAGGGGCGTTACTAGAGGCGCATTAAGTAGCGCCTCCTACGCACCCCCAATCGTCGCCCGCGGATGGAGGCCACGTCGGCGGCCTCCTCTCTCACCCGCTCGTCGGCCTTCTTCTGGGACATTACTGTCTCGCAGAAGGAGACCGTCGCCTTCCAGGACTCATCGTCGCCGAGCATCGCGGTCATGACGCTCGGGAGCGACAAGTCCCCTCCGAGGACCGACGTCAGACCCTGACGCAGCGCCGCCCATGTCTGGCATAGTCTAGACCAGCCATACTCAACCTTTTTTTTATTGGGGCCACAAACACGTTTCAGTCATGGTGTCGCGGGCCACAAGCAAAAATTATTTTGGTTTTAATTAAAACGTAATTCCGAGTTAATAATGTAGTTACTTTATTAATGAAAAAATAAGTTTTGACAAAGATATATAGGTATATGTATTTTAATGCGATTTTTGTATTCGTGAAAACTTTTAAAAAACTTTTTCAAGACCTGGCTTAGCGCTACATGCTATCCTTATTACATCTTCCAGATGAGAATATGTAAGTTTGTTTCTAAAAAAGTTCTTTGTGTATTTCACTTTTGAAAAAGACGATTCGCACATATATGTAGACCTAAAAAATGTTAGTAGGATTTGGGCACATTATTGGACGTTTTTATATTTTGTAACTTTAGGTGGGCCAACAACAAAAGCCCGGCGAGCCGCAGTTTGAGTATAGCGGGTCTAGACTGACGTGTGAATTCGCGAGTCATCTTGGTAAAACTTTTCTTCGTAACAATCCAGGACTTTTTTTTTTAATTAATTCACGTAAACGTCACAGGAGGTTACAATAATAGGCAGTGTATATTGTTTGACCCTTTTCTAAATAGTCTACCATGGTTGTACCCTTCACATCCCAAAAAACTGACGCAATCACTTTACCAGCTGACAAAACCACTTTACCTTTTTTCAGAGCTGGAGATCCCGGTCTTTTCCATTGTTTAGATTTTTTATCTAGTCACAAATCTCTCAACAAATTCAGTTGGGTCAGTCTCAAACAGCTCCAAATAGCCTCGACAAATCCTTAGTTGAACGCGTTAGTTTTGTTCAACTGAAAGCAGCCGAAGCAGACACCTTTGAAAAGTGCAGCTCAGTGGTTATTATGTGGTGCGTTCGTTCAGATGAGATGACAATACTGTCAGCTATCTCCCTAACAGTCAATCTCCAGTCAGATAAAGTCAAATCACAAAATTTTTCAATGTTTTCGTCGATGGTAGACGTCGATGGGCGGCCGCTACGTGTATCATCTTCGACACTTTCTCGACCATGTTTGAACTCTGCTACCCACTTTTTTACAGTAATATACGAAGGCTCAAATAACCCCTAAATTTGCTAACATGTCTTCATAAATTTGTTTTCGTATTAAACCTTTCTTATTCAAGTACTTAATCACAGCATGATGTTCGATTTTACCATTTTTTTAAATTATCACTACTTGTTCGACATTAAAGTGTGAGAAACAATAACAAATGCAAATAAAATTAAATGGAATTTTACACAATTGCTCAAGAATAACATAGCACAAAATGAATGTATTTTCATAAAAATAGCATGCTCCTAAACTATATTAGGCTACGAAATTTTCGAAGGACCTTCGTACTATACTTTACTGTACAGTATAATTACACTGAAAGAGCCAAAATATCCACTATCCTGATATAACAGCTTGGCAACGATCTCCTTTCTAATTCAGGCAAAGGAATCAGCTAAAACTGCTACACGGCTGCACTTTGATCCTAAAAGAAATTAATTACTTATATTATAATTAAAACTACTCTCACCACTTGAATCTGATGAAGAAGATGAAGATTCTGATGATGAACTGGAACTTGATGAATCACTTGATGATGATGAAGAACTGCTAGATCTTTTCTTTTTCCCCTTTCCCCGCTTCTTTTTCTTTTTCTTTTCCTTTTTCTCTGTCAAATTTAACAACTGCTTTAGAGTTTCTTTCATCTCAAATGACTTCGCTCCTGTCAAACCAGGCAATAGTAACTCAGCTGGCTCAATTAATGGCTTTGTCGTAGATGTCTTACTCTTAAGAAAATCTAATGAATTTTGAGCTTCTTCATGAAACGGTATTATGGCTAAACAATCTTCATAAGCCTTCTGTGCCTCTGCTATTTTATTCTCATCTTCATAGCTCCGTCCCAAAGCTACCAGTGTCTCTCCCAAGTATTTACGGGCGTTTGCATGGTTTGGATTAAGTTTTAAAGAGGTTTCAAAGTCTTCTATAGCCTTTTTAAATGTTCCACTGTTTGCATATAGTGCTCCTCTTGCCACTAGACCTTCTACATTTCTAGGATCTATACTCAAAGCTTTGTTGAGACACTGGAATGCTTCAGAGTGCCTTCCTGCCTTAAAATGTTCAATTCCTTCAGCAACAGATCTGAATGCCCATTTACTTGCTTGAGCTTGACGAAGTTCATCTGCGTAATCAGTGATTGCGAATCCTCCCCTATGAAAGTAAAAAATATTTTAGTATATTTATTTTTCTTTTTAAAATATTTTACATGTCACAAATTTAAATTATTTAAGGAGCATTGTTTTAAGCTTTCCAATAGAGAGAATGAATATAATACTATAATAAATGAATATAATACTTAGTAATGTTAATTATTATTATTTTGTCATAGTTTAAACTAATGCTGTACACATAAGAATTGCATAAATTTAGAAACTATTAATGAATATACAACGACAATACATATTAAAGTTCGTCAAATCCCTATAACACATTTTTTATTAGTTTACGCAAATTATACCTTAAAGATGCAAAATTTGTGCAGTGCATATTGGAGATTCCAAGAAGTTCAGAGAGGTATTGGACGCTGTTAGGATTATTGAAGCCAGGGCTCTTCTCCAAAATAGCTTCATAGCTTTCTCCCTTCATTTCCATAGTTTTCCTGTCAAAAAGAATCAATTAGGAAAATAGAAGTTTTGCTTAAAAAATATTTATATTCCTTTTTAATTTTGACGCCAGTTATTTGACTATTACTTAACTGTAAGAAGATTCAAAATGAATTGAACAAATCATCACTATGAAAGATCCTATGTCAGTCATAATGTCACACATACATCATTCTCACCTGTTCCTTTGAAGCTGTTCAAAAAATTTTATTTACTTGAATTTTATTTCTTTCACACATAAATGTTACATCATATATTAGGTGATCCTGCTTCGACAATGTGACATTAATATAAATAGAATGTCTCAGCTATAGTCACAATATAATGTAGATTTTACAAACAAGTCTTGGGGGTTGTTGCTACACCTAGAACAAAATACCCTAAAATCACCAAGGAAGCTATTTCCTTCGATAGCCCATATAAATATCCAGTACTAAATGAAGTAAACTGCTGTTGCTTGTCAAACTATTCGATCATCTTTGGGAGCCTCAATCAGCTAAATATATTAACGGCCGGGGCTACTCCAGTTTAAGAAATGAATAACGCCAACATCCAACAAAGCTGATTACATTAAATTCCAATGAATTTTTGATTTAATGCTGCAATATTAAATATAAGTTTTAATACAGAATACAATTTCTGTTTACAGACATCAATGAGGTGACCCTAGTTTATGTACTGACCTTATCATTTTCAGTAAAAATTGATTTTGTAGGTCAAAATCAGGTTAATTCCTCTATTAAAGCTAAACATACATCCAAATACTGTTTATAAATAACATCCATATTTGTCCAGTTTTAAAAATTTGTCAAGTTTAAAACAATTTTTTGTGCAATCAGTCATAATTGGTGTCATGTATAAAATCTGTACTGAAAAAGGTGACCAAAAACAGTGAAAAAATCCACAATATAAGCTCGTTGAAAGTTCCTATCCAATGCTTTGTCAATATTGGAACAAATAAACAAAATCCATTGAATAAACCACATCACAAAACAGAAACAATAATGGCAGATGCCATAAAATCATCATTTTTAAATCGATATTTTTAATCTCAGAGGTGTTCAGTATTATTGTTTTAATTTTATATTGTTTTTTTCTTGTCTTCTTTGTTGTACTTTGTTGTAGCAAGGTTTCTTCCAATTATCAATTTCAAACTTTTATATAGTGATGAGTCATGTCATCAGATCATAACGAGTCTTCAACTTATTTGAATATTTCCTTTATGACATCTTCACAATTAAAATGATGTACAAAAATAAAACTTGTGAAAAAAAAATGTGATTTGAACAGCCTGCAAAAGTGTAGCAAAATTGTGATTCACCTATGTTATCTAGGAAATTAGTACATACTTGTAGATGAGAGGAAAGTCATCAGTGCTGAGGAGTCCCAGAGGAGGCTTAGGTGGAGGGTCGTCCGGGCCTCGAGTGACACCCTTCATGCCGCACACCATTTTGTCAGTGTCCGGGATAACTTCAATAACTTCACAGCAGACAGTGTCATTCATCAGGTAGTTTCTTGACACATTTTTCTTGTCCACGGCTTGTATGATATTTGCCACAGGTAAAAAGGCCTGAGAACAAAATTTTTTTTTTAATTTATTGACCATTTGAAAAATTTCATTACTAAAACAATAGATAAAAATCAGTAGCCTAAATAAAACACACACAAGATAAAAATAGTCATTAATGAAAAAATATTTGAGAATTAAAAACACAAATAAGGATGTAAATCAGATAATTATAGTTCATAAATTTATTACATTACTAGCATCCTCCCGCGGCTTCGCCCGCGTGTATGTCGGTTATCGTGACCAAAAAAAAGTATCCTGTGTTACTCCTAATACCTCCAAGAATATGTGTACAAAGTTTCATGATGATAGGTTAAGTAGTTTTCGTGTGAAAGCGTAACAAACAAACTTACATTTCACATTAGGGATTATAACAATAATTCATAATTTATTTGAAATTGTGGTTAAAGTTACCTTAAATAGTATTACCATGTTGTTTTATATACAAGGTCAAAACACATTCATATGCAAGTCTAAAAATTTTGTGAATTAATAACATCTAATATTTTATTCATATAATTTAAATTTAAGTAAACAAGTGTCGACATGTCAAAAAGGTCATACAAACCACAAAATTAAATGAAGTAACAAATAGAAAAATATGACAAATGCAGTTAAATATTAAAATTATATAGCTAATTAAACTGAGAGGTTAGAAATTTAAAAAAAGAGATCTTATGTTTAAAACCATTAATATCAATTTATTTATTTAATCATCATTTATGAAATTAACTACTAATTTGAAATATTGCCTTTGTAAGCATGTTTGTCAAGGAATAGGATAAATAAGGGATTATAACAATAATTCATAATTTATTTGAAATTGTGGTTAAAGTTACCTTAAATAGTATTACCATGTTGTTTTATATACAAGGTCAAAACACACATTCATATGCAAGTCTAAAAAATTTTGTGAATTAATAACATCTAATATTTTATTCATATAATTTAAATTTAAGTAAATAAGTGTCGACATGTCAAAAAGGTCATACAAACCACAAAATTAAATGAAGTAACAAATAGAAAAATATGACAAATGCAGTTAAATATTAAAATTATATAGCTAATTAAACTGAGAGGTTAGAAATTTAAAAAAAAGAGATCTTATGTTTAAAACCATTAATATCAATTTATTTATTTAATCATCATTTATGAAATTAACTACTAATTTGAAATATTGCCTTTGTAAGCATGTTTGTCAAGGAACAGGATAAATAAGGGATGTAGGTACACTAGCACTACACATCAAGACAGATGTTACCGCACCAGTAGTTTCGAAAGTTATATACAATGAATATTGCACAATATTTTGTAATTTATAGCAATTGGCATATAATCTACTGTATTGAAATAGTTAATATATAATAAATAATTAATTGAAGAAGAAATTATTTTCTGATCTTTCTATTTATGACAAAGGAAAATTATAAACACTATATTATATTCTTTAATTATATAAGACAAGTCATATGTGTATATGTATCACACATTGCATAAATACAAGTGATAACATAAATTTGAACAATATGTAAATTCAGATATTTATGTAAATATGTTTGATGTATATGCAAAGTTGTTCTTTATAACCTTCAAATTTATATTTTTTTAAATCGAAGCCATTCCTTTACAATTCCTACATATTAAAGCAGAAGTAATATATTATTACACATAATATATAATTCAAAGTAAAGTATGTTATGTTAGTGTAGTTTCTTTATTTATTATTGTCAAAGAGGTAATTTCTTTTTATTTTATGTTTCGTACTAACATTTTAAAACACCTTCAATTTTATTAATCGTTTGAGCGCTATTATATAATTTTGAGTGTGGACAAACCTACAAATTAGATATTTTAAAAATTACCTTAACATTGATATCAGCAACATATCTAGATGTAGGTCCGGCTGTACATAAGACCTTCAACATCATTCCTGAGGCTGTTCTGTTGATCACAGCCCCTATGATAAGTTCTCCTGTCTTCACATTCTATTGTGAAAAAAGAAAAATTAAAATTTGTAGTACTATCTAAAAATAGTTCTCTAAAATTGTGATTTTAAATTTTCCAACTAGTTACTAATATCTAAATATGAGCCAACACACAACTGCAACTGAATCATTGGGAATATCAAGATGGAAAAAAATTGTTTATTTAAAATTTATAGACCAAATTTTTTAATATTTGTAGTGTAAATTTTTATTACAAAAATGTACATACTGTATTTCTGTACTTTAATTTTATAATAAATAATAAAAATCAAAAGTTCAAAAATTAAGATTATTTTTATTATCATCTTTAGGTATTACAAGCATACAACTATTATAAAATCAATACTTACATCAAAAAAATGTCTCAATCTGGCAGATTTGTCAACATTCAAAAATGTCTCAAATGGTGGCATTAACGCATATAAATCTATAAGAAAAAACAAGATATTAGCAAAACTGTGATGATTAGATAAGTTAGTAACAAAAATTGTATATTCAATAATTTACAGAAAAATGAACAGGATATAGTGAGATAAAAGTAGAAACTATAAAAATGGAATTGGATCGATGTAGGCGTAGTTAAGGCGAAACCAAACGCCTACCATATATGGAAGTATGATTGTATCTTATTATTGGCTAAAACAAACCCAATTTTATGTTTAAAAAGAGTAATGTAACTTTCAAGTGTGAAAAAGAAAGTTACGTAGGTAGTATTCAAGTATACACTTACTATCTTCTGGTGTAGTAGCATCAGCTCCTAAGCTGGAGGATGATGGAGTTTCTTCCAGTAGCGACGCATCAAATAATGCATTTGCTTCTTTTGCAATAAATTGATGTAGCTTGAGTCTTTTCCCACGATCTTGAAAAGTTAAATGCTTATGCCTAGACTGGTAAACTGCAAAATCCAGGGGACCTACGCCAATCTTTGCTAAGTCTTCCTCGCCTCTCTCGCCCTCCCACGTTTTTTGTAATTGCTGTCCATGGTAATTAATGGATTGCGCCACTAAGGACGCATCCAGGGTCGTTTCCATAATAAACTTCTGTAAAAGTATTCGATTTTTCATAAAATAATTTACAACATTTAAATACATAAATTAAATCGTTCCGGCTTGAACGCCATCTTGACCACAATCAAAAAATATATTAAAATAACATGTCTATGTATGTATTACCTTCTCTTAGAATACGGATGATACACTGTTTATAAAATATTTAATAAATCCTTTGTTGTAAATTTAATGACTGTAGCACATGATAGCCGTATTAAAATCCGACGATCAAAATGGCGAATAACGAAATTCGAAACGCACACACTTTGACATGTGTAATGAAGAACAGTGTGACCGTTTTCAAAAACCGCTAAACTACTAAATGTAACTTACTTTTCTACTGAAATCTACTAACGTTTTGGAAAAATCTACTGAAATTGTACTGACGTAGTTTGTTATTTAAATTCACTTAAATTGATAATTTTTGATGAGACAGAAATGAAACACAAGTTAATATTATCAGGTTTTATTAATAAATTATTAGATACACACGTATGTAGGTACTAAATTAATTAGTCATCATTGTCATGTTTCGATTTTTTAATTAATTTAACCATATTATTTTCTAGTTGGAAATTCGTACAATTACCAAGGTTATCAATTAAATCTTGTTTTACATGTAAAAGCGATGATACATGAGTGTTTAAAAACGGAAATAAGCTTGTAAATTGTTCAAATGCTGCAATTTGAGGATCCAAAAACTTTAAATGTTAAAACATTGGTTGTTCAAAAGGCAATCTTTTATTAAGTCGCAGGCACAATTCGATTAAAAATGATCTTTAACACCTTTCAATACAGTCAAACAAAAAATATAACCTATACTTAAGCCAAATTCGATATGGAATGTTTACCAACAAATCGTTGCTTAGCAAACAATCATAGGCAGATGTTTACAGCCTATTGGAAAATAATTATAATAATTACATTTTTTAATATTTCGGCAAAAATTCGGCATTTAGGTTACGATCCAGAAAATATTGATGATGAAAATATGATTTTAATGCGTCCCAATGTTCAATAATACGGTTAAGTGTTAACACAAGCATGTAAAGAAAGCCATCTTATCTCGTAATGACGCAATATATTGTGATTATCAGATCCGACAAAGTCTTGAAATTCAATAAACTCTCGTCGTTTACTGCTGTGACTGAAATAATTGTAAACATATTATTATATCTTATGAGAAAAATATTTGCTAAAGTTTAAAATATTGTAAGGATATTCTACTGAAATCCGATACTTTTTCAAAAAATACTGAAAATCTACTGCACTACCAATTTCACAACGAAAATCTACTGTTGCAGTAGTCAATCTACTGCAAACGGTCACACTGATGAAGAATCAGGCAACTGGCAGTGTGACCAGATTATTTTTTACGAAAATACTAAATAGTAGAAAATACTAAAGCACCTCAAAAAAATACTGAAATATGCCAACTTGCACAGGAAAAACATACCAATAAAAATACTGTTTTTGAAAATTTTAAGTTTATTCAATCATCATCCTATCAATAATAGGTTATTAGGTCCTTTTTTTAGGTTGTTTGGTTTTTTTTTACCCGACTGCGACAGAAGGAGGGTTATGTTTTTCGAGTGTATGTATGTATATATGTATGTATGTATGTATGTATGTATGTATGTATGTATGTATGTATGTATGTATGTATGTCCATTTCTTTGGCACGCCCTACAGCCCAAACGGCTGGACGGTTTTTGACATATGAGGTGTCGTTGGATTTGTCTAAATTGTAGTAGTGACATAGGCTATATAAATTTTCAAAATGGCGCCCGCAAATGGCGAAATGAGGGGGGGGAGTTGATTTTTTTCTTACTTTAGCAATATGGGTATCAAATGAAAGCTAGTAAATTGTTTTATTCTTTTTAGTTTATAATAAGAGTATTTTACGCAGTCGGGTTTTTTGATTTTTTTAATTAATTTTAAATAGAACTATTTAATAAAAATATTTGTAAAAAAAAATAGGCGACCTAACAAAAATTTTGGTGGACCTATACAGACCTAACGTAGACCTATCGATTAAGGTAATTTTGATTTCAAAAATCCTTCAATGGGGTGCTAACTTTGTGTAGGCTCTGTTCTCGGGGACGTTTGCTACGGTGTTGCCATAACTTTTTATCCAAAATGTATTCAAAAATACTGACTTCTGCCAATATACCTACAAAACTTGCAAAACTCGATAAAATATACCGAGAAAGTATTAAAATACTGAATATGGTCACACTGACAACTGCAGGCAACCACAGAGCTAATGTCTATATTCCACTTAGACAAAGTACATATCCTATACTTTGGGTACGTTCGCGGGCTCTCTTCTAATTGATAATTCATCACTTTTATAGGAGCGCATGCGTACTTGATACTTTTTTATCTATGCATTCCACAGACCAAATGCGCGGAAATGATACTTCTTTAATCAAAAACTGAATTTAACTGTCGAACTTTAGTAAATAATTGTTTGCTATTAATAATAAACAAAATTATCTTCTTACATTTATTCACTAAGACTTTAGACAATAATGGTATATAATTATAAACAAAATCTTCTACACTTTATATTTTTCCCTTATTATATTTTCTCTATTGACGAACATATAAACTTGAATAAGGGTTTAAAAAATCTTGAACTGGTAGCTTTAATAACTCGCATTTAAAAATAATGTGGTTCCGGTAGCTTTAATAACTCGCATTTAAAAATAATGTGGTTTAAGTCAGCGTATGGCTCACTGCATTTAGTACACTTAGGATCTTGAATAATTTTTAGTTAAGATGAGAGGGAATTAGACATATCCAAATCTCATTCTAGTAATTAAGTAGATAAAATTTCTTGATTCACAGCTGATGATGTTATACTAGGGCTTAGTATTGAAGTCTTTTTGAATTTTAGCGTAGCGTATTCTGCTTTGTTATAGTCCAATAATCTTTCCAAAGCTTATTAATCTCGTCTTTGATGATTGGAAAGTAATCGGAGAAAGGTGTTTTAACAACATCTCTGTGGTCCTCATCATATCAATTTTTTGCAGCTTGATCAGTTCTTTCGATACCTGATATACCTCTGTGGACTGTGAGAGGGTACCCAGACCTGTTTGAACTTGGCGACAAGAAATTAGTTTTTGCAATTGTTTTTAATCTAATCGTTTTTTCGTCGTTTGTTCTTAATTGTTCGTCAAAAATTTTTTTTTTGTTCGACTTTTGCTTATTTATAAAAAATCTAATAAATTTACTCTCTTAAGTTGGCGCAACATAACCCAAATCAAAGTACTTTTTTTTTCTTATTCGATAGCTTTTATTTTTATTTTGTTCGATTAATTAAATTATTTGTTTGATCATTTTTATATTTTTATTTAATTTTTGGTAAATATTCGGTATCGCCAGCCATAGTGGGACTGATTTTTTTAGAGGTGCGTTATGACTTCAAAACATCATAACTAGTGTTGTTATGATGGTGCATGACCTTTTTTGACTTGAAAAAAAAAAAAAACGTATAATCCGTGCGCAGAAACTTTGCCGATGGCTTTGTAACGTCAAGCGTCGATAGTCATCAGTAGGGTTGAAAAAAAAGGTCACATAAATGTAGATTATTGGGTACGTTCGCGGGCCCTCTTCTAATTGATAATTCATCACTTTTATAGGATTTTTTAATCTATGCATTCCACAGACCACATGCGCGTAAATGATACTTCTTTAATCAAAATTTGAATTTAACTGTCAAATTTTAGTAAATAATTGTTTACTATTGTTCATAAAAGATAATAAACAAAATTATCTTCTTACATTTATTCACTACTTATCATTTTAATTAAAAACTGATAAATAAAAAACTATTGCATATGTCCCATTTCCGTTTCAGCGCATGTGGTCTGTGGAATGCATAGATTAAAAAATCCTATAAAAGTGATGAATTATCAATTAGAAGAGGGCGCGCGAACGTACCCATTATTGTATATATTTTACATCAAACTAATAAAAAATAGTCTCGGTCGAATTATAAATTTAATATAAAGTGTAATTATAAATAGTAAATATAAAACGCTGTTGTTATTACGTAGATTATATATTTTTATGTATTTATATTTAGTGAATGAATGAAACGTAGCCGTAAAATAAAAGTTTAATGGTTCCAAAAAACGAAAACAAATAACTAACAAAAATAAAACAAGTAAAACCTAAGAAAACAACAATAAATTAATTCGTAGCGAAAGCAAAAAATTACACGCACGTATCGGCTGCGTTGCTAGCGGAACACATCAGACGAGCGAGGGACGCAGTAGTGGACGCAGTCAACTCCGGTGGGAGGGGTGGTCATCGGCAAAGTTTCTGCGTACCGATAGTACGAATAATTTCTTTGTAATCCATACAATTATCGAAAGATATTTTTCTTAGTGTTATTTTGTTAGGTTTTTTTATTTATTGATAGGTTGCTAGGTCTTTTTTTTTAGCTTTAATTCTCGTTTTAACAAAGGCATTAAGCAAAAAGTACTTTTTTAATTAGGGACAACGCGTTGTAACGAAAAAAAAACCTAACAACCTATCAATAAAAAAAAAACCTTACGATTATTGAAACATATTTATTTTTATTTTTATGTTAATAGAATTTTTTTTTTTATTGATAGTTTGTTAGGTCTTTTTTTTTGTTACAATGCGTTGTCCCTAGTTAAAAAAACTAGTTCTGGCTAAATGTCTTTGTTAAAACTAGAATTAACGTTCAAAAATTATATTGTTACAACGCGTTGTCCCTAGTAATTTAATATTATATTATGAAAAAAAAATTGAGCTTTTATTCTAGTTTTAACAGAGGCATTTAGCAAGAATTAGTTTTTTAACTAGGGACAACGGGTTGTAACGAAAAAAAAGGCTAACAAAATAAACATAAAAAAAATATCACACGAATAATATCCACTATACCGACAGCGGGCAAAGTGACTAAGTGACTCTTTTCGCTGATGATATGGCAATCTTCACGACAGGCACCTCCGTGAAAGCTATAACCAGATGCCTCCAATCTGCAGTCACCGCTCTAGGAGAGTGGTTCAGGCAATGGAGAATCAGCAGTGCGCTTTTCCAAACACCCCCATTACGTCTTCTGGCGACAAATTCTATCTAGGAGTATAACGCTTTTTAGGACATTGATCCTGTGTCAAAAGGAAGCCAAAGAACTTTACTACGACTAACGTGTACCTAATTCTCGATCGCAAGCTAGTCTGTTCCACAAGAAAGTAGGCTGCATTTTAAATAGAAAATTAGAAGATATTTGTTTTTCTTTTTCACAGTATGATACTAACTTACTAATTTATTTTAGCGTCACTCGAAAAGTTGTAGGAAGCTGACGTTAATAACAATGAGTCCTATGTACGCAAAGCTACGTGAAGCTGTCTTTCTGTGCACACATCCGAAATGACCTAAATTATCATAATTATGCTGCTGCAGCCAAAGTGATTAAAAAGTCAAAATATTTTGGAAAATCTAAAAGTGCATGCTTCATAATTTAATTTTTCACAATAAAGTTGATTATTTGT